>OX578277.1:64042954-65242954 GCA_951217055.1 Gerris lacustris | reverse complement strand
TCGATAAACTATAAAAGTTTCACAAATCAGATAAGTACAGACAGACCGACAGACAAACACGGAACCAAAAATGTTCCCTGATGTCTGAAACGGATTTCAGTCTTAGAATTTTTAAAATTGGAGACCTAAAATGTTTTCGTTCTTTGGGACGATCACATAGCTTCCGTTACCTTTGGTAAGATCGGAAGCAAAATAATTCTTCATATTTATATCTATAGTTCTTAGCAGTAACCTGTATTGGACGTTGCCTTACTAAATTTTAATGACCTTTGAATGACCCTATTAAAGGGAACGGTAGTATTTCTTTCATAATATATGAGAAGTGTTACGGTGTAAACGCTTGATACAAAATTGGGTATATTGATTTTTTTTCCTCACAAAACAGAATTACCCTACTGTCCTTGATGCTAGGGACTTTTGTTTGGCAATAGTGACAATTATAGGAACATGAATATTTAAAGGTTTTTCCCAGGACCCAAGAGAGGGAGTCCAACCATACAATTTGGTAACAATTGGCCTGCCAGTCTGTAAGGGTGAGTTGGACCGGCTGAAAGGGGAGCACTTTTATACCGATCTGAATGAAAAAGGGGAGTTCCGTGGCTAGGGGTTGCCAGAGACTTGTTTGTTTCCACTGCCAAATTAAAACAGCAACCTACGCCCAGGGTAACAAACAGAGGTCGTTTACATCACAACCGCCAACCAAAGCCAACCGGCTTTTAAATTGATAAAAACTTATTTACCTGTAGAAAAAAAAAATCCTTTGAAAAGGTCCTTTGTTATAAGCAAACCCGCAACATTTGTCTTGCATAAGTCGGTTTTCTCTTAACACGTTTAAAACCCAAAATGCATCTGGTATATATAATATTTCTCTGAATATTCAACTGAAAATGGCTTTAGAGTAAAGCCAAAACATTTCGTTAATGTGTAGGTTAGATGTATGTATGTTAGAGTTGTAATGGTTTTTTGGGTCCGTAGGAAAAACCAAGGACCCTTATATTTTCCTGCGTGTCTGTCCGTCCATCTGTCGCCTGCTCTCACGGTTACACCTTTCGTCCGATCACTTTGAAATTTGGCATATATGTGTCTTTATCTACCCACACATTTTAAAAATATAGCGACTTAAAAAAAATATATTTTTCAAAAAAATTAGGGTAAAAAAAATTAAGGGTTACATTTTTTTTTTTTTTCGACACCGTGTGTCTTTGTGTGGGTCCCTATCATATGAAAGGGTACGTCGAGCTGATTACAAAAGTATATAATTTTTGGTTATAAGCTTGGATAGGGCTAGCGTAGACGCGTTTGAAGTGACACACCCCCCCCCCCCCCCCCCCTCTATCTTGCTTATGTGAAGTGCAAAAAATCTGAAAAAATTCCTGAACATTCTTCGACCAAAAGTAAAGACACCACATTTTGGAAATTTCGAAAAAAAATATTATTTTATTTGTTATTGACAAAATACTTTTTTTATAATTGTGGTCTTTTCGATGTATTTATCGGTACAGTGGCAAAAAAATACTTTATCAGAAGTTTATGTATTTTGAGAATAACAGGCCCATAGGATAGTTCAAAGTAAGCTTTTTAGCGTTTTAAAAAACACCATCAATAGGGTACTACTTAAACAATACAGTGTGGCCTAAGGACCCTCGCTGTGTGCTGACAAGCATACACTTGACCTGTTTATTATTACTACACGTCATCAGCCATTGTGCCAACTATTATAAGACCTCAAAATCCTTAATTGTTTTGACTAAGTAATTCTTATATTTCATTTCAACGCCTATATTACAAGTTCCTTATTGATATATTCTGATTTTTAATTGTCAATAGAAAAATAACTTCTTACAGTAGAATATAATGTTTGTATGGTAAGAAATATCTATTTTTTCCAAATTAAGAAAATAATATTTCTTTTGTACTTACATGTTAGAAAAAGAAAGAAAAAAAAGGTATAATATTTGAATGATATAATTCATAAAGTAGATTATAACACTTAACATTATCTAATATCACAATCACCAGAGCAGTTTGGGTGAGAACCTGCAGTTATATAGCCTTATCATAATGATAAAGTTAATAAATATTAGACAACAATTATAATTTTTTTTAAAATATATTATAATATGCAATCTAATACAATAATAAATCGAAATTAAATATTTTAAAAATTATAAAATTATAATTATTTTAATTAATTAAATATTAATTTTAACTTACATAAATGAACATGCTCAACATAACTATACAATATTATTTATTATCTACTTTAAATTTTTGAATGCAATTATTATTAAAATTATCTTCTTTGTATTCTGTAATTATTTTGTAAGTAACTGTAAAATAATAATTAAAAATATCAATCAAAATGATGGTAATAATAATAATGTCTATTAGATTAAATTAGACTGCTCACAGCCAGGTGTTGTATTGGCTACAACTATCATACGTTCAATACCCCTCTATCATACGTTCTACGATAAAGGAAGATAAACTAGAGTCTAGTACAAACAGCCTTATCAGTAAATTCGGTATCCTCTATAACAATACCCTGAACCCCATGTTGTCCACCTAGGTGGACAAGCTGTCTTTAGGTTTGAAGATTGGCCATTCATAGAGATGAATATTTATCGCTTTGTTCGTGAAAATCGTAGTAAGAGTGAAATAACATACCATCTTAACAGGTATAAAATAATCAAGTCCAATGGGAAAGGAAGTGATTAGGTAATTGTTTCAAATTCCCAACTTAAAGGACCACTCTTACACATTATCATCGCACTTATTGACATTATTATATCTATTGACTTGTATAGAATAGACTTTATCAGCAGAAACAACACAGAAATTGGTTCACGTTGAGATTTGTAAAGAACAATTAAGGTTCTATTTATTAACAAAATGTATCAAATTTTATATATAAAAATCTAAATAACAATTTACATCATATAAAATTAGTTTTGGACCTACCATCTAAAAGATAAAATATTGTATGCAAAAAGGCAGCAAAGGAAACATTCCTGCATGTGTAATTCATTGCCTGTCTCGGCAGTCAATTAGGGAGATTACCTGCCGAGGCGAAACCGAGGCAGTTAATTTTTATAGCCTGTCCTCGCCTGTTCGGAGGCTAACTTCATATTTCAGTAAAATGTTGTTTTGTTGCCTAGTTATATAGTTACATAAATAACTATTCTACAAAAATAACTATTTCCCTTATTCTCTCTTCTATAGCTAAAATTCCTAAATTTTCAAATTCTTGTTAAAAAACTTATAACAAACAGTGCCTTTTCAAGAATTATTTATATCACATTTTACTATTATTATTTTTTTATGTTTCTCAGTTACATCGATAATAAAAAAAAATGTATATTATATATACCTATATTTTATGGCACGAAGTCAAAGTGAACAAAAAAATTCATATCTCCTTCTATAACATTACTTGTAAAACATCAAAGTTAGTTTTTTTTCTCTTAGACTAAAAAGTATTTTACCTCTTAAAAAAGGCCTTACCCTCATTTCACTTTTTTCTTAATTTTACAACCGGTTATTAAAATTACGAAAAACAAAAGAAATGTTAAAGGTAGGTGAAAGGGGGAGAGAGGATGATCACGAGAATAAAACAAGGAAGTTTTTAATTTCCTTTGTGTTTATTTATTTAAAAAAAAAAGTAAAAAAATGAAAGGGAGTGATCTAAGTGTGGTAGGAAACTCAGGTTAAGACAAAAGAAAGGGAAGAGAAAAATAAAAATACCCTCCAAAAAAGTATTCAAGAATACCTTAGGTAAAGCCGCTAGGGTACTGCTTTTTTAGCACGGAGACTTCCCCTTCGATTTTGTGGAATGACTGATTTATTTTTCTAACCCCTGACTATTTTTTCCTCCCTTGTAACTCCCTTGAGGGTCGCTGAGCAGAAGGGGGCGTTCGGTAGAAGCTTAATTAAATTATCGATGATGTGATATTGGCTAAAAAAAAAAAGTAGTCGATTTTTTATTACTTAGTCCGGTTTGTAATTCAGAGTTTAGAACGATATTCCAATATATTTTTCTCTCTCTCTCTCTTTGATCTATGGTGAGTTATTCAAAGTGTTATTTTTTTTTTTTTTTTTTTTTGGTAAATGAAACGTTTTTTGTGAGATTATTTATTTAGACATTTTTTACCTCATAAAAAAACATTGCGTATATTAAATTTTCTTTCCTTGAATTTTATAGGTGTTACTCTACGGATAATTATTTAATAATAATTAAAAAAGTAATTTAACCCCAAAAAAAATGTATAATGCTCTCAAAATATAGAGGCTACTCTAGTGATAATCGTAATTTTTTAGTTACAATATTACATCTTTATTTAAATTACTCTAACCACCTAGGCTTATAATGTGTATAATATGTATAGCTAAATTAGCTTTATAAATTAGAAATATATATATTATATTGTTCTAGTTTTTAATGATTAGTATACTTTTTTGTTTTTTTTTTTTTAAATTTGTAGATGATAAAAAATGTAATGAATTATCTTTTTTTTAATTATTAGATATTTACTATAATACTTTTATTTTTTTAAACAAAAATACATTTAGTTTAACTTGGATTAAGTAAGAAGAGTTCTAGACAGTTTTGGAACTATTGTAAATTTTGTTCACTTTGTATAATTTTTTTGTACTATTTAAATAATATGTAGATTTTGTTACATGTAAAACAATGAAATGAACGCTTTGTGCATTTAAACATTTACGATTGAGCTTACAAAGCCGTATAAACTATTGGTTTAGAAGTGTGTACATCCACCTCATAAATTATGTATTAGTTTAGCAACAAGGCTCAAACCTACTATGTACGAAAACTACACCCTTAAACCGCTAATGATGACTTATTTGATACAAGTTTCCAAAACGAACAACATTGTGGCAAATGAATTTGAAAGCTCCTGCGAGCGAGTGATCTGTTTTGTTATCCATTACGTGTTTCCGTTTAAAGGGTTAGTTTGGAGTGTAAACGTTTGAAGTAGATGCGAGGTATATATATTTCATTCTGTAAACTAGCCGCAGTGAAGGGGGTGTTGGGTCAACCACAGAGAGACAACACTATTAGGGACTAGATGGGCTATGCCACCCACTCAGGTCCTTCCCACGGAGAGAGCGGTTTTGTAATGCTATTAAACCGTTTGATTGTTCGCACTGACACCTGTATAGGGGAGGTAAAAGAGACAGAGATACCCGACGTAAACAAACCCCGTCTAATAATGAAAGACAGAGACAGACTCATGAGAAACATAGATAATGATTGCACACCGCTGTTGACAGTCATCCCCCCTTCCACAGATATACCGCCCTCTATGCGTCTGTCAGTCATACCAACTATTAATTAGCCGTTTGTAGTATCCGTCTGTTTGTACACCCCACCATCACTGATGGTTCGTGTCTACTTCCAGTCCGCATCTAAACTATGGTCCCCCGAGGCCATATCGCAGACCATATGCGACCCTCTTCTCCAACGCTTTCCTCAGTGCACTCAATTAATATTTTCCTCTCTATCACCTGTTTAATCATGACATTAGTTCCGTTTGTAAGTAGAGACAACAGTGAATATGTGAAAGGACCCTTTGATCTTTAAAAGCTCTAATACATTACTTCGTACTCCTTTGTTTTAATCCACCAAAGTTACCATATTGTCTATCCTATTGTTACTTTAAAGTACATATTCATTTAAAAATAAGCATTAGAGGAATTTCGCAGAACTTGGATTGAAAACACAAATTAACTTATGTACTATACATTTACACCTTCTATTACAGGACATTATGGCAGAACTTAAGTCTAACTTAACTTAGCCTGATAACAGATTCCGCTTTTAAATTATATTTTTTACTTTGTTTCCATAATTAAAAAAAAAAAAATTTGATAGTTTATTGTAATATTATAAATTAAAAAAAAAAACATTTATACATCTAAAATTATTAAGTTAGTTAGGAATGATACATAATACAGCGAAAAATTTAGTTTTGTTGACAACTAATCAATCATTAAAAATAAAAATCTCTTATGCACTATGATATAGTTTCTTATTAGAGGTTGTGAATGTTCCATTATCCACTACGTGTTCATATTCAATGCTGAGAGTAACTTCATGATAAAATAAAAAGCTGAGGAATAAAAAGTATGTAAAGTTGTCCAATATATATCTTTGTTTGGAAGACTTCCAAAAACAGGGTAATGCATTCTTTTTTATGGATATATTATGTTCTTTTGTCGCCCGGAACAAAAAAGACTACAAAATTGAATTATTTATACCCATATGAAAGACAGAAAAATACGGGTCTGGTTACCCCTTAACTCCACAACTCATTGCTTCAAAAAGGGACTTTCTTATTTTTTATCATTTTGGCTCCTTGGTAAGGCCAGAGCTCGTTCTATCCATTCAAATGGCGACAACTAGGTCGTAAATATTAAAGCAAGAGTACCCTACCTTGCCTCTTTCCCCATCTGGTTCTGCCTACAGCGTGAAAACGGATCGGGATAAGAAAAATGGTTGGGGTTGGATGGGGCATGTGTGTAAGCAACAAGTTGAGGCTTCCTCTTGCTCGCCTCTAAGAGGTTTTGGCTCCTCTAATGATACCATTACTTACAGCTCCGTACCTCTACCCTCCATCCTTACCTCCCATGTATTTTTCTTACTTTCTTCTTGCTTTGCCTCTCATGCTGTAACGATACAACCTTTCATACAGAAAGTACCGTGCACTTAGTCTTAGCCACCTTCCTCTCCTTTTTCTTCCGAAATCCACCTCTAATTCTATACAAACCAGATAAAAAAATGTTTTCTATTCTACCACCTTTTTCAGTAAATGCAATTTCCTCTTCCGGCTTTTTTTTATTTTTGGTAAATTTTTACTGGAGGCTTTCCTTCCCTTATTGCATGTCATTTATAATCATTTTTCTTAGTATTTTACTCTTATTCTTTTATTTCCTCTTGTCTTTATTTTCAAAGTTACAAGACAAATTCTAGTAAAGTTTTGTATTATTTTAGGAACAAAAATGTCATTATTACCATTTAATTTCGATTACTTACTTACTACGGTGTGGGCTTTGGCTTGTCTCATGATTTGCCTCCAGTCATTCCTTTTCTTCGCTACAGATCTCCATCCTCTTATCTGTAGGCTTTTAAAATCTTCTTCTACTTCGTCGATCCAACGTATCCGGGGTCTTCCTCTTCGTCGATCCCCATAGACTTGGGCATTTAAAATCTTTTTGGCATTCTGCCATCCTCCATTCGCTTCACATGTCCAAGCCATCCCAATCTCAGATATTTGATAAACCTTACTATATTTTCACTCTTCAAGATACGATCGACCTCCAAATTTGTACGGGTCCTCCACTCACCATTTTCCCATATTGGTCCGCAGATCCGTCGTACAACTTTGCGCTCAAAAACTCTAAGTGCTCTTTCATCTGCTATTGTCAGGGTCCAAGACTCGGCACCATATGTCACTACAGGCCGTACAAGTGTCCTGTAAAGCCTTAGTTTGGTTTCTCTTGACAACAACCGCGATTTGAATAGGGTCAAAGTTGAAAAATAAGCCCTGTTACCAGCTTGAATCCTACCAGCAATTTCTTTAGAAATAACATTTTTATTATTTATATTGACCCCAATGTATATAAAGTCATTCACACTGTCAAAAGTCGACTCTCCTACAACCACAGCTCCTAATAATCTTCTGGCATGGGATGCTGATACCTTCATATACTTGGTCTTGCTTTCATTAATCTCCAGCCTAATTGCTCTACAAGCATGTTGTAGGATATTCAACATTTCAGTGAGTGCTGCAAAGTTCCGCGCAATCAGTGCAACATCATCAGCATATGCACAAGCTTGTTTGGTCATGCCTATGATGTTTCCTCTTAGCTGCATCTCCTGTATCGCTTTGTGTAGCCCTAGATTAAACAGCACAGCTGCTAGAGGGTCTCCTTGTCTAACTCCAGTAGTCACATTAAAATCCCTGCTTGTTTTGCCACCAACTATTATCTTAGCTTTACTTTCTACTAACGTCATCCTTACTAGTCTTACAAGTTTAGTTGGTAGCCCTAATTCAATTAAAACTTTGTACATGTTGTTCCTGTCAACACTATCAAATGCTTGCTTATAATCCACAAACAAGATGTGGAGATCTCTATTATATTCATAGGATTTTTCCAATATTTGACGCATTACCAAAATTTGATCGACCGTACCTCTTCCTGTCCTAAAACCACACTGATATTCCCTTTAATTTCGATTATCTTATAGTTAAACAAAAGTCTGTCATTTAGTGTGACATAGCATCCTATCAAGAAGTACTTTATCGATCTTATGCTTTTACAATCTAAAGATATAGATGTGAATAAATATATGTATGTTTGTGAGCATGTGGAACAGAAGCAAATGAGCGCAGAAGGTTGAAAATTATATGGGACCAACAATGGGCTAATTAGGACCTAAAATCCAAATTTCATTAATTGGAGGATTACTTTATAAAAAATTAAATTTAAGGTTTTTTAAATGATTCAAATTTAATTATTTCCCCACACTCTATTTATTCCACTTATAAGGAATTCCTTTGTCTAAATAACTATTTAGACAACAGATATTTAGTCCAAAGAACTTTGGGACAAAGGAACATCATACTTCTGTACGTAAAGGTGATACTATCACTTTGTCCTATTGACTATTGAGACAAGGGAATATTTACACATTAAAGTAGTTTTGGGTGGGTAAACAAGTAAATTAGTAATATAATTAATGGCATATAATTATTTACATTGCTTATTAACATGTCTTTTTATTTTATTTATTTATTTATTTTTTTTTTTTTCAATAAAAAGATTAAATATATTTTATTTCTTTATCAACAAGTTTATTTCCTAAGTAAAATTTTAATTTAAAAGAAACACATGCTTATTTTTAGCTATAATGAATAGAAGAGTACAAGAGTTAGTAATTTTAATTAAAAAATGTACAATGAAAATATTCTAACAAGGTTTAAAAAGTTTAATCTATTTTCTCCTTTTGGCCTGATTCCAGTGAAGTTTTCCAGTGGTCATTTTTCTTTATGTGCCTAGGTGGGGGTTGAAACAAAACGCGGTGCTGAAAATAGAATAAATATGAATTACTATAATGGATATAGGTGAGGTCCTTATGCCCCGCAGGGGGAAGGCGCGGAAAAGGGCTAATATTTATGGATCCCAAACGGCGCGTTTTGTGGACCGGGTTAGGAGGGGGGAGGGCTTGTTCATAAATGATAGATATATCTGGTAGAGTCCCTTGGGTGTGGTACGGTAGAGCGACAATGTACATTCTGGACCAGAGGGCCTCTTCGCCTCATATTTAAAAACAAAAAACCTTGTATTTTTTCAACTGACCCTTGCGAACTCGACGACAGGGGGAAAAATGGAAAATTAAAACCTGGAGTTGGGTGGGAAAAAATGCTTTTGAAGGAGGTTGTTGTCTGGTCCCTGTTAGCGACCCCTTGACTAATGCTCTTAATTCGCTCATAATGGAATTAAAGAGCCCCAAGGCAGAAGGAAGAGACCCTAATAGGATTAATTCTTTTTTTAATTTTAAAATAAAAACCTCTGAAGTCTTGGACTTGTCTCCTCTCTCTCAGTTCGCCCGGATCAATATTCCTTCTTAATCTCTCACTTAGCTTCTTTTTTTGTTCTAAAATAAGTGAATGGGTATATAGAATAGATAATAACCTTAGAACAAAAATCAGTTCATATACATGCTTTCATTCCATCCAAAAGTATTCATTCTGTAACCAGTATTTATGGTGTAACTATAAGATTGTTTTGCAAGAAATTAACTAGCTTTTGAAAACATTAGAGATAGATCAAGAACAAATTGAAAAACGGAGAAAGATATATCGGACGAAGGTGGACAGCGAAATATAATAATTAAATTGGGATTAAATATAATATTAAATGTAGGTAGCAAGAAAAATAGACCAAAAGTATTCCACCAAGGTGAAAGTTTGAATTCAGGGAAATTAAGTTCGGTGATTAAGTCACAGAGTAACTGAATAAATTGTAATTTCTATTGGCAAATGAAAATAGATTTGTGTCCTCCTATTATTTTAGATAAATACGGAAAGTATTTTCTTTTTGAATTTTTTTTTAAGAATGTAATAGTCATAAGCGTGCATTCTGTAAAATAGAAACTAAATCAAATCGATGAGAGATATGTAATCTTCCAGAATATTGAGATGGATTTTGTCAATTCTTACAATAGTGAGCATATTTAGGAGATTGCGATATTAAGTAACAGCTGAAGTTGAGGGGAGTAGTAAGTCCCAGAGAAGGGTGAATTAGGATGATAAAAGGAACTCATCCATCAGACAATTAGCTTTGGCCGATCCATCAACTGTAGAGAGCCGAACTTGAGGGTCCTTGATAAACCTTAGACTCTTCACTTCGTATATTTACACCTGCACTTCTGGCATCAAAATTAAAATAATTATACTTTACACAAATAAAGAAATAATATAATGAAGCCTTGTGGTCAATAGCCCAGAATTATAAAAATTAATAATAATATACCGATACAAAAAAAAAACAAGACTGAAGAAAAAATCACATAAACATGGTTTTTGGAAAATGTGTAAAAATAAAACTAATCAATAAGATAATAAAACTCTGTCCAGTAAGAACACTCCATTGTACTTTGTAAAGTTTATTTTAACAACATTTAAGCGCCATGCTTAAAGTTGGATGGTGTTAAGGGGTCTAAAAGATGTCATTTATTAGAAGTTTCCTGAAAGAGAAGGTACAGTTAGAGTTTCAGTGCTAATTTTTCTACATTGGTGAAGACTTAGTGAGTCGTTGGTTAGGTGCTGTGGTTTTTACCTCCTCACTGCTGCTTGTGACGTTTTACGCTTGGCCTCAACCGGTTTAAACCACCCTCTAATATCTCCCCTCTTTCGACCTATTACTCACTTAATTATTGTCAACCTCCGTAGGTTTCAGTAAAAATATTTCTTTCTTTCTTTTGATATCAGAGAAAAGAATGAAAAAATAACCATGGGGAATAAGAATGAAAAGAACATAATAAATAATGCAAACTTATTTTTATCTCTTTCGGTTATAAAAAAAAAAAAAAAAAAAAAAAAATGAGCATTGAATTTACTATCGTCCTATTAAAAAAAAAAATAATTATATAATATATAATATTTTAATAATCTCTAGTTTGAGAAAATAATTATTTTGTTAAAGTACATAGTTTGAAACGTTGTTGGCCTTGTTTGGGCTAATGTTTACCTTTAAAATGCGTTTTTCAAGATATTCGTTTTACGAATATCTTTTTTGTACAAACAAAAAATTGATCCTGCTAAAAAATTTGTGATATTGAGTGAAAAATTGCACTTAGTTGGTGATTTAAACTTTTTTCCCTTTTTACAATACTTTTTTGTGATTATTATTATTAACTAAAAAAAATCGAAAACAAGTGAGGTAAAATCCTTTTCCATTAAAGATAATAATTCGTTGATTAAAGCCTTCTTAACAAACTGTAAGAAAAGTTTTGGGTCGTCGTAATCTGGGTTGATGGCGGATGGTCTTCTCTCTTGGTTTCTTCCAAGGTCTTGCCTTCCCTTTTTCCATCTTTAGGATCGGAAGGGCCGCTTCGAGAAGAAATTTAAAGGTTTAGAGGGTGGGAAGCCGAGAGACGGTTGAGAAACACCGCTGGCGGGGACGCTTGTTTTGGCAAAGCCGCCAGTCCGGGATCTTCTTACGGCATTAGGAACTCCCTCCTTCCTTTCCAATCTTTAAGGCTTAATATTAACTAAATAAACCGAATTCTAAGAGATTAGGAATCTGGTTTAAAGAGGTTTTTACCCCCCTTTTGATGGAGGAAAAAGTGGTTTACCGAAGAAAACGTACTTTGAATTCTAGTTCCCTTATTAAGAGGAAAGTTAACCACTGTGGTAAGACGTCTCAAATATCAGGATCCAAGGAAAATATTAATGTTGTTAATATTTTCTATTATGTACATGTTTTAGTTGTTTTCGAAAGAAATCTTTATGTCCTCTATGCTTTCATGAAAATTATATGGTGGACATGTCTCTTTCTCCATATACAGGTATGTCTATAAAGCTGATCATGATTTTCCTAGTTCATTCAATTATAAAAATGTTATTGCTGAAAACTTCTGTTTGAGTTGTTGAAGACACATTGTCATAAAACTATCACACAACTTCGAACATCGAATGCAGCCAAACCGGCAAGCTTAAAAATCCGTCTGTAGTAATCTATTTGGTAAAAAGGTTTACACTGACACAATGATCTAAATTTACTAAAGTTCGATTAGTCTGTTTACAAACTTATTTTTAATAACCAAGCACATGTATAAAAATATTAGATTCAATCATTGTCAGCATTGGGCTTTGAGGTAGGTGTAGCACAAGTTTTATATTCATATCTTTAAGTCAGTCATAGCTATATTGGATTTTATTCTGCAGTTTCTTTTTCGAGATCTGTTAGTTTCGTGGCCCTGTCTTTCATTGAGTATCGTCGCTCTGAAAGGTATTCAAAAGTTGCGTTTAGCTGTAGGGGTTGAAGGCCCGAGCTTTAACCCTTAGGGTAATCTCTTGCCTTGTAATTAATATAAGTCAGGGCCTGGTGCTCTTTCCTGACAGGCCACTGACGTCAGGGACCTTGGCTGTCAGGAGGGGTCCGTCTCCCACAGTGTGACGTCGCCCGCCTTTTACCCTTAATTATATAATGGTGGAGAAATAAAAATCTCCCTCCTAAGAGTAACTGGATAATGCTCCCTTACCCTGCCAATTATATCCCAGACTTTGGGAGATTTCACTTCTTTTGAGACGGAGCAGAAATATTTTCTTGGAAGGCATTTAACAGTTCGGTTCATTTTCAAGTTTCTCTTTTAATGAATTCAATGACTTTTCAGTCCTTTCACTCAACGCCCCCTCTCTCCTCCCCCCTTTCTTGAACGATTCAGAGAGGGCAATTCTGTCGACAGAACAAATTTTAAATAAACTGAAATCAGTTGCTTTTTTGAAAGCAAGGCGTATTAAGGCGATTGTTTCTTCTGGAATCGGTGCTTTTAAAATAAAATATTCTCCTAAAGCGATTGGTAGCAAAAGCTTTACCCAATACCTTTACGTCCCTTTTGCTTTATGTTATTTGCCATTATGTTACTTTCCGTAAAAGATTTGGTTGTTAAATTTACAAATGCTTTGTCTTTAAATATTTAATTAAGTAAAGAATTCAGCTGTAATCCTCTACTAAAATAATTGCATATAGAGTCACCCCAAAGTAGGTTACAGTATATATTTTGAGAGGATACTGGTATAAAGTTACTGAGAAAACTTAAAAAATAATGGCTTGATTTTTTAGTACAGCATTTCTTAAATTTTAACTTTTCTTTGTGAACAAATGCACCCATCGACTTAAAGAAACATGTTTAATTAAAGAAAATAAATATTATTAAAAAATAAAATCCCCATTGTAAGGGTTGATACAAAAATATTAGGGAGAGGAAGACCAAGAAACTATTTGAGCTACAAAGCTAAGGGATGGTTAAGGAAAAGGGAGGTTTTAAGTTGGACGAGCTCTTGACATGAAAACGCGTTCTTGGGTCTGACCACAACAAGAGGAGGCAAGCCTTGAGAGAGAGAACCCGGCTGGAACTTTAAAAATTCCCTAAACGTAAGGGTCATCCCTTTTGAATAATAAAGGCAAGCATTCTTGGTTCTCTTCCCTCTCTGCTGTATATTATCTAATTCTAAGGACTGACTTTTTTAGCACTGGAATCCAAGAGGAGGGAGCTGCTTGAAAGGGATATTTCACATAGAAGCCTCTTAGAAAGGAATAGTACTTTGGTACCTAAGGACATTCTTTGAAAAAGGACATTTAAACGCTTGAAGAAAAACAATTATATTTGTTCAACGTACCAAAGTAAAACTGCTCAAAATTGTTTCATATCTTTAATCTGATATGCCATTCCAATTCTCCAACATTTGGAGTCTAGTTTTTTTTTTTTTTTTTTTTTTTTTTTTTTTTTTAGTTTTTTAAGACTTATTTTGAAGTTTGTATTGTCAATTAGTCAAGAAGACGAATTAATAATGAATTAAATTAGTGAGAAAAGTCAAGAGAAAAAATATCGTAATTGTATTTTCATATTTATTTACACAATAATCGTCTCAGCAATAATGTATTTTTTGATCTTAAGAGTATGTTTATTAATTGGATTTCCTAAAAAATAGTGTCAATCTATAATTTCAACATTTAATTAAAATTTCTTTCTATTATGTCTGGGAACAACCTTCGAAGATATTAGCACGCTTCTACAAATTATTGGAGGATGGTGTATCATAGAGTAGTATAACACTTTTTTTTTTTATTAGATTAGAAATTAATCATTATTTATATGCCCGAAAAGGTACTGTTCTTGAGAGAAGGGGTAATTCGATCTATATGAGTTGAAGTAAACTCATGGTAATTGAAGGAAATTATTCAATTTTCCAAGGACTGTCTTTGATTTCGGCTTGTTGAGTTAGCCACCTGTTTGACTGGTTTAAATACAAAGCGAAACGTTGATCCTATGGAACAGAGAGGCCAACGGTGTGATTGATTATAGCTTGACTTAAACCTCTACAGAAGGGCTAATAGATACAAATGTGTTTTGCAACAGGTGAAAGAGAGAAACACGGACCCCCTGTTTTCAGAAAAGGTTTTGCTCTCTGGGTACAAAGAGGCCCCATTTGTCGGGCTTTCTCTTCATTACAGAGGCCCCTCTTTTAACCCCGAAGCCTCACAGCACCTATAAAACCCTCTAGACCTTGGCTTCAAATCCCTGCTGTCTCCAAACCGATCTCTTTTTATCTAGCTCTCAATAAAAGAGGTTATCAAAGGACGTCAACTACCTTTTATTTGGCACTTCGCCCTCCTATTGAAACAATAATCTTTTTTCCGAGAAAGCACTTGTAAACTAATAACACTTATAATCAAACATTTGATAAAGTAATAATATAGCTTTATTAACTTTTATTTTATTCCCTCTAGCAGCAAAGTTAATGTTTAACCAAGACCTGATAATCTGATATTATTTATAAGGTCGCCAAAACAAAAAATAATTTTATTTAAAATAGGGGTTTTAACTTATAAATTTTCTTTGTAAAATATATTATTTCTGATTAAATACTTTTAATTTAATATATACTTTGGTACAGTTTTAATGTTTAGAGAGATTAAAAAAAAAACGGAATTATATTACATATTGTTGATTATGTTGTGTACTGGCAGATCAGTTTTCGAATCAGTTGTAAAAGAAGCTTTTGTTACAGTTTATATTGAATTTATTTTATTATTCTCTTAGTCTTGAATAAAAGGCGATAATTTTAGTGCCGCTTTGCCGACGCATATTTTCCAAATCACGAATTATGACTATTGGAACTCATAAAATTTTATTGAGCTTATTACTTGAATAAAGAAGAATATATTTCTTTATTTCATTTACGTAAGTAAAAACAGAAGAGAAAAAGAGTGGTGCTAAAAAATAACATTTTATTTATTACAGTCAACCTCAATTTTCAATTTAGTTTACAGCTTTCCTCTAATATAATTTATAGGTTCCGAACACCAATAAAAAAGGAGAAATCCTGCGAGGTAAAAAAAATTGGAGGGGAGAACTGAGATTTATATTAAATATCGATTATTGTTTGCTTTTTGCTGCAGAAGCAGTTTTTTCGTGTGTCGATAAGTCGAAAGATCGAGGGAAGGCTTTGAGAAATAAAAAGCTGTGTTGCCTCCCTCTATGTTGTTTTCACGATAGCAATAAATATGTTTAGGAGAGTGGGAGAGGAAAAAACGTCTAGACGTATACCCTCATAATATCCACCTGCCGGATTTTCCCTCCTTTTTCCAATTCTCATAATTTTTTTAGAAGTTTTGTTTTAAAAAAACTTTCCCCTTTGGAAAAGGTAAGTTTTAATTAAAAACCGCCCTTTAAACCTGTTTTAAATGTCTTGATAAAGCTGATGAAAATAAGGAAAACCCTTAAACTGATATGAATATTAGAGATTGTCGTTGATATTCAATATTTCCCTTGCTTCATGGTTAAAGTTACAGTTACCCCCTAGAGTCTTCGGCAAGAAGATATCTAATATTACACTCATATTATCCTCCTCCTGTTTCCTTCCTTTAAAGACCAACGAAGGGTTACGAAACATATCTTAAGAACCCTCCTTGCCTGTTTCACGAACGAAAAACAATATCCTTTCGGGGGTGTGTTTTATCTCGTTCTAACTTGCATTCAATTTCGTTTTCATATCCTCTTTTTCTTCGTTACTCAAGTTTTAGTGAAACCGTCACTTCCTACGTTAACCTAACAGACATCTTTACCTTCCGCATCTTCACTTTTCATTTTAAACTTCTATCCTTATTTTACATAGTAGAACTTCCACATCAGTGTTTGAAAACCAATTTAGCTCACGTTGAAGAAACCTTTCTTTCAAAAAGATGATTTACGTTTTACAAAAAAAAAACTAAATTAATGAAAAAATTAAATTAACGAAAATAAGTAATTGAAGCGAGCGTAGCGAGCTTCCTACATTCAACGAAATATGCTCCGTGTCTGTCTGTCTGTCTGTCTGTCTGTCTGTCTGTCTGTCTGTCTGTCTGTCAGTAACGTCCACGCGTGTGACGATAACTTGAGTAAAAGTTGACCGATTTAGTTGAAATTTGGTATACATGTCCCTCTTACTAATACTCAGGCTAAGTTCGTTGGACAGCGTGATCCGTCCATGAGTTCGCGCGCAACGCTCGCGTAAACGAGAGGTACAAAAATTAAATTGGAATTTCAGGACGGGAAAAGATTCTATCATCATCTATTCGATGAGACGAACATTTTTTTCAAATAACATTTTTTACTAAAACCAACAGCGACACCGCTATGACTTAATAAAGATCGCTAAAACTATTAAAGCGGACCTAAACGTTTATAATAGAGAAAACAACCTTTTTTACCGATATCTTACGTTCTAACGAAACGATTTTAATAAAACTTCATATACACCATCTAATGCACAACTGAAACAGGTATGCAAAATTTCAACTTGATACAAGCAAAATTCTTTGCGTAGTGACGAGATACATTTATAATAATTGTTTAAAAGCTACCGCGGGTGGTGAAGATTGTTATAGTCGTATAGTGTATAGGTTTGTTTAGGAAGTAAAGCTTTGTACCGAGTACCCCCACTCTTCCCTAAACTACCCTCTTCCGCTTATCTTCAACTATGACATTCATCATGATTAATAAATTTCAATATTCAGTATTTCATTGCAATACGCTCGCTTCAATGATAGAGCCACGCGATGCCTAGTAATAACCCCAGTATTATTGAACTATTGTTATTTAGTCCCAAAATGTCAACCATGAACTGTACAATCTATGACTTTACAGATCTCTTAAAAGATTTTTAAACATGCCTCTTAAAGACGTTTAAGTTTTGAAGATTTATTGCAGATGAAATAAATAATGGTTTTATTTTTGCTTTCAAGCTTACCGTAGGTAACGGAAGCTATGTGATCGTTCTGAAGAACGAAAATTTGTTATGTGTCCGATTTCAAAAATTCCATGACAGAAATCCTTTTCAGACATCTGGGATCATTTTTGGTTCCGTGTCGGTCTGTCACTTAATTTTTGTGAACCAACATATCTTTAATTCATGTAAAAAATCCAAACAATTTTGACAAATTTAAAAAACGGGGAATATAAATAAAGTTTACAATAAATAATTAGTAAAAGCATAAAAATCACAGGGAAGTACTTGCGTCCAAGAACTTTTTTGGGTTTTGTAGAAGATTAAGCAAAGCATGCCCGTTATGTAATTATGATTTTATTCTTCGATCTCAAGGGTCCGGGTTCGATCCCCCGGGGGGTCACAATTTTTTCATCGGTAATAACGACTAAAAAAATTCATTTTTTTCAAACCATTTCCATCGCTTCACCATAAGGTATAACCATGAATTATTTCAAAATTTTAGGACCACCCGTTATATAGTGGTTGGGGAGGGGGGACATTTTTGGGGGTATATTTTGACTTATAAAATTAATAAAGAATGAAAAATTTAAAAAAGCAAATATATATTTGAATCCTACTCTTCACCAGCTTTCATATGATACCCAACTCAAAATTTTAAGAAAATAAAATTTTTGGCGCACTTCAAATTTTCGCGCCCAAAATTGTCAATTTTTTAAAATTTGGGATGAACTCCCGGACTTTTCATCACCCCACAATAAGGCATTAGCATGAATTATTTCGAAATTTTAGGACCAGCCGAAGTATAGTGGTTGGGGGGGGGGGGAATTTTTTTTGGGTATATTTTGATTTTTTTACCCAATAAGGAATGCAAAATTTGAAAATGTATTTATATCTTTGTGTCCTACACTTCAGCAGCTTTCATTTGATACCCAACTCAAAATTTAAAAAAAAATAAAATTTTTGAAGCACTTCAAATTTTCGCGGCCAAAATTGGCAATTTTTTAAAATTTGGGATGAACTCCCGGAATTTTCATCGCCCCACAATAATTATCATGAATTATTTCGAAATTTTAGGACCAGCCGAAGTATAGTGGTTGGGGGGGGGGAATTTTTTTTTTTTTTTTTACCCAATAAGGAATGCAAAATTTACAAAAGCTTATATATATTTGCGTCCTACTCTTCAGCAGTTTTCATTCGATACCCCACTCGAAAATTAAAAAAAAAAAAAATTTTTGAGTTTACAACATTTTTGCGAATTGCGCATGCGCATATTTAATTTTGAACTTCTGTATATTTTTCCTGTGGTTGGGTCAAAACGTTACACCAGTATTTCAAATTTCAGCTCTTTAGCTTAAACGGTTCGGGCCCTATGAACCAAAGAGCGACGGACAGACGGACACATCACCCTCGGCATAAGGGTTTTGAGAAGAATCTACAAAACCCTAAAAACATTAAAGTATTAAAAATAGCTCGTGAGGAAGCTATGTGCCACACTAATTGGCAAACTATTTTTAAATTATATTGTTACTATAAATATACCTACATGGCTATAAATTATATTGTTAATATTTAATAACTTATAGGAGCGTCTAAACCTACCTACCTATGTTGGCTAAGAAAGAGGCACCAGCACAAAGAAAGTAATGTCCAAATTATTTCATGCTGGAATTTGCCTCGTCACAGGGTTTGTGGGTTTAGTGGGTCACTACTTGATTACTAGCAGCCCACACAAGCTGATAGTGTGTACCCTCTCAGTAGTCTTTTTGAAAATTGCCACTGTACTGTACCCTTTGTAAAACTGAACAAATTCTTTTAATTGTCTAATAAACACATCAAATAATTTACATACATTGACCCTGCCAAAAGAAATTTGAATTACATACTTACGTGGAGCGATCAGAAAGTTCCCGGCATCATTAAAATTATTATTAGCTTTCATCCACAAGTCACTGCCATCCCCTTCAAAATTATCCGCTTAGGAATGTATGCAACGATCCCAACTCCTCTTCCAAGTGTCAAATGCGACGGTAAAGTATCTTTCTTAAAGGCTGTTCTGTGCAGTGATTCAGTGAGATGTTCTCTGCAGACTTTCAGCTAAATTTTTATTTTGGGAAACAAAAGAAAGTCGACGGAGCTAGTCCGAGAGTGGGACAATTAGAATTTGAGATTTTGAGTGAATATTCCCAATGTTTCGTTTTACAGAACAGTTAATTTTACACAGTGCATCACTCCGCGAAATGTCGAATCGGATCTTGTATTATTAAAAATATAATAGTATATATTATAATTATACAAAAAGAAAAATGAATGCAAATACTTATAGTCTAATTATATTTTATTTGTAAAGACAATTAAGGTTTATAAGAGTTTAATTATGATTAGCTTCTCAGAGAAAATCTTAGTATCCACTTGACTATTAAGAGCTCTTATTAGTGCAGGTCTTAAAAAGTAAGAAGGTTTTTTCTTCCTTCCAAAAAAAACTCATTTCAGCTTATAAAAAGTATAATCTGGGCATCTAATCGAGCTTGTACTCAAACGCTTCCTTTTTTAATTACAGGGCAACCTACGTTTCTTTTTTTTAAAAAAAAAACAAAAAAAACGGTTCCTCTTCAACGCCTTAACCCTCCTTTTAGCATCTCCCTCTCCCTTTTTTTATCTCCACCAATTTTTCCTCCCTCAACACCCAAGCTTTTTTTCGCCCTCTAGACAGGTTACAATTACAACGAGGTTAAAATCACTAAAAGGTTATGAGAGGGTTTCTTGTTTACAAATTTCATTACTTTAGGTGAGACCTCTCTTTTTACCCATATCCCTAACAACCCCTTGTTTTCCTAGTGAGTACCCAACCTTGCCTTATGATATCAATTGAATGTTGTTTTTTTTTAACATTTCAACACTTTTATATTTAAGTAAGATTTTTTCTCCCTTTCTCTGAGCTGTTCTTTCTTCATTTTCCATCCTTACACCATTAGCTTTTATAACTTTATTTACATTTTATTCTCTTCTTGACGGTTAAATTTCATAAAGTTTTTTTTAACTTTATGAAGTGCAGAAAAGGCTTTGAACATCATTATGATTATACTTTAATCCATCCTGTCAATAATTAAGACAAATACAAACTAGACCGTTATTTTATTTTTTAAAAGAAAGCTTTCCTTATTTTTTATTTGATCCGATATAACAAAAATTCCACTGTTTTTCATTGCACTCCATATCATTAAAGCGGTTAAATTTGCATAGCGTTTCACATGATCTAATAACTAGAAAGTTTAATCAGAAGCTATTTGCTCAATGTATTAGTTTTTGTAGTGATTAGGCTGTACTAACACTTGGTAAAGATATATATTGTTACAAAACATACGTTTACTCATGACTTAAAGATGCCTTATTGTTGTTAAATCGCAATAAAGGGTCCCGTTTATTTGCAATGTTCACTTGATTTACTGTCAAGATTGTTTGTAGTTAAAGGGTAGTAGGCTGGATAGAATCCGAGTTGTCGGGTGTGAAGACCCTGGAATCGCCTTTAAATCCTTGGAATTTCTCTTCTTAGAAAGGGGTGAGTCTTGAGGATCATGTGGTCCTGCAAAGGAATTTGCCTTGGCTCTCCAAGGATCGATAGGTTTTCGGCTGCACCAACCCCTTGGGCATAATTAGCTACATCTCCCTCGCCCATACACCCTCGGGTGTTTCTGTAATCTTCGTCTTACCCTTAGTCGGTGAAGGGACGCTATCCGACACTTTAGGGTGCATTCCCGAATCAGATATAAGAAGTAGTCGAAGAGCCATCGATGAAATAATATCTTTGTACACATTATCTCCCTTTATTATAACTTGATTTTGTAATAAATACCTTCTGATATCCTGGAATCAGATTCCACTTCCACTTACTAGTGAATACCGTCTCATTTCAATGTGTTAAAAAATATTATAGAATTGCTGCTGCTTTAAATTATTTTTATAATCAATACCTTCCATGTTAACAAAAAGTTCGAC
Organism: Gerris lacustris; assembly: GCA_951217055.1. Classification (NCBI taxonomy): domain Eukaryota; kingdom Metazoa; phylum Arthropoda; class Insecta; order Hemiptera; family Gerridae; genus Gerris; species Gerris lacustris. The sequence continues at coordinate 65,221,442 of OX578277.1, read as the reverse complement.
ATAAGAATCTTCCACGTATAGTTCTAAGCTTTTTTGTTTTGAGTTGACCATTTAGTTGAAATTTGGTACTCATGATCATTTTACCAATGCCCAGGACTAGTCAGTTAGACAACGTTATCCGTACGCTTCAAATGTAAAATTGGAAACTTAGGAACGGACAAAATTGTAACTTCATCTATTCGATGAGACAAACAACTTTTGCAAATACAGTATTTTAATAAAACCATCAGCTACACTACACCAAGATAAGAGAAGTGTTAAAGATCGCTAAAACTATTTAAAGTTGACTCAAACGTTTGAAATAGAGAAAACAAACACGTTTCTACCAATATTTGATGTGCTAACTTAACGATTTTAATAAAACTTACAATTAACTTACAATTGAAACAGGTATGTAAAATTTCAACTTGATTCAGGCAGAAGTTTTTGTGTAGAGAAGTGATACATTTTACATTTTATAATAATTGTTGAAAAGGTGACGTCCTGAGATTGTACTTGGGTGGAATAATAAGAATGCGGGGTGGCTCCCCCTACACTAGACTCTCTATTACTATCATACTCTTTAAATATCAACTCATTATGATTGTCTATTTTCTCAATATTCAAAACATATTTATTTTATTTCATTATTGTGTATACTTATAAATCATTATAAATTAAATAAATATAAAAGAATAAAAAAATCAGTTATTTCAATTTTGCCTTAACATCTCAAAGTACAAGTTTTGTCCCTTTTAAACTCCGCCAGTTAGCATCGTATATTAGAAGTGTGATAATTTATATTTAATAATTTATATTTTATGAAAATCGTAAGGAACTTCGTTCCTACCGGGTGTCCCGCGACACCACACGTATTTTAAAAAATATATATATATAATTAGCGCTACTAGTGCTAAAAGAGAACATAAAAAAGTGCTTGTAGCAAAAATCTACTAGCAAATAAGTCATCTCGCGTAGGTTAAGCCAAGTCTCCCCCTATTAAGTTCAACTATATCTAATCCATACAGTACTAGTAAAAGATGTTGTTTGTCTGCCCCCTTTATTTTTGGAAATTTATATTGAAGTTAATTTAGTGTTCGGATTTATTATTTGATTATTAACTTAAGTTTTATAGTTTCATCTTATTTATTTATTTATTATTATTTTCAACTCCCTCTGCCTGAAAAGTAATCATAAAGGTAAAATTGCCACTTAAACAAATAATAGAGTTGTTTCTTCAATGGCTTTTGATATCACAAAAAAGCACTTTTCTGATTGTGTAAACTAATTTACTGTGAACTCATGAATTGTTCACTTGTTATATAACTAGCTTTAAGCTAAATAATTAATATTTCAATGATTTTGAATTTAGTACAGTCAATCTGTCGTGATAAGAGGCTGTCTGCGGAAAACATTCGAGGATGATTTTTTTTTCGAGGATCGTTGGGGAGACATGAGAAAAGCTTAACTCTAACTTTTCGGGAACATCTGGTTGCGGAAGTACGGGGTACGGGGTACAAAAGTCACAAAAAGTATATACCCTTCATGATGCAGGTCGTTGGAAAGCTCTTTAAGAGTACAGTAATTTTCGTTACACACACTTTTGTCATATTTTCATTTTTGAGGAGAGAAAATTGGAAAAACAGGAAAAAAAGCTTATTTTACAGCCGCAGGCAATCAGTTTCATGAGTCTTTCCAGTGCGGGATCCAGCTCCGTTGTCACAGGTTCCAGTCCTCGGGCAGTTTTGTTCCACACCCCCCCCCCCCCCCCCCCCCCCCTTCGCAGTAGGGTCCATGTGATTTTCCATATTACCCCCATCTTATATGAAGATATGACAAAAGTGTATATATCAAACATTACTGTACTCTTAAAGAGCTTTCCAACGACCTGCATCATGAAGGGTATATACTTTTTGTGACTTTTGTACCCCGTACCCCGTACTTCCGCAACCGGATGTTCCCGAAAAGTTAGAGTTAAGCTTTTCTCATGTGTCCCAAACGATCCTCGCAAAAAAAAATCATCCTCAAATTTTTTCCGCACAAATTTACAGATTGACTGTACTAATTATAATAAATATGTAGTTTATTGCGTTTGAAAAGAAATCGTATTACACCAACGATTATTTTATCCTTTCATCATTTAAAGATTAATATTTTGTTACAATTCGAATATACTTATTATTAATAAATGTATTTATTTTGTTTTTCAGAATTGTTCGGGAGGTCGGAGTCCCAGTAATGAGCAAGGTAAACATAATTTATTCTATTTTAGTTTATTTTATCTTATAATTTACACAATAGACTAAATATTACACTATATTTAATCACCACCATACTACATTTAGTATTTATCATATGATCATATTTAACTATAAAAATTCAAATAATAATAATAATGTTCTAACTACTTAATATCTGTGAATTAAAATTTGAGTAATTCCGTGTGTCTGAGTGAAAATTATTGCTTGCAACTATCTTTTATCAATATGCCAGTATGTGCCGTGGCTTGCATAATAAAAAGCATAGGTTTTAATGAATAATAAACTCCACCAAGTAAAACTAATTTTTTTTAAAAACAATTTGGTACAACACAAGTTTTATATAAGTGATATTAACACTAAATAATTTTAAACTTTTCTGTTAAAAATATAGAAAAAAATACTTTGTTCTTTATTACTTACTGTTAAATAGTAAACTACATAGAAATAAATGGTTGTGCGTGAAGTCTCACGTAAAAAGGGTTTCGTTGGTACCGTGAACATAAGATTAGTTAGTATAAAGAGGGAGGCACGCAAAATGTTGATGCTTTTTGAAAAAATAGCGTGAAAAACAATTTGCACAAGTGTTATATATTTTTGTTATCTATTCTTTATTTCTTTTCATTTGATACCCCACTCAAAATTTCCAAAAAAAAACGCGTGACACGAATTATCCGCGAAATTGGATTACCAGTTAATGAGATCACATTATTATTATAATTGTTTCTACGTCCCAGCAGACCAAACATTTTGCATATATCTAGTAACAGCAGAAAATTAAACTATTTCCATGTGTTTATAGAGGAAGGGGTTCCTGGTTCGTTCTCTCGGTGGGTCACAATGTTTTTTATCTGTAATAACGAAAAGTTAAATAAATAATTTTCTGGAAATGTATATCGGCAAACTATAAGGTATTAGCGTGAATTATTTCAAAATTTTAGGAAGACCAGTTATAGGGTAGTTGGGGGGCCCTATTTTTGGTATATTTCGACTTATACAATAAAAAATCTTTTTTTTTAAATTTTTAATCTACTCATAAGAAGCTTGCTTTCATTTTCCACTCAAAAGAAAAAACAAAGTTCCCCGTGACATGAATTATCCACCATTTTGGATATCCAGTTAATCAGATCAATTTGCATTTCTTATTTTTCTATGGCCCAGCAGACCGTTTATTTTTTATATTTTTAGTAACAGCGGAAATAGTTTTAGAGGGGGGAGGGGGGGGGGGGCAAAGGACATGAAGAATAAAACACTTTTTACAAATGTTATATATTTGATACCCCACTCGAAATTTAAAAAAAGAAATCGCGTTACATGAATTATCCCCCATTTTAGATTGTAACAGCTGATAATTTTGAGTTCGCTATATTATTCTTGTGCACGCGTCAAAGCTATCTTTAATACTGCAAAGTTTCATGTTTTTATCTTTTTTGATTCAAAAGTTATTGGAACCGTACAGAGTGACTGACAGACATACCCAGGAACGAAACTATAAGGTTTTCTGTTTTGGTTTTACCAACGAAACCCTAAAAAGGCAATTTAAGTGTTGAGTAAAAAAAATTAATTTAACATACACATATTCTTATGTTATAGTCTTTGATTTATTTTCTTTTTAAATTTAATATCACTACCTAATTTAAATTATATATTAATGTTGTCTTAGGCTTCTCTAACAATGATTGTTATATTAGAAATTAGAAGAGAGTGATTACAGTATTTTTTATAAGAACATTTCGGATTGGGGAATTCATGTATAGTAGTAGTAGTAGTTAACTAGTACTTCCTACTAGACGGGTAGGACGAACCACTTGTTCGAACCTCGCAATCAGGCCTACAGTGGACCCATTTTACTTTCCCGTGGTGGAGAGTTCCAGCTACTTCACACATCATACATTTGTACATTGAACCGCCGAAGCGAGTATGATGTGGTCATTAGTAAGCTATATGAGCGTGCTTCAAAGTGTGGGGGAAGAGGACCCCTCAGGGGGTCCCCTCGCCCTACTCCGACCTCGAACCATAGATACAGATCACATTTCATGACACGGATCGAACCCACTAGACGACGTGGGGGAAGAGAACCCCTCAGGGGGTGTCCCTCGCCCTGCTCCGTCCGCGATTCATAGATGCATTCAGTGTATCACGGCCCGGGATCGAACCCACGACCTCGAGTTGCCTCGATTCAGTGATAGCTGCCAATTCATGTATAAATAATTTGATTATTTTATTAGAAAATTTAATAAAAAAAAAAAGTTATTGTAACGGATAAAAAAAATGAATTCTAAAACATTTAAATTTTATTTATATACTATTATTTTATAAGTGAGTTCTTGTCATAGGGGATTTAGCAATATAAGGTAGTTACGATTTACGAAGAAGTGTTATTCTGTAGTGTTTGGCAAACTAAGTTTATCTACCTTTTGTTATGTAAATGCTAGTTGGTATGAAGAAAGACTCTGCTCCCCTAATATTTTATACGAATAAAATGAAAAAGGGCTGGGTGCATTAAAAGGTTGTAAATCCACAGTGAATGCGCCAAGCACGTACTCGGCGTATGTTTTTGTACGTTGATGACAGAAAAGTGGTAAATGTGTTTGGTCTTGTAGGAAAGCAAGGGCTCTGAGGTCAGGAGAGGGGAAACAGCTCTTAACAGGTCCCTCGGGCCTCACTTCCGACGGGATTGGGCTCCTATGGAAAGTCTTTATTGCAAATATATACATACGTATAACACACTGTAAACTCCCCTTACAACATAAGGATTCTCAAAAAAACATACACTTGGGACGTCATTCTCAATCTTATCAAACCTTAGATACCTTTATTCACTACATATAGGTAAAAAAGTGTCTTTTTTTATATAAAGATCTATTCTTAGAGGATAAAAGTGGCCCATGGGCGAAATTTCTTTTTTTCCTAGCTTGACGTTGTCTCCTAAGACTAATCAATTCAGAACCCTCGACTCCCTCTAACTGTTCCAACTTTTTCCCATTCCTTAACACCTTCTGATGCATTATTCAAGATATAGAGTCTTGCATTATTCACCTCTTAAACGGTTAAAGTTAATATAACTTGGAGTCATAGCTTTTGTTTCATCTCAGCGTAAAGGATAATCTAGATAAAAGTAGAAGTGTATCATGTATCATCCATGTTATTAAAAAACTATCAACCGAGCTAAAATTGCAAATGATAATGCCATATTTTTAAAAAAAAAAAAAAAAATGAGGAAAAAAAGTAATCTTTGTATCTTAGATTTTTTTTTTACTAAGAAAAAAAATTGGATAAGATTTTTTTTTTGTAAATTGTTATTTTATAGTTTTAATTATTATAAATATAGTCTACATTTACTAATGCATAAATTTAGTTCAAACCTACTTGTTACATAGATACTGAAGTGTATCTAAATATTTTATCTGTATTGCTCAAATGTTTTATTGTTATAATGTTGTTTGCTCCATCTGGCTTTTAATCATTTTGTGAATAGATATTTTCACTTGTTCGAAGCATTGATGTGGGATCGTACATTTTAAAGAGATTTTCTATACCTCTTTACTTATGGGACTTGCGCAATTATTCCTCAAATTTGTTTATCAAAATATTTGATATTAGGAAAGTCAAGTATAAATAATTTGCTTATTTTATTAGAAAATTTAAGAAAGAAAGTTGTTGCAAATATTCATAGATTTTTTGCGAGATATTCTTTGTTGAATAATGAAATGAGATTATTGTCAAGATAGGAGGCGAGAAGAGAAAAGACAATGAGTAAACAATGAATATTAATTAAAAGTATTTAGGTGTAGTAGGGTGCTAGGTTAGAAGGAAGGTTGTGAATGCGGGAGGTATGTTTGATGTCATTTCACGGTTGACTTATGAGTGTAAATTGGTGAGTGGTAAGGATGCTCGTAGCTAAGCTCCTTAGAGTATGCTTATTAGACAGTCTTGTAGGCATGAAAACATGCACACGGTTTTCATGGTAATCACACCTAGTTAAAGCATCTCACGCATCCTACTACCGTATTACTGTTACTTACATTCCAACACCCTCTTTTCTTATTACCGCTAGCTCCCAAGTAGCTTTTCCTTTCGACTAAATGTCAGCAGTAAACATTTAACACACTCCAACATTTTCATACCGTCTACAATTTCACCTAATTTGCACTAAGCAATAATTATGTGAGAGGTATGTTTCATGAGAGGGATAATGTATAAAAGGGGAAATCCAATAATAAGTAAATAAAGAAATACCACTCACAATAATTTCTACCTACAATGTGCTATAAAGCATCTCGGAAATTTCAAAACGCAACGGCTCATTTATTGCTTATTAGTTAGTTTTTTTGAAAACTTAAGGCAATTTTATATCTATGATTGCTACTGTAGTAAGATACTTAATAAACTTTAATTCCTAGTATAAAAAATCAACTCAATGACTCAATCGTTGCTAACTAGAAAATACTCTAAAGATGCTATGCAAATAGTTTTATAACGTAGCTTATAAAACAGCCTAAAGTCTCAGGCAATAAGCTAATAATTGCTTGTATAATCTAATGCCAAAACTCACTAGGTTATAGACATTTTCTTGAATACCTATAAATATATTATACTTTTTCGTTCTTAGACCTTTTCCATTTTTATCTGGTCTAAATATTGCAATAGTATATACTATTGTAATTTAACTTTTTTATTTTTTTTATTTTTTTTTTTAAAGAAGAGCTTTTAGGTGTTATATCACAAAATAGAAGATGCAAGCCATAATCTAGTTGTGGGTAAGTATATAAAACGAAAGGGCTCTATAAATATGGTGCTGTGCAGGGTGTAGGGGATGCGAGTAAGCTAATGTGTGAAGGTGCGTCCCAGAAGGGCCGCAACTCCTGATCCTTACCTTTATACAGGGTTCCATTAGCTGGCACAACATTATCTGTCCCATACAACCAGCCACATATTACACAACATAATGAATCTATTGCCTCACTAGCACCACTATAAACACCACCTTATATCACCTCCTTCTCAATAAAGAACACCTCTTTAATTAATAATGGTAAAAGACTAGAGTCCCTTGGTCTTTAGTGGCAAATCTTTTCTATTTAACGTTATCTTGGTTTAAATGTAATTGTTTGCTGAAACGGATATTGCAATTAAAGGAATATATAGTGGTTTTAATCCCCATACACTTAAATGATATTTTTCTTTAAATATATATATATATATATATTTATATATATATATATATATATATATATATATATATATATATATATATATGTATATATATATTATATACATATATACAAAATATATGTTATTATAATGTGTATTATATATATACAATATATATAAGTATTATTTTTGCTTCGAACTTACGGACAGCAATGGAAGCTTTATGATCAACCTGAAAAATGCAATTATTTTTATGTCTCCGAATTAAAAAAATTTAAGACATTAGTCCGTTTCTGACATAGGGTACATTTTTGGCCTCTTGTCTGTCTGTAGTTCTGTCGTTCAACATTTTCGCAAACCACCCCATAACATAAAAATCCCTCAACCATTTTTGGTTACCAGGTAAAAATTAGCCTATTATTGGTCTCGTATTAATTTCATCCTTCTGCACCCATTGCTTTCTGTTCTGCATGGTCACAAACTTCTATTTTATAAATATCTATATCTTAAAAGTATATACTTCCGATATTGAAGGAATTTGGATGGTTTTTCAAAATTGGCCACAGATGGTCCTGTCCCATATTAATTGTAACCGTTTGCGCCCATTTGAAATTGAATGAAAATAGTGTGACTCTACTGGGAATAGAAGCAGGTCCAAAGTAAGTATTTATACATTACCAATACATTTTCCAAAATGACATGAGAGTGTTTTTTTAAGGAAAAATATATAATTTTGCAGAGTATACAAAATACGTTTTTGTATGAAAATACGTTTGAGGATGAAATTGCCTTGAAAAGGACCAAACTCACACTTCCTTCAGTCTCTTTGAACCCTAATTTGGAACTGTTTCCCACATTACATCAAGCTAGGCCATGGTTTTACGCCATTTCTGACGACTCTCTTTGGATAGTCTAAATCGTCTTAGATACATGGACAAGTCAGTCCAAATTGTCTTGTCCAAGCTGTTCCTCCTCCTCTGCAGTATTTGTTCAGCATAACGTGCTACGTTCGCCCAGTTAGCTTCCCTTCTCAGCATTAGGCCGTCAGTGTTAGTGGGAGTGAAAGCAATCTATCGCAATGTAATACCATTTGCGCCACATCTACCAAGAGACCTGGACAAGTGAAATGAGGAAAGTGGAATTGATGAAAACATTTGGGGTTGAATGGTTGTGTTTGAAGAAAAGAATTTGGATGTGACAGGAGTGTTTTCTGTGCAAACAGGTAAACAACACACTTGAGAATAGATCGACAATCGAGGGAAGGATGTGATTTAGAACATGTCGACACAAGCCCTCAGGCTACCGTCAGAAAAAAACAACTGTTATCTGGAATACAAGTCTCAAAACTAGAGGACTCCTGGGGGAGTTCATCACATATAACATATATATATATATATATATATATATATATATATATATATATATATATATATATATATATATATATATGTATATATATGTATATATATATGTATGTATGTATACATATTTATAATCTAATTTTCTCAAGCTATTGTGTTGAAAAGAAGCTCGAAATGAGGAGAGACATATAGATCACGCTGCTTGAAAACAAGGACATGTATAAAATTTGCTGATCAAATACTTCTAAAATCAAACACTTTACGATACTCACCCTTTCTTTTTAGAGGAAAAGGTACAAAAAAAAGGGCATTTAAAGAATGCAGAAATAAACATATCTATAGCATTCTGTCATTCTATAACGACTTATTTATTGAAACAAATGTGTTTTTAAATAATCTCAATAAAAAACACGTTATAAAAATAAGATAAAATAAATGGAGAAAGGAAAGGAAACTAATTGTGAAGGGGAGATGAAAGCCCAGCAAAACAACACATCCATATAAATTAAGGCAAGTGTAACTGTTAGGAAGGATCAGTAGGAGAAGGGGGGAAGGATATAAAAGTAATAAATGAGCCTCAAGCTGAGGGAGAAGATGACATATTAGCTATAATAACGAGGCAAGGGGAGGTTAGGTTAGAAGAGCAAGGCAATATGGCGACATATGTAGCCACTCTTCACCAGCTCCGCACGATCCTTACACCGATCCTGTTTCCCTTATCCTGAAGTACTAGGCGAACAATAAATAATCATCTTTATCTAATTACTCTTCTTAATGTGCCTGATTGAACTGTATTCACATTCTTACATTCGTCGTCCTCTAGAAATAATTACTTCTTCTTGTGAAATTCAATAGATTGCTAAATGTTTTAAATTTCCTTCTAAAACCTCGAAAGACTAGATTCTTAGAATCTAATACTATATATAAATGATACTAAAATACTTTAGTCAGCCATTAAATAGTTGGAAATCAAAATATATAGCTTATACAACTGGAGGTATTAAATAAACTCCTTTTTCTCACGGAAAATAAAATTATTACTATGTACATATTTCTTAGACGTTTTCCTCCTACATTTTAATTAATTACTACGTTTTTATTAGCTTGCTTTCTTGTTTGTTTGTTTGTTTGTCCAGTACAAATCTTGTTTCGATTTAAAACTAACTTCCCGAGTAGCTAAACATTTTAAACTTTTAGAATAGCTCAGAAGACGATGACAATGCACTATTTTAATACTTTTAGCCATCTTTCAGCAGAATTTAATTAGTTTTCATCAAATTTTGCTGTATGGAAAGTTTGTTCGGAAAAAATCCGCAAGTTATTTTATTTGTTTTGACATATCCCATAGTATTTACAATCTTCATTTTGACGGGTTTCAAATTTGTGATTTTTTATTTAGAGGTAAACATTGAATGACAGCGAAAAGTAAATAAAGAAATAAATTAATTGACGTGTGTCAACCAGGTTTGTTTAATTTGTGCCCTAGGTATCGGTTCGATTTGTATGCATCTGTACTTCTTTAGTTGTACACATTTTTCTTTTTCTTCTCTTACTGTCCCTACACGGGGGCATATCAATGGCACGGTTTAGATTCAATGTTGGCGAGATCCGTTGAACAAAGATTTGTTCTTTTATAGGTTTAAGATCAGCTCTCTAGATGGTTGTCATTTATGTGAAGGTAATAAATTCGGAACTATTTTTTTTCACTAACATATTATAACATTGACAATTATATAATTATCAACATTACATACGATTCAACAGAAAATGTAAAATCGTAGTATATAAAAAGTTATTTTTATCTTGTAATTATCAAACATATCTTTGGAAAATTACAGTAAGAATTCACAGCTTCTAACTATAAACAACCTGTCGAGAGATAATTATTATTAAAACTTACATAATAATCAATTATGATACAAAATTACCAATTCATTAAAATTAGTATATACAAATTAAATATTCATTTATGGTTACGCATTTATTGGTTCGTGTTAGCGATGATCTAATATAATTTGAAATATTATTCTAAGTAGTAGAGTATATAATCTGTTTCATTTTTAATCTCTTGTGAGAAATAATTTGTCATTTTTTTGTATCACCATCTTAAAATCAAAACAAACATTTAAGAATGTTATTTATAAAATTTTGGTTGATATTTTTACAGGAAAGCCTTGTGAAAACATTTTTGTTCTTTTGTTTAATTAATATATATTCTCCTCTTGTGGCCTTATCCCAAAGGATACCGCCCAAGACTATTTTACTTTGTAAAACTGTGTGTCTTTCACTGAATATAAAGAAAAAAGCATGTCTGGGTTGTAAACAAATACGCTACAAATAAGATAATCCAATCAGAGTTTGCATGTTCAGTTCTGTCTTGAAAACTGGATTTTACATGAAGAGGGGGAGGAAAAAAGTCTTATTTGCCGAGTAACTCGACTAGATTTCTTGAGAACTGTTTCATCCTACAGTTAGTTTTTTTCTCAAGTGTTGCGAAGTGTTGGTTGGCATCGAGCCTCGTGTGGTGTTTTTAATAAAATCACCCTTCCTCTGCTCAAGCTTCCATCCCCTGAATATTCAAAGAGTTCCTCTTTTGTTTTTCTTCGCCTTATTGCTTGAGAAAGTATAAAGGTAAAAGCGGCCCTCCCCCTCCGCCCTGGGCCCTAAGAAGAAAATTACCGTGAGCATTCACAGCTTCTTTTTACGCATCCCCCCTCTCGGTGAACCTCAAGCGAAAAATATTATTAAATCTTTACAGAATATACTTTTATGAAGGAGCCTTGACGTAGTTGAAAGACAACAAAAAGAAGTTAGCGAAAGTGATCGTCTGACGCACTTTACAGCCGAATAAAAATGAAATATTTCGCCAATATAAGGATCCAGTTTCTTCTTAGAAACTGTACAGTACAAACATATTCTTTAACATAGGTAATCCTTCAACACAAAAATTTAACAACACTTTAGCCATTTGGAAAATTAATATTTATTGCATATCATAATATCTTTGCATTGGCCATTTAACACTTCAATTTTTATCTTTAAAGAAACAATTAGAAATAACGGATTATTATGGAAATGCGTCGTTATGTATTGTCTAAAACTGTTGGAAACATAGTGACACATATTTTAAATCACTAAAATTCAGTTTGTTGTTCCTTCATGCCATCATAAAAATGCTGAATATCCCTGGAGATTCTTTCCATGTTGAGATTGGAACGTATTCTGCACATTCTTTAAGATACATAGTGACGTATTAATTTAGTTCACCCACTTAGTATTTTAAATTAACTATGTTTATTTTAGAGTATAATTAATTATTTTTCGTGTTATTTTATTAAACTTCTATTATATATGATTAAAATACTTAGCTTCTGGTTATCTCATAAGGAAAAGGAAATGTTAGATGTTAGAGGACTCTCTCCCTACTTGAATCGAATCTTAATTACATATTTGAGTTCTTTGAAGAGGTGGTTTGGTTGGTTCATAGGCTTGAGATCGTCGACGTCGAGTCACCCTCGTAAAGTGAATGGTGCAAGCTGATTATGGGCTTTACCAACTCATTAAGAACCGCTCTAAGTCTGAGGAACGGCCTTTTTGGCTCAAAAGCCTCTAATTGGTGCAAAACGTTGCCAAGTCTTCTTCAGGAGCTCTGTCCTTGTAATCGGCCTCCTTAATACCCCCTTCTCATGGGTTCTTCATCACAACTCAGTTCACTTCGATGGAAAAAATCATCCTATTATTTACGGTGAATGATTAAAATAATTATTTTACAAATTCTATATTTTTTAAGTATTTACAAGAGAACGAAGAAGTAGTAAAAAGGAGATATGGGGAAAATCAAACTAAAACAATCTAGATTTTTTGGAAAGGAGCACGTTTTAAAGGACAAGATTGTCTTGGAAAGATACTAAAAAATGTTTCCTAAAAATGTAGTAACAATAACAAAAAATTGTAATTGTTTTTATGGCTTTATCAGTAAAAGCATACAGGTAAGATTAATAGAAATTAATATACCAGTATCAAATTTAAATTATAATGTAAATCATACTACATTTTATTCTATTTAAAACAATGCATTTTTAAAGTCCTCTATTATGCTTTAGGGGTTTTTTTTCGTACCGTCTTTTTCGCAACTTATCGCCTTCAGTATCCTTAGGGAATGTTGTTATTTTAATTAAAATTATATTTTTGTGGCTTTACAACCAACAACAAGAAATGTAATTTACAAAAATGAAATATTATTTTTCTTAAATTGGCAAAAGTTACTTGAAATCATGGAAGTTGTTATGAGAGTGAATAAAATGACAACGCTCACCTTTTAAATGTAGAAGTCAAAATAAGAAATGGAATTACTATTGTTCGGAGAGATTAGCTATCGTTAAAAAAAAAAAAAACATTGGTGGAAGGAGACCCAAGTTTTGAGTGTCGGAAACAAGTTAAATTTTTAAAAAGGTCTTTCCCCTTTCCCCTCCAGCTTCCTTGTCACTTGTCCCAACTCTCGTTCTCGGCAAGTTAATTTTTTTCTCTTCTTCTCCCTGTCCCATTTCTTTATCTTCTTACTTTCTTCAAAGTACGAAGGGAAAAAATAAGGGGGAAAAATCCGCGGGAATAATATTGTGCCACTAATCTCGTTTGTCCGAGGGATTGAAAAAAATAAATGAAAAATTATGTCTCTCCTGAGAGTTAGACGAGATGATGAGGAAAGCTTTTCAAGGAAGGAGCGAGTCCAGGATGGAAAAGGATAAAAGTTAGACAGAGAAACCAATTTAATTTGGTGAGGGAAGGGGGGTGAGTATTGCCTCTCTACATCTGTGACAGGGGGAGTGAGGTGAATTCTCTCAGACGCAATGGAATACATTAGCGGTTAAAACTGAGCCCTCCTCAGTCCAACCCCACACTTTTGGTTGGGGATTTAAAATTTTGAATATGAATGTGAAGGAAGGTTTAGCATAAGACGCCAAGCGGGATCTCATAACATATGCATCCCTTCACCGACCTTCTAAACGAAACCCGTCTGTTTTCCTAATAAAAGTTCCAACTCCCTACTTTAAGAGCCCTCATTTCTCCTACACATTCCAAACAATCACATTTGATTACAATGCGGGTTTTCTTAAACATACCTTTATACTTACTCTTAAGAAATTATTAATACTATAAGAAACTCTTAATTTAAAAATATTATTCAACATTGTAATGAGCTACAATGTTGAATAGTGGCAAAGAAATAATTTTACCTGCAGTAGCCATTTCTTTGTTTCTTTAAAAAAGGATTTTATATCAGCCATTCGTTACAATGTTATCATTGTAGTCAAATTGTACGATTCTACTTATGATGTATCAAATACTTCATAGAACTAAATGAACCCCTTCAATTGATCATTCAAACTAGTTGAATGGTTTCTGTTACACCATTTAAAATGTAACAAAAGTTCTTGATGTCCAAAGACAGTTGCCTCTAAGTTAAATCCATACGGGACTTTGATGGTTCTATATGAAGATGAGGCTGTAAGGGAGGGTAGCATAGCCAAGGAATGGGGGTTCTTCTTCTTGGTACAATGGTCTTCTGCTTCGAGCTCTTCCAACCTTGTAATGAAATATTCCTTAGCCTTCTCCCCAGCTCTAAGACAACCCGCTGATTAGAATTCCTAAGACCCTGGGATCTTTACAAAAGAGCAGTAATGAACCCGTGGCCGGGCTCCCAGACTCTTTAATTGCATCGGGCCTCAAGGCCACAAAGGGCTTCACTTACACATGACCCTAATCGTGTTATCTTCCACCCCTGTCTTCTGACTCCCTGCAAAATTTCAAAAGCTTCCTTTCTAATTTGATTGATCAGCGCGGTACCTATCGAGGAGAGTTCCTTCCTGAAAGAAAAGTCTCTCGTCTTTGTGGGAATCGTTCCTTCTTTTTTAATGATCTCTGTCACTGAAACTCGGAATGTAAATGAGACTTTAAGTGATCCACAACTTAAATACGGGTATCTCCGTACTTTTTCATAAAACTCCACTTAATCTAAAATAAAGATGAAGAGAAAATATTCAATACGTGATAAATATATATATTTTATTTTTACAAACTAAATTATAAAAAAATAGTATTAGTATAAATATTAGAGCTTAAGAATGTAAGTTGTATAAACGTCCTGGGGAACTTTAATCAAGTGAGTTATTTTTACCGTCATTTTGTAGAACTTATGATAAGAAATTAATCTAATAGTTTATACACCAAGATATAATATACAAATATTTTAAAATGAGGTTATATTACGATGATCGTAAGTAAATGATAATTAGAAACAAAATAATTCTGTGGTCCTCTTTATGAAATTAAAAATGTTAAAGTTAGGACAAAGTAAATGATTTCATCATTCACTCTTTGATAAATAACGAAACAAAAAAACTAATTTGATCAAGGATTCTGGACCTGATGTTTTAACAAAATGGATGACATCTTTCTTTGGTTTCTATAATGGACTAACTTTAAACGATCTATTACTCCTTTTCTCATCTTCTCAGTTCATTTAATAAAATAAACTAGGTAATTTCCACACTCAAAAATAAGAATGCCTTGAGATTTTTTTTTATATATTTTTTGACACAAAACCCCTTCTTTAATTGGTTCAATGAAACGAGAAATTTTATCAAAACAAATAGTCTGGGATGCAGTAGGACAGTGTCTGTATCTTCGTTTTCTTTTGAGCAGTAGAAGATGTCGCATCTGGAGCCAATGATTCGTGTAACTGACGATTACTCTTCTTTCCATTTCTTTCCTCCCCAACTTGTGAAAGAAAAGTAATACAAAGAGGCTCAGTTAGAATGAGTAGAAAAAACTTAAGTTATTCCTTCCTTTTTCAATTCTTTTTATAAGATTTTTCTTTCCTTTATCTTCTACCGAGATAAAGAAACTCTTGGTGAGCGACAGAAGACGGAATCCACGTACAGTTTCGTCCTCAAACTTGCTATTCTTTTCTTTGAAGACAGCCAAGATAATAAATTCTCGGCTTTTTGGGGTAGGAAGACCTTCAAGAAGAGGGCGAATACTGAATTATGAATGGACCATTTACTTTGATAGGCGTTCTACCGATAGACAGTCGCCTGAGAAGTCTGTTAAAGAATGCAGAAGAAAAAAATGTTGTCGAATCATCATTACCGTGGTTTTGTCCACTCCTGAGTGTTACTTTTAAAATTACTTTAAGATTGACTTTTTCACAACTCTCCGAAGTTGGTAACGTATAATTACAATCTCTCACCTTTATTTGGAAAGCTATGATGAATAATCCCTTATTTGATAAATCAATCATTTTGGCCTGTCATCCCTCCAAGAAAAAACACATATCTCTCAATGACATTTTATAATTCTTTTTTTAGATTTAAAACTATAATACAGTATATTTTAATTAGTATATTTTAAAATGCTTTAAGTATAACTTGGGAAGTGAAATGTAATTCTGATAGTTACACGTAGGCATTCGTGGTTGGTTTATAATGAAGCTCTTAGTTTTCCGGTTATGACCACATCTTGAAGGGCGTAGATCCTGACGTTGTGCACCCATTGATGGCAGCAGGTTATGGAAAGTGGATGCTATTCTAAGGAATACACAATGAAAACTGGAGGAACAGTCAATGTTTGAGGTTTATCCCTTGTCCGGGGTAGAAGGTAGTAATTTAGTTTTTGTTTAAGATTAACACCTAATTATTAGCAGGTAGACTTCTCGCGGGTTAATGGACAATATCAAGAAAAATTGGATCTCATTCAATTTTTATCATGCATACTTCGTTTAGAGTTCTCATTGTTTACAGAAGAAAAATGAGATTGAATAAGCATAAAATCTTCCTCTAAAATAAGTGTCAATACAAAGAGTGAAATGGGGATGACATTTGAGGATTAACTTTCTCGAATCTTGCTCTGTCTGATACTTCAGAAATTGTTTCTCCTTGGTTGTTTCGGGAATATGAAAAACAGAATGGGTTAAAAGCATTGCATTGTATCTGTTTTAGGAAGACAATGGCAAACAGCAGAGCACTAAGAGTGACGCACGCCCTAACCCTGACCAGGGGTAAGTCTTTCAATGTCCGCTTTTTTCCTTCTTGTTTTTTAGAGTTAGCTTAAAAGTTTCCTAATATAAAAAGACAGAATATTTAGAGGATGTAGATAAGCGGGGAAAAATGCACGCGTTTTGTCAAATAACTATTTCGCTTCGAAAGTTATTATAGAGTATCAGACACATCTAGTACTGTTTTATATCTAGAAAACAAAACATTTATACTGTTTAATGTTATTGAAACTATGTAATACTCATTATAAATGCATCATAGTAGATGTATGAAATGAAAAAACCTGCTTATTTTATATTTTTTCAGGTGCATAGTTGGAATGAACTCTATTATTCCTACTTTTTATATTTAATCACACAGTTGTATTCCCCTCTCTGGGTATAATTTACCCAAACATATAGAATATAGAGTTTTAACTTAAAAAGCAAAAGAAAGTAGTAAAATATATCGATTTAACTAAGGACTATGTTTAAAGGTAAATTACATTATATTAGGTTATAATTATAGTATTTGGATAGTTTCTTTATACTTCTCTATGAAATATAAAGATTCCAGTTTTATTTTAGGTGGATGACTTAATGTGGCAGTCATGCGTTGTTTCAAGACTAATTATTTATTTAGTTTTATTTATTTATTTTTTCAAGAGTAAAAGCTAAGTTATTTCTGTCATTGTTTCTTTAGAGGAAGTAAGAAATCGCTTTTCTTAAAGTTTAAGGCCCCAATAGAGGAAAGAAGTCTTATGTGATGATTCAAGATTGATAATAGACATTCAAGATGCATTTTAACCTAGAGCCCATGTTATTGCACAAAATAAATCATGAACATTTCTCTATAAATTTTATTTATTTATTATTTACAATTTAACAACCATTTTTAGGATATAATTTTGTGTAATTGTCGCCTATTTATCTAATCTAAAGGTGTGGTTATTGCTTAAGCGTACAATCTAAATCTAACTGTAGGAATAAAGACTTCCTTTAATTTCTATTCATTATTCAACCAAATCAATGGTTAATTTTAAATTCAGTATAAAAAATAATAAATCAAATAATAAAAATATTCTAGTAAAAAAATAGTCTATTAATTTATAATAAGAGGTTAATGAAGTCTGTTTGCAAAGTTGAAAAATTACTGCTGTTTGCAGATTTTAAATTCCTTTGAAAGGAATGCTATTAGTATTTTTCTCTTCATTTAAATGTCTAAAGGATAAAATCTCATCTTGCCTCAGCAGTTTAATCTGATCCCCTTTCCTTTCTGAGAATCTTCATTTAAAGATCTAATCAATCATTGCTCACCCCTTCCTGCACCTAAACCTTCATACAACCCCCCTTACACAACGCAATCTCTACCGTCAACCCTCGTGAATGATTCCCTTCTCGATATTTATGTGGAGATTGAAATCTATATCTCTTTTCCCAGGTTTGTCTGCACTTTCAAATTTCCGTATTAATCTCGGATTCCCTCATTGTCTAATATGTGAGTAAGGGCCAATAGATATTATTATAATTAACTTGTATGTTTGGTTTGATCAAACTTGTGCCCATCAACTACAAAAAAATCATTGGAGTTTAATTTTTTCTTCTTTGAAAAAATGTTTGTATGAAGGATTCAACATATTAATTACCTCAATAAATTACCACTGCTCAGCTCTTTTTTTATAATTCGAACCGAGCAATATTTGGTAAAAGTTTCATTCAATCGGTCCATCAAATCGGTGTCTTTGTACAAATATAGAATCACATTTACCTGTTTATAAAGTAATAGTTGAGATATAAGAAAATTATAAATAAATATAATATGTAAAATGAATTATATTTTAACATTTACTGATAATATTGGTAATAGGCTTTTAAGTGGAGAAAGTAGAGGCAAAACATAGACCTATGTATCCTACTCCTTTTTTTTTAGATATTTAAACTTTTCCAAATCGTTCTTTTTTCCTTGAAGTTTTTTAGTTATGTTGTTAAGTGTAATATTGACGATAATATTATTCTATGTTAATTTTATAATAATTTATAAAAGATTTTGAAGAATATCGAGAATTATAAACAACATTTTCGACAAATTGAAAGAACCTAGTGCTGTTTAAATGTATTTTATTATTTTGGTTTAACGATTCCAATATATAAAGTAAAAAATATAAGAGGAACACTTATTTAATTAGTTATTCCAGGATTAACAATTTCCAAGAATTAGTGATTAAATGGAAAAGCCTTAAAATCAGCATATAAATGTTCATCTTGAAAACAAGTTAGCAATTGAAAATAAAACCACACCAGTATTTGGACTTGAGGGATGATAAATATATGTGAACTTGATATCTCAAGCAATAAACTAGCGTATATAAA
Source organism: Gerris lacustris (assembly GCA_951217055.1). Classification (NCBI taxonomy): domain Eukaryota; kingdom Metazoa; phylum Arthropoda; class Insecta; order Hemiptera; family Gerridae; genus Gerris; species Gerris lacustris. The sequence continues at coordinate 65,202,288 of OX578277.1, read as the reverse complement.
AACATACACAAATACACCAACGTCGACTTTTACATGTAGATATTCATTGTTAAAGAATGCAATATAAATTTTAACTAAATTAGATAGACCACAATATCATAATCAACTAAATTAGATAGACCACAATATCATAATCATCATAATCAAGTCTGCAAAGAAAGTGCAGTAAGAGTATTCTTAGAATATACTATTTTCATAATAGACGAAAAGCCCTTCCCAGAAATATTTCGATGGCCCTACTCTTTAAGAACATTGATGAGGTATTTATAATAGCTGAGTAAAAGGCTGTAAAGGTGAATATTTCAGGGCAAAAACAGTTGTTGGTGGGAGTCAACATGACGTACAGGTTTTTCTACTGGCGCCGAACCCTTCCCTTGTAAAGTTTCCTCGTCCTTCTCCCGCGTATCTTTATTATTTTCTCCTTCTTTTACTTGCTCACGCATTCACACGCCAGCTCGGATGTTCACACGGGCATGATTACACGAAGCATTTCCCCTTCAGTCTCGCAACTCCCTCGTTCCTCCCGCCGAGCATCTCCGATTTATAATTCCAGTTAATTATCAAGCTCTGATAAGAATTAGCTGCTGGGGGTGGAGAAACCCCCTTTAGCTGCCTACTCCGTCTGCCCTCCTCCAAGAACCTTACTCCGTCGGAGTGGAGAGGAAACTGGATTTATCAACCATCTTACCCCCAGCCACAATAATTACCCGACAAAACACTATTCCCCAACTTAATTAAACTCGAAAGGATTTTGAAGGCTTCCGCCCTTTGCCTTGTTCAACTCGAGACTGAGTTTCTTTACAAGGTTTCAAACATTTCTCATGTTATCAGTATAATAATCATAATACTCCCGTCATTAATTAGGATTGTCCAATCTATAAAGTTTAAACAAATTTTACTATCCCTAAAACTAAATGAAAAGAAAGTGTTGAATTTTAGAACTATTTATGCCTAACTACTATATACTAACTATTATATGCAATGAATGTGGGGTACTAATCTGGGTGAGCCATACCATCCTTTACTAGAACCAACTCACTGCAATTTGGACCCCCCCCCCCCCCTCTATTATCCTATTGAAGATACTTAGATGTATAACATTAATTTTAATTTAAAGTTCATGACAAACTGAACCTGAAATAAAAATTTTACACCTCTACCCATAGTAGTTCATCAAGATATATGAGCCTAAAGTTTTGTTATTTTTTCACTCACTGAATCGGAATCCTAAGCAATTACTGATAAGAGACTGATGCCAACTTTTGCCGAGAGGTTGTGTCCTTAAGACCAGGCTGCCAACATAACAACACTCATTTTTTATCATTAAACTGGAGAAGGTTGGACATACTTTTGTAACTATTCAAAGCCCGCTCACAAACAATCAAGAAGACAAACCCTGCCATTGGTTATTGTTTACGTTTCACTCTGACATAATTTTTTTCACCTCGCACGGCATTATATAATAAACATTATTTTTAGCATATTTCAAGCTAAAAATAAGATAAAACACAATAAAAATATTACAATAAACGAAACTAACTATCAATACTTAAAATTTACTAAAAATTGAATTAAAAAACCTAAGGCAAATCATTTTAGACGTCACAAATTTAAATAAATGAATTTTTAGAACGTGGATTAAGGGACAAAACCAAAGTTTGCTTCAATGTTATCAGTGATCCCCCTTCTATGTATTGTATTATTCTAAGTTTACTCCAGATAATATTATTTAGTTCAATTTGAACACCCACCGACGAAGAAGTTACACGAAAGATTAACAAGAACAAAGAAAGAAAAAAGACCTAATAGTCCAGGAGATAGCGTGCAAAAAAGTGTCTGACTAACATCAAGGTAGAATTTTGTATACAAGTCAATCTTTTAGCGCCTTTTAAGAATATGTGGTCGGCTAAGTTCGTCTGCGGGACATAGCTTAGCAATAGGCGTTTGAAAAAAACAAAACGGTGAAGAGCGGCCAAGGTGAAATGAAATACAGGTGGGCTGATTCGGCTTAAAAGCGAGAACCTAGTAGATTTGGCCACGCCCACATTCTAGGGTGGTAGTGACGTAGGTTGGCTGCCCAGATTCCACAATCTATAATCTAAATACCATTATTTTTGCTACTATTTTTGTTTACTTTAACCTCAAGCCTCTAATTTTGCACTTAGAGCGCTACTTTTTTTTTAACGTATAGGTAAATAAATTCTGAAGATTTTTGTATCTATATTTTATTTTATATGTGAAAATGTTTAATACTTAAACAGTTTAAAAATAAGATTTGTGTTAAAAAATCAAAACCTTCACAAATATATATGTATATATTATTAATTAATCTATTTATTTATTTTATTTTGATTAGTATATTGTATTATCGTTATCCATCTATTTATTTATTTTATTTATTTTTAAAGTAAGTTACGAAGTACGGCTCTTTTTTATAGACCAAAATAAATGTTGCTAAAGGTGATTTATGTTAAATTTATTTAGCCGATTTTAATCACTCCCATTTTTCAAGAAATGACTTCTTGTTTAAATACTTAATCCTAATATGATTGATTTTTTTTTTAAAATTAAAGTGACGCTTTTACTGTACACGAGTTAAAAAAAAATATTTTTTGCACTCCTAATAATTAAAAAATCTATGACTCCCCAAACATTTTTCTATAGATTCATCATTGCGGTGTGGTCAGATTCTTAAATATTCTTTTTAGAGGATAAATTTAAATTTAAATATTCTACATGAAGTACACGATAGTGCCCAGCCCCTTTTAACCTTAGTTGTCATGCTATATTTTTCTTCGACTTTCTAACTATAAGCCTAGATAGAAATATAACGTAGTTTGTGATACTAAATATAATTTCTTTCTTATTTCGATGTAATTTGTCGGGAGTTTAATAAAAAAGCTTGTCCCAGCAATCGGTCACGATATAGTTACTTCAGAATAGTTACCAAGAATTTTGCTGCACTGTTTGACTGAGGGGGTATGTCACACAACAATTCTTTTCAAAAATCATGGTGCGTACGTTTATTAAAAGACAAAATAGTTACCATTAATTTTAGTACTTAAAAGTGAATTTAAGGCGGTACCCCCATAGTATACAGAAAAATTATGCTTTCCCTTCAAAGTAGTAATACATTTATAAGTCACTTTTCACATACATATTCTTGTTATATAGATGTTCAGCGTGTAAATAAAGCACAAGTTGGTTCAGAATTGTCAAAGTGTCACTTTTTTAAAAAATGTCACTTTTATTTTATCATACCCAACTCTATAGAGAAACAATGCTTCAAAGTCTTCGTATGGTTTCAACCACTTTCCAGCCTAATGAAAATCTAGTCGTATCATTTGACGAAATGAAAATAGAATCTAGCTACGACTACGACACTAAAAATGATGCTGTTGTAGGTCCTCATATATATCTACAAGTTATGATGGTACGAGCACTCTTTACAAGTTGGAAACAGCCAATTTTTGCTGATTTGGATTCTAAAATTACTAAAGAATTGTTGTTTTCAGCTGTAGAGAAACTTTACGATGCAGGTTACACTGTAGTTGCCTGCGTGTCACACGCGGGGGGGGGGACACGCAAAATTTTATAATTTTTGACAAAATGGCGCAGCAAATTGAAGAATATCCACAAGTGTTATATATTTTTGTAATCTTCTTTTCAATACCTTTCATTTGATACCCACTCAAAATGTTAAAAAAATATTTTTTTTCGAGTGACATGAATAAGTCGCCATTTTGGATTCCCAGTACAGATCAAATTCCTCTTAGTTTTTCTATGGCCCACCAGACCGCACATTTTCCATATTTTTCTATATTTTTAGTAACAGCGGAAATACGATTTTAGGGGGGGGGGCACGCCAAATTTAGATGTTTTTTGACAAAATGGCGCCGAAAATTAAACACTTTCCCTAAGTGGTATATATATTTTTAATCTACTCTTCAATACCTTTCATTTGATACCCCACTCGAAATTTAAACAAAATATTTTTTTCGCGTGACGTGAATTATCCGCCATTTTGAATTTGAACAGCTGATAATTTTGAGTTCGCTATATTTTTCCTGTGTGCGCGTCAAAGCGTTCTTTAATACTGGTAAGTTTCATGTCTTTATCTCTTTTGATTCAAAAGTTATTGGAACCGTACAGAGTGACAGACAGACAGACAGACACAGGAACGAAACTATAAGGGTTTCTTTTATTGGTTTTACCAACGAAACCCTAAAAATATAATAAAACTACAAACTTATCTCTTCTTACCAAGTCTCTACACTATGTATTATACTTATATTAACAATAATAATTGGTACTAGTATATTTTAAGTTAAAAATAAGTATCCGAGAAAATATTATATATATTTCACATAAAAAGGTTAAATAAAAATATGATAATTTTAATAGTAACGTATGCTTTGGTTTGCTTAAACATTTATTTAACATAATATGTGATCTGAGAGGGCAATTAACGTAAAAAAATCACTAAATATGATAAAAATTAATAAAAAGTTAGTTTTATTGTATAGTAGTTATTAGAAAGGGTAGGAACTTGGGCCGCCGACTGACGTCACACACCCGAGCGCCTACGAAGATAGTCGAAGAAACTCGAACCCTCGGTTGTTAGGAAATGAGCCCACCTCTCTATTCTACCATCTTGAAGAGCGGCCATGTCTCACCAATTATGGTGAACAATGTGATTTTCATGATCCTGAGTACAGAATTAGTAGATCGAAAATCAAGTTGATGTTAGTTTGTCCCTTGACAGATGACAACGTTGATAAATAGTAATATTTGAATAACTAACCTATCAAGTGTGAAAATAACATCGACTTGATTTTTGGTCTACTAACTAATTCTGTACTCAGGATCATGAAAATCACATTGTCCACCATAATTGGTGAGATATGGCCGCTCTCCACCGGTTTGTTTTTTTCAAACGCCTATTGCCAAGCTATGTCCCGCGGACGAACTTAGCCGACCACATTCTTAGCGTGACCACATTTTTTACTCTAGTGTTTTTGTTGGGATTATATTAAAGATTTTAGTTGAAAGACTTCGCCTCTACAGAACTATTTAAATTCCGAAGAATTTAACTCAGAAAGAGTAGAGATTTTGAGTAAATAACTTCTGGATCATGATTGCTGGACAATACATGATCATAGGGCAGAGTAAGATTTGTTGGCTTGGTCCTCAGGGTGAAAGACACAGCTAGAACTGATAAGAGCATTGGGAATTAGAGTGGTAGGGTCAGTTCTCATAGCGTTTATCTGTTCCTTTCCTTTACTTGGTTGTTCTGTTTATCTACAAGTAGTAAATCCTTCATAGTCAAACAACTGGATTACTTTCCTCGCTTCTCCCCCGGTGTGTAAATCAAGTGCCTCGAGCGCTACATATCGCCGAGACATATCTCAATAAATCTAGAAACCGGGAAAAACCAATATCGGCCACTGCTTATACACTCTGAATAAAGAGGGAGCTTATAACGGGAGCCTGAACTCCAAGGACCAAGTTATATATTACACAGTCTGAAGGGGTAGAGTGGCTAAGGTTACCGAAAAATAAGGTGACACGGCAGAGAATATAGGGGTTGCAGGATTTACAGGCGGAATCCAGTAAAACGAAATATTTACAACGGTCCACCTATATTCTTATACGGATCAAACAAGTGTGAAATATTGTTGAATCAACGATATTCTGTTAAAGTTACTACTCAAATCTATACCTGCGCACAATATAAATACAAACGTATTCTCTCCTTCAAAAAAAGATAAATAAAATGTCTAACAAAGTATACTGCTTATTCGGTTATTTTTGTTTTTACATACCTATTGTAAGTTAAATTTTATTAAACCAGTATTCTAGTTTTTATTTTTTATTCATTAAAAACTTCGATTACATGCTTTATATTATTTAAATATCATTTAACAAGCCACTTAAAAAGTCTAATCAAAATTCATAATAATAATAAAAACAAAAGAAAAAAAGTCGCATATTATTAAGAAATCTTAACAAAACTTTTTGAGTTACTGCCAAAACGAAATGAGTTTCTTTTGCTTTCTTTCTTTTAGCTACTGAGGAGGGAAGAAAAAAAGGATAAATTACAGTGAGTAACTTTTTTTTCAAAAGGCAAGATACTTAGAAAACGAGGGTTGCTTGGAAGGCGAGAGAAAAAGGTGGAATGTTCTTACAAGAGGACCTTAGGAAAAACCTTGGGATTGTTTTCTTATCCCCCAGACTGTTCGAGAAGGGGTCGCAAGGGACACACAAAAAAAGCTCCGGTTAATTTTGATTTATGTAGCATTAGAGAGGGTGGTTCCGATATAAATTAGCACGGGTGAGGTGAGGCCTGGATATCGGCGAGGCAAGTACGTGATCCAGCCAGTTGTTTCAACCACCTGGGTCGAGAAAACAGCACTCTGGCTTCAACTGATGCGTTTTAGAACACCATAACCCTTCTCTAAAAACCTAGAGCAATTTAGCGTTTCTTGCTTAAACTCCATGTATGGGGTATTACTGATAAAAGCATACGTGCTTGACCCCTGAGCCTCCCAATTATACATGTCTGATAAGAAAGCGTCTCTTGTTAGGTTTAAACGCCACTTAAGGTTAAAATATCTCCAAATTATGTTTGTACTATTAGGATACACGGAATTGCTTGTATTTTTTATAATTTCTACCTTAATAAAGCTCTTTCAGGGTTACAGCCAAGGGGGAATTTAGTTATCCTGTAATTAAAAGCAAGGCAATATACTATATCTACTAAATACTATAGCACCTATATTACTCTCTTCAATTTTTTCTATCAAAGACTTTTCTTATATTTTTATTTCGTTTTAGAATAAATATAGGTAGACTATCTATTCTAGTTTTAAATCTTGTCTTTTATTGACGATAATCAATAATGTAATGTGTGTGTGTGTGTGTGTGTGTGCGTGTAACTAAAATGTAAACTGTATACACTCCAATATTGTACTATAACATAATTTAATATAAAGGGATAAAACCTATTTATAATATTAATAGAACATAGTTTAATACAGATCATGCATTTAATAGCCGTTATTAATAGAATTGTGATGGAGAATCTGTTGGACGAACTTATAGTTTAGTTTTAATGATAAATAAAGTGTATTAGATTTGTAGTTATGATGTTAAAAAAAATAATAATACCTACATATGTTTACAAATGCGGATATATTAATTTGCAAGGGCTTTTTTTAATAATTAAAAGTATAAAAGAAATAAAATAGGAGTAAACTCCTTGCGTGTTTCATATACTGCCACAACTTCTATTTTTCTTTCTACTGTAGTACTGTTAATGATCATTTCAGGTTAAAAGCCGGCTCTATAAAATACGCTTTTATAAGTTAAAATATTATTTTTATTAATAAAAGAGAAAAGCTATTGAGTAAACTTAAACTCTGGAAAAATACCGAAACAAGAGCTCGCTGAAAGGATTTTTTTTTTTAATTTTTTATTTTATTATTTTTTATTTATTTTTTTTTTTTTCCTAAATACTTAATATTTTGTTTTCTTAGAGTTCTTTAGTAAAAGAAGAAATAATTGTTAAATTCTTTCTCGTTTTAAATATCTTGATACAATGAAAGTTCAAAAATTCATTTACATTTTACGTGCTTTAAATTCATTCCAGAAAAAGCAAAATCAAGAATAATTAAAAATTACATTGGTAACATTTACATAAACTATTGACTAAGAATTAAATGTATACTTTAAACATTTAATTGTTATATCATTGACTAACTGATTAAAATTAAATTTATTTGCTACCAAAAATTTGAGTTACATACTATAATTTTACGAATGCTGGATCTAAATTTATATCATCATTAGAAGTTTGAACTAAATTGATCGACATCTGACTCTTTACCTTCAACCTAATCGTCTTAATTAACCGTCACCATTCGGTCGGTTCGAAGGAGCTAACTATCGCAATTAAACCTCTTTTCAGCGCCTAAAATTGTGTGGGTGATGACACTGAGTAATTTTTTTTTTTTACAATATATTACGTTTTCTCATAGTTTCTCCATCATTCAGTCTAGAATGAAGGATTTAAAAATAATGAATATTGTTTTTAGTCCTTCCCCCCTTCACCCAAAAAGCAAAGGGCGGTTGTAGAAAATCCCACCTTCCTATTCATTATCCATAATAAAAAATATCCCGTGGGAGGCTTGAACTGAGGGTTTCAGCCTAATAAAAACCTGGCAGGTCCTTTTTTGAAAAATTACCACCTCATATGTCCTTGTCCATCTTATCGTTGGAAGGGGTTACGCTTTTCATTTTGAGAGACCTTGAGAGAGAGGAAGGGGGACTTTCCAGAAAATGAATGGTTTGATAAGTGGAACGGGACCTCGGAGGTCCTCCCCGACCCCTTACCGAAAACTGGGGAAAAATTAATGCATTAATTACCATTTCCGCCTCTAGGGTTGGGAGCGGGGAGCCGCTGCGAAATTGGAATGTCGTGTCTCGAAGGGTGCCCTAACGCTACACCCTTTCTATTTTATTCTTTTTTTTAATTGTTAAAAACTTCCTATGGTTATGCAAGGGCTGTTATTTTTTCCCTTCTATAGCCAACAACCGATTTATGATTCTAACAACTTTAACTCCTCCAGAAAAAAAAATCGTTTCCATTTTCAATTTGTACATTATTGTTTTATTTATTTAGTTATTTTTATGTGTTTCCTAGAAAACGCTATAGAATGCGATACAAAAATATTTTTTAAAAAAAAGTTTGAAGCGAAATAAATTCTACTTTAGTAAAGAATCCCGCCCTAACAAACAAGTTTTGAATTGACTTAAAGAGTTTTTAAGTAAAAGTTTTTTTTACGACTATCGTCACCTGGTTCCGGGTAGACGTCTGGAGACTTATTATTCATTAACTTTGGCCTTCTTCCTGAAACTTCTGAATTCAACAACATTCCTTTCTTAAAAACTTTCAAATAAACTTCATGTTAATAATCACTTGAAAAGAATCGTTTCCCACGACTTAACACTTCTACAACAGACTTTATTTTAATTATTTAATAAAAAATTGTTTTATCATTTTGTTAAAGGTACTTAAAAAAAAAAATTATTTAACTATGGATTCTTTTGAGAACAATTACGAAAGATTTCCTACTTAATTTTTAGTCTGTTTAAAAAGAAATAAAGTTTATACATTTTCAAGGACAACCTTATTTACTACAAGAGAAAGTCTGTCACGAAAGGTTAATGTTAATAGCATTTATTTATGCTTAAGTAAATGTTGATCTTTAAAGTTTACTTATTCTTAAGCTTTTAAATAATAGTTCTTTTAAAGTAGTAGTGTTATTTACCAAATTATTTAAGCAGTTAGATGGAAAGATTTAGAGGATGTTCATGCAGGAATAATCACAGATATAAGTACTAAGCAAACTGTTAAACGAAAACACTCATTTAATTTTTCTTGAAGTGAACGCAAAGCTTTGCACTAACGTTTCCTTAGCCGTTATCATTAAAAGAGAAAATTACAGGCTCTGCACAGTTGAAGAACACTATAACATGCTTACAAAAGCGGGTAAACAGAATCTAAGTTTTAGGCCTTTTCCTTTTCTAAAATTGTACGTCGTTCAACAGGGAAAATTATCTTCTAATTTTAATACCATAAAAATAAATTGTCCCTCAGTTTAAGCTAAGTTCAAATTTACCCTTGGTTGAAATCGTCTGCAGATTGTAAAGATTGAGGAATGGTAGGCGTTTCTAGCTCGTAAAGTTTAGAGGAGGCTAATTCGGCATATTGAATGGCGCTGTCTCAGGTGCTGATGTTGCAATATAGCCCTAGATGGTTAAGGATAAAGTTTGGTACTTGTCTAGTGCAGGCCCACCCCGTCCTGGGATTTAGGACGGGGCTATTAATACCCTCCAAAGACTGCCTTGACACCTGATATCCCTTCAAATCCAGGCAAATTAGCCCTAGCCAAAGTTAGTCACCTTCTACACCCCCTTCCCAACTTACTTACCTTTATTAGAGGCGACACTAAAATCTGTGAAGCGAAGGCTGCCCTCACTCTCTCAAATTATAACCTGTTTCCATGTTTCTTCAAAATTTCAATAACGCTTAATTTTAAGGGATGGGGTTAAACTGTTTATTAATTTATTTAAAATACCTAAAATATATATATGTAAATAACTTATTATAGATTGGTTATTTATTTTAATAAATAATTTATTTATCGTCACCTGTATTATCAAATAATTTAAAAAAAAATAGATATTGGACTATTTTGTGCAGTTAGTTCATGAGATCTATTAAGAGGTGTTTAATAGCTTGTAATTTAATTATTCTGTTACAGACATAATAAAATCTTGTTATTATTCTACCTTACATATATTTAGAAAACAGTGTTCTGATACAACCCGTAATATGAAAACTAGTCCTCAGAAATCATTGATTTTGAGTAAGCATAAATAATATGATTAATATATTCGTATAAATCAAAATCGGTCCAATACAACTCGTACTAAACTTTTTCATATAAGAGAAGCAAAATTACTTGGTCCAGTGTTTTTCATTTGTTACTTTTTTCGAGTTTTCGTGGGTCAAACATTATAACAAAATGTACAATAACTCTACTCCGGCGTGGGATCGAACCCGGCCTCTCACCGTCTGCGTTTAGATATATTTTCTCAGGAAAACTACTTATAGATTTGATTAGCATTTAAACGGACTACAGTTTAGAATTGTTTAATCAAAATCGTTGGAACCGTTTTCGAGAAATATTTTTCAGAGTTTTTTGGTGTTAGTGCCCCAATTTTGATAAAAACACCTCGGGATATGATTTTTCTGAACATTTATGGCAAATTTCATCGAAATCTGCCCAGTAGTTTAGGCTCCACACGTCTGCGCAGATGAACGACCGACATTTATCGAGAAAGTAATGATGTCCACAACATGTAAATTTATAATTGAAATTGATTTCAAGTAAACAATATTTTAATAAAGGGGAGAAAAAATGCATTCTTTAAATTGTTCCTTACATTATTTAACCTTAAGATCAGATCTAACGATAAATTATTTTTATTAAAGGATATATTTTCATATTTATAAATTTATCTCTGTATTCGTTGTTTTAATAATCAATTAACCATAAATGTATTGGCTCTATCATATTTTAAGAATAAAAACCTTAAAATGATTAATCTCTTTACAAATTCATCTATGAAATGGTCCTAATGCTAACGGAAATCCGCCAATTCATGGATTAAGAGACTAAAGACAATATCATACAAAGATGATGACTATAGTGTTCACTGAAGCAAGAAACTGCCCCTTATAAGATCAAGATGGTTACCACCTCTTCGTCGTTTCTTACGACGCTCTAAAAAGCGAGTGACTGATGTACTGTTGGGTTTTGTGGTGTGCCCCATCTTGAGCGATGGGCTAACAGGTCAGGATGATTTGTCCAATTGTCCGGAGTTAGACAAGTGTAATGGAGTTGTAAGAAGCTCCTGCCAAGCGCCCTTGATAAATGGAACTATAATGGCTTCCATTCCGTCGAGGGTCCAGGTTCGGAGAGTTCCTCAAATTTTTGCCCCCCTTTAGACAAATAGGTCTAAAACTGGCTGATCCCTCTGAAGGTCGGTTCTAGTCTCCTTCCAAAGCTACTTTATAACTGACTAGATGTTTGGGTTAGATTCCTTCTTGGCTAACACCATCTTCCACAATTAAGGTGGCGTCATATTTCAAGATTTTAGAATAGGTTTATTTCGAAGAAATTTCAGGCGATTCTCTTAATGAGAAGAGATCAATCAGATCCCTTTCTGAATTCGGGTCATTCATCTGCCTGTCTCGTAATAATTTATTATAGTTTTAAAACAACCATTCTTCAACTGACATCTAACATTTTCTCAGCACTCAGTTACTTATACCTTACATTTGAAAAATATAATGAAGATTGTGGTTCCCCTGTCATATTATTATGGTTAAATAAGCTTAACAACTTTGAATTTACGAATTTAGTTTTACGAAATTAAAGTGAATTCTTCAAGCATTAGAAAATGTATTACGCTATCGCAAATTAGGTATAAAAGCTAGTAATATATATATATATAGGGGAGACCGGGACTGGTTGTTACATGGGGTAGGTTGTTACAAGCTGAATTTAATTTTAACTAAAGTGGAGAGGTCTGGAATGCATATCTCAGTCTGTCAAGGACAAGAAACCATAGTTCTTCCGTTATGTTCTACTGATTTATGTTTTAAACCCCTAAAAGTAAAAAAAGTTGGTGATACAAAATTTGTTCTGCAGTCTTCATTTGTTTTAATGTAGCTTTTATAAATAGTAGATTGAGAAGAATGTTCATTAAGCTTAATTATCACAATTAATTAGATTTTTTTAAACTTTTATGGGTAGACGCTTTACTCGATTGCGTCCAAAATGGCAGTACGGGGCTGGTTGTTACGGGGTAAGTTCCTGCAAGGGTAACAACCTGCCCCATAACTTCTTATCTCTAATTACCAACCCTTGGAATGTAAATTATTATGAAATAACTGTTTAAACCGAGATTTTGTTCAACTTTTACTTATAATGAACAAAAACTATCAGAAGAAAAAGCTCAATTTTTATCGCCAAACGGGTATAATTTTCTTATTTATAGAGTAGTATTTCGCTATTTTCTTATTTATGTGTACTATATAAAATTAATTACAAGTAAATTAAAGCAAACTGTTTAAAATTATATGCTAAACTTTTTTCTTTTTTAATTTTATTTTTAGGAATTAGCCTCAAGTTTTTTTGTTTTTTTTTTGAGCAGGTCGAAGTTCAGCGGTTAAATATTTTTAACTTTTAAAAATATTTTGCTTTTTTTCTATTTAATGGTTTTGACAAATTTTAAGTTATTATTTATCAATTTTTACTTACATTTCATTATTTTTTTTGTGTCCTTACCTATTTTTCCTATTAAGTATCTTGATATAAAACAAATTGTTAAACTTGGTGTTGTTTAATTTTTCTAACCCAAGCAACCTTATGTAATTGAAGTTCTTGAAATCATATTACTTGAATCAAAATGTATAAAAAGGTGTTCGAATGAGGTACTTGATAAATTTCTAACAACCCTTTACCAATATAACTGTAACAACTTGCCCCAATACCTGTAACAAACAACCCCATTGCGGGGTAGGTTGTTACAATTTAAGTTATCTCTGATTATTAAGTCCCTGCGACAAGAGACGTGAATATTAAGAGCCGAAAAAAATAATTGAGGTAGCCAGGAGTTGGTTTTAAAGAACTAATGTTAAATTACTTTCATAAAACTTATGGCTTGGCCAAATAAAAATAAATAAGTTCCTATGACCAGTTTGTTGTCAGAATATTCGCTATTAAACATTATAAATTATAATTTTTTACGTTTATCATTCCAATTCTACAAAAACTATACTTTGATTACGATAAAACACCTTAAAACAAACCTTGCAGAACGTCGAATTCTGCGTTGAATGAGATCAATCTCAGCTCTGTACAACGAAATTATCTGACTTTGAATTGGTTGTATTGATCTTTATACTGTGAATTGACCTTTTTTGTACAAACACTAATACACCTACAGAATTCATCTTAGTTTCAGCAAATTTGATTAGAGCTGTATAAAAGTTCAATATACTCAGGTTTTCTGCGGATAAACCCAACGTTTGCCCTGTATAAGAATATATTGAGTGAACCTGGATTTGTGAGAGTTAATACTAGAAGGAAGGGGTTGGAAGTAAAGCCTTAGCCCAGCGTCTGGGAGCTGGATTAACTAGGATCTTAACCAAGGGGAAGGAGAAAGCCTTAGAGTAATTAAAACTGAGGTAAAGCTTTCTGAAAGCTTTATACCGCGGCTTGGTCACGCAGAGCCTTCGTACCAGCCAATATACTGGCACCACACGCTCCAATATTACTCTCATATTATTTTACTGACGAGAAATGTTAACCTAACATCTTGAAACATGTCACAACATCTACACCTATCCACCGACGAACTTCTAAAGGTGGACCTGGCTTATTTATTAGTTAGATTTGCAATTTTTTTCTGTCAAAGCACCTCAGCTTACAATCTTCAACTAACTATGCATTTTCACAGAAAAAAAAAAAAATAATAAAAAAAAAATAAAATAAAAAAAAAATAAATAAATAAATAAATAATGTAGGTTTCAAAGAGATTCTGGGTGAAAATGAAAACAAATAAACTTGTCACTGCCAACTTTACTTTAAGCACGGTTTACTCCTATGTTAACACCTGTCTAGTTTTGCTACATAGAGATTATACTATTACGTAGGTTTCCGCAATGGGTATCAATATGAAGTTATTGTAACCGCGTCATATAGGGGTTTAATTCCGACGTTTCATACCCAGTATTGGTCGCAACAACGTTGACGTTGTTACTTCACAAGGACAACATGTAATCCTCTGAATATGCTCCCAACACTAGGTGCTAAACGTGTGTGACCAAAACCCTATATGACTTGGTCACCACCGGAACACCAAGAACTTAATACATAGAGATCAATTTATTGTTTTTAGTCAATTTTGAGTTGAGTTTATAAAGACTAGACTAAATGACTAGGTAAAATAAACTGTATATATATTGTTAATTAATTTGAGCTAAATTGCCTCTAAAACAATAGTGTGTGACTTTTAAGCTTCATAGCCTAGCTGCAATGCTAAGAAGCTTAAAAGTCACATGTAATGCTAATTTATCTTATTAGTAATAAAATAGTCTAAAGAAATTTGTGTTCTAAAAAGGTTAGTTTAATTTATTATCCTTTGTGAATTTTACTAATAAGTAAAAATTGACTGTTAACAATTATCAAGTTAATTTTCATTTATTGTTGAAGAGCTGAATTTTGACGTGTTTATAACTGTGTTTATTTAATATTGACACGAGAATGTTTTGAAAGCCGCAGATGGTTTTCGATATGGTATGCTCTGTTAGTCGTATGCTAATATTGACTTGTAAACCCGTCGATGCGATAGATTGAATTATCTGTTAGCGACCGCGAAGGGAAGGGGGTAAGCTATGTTGAGGTGCGGCGAGAAACGTTTTGCCACTAATTGCACTCCCGCACACAACCAATAGGTTTTGGCATAGGGGGAGGAGACACTACTCCCTGACTGCCTCCCCGTGTTTCCACTCACTAAATGAAGAGGCCTTTTAAGTGGTACCTGCATCCACTCCACCAGATACAACCTCGTGAGCAATAAAGCTCCCAACCCTTCTATAATCTAACTCTTGCATCGGAAGCATCTACCTAGGATTCAATGATCAAGTCTCATCATATATAATCCTTCAACCACACAGACCTCCAACGCACTCGATCCCGCCATTAATTGATTCGAATCAATTGTCTCACACGAGAAGTAGACTTGATCCCGGATAATACATTTATGCTATAGACTTCGAGACCATCTAAAGAGTAGGTTGCAATCTCTTGAACCCATGCATACCTGTATTCTGAATCCACCCCTCATCCAATAGAATCCTTTAATCCAGAAAAGCCTTGGATCCTCTTTAATTCCTCTAAGAGCAGCCCGCTTACTCAATGACAACCTTTCCTCTAGAGAAATTATCATCGTTAAACTTTCAGCTACCACTGCCCCACGTTTATTTTTCACAAAAATTATAATGATCGAGAAATGTCCTAGTACTTGAACTATTTTTTCCCCGCATTTTTTTTAATGTGAATGTAGCCTCTCTCAAATTGTTACCTTTTGATATACATATAAACCCATCTAATTGCATTCAAATAATTTTCCCCCAACTGTATTAGATCAGAAATTAACAAATATAATAAAATAATAAATCGGATTGTAAATAGCAATGTAAAAAATTAACCAAATTGGGAGACAGAATTGGCCTATTTATAAAAATTAATTAATATCTAAAGCTAAAACTGAATTATTATTTGCTTTTATAACTCTTTGGGCTTTGAATTGAATATCCTCAATGAAGAGAATATAACAGCAAATAAAATACATAAAATAAACTTAAAAATAAATAATGTGCTTACTTAAATGGAGTAAACGTTCTCTCAGTCTACGGATGTTTATTTGTGTTGAGCTGGAAGTAAGACGTGTGCTAAATGCAAGATTTCAGCCCAGGCGCCCCACCAACCTTTTTGGCAGAATTAGATAAAGAGGACTTCAATCTACAACTCAGTCAAGGGGGAAGACCTTCAATTTAAAGAAACTTGGTTTATCTTTGGAACAACAGTCCAAGGGCTTAGTGGCGACTTAGCTCCAACCCTCTCTCAAATACACACACACAATCTAGGAAATAACTACTTGAAATTTTTGTAATCCCTTCATCCTTCTGAGCTCTTAAGATCGTTCTTTCGCACTTTTTTACACTTCTTCTTTTTCTTATTACACTTTTTAAGAAATTGTGCTTGTTTGATGGGTAGTTAGATTAACAAAGAACAAAGATTTTTCGTGTAATTAATCAATCCATTTTAGCTATCGAACAGGTTTAAGTGAAATATCGTCAAAATTAGAGCTGTTTTAAATATAATTTTGAGTTAGCAATCAATTTAAAAAAAAAAATGTAAAAAGAAAAATATATGTAGATTAGATACCAATTTTGTTTCACTTATTTTAACAGTTTAGCTATGGACAACTCAATTGTTTTTAAGTGATTTTCAGTTGAAGTGTTTAAATCATCAAGTAAGAAATTGGTAATTATTGGTAAACATGTTTTCTACCATTAACGTTATAAAGATTATACCTCCTTTTTAGAGTCCGTAGGTAAAACTGAGGACCCTTATAATCTGTTGTCGTTAACGCACCTGAGCCACCACGAAAGTACCAAGTCTATAAATTCATGTGATTACCTAAACATATGAAAAATGTAGGAACATGTTTTTCGTCTCCCTCTACATTTTTAACGAAATCGTCAAAACAAATTTTTCGTCGTCCTCTATTTTTTTTTTATCATATCTATGTCTCGCAGAGAAAACAAGTTGTTCCTTCTCCCTCAATTGTTTTAACGAAATCGCGATATTCCTTGTCAAAACACACAAAAATAAAAACAGTTGTTAGGAGTTTATTATACTCAAATATTATGCATTTAAAGGCGTTTGTTTCACGTCATTGTAATAAACTGTTAAAAATTATAGCCAAAACAAACTTTTACACGGCCGCCATCTTCAAACAACAGGGCCGATTATGCTAGTTAACGATTTTGCCTATGGACTCATTGAGTGCACTGTAACATACTCGGTAACTTTATTGTTTATGTAAGTTCAGTTAAAAATTGAAAACAAAGTAAAATAATTAAAAATATTTTAAGTTTAATTCAACTCGAAAATAATATTAAATATCCAGTACGTTTAACTGTGCCATAACCGATTTATGATAAATTATAGTAGAGGTTAACCAGGCTTATAAATTATAATATTAATATATTAAAGATTATAGAAGATACTAAAATATTCGAATGCGAATCGAGTTTAAATAAAAATAAGTATGTTCTTATATCCATTGAATATTAAAGATTACAATAACGCTAGGTAAGTAAAAGTTGGAAACCTCTAATAAATTTTTAATCAATCATAAATCGGTACGTTTTAGCATTGAATTATTACCTATAAGGTGTAAAATAGAGTAGATTAGGGAGAATATTTTTATAACGTGTCAAGAACATAGGCTAAAGAAAAGTCCAATCCGAACTGACAATAAAAACAGTATAACCTATTTTATTTAAAAAGGAACCCTAAAAAAAATAATAATAATTAATTAATGAAGTTACTCCTTTTTCCGATTTTTTGTTTAAAGAAAAAATCAACCAGAGGAGTGATATTACGTGAAGCGATTATAAAGTCGTTTTACGAGGTTTTCACCTTTGCCTTTAATAATTTAAAGAACTGGCCAGGTGCTCTGTTGTTTCACCGAGGAAAGGTTATGCAAAAGTTATTAGCATATACACCAAGAGGATAGGGGGGCGCCTTCACCAGGGGTCCAGATTAATTTCCATGATTAAATTTCATAGAGAAATTGGGCCGCGTTGAGGGGGTTCTGAGCCCCCTTGGGTCCTCCTACCAGAACCCATTACAACAACCATTCACATTCTAATAACATAAAACACTTTTATATTCTCATCTCAAACCCTCCTCAAACCTCCCCCCCCCCTTCCCTCTTGGCTTTCATTCATTTTTAATTATTCAAATTTCAATTTCCAGCCATTTCAGTAAAACTGCTTATTTATTAAGAGAAGTGAAAAGACCTAATGCAACTTGATTGTTTTCTCAAGATATTTTACGGTTTTATTATGACATATTGTTTAAATAATTATTGCTTTGTCACTTTTATAAAATCATATTTCTTACAATGTGTTAATAGATTATATTTTTAAAACACTCGGTTTTGTTTTATAAGATTAGTCTATTTAAAAAAGTTATTTAACCATATCTTAAGTATATTTTTTTGAGTACCTAGATTTTTTTAACTTAAATCCCCTTCATATATTTTAGGCTTACTAATCAAACAGTTGATTTAGATTAAAACTTGGACTAAATAGGAAATTGGAATTTTGTCTATAAGGCGTTTTACTTCAATATGTTAAGAGTTTGAGAAAAGTAGTTAAATTGAAACAAGAGGTCAGCGATACATTCTGGTTATTATTGTATAATCTGTTTCAGGCATTTCCAACCTTCCATGATCGGACCTCAGAATTCTAAAAAGAAGAGTGAGAACAGTCAAATGAAAAGAATCGACGATATTTTCAATAAGAAGACATTGTGTATAAAAAAAGAAGATAAAGATATGGAAGACGTCGGACCAAAGAGAAAAAGGAAAGCTTTGAAACCTTTCGAGACAAATGGAGAAATTAAAGTTGAAGACGGTGATCAAAGGACTCTGCCTCAGAAGAAGAGAGCTCTTCTTTCCTCTCCAAGCAAGAAACAAGATGAACCGGACGATGAAGCTTTGATAAGGGAGACAGAAGCCGCACTTAAGAGCCTGTCGGGTAGTTGGCCTGGACCTAGAGAAGATAAAATCCAAGATGAAAATCCGGGATTCGAAAATCTCTTTGAAGAGAGGAAAAAGTTCGGTGGAGAGTGTCCGCTAAAGGACGTTATTACTCTGAGACCTGGTTGTGAAGGAGGAAGAAGGATATCCTCACCAAAACCTCAACCGGTACAAGTTAAGAAAGAAGAGCCTGCATCTCCAACACCACGAGAACAACCTGTGTCTCAACCTCAACCACAAGGAAACGATTTGGAAAACCTTCTGAAGATTGAAAACGAGTGCGCCACATTACAGTCTCAAGTTAAAGGATCTAAAGACCGGTATGGACCGGATTTTAACGAATTAGTCGAGGAAGAAGGTGGTAACAACGGCCTTGAAATGGAAATGGACAAAGCAGAGAAAAAGAAGCCTTCAGATGAGGAGAAAAAGTATTTAGGATCAGCATTCAGGCCAGTGGAAGGGAGCAAAGAACTACCTGTTCTAGGTCCGTTTCCAGCTGCAGCAACCTTTGTAGGTTATCCTGGCAGAGTGGTTAAACAGGAGCCAAAGGAGAGGCCGTCAGAATCTCCAGAGAAGCAATACACTATTCTCCAACCAGCTGGTACAAGGCATGCTAACTCACCTTCTCCCAATAGCTTCTCTCCCAAAGGTAAGACAACATACATAATAGATTTCAGTTTAATATTTAAATAATATACTAGAAGAGTGTCTAAATAGATTCATTACCGTCCAAATAAACATTATACATAGTTATATAACTCATATAATTACATCACAAATATTATTTATTCAATTATTGCTAGGGTGTTAAGGCTAGATTAAATTATAGGTTAACACTTATTTGTTATTTTCATTAATTATAATGCATATATATATATATATATATATATATATAGTTTATCGTATCATTATTTATTTAAGTAAAATTTGGAACGTTTTTCCCCTAAGGACAAATCGTTAAATTCACATCCACTTTCCTTTCCAATCCGACTTCTTGCTTTTTCTCCTTCTCAAGCCTCTCTCCTTTTTTTCGTCTTTAAAGTTCTTTTGAAAGGTGAAGGTTTGTAGCTGTGTACCAACGAGACGCAGAGGGATCCGATTCGTTAGTTAGAGGGGTCGAAGCAAGGCGAGCGTGTCGAGCAAACAGGCCTCGTAATTAGGAAGTCTTCTTGGAGAGGCCCCTCTCCTTCTCCTCCTTGGTTGGACCTCTTAATAAGAAACTGAGCTTAAGCATACAGTCCCACCCTTCTTCCCTTCTACTTTCAGGAGCACTAATTATTAAAGCACTCTTTTAAAAGAGGCACGGGGCAAAGCTTGGAAAAGAAGGCGCGGGAGGAAACTTAAACTTTTTTCGTTCCTTAATAACTGACAGGAAACAGAGTGTTTACTCCTAGCAAACCTTGCAAAAACCTTCCCCTCCACTTGTTCCTTGGAGGGAATAAATCAGACTACTAAACGTCTCTTTAGAAGAAATTCCCTAATAGGTTTCTTTTTAGGTCATACATTTAGCCTGATTAATTTACTCATTCTAAATTCACTGCATTATCACGCCGCACCATTTGTTCTTAGTGACTTTTATACATGTTCATAATTTAATAAATTATTTTAAATCTATTTTGAAACCCTAACATTTTATAAAACATAAACTACTTGGTTAGTTAGTTATTCTACGGCCTAACAAACATTTCTTCTACTAATCACATTTTTAACGTTGGCCAACAGACTGAGGTCACTAAGGGTATCTCAAAGGGGGTGTCGGGTGGTCTTTTATATGTATTTCTTTTTTTAATTAATTCGCTCTCTAAAATAACGAATATTACTTATCGATTTTACTCATGTCTTTTTCAAAATGTTCTCGCATATGAATCGGCATGATATATTTTATTAAAGTTGTTACTTTTTTCCTTTATATATTATTTGTTTCAATTCTAATAACAAAAATAATAATAATCCGTGGAGGCTTACTATTGGATAAACTAATAACATATAGTTCAATAAACAATTAGATGGGTAATATTAATTTTTCATTTGCATTACTAAGCGTTAATTCTTGATTCTCTGCATTCATTTCTTGTAATTGGAATACATAAATTGAAACTTAAAATCTTAGTTTTAGGTTAAGGCTGATTATCGACATTTTGCCAAAAAATACAATTTAATTTTTCTCTTATGTGCACATGTGGTCCTCTAACTTGTATAGGGTTGACGTATGTGTCTCGCTGATGTGATGGTCCATACCTGACTGTTTTACTTTATAACCTTCCTCTTTCCCCTTTGTGTTGTATCTCCCACTCTCTTTCAATTTAACGCTAGAGGGACGTCTTTAAAAAAATATCACACATTTACCGTAGGATGACATCCTGTTAGCACCCGGCGCCAATACGGACGAGGGGAGCGAGCCTTCAACACCCTCCCTTCGTGTATAAAAAACACATCAGGCTTTATGGATTGCTTTGTAGGGGTTTTCTTAAAGTCAAGTGCAAGTAACAATTCAACTGTAACACTCACGCAACCTTTTAAGGTTTGATAATAGACAAATTGTTCTTTGATTTGATCATTAAATCCAGAATAAGACTTTAGGCTTAGAGATGGGAATTATACTAAGAGTAACATTTTCTTTTCTCTTTTTTTTTTAAATTTATGTTTATTGTATCTTCGAAATATAAAACATTAACAGCTCAGGATGGTCACATTTCATAGATGGTCTCTACAAATATTTTTAGTTTACACTATGGTCATGGAAGGCAAGTGTTATGGACTAACACAGGGGTCATATAAACTAAGTTTCCTTAAGTATCCCTATATATATTATAAATATCTTAATGTTTTAATCTCTTTTGTTTTATTAGCTTTTTATACTTTTTAAAATCGTAGTTATGGCTAGTTGGGTTTCTTATGTATGCCATTAAAAAGAAAGGATATGTATAAATTCAGAGTAAGTTTTCCTTCAACTACTTTGTTTTCACATAAGAAAACTTTTGACTCTGACGGAAGCCCGCAGTCTAGAAAGTGTATTTAATAACGAAGCTTGGCAGTCCGACATTATTTTATAAGTAGAGCTATGTAGTAATGTTTGCAATAAATATTATTTGGAATTCAAGTGAAGGGATTGTCATTAAAATTTACGAGAAACTTCGTGAGATTATTTTTTAGAACAGTTTACGCAAAATTAGAACTTTTAAAACCCTACTTTTTTAAGTTAGATATCGTCTTAGGTAATTTGTATAACATCTTCCTGCGATCAAATTCTTCAAGTTAGACATTTTGCAATGTTATTCGCAAAGTAGCTTGTACACACTAGAAAATAATTTATATTATTATTAACTGAATCTCTCTTTTGTTCTGCGAATCAATAGAGATCTCTAGACTTGGGTTTATTGTTTATTTACTTAATAATATTATTATTCGATCTTTCCTGTTGATTGCTATTACTTACTATTATTCATTACATTAACCCTAAACATAAGATTAAGAGTATGAACGCGTTAGTACATTAAGATAGCTGCTGTATATGCATGTGAAACTCATGTTGAAAGAAAGATAACTCATGCATATAAGACGCGTAGATTTGGGTCTTATTATTAAGGGGGTTGGGGGTTGTAGATTTACAGTACTGTAAGGGGAGGAGTGTGAAAGCAACCATGCATAGTTAACTCTCTATGCATAGCTACGCAAAGACCTCATCCTACTCTCAGCCTTCCTTAACCAACCTCTTTAACATCATAATGCCAAATTATTATTTTAAAACCGGATTATTCTAATCGATTTTAAGCTTTGGAATCCAGAGATTATTACAATCACCGTCCTCATTGTACAATAGATAACCACATCATATTATATAACAAAGTTAATAAAAACAATTAACGAAACATTTCTGTAATAGGATAATAATAAATTAGGGACTATGTCGATTATATTTAGGAACATTTAATTTTATATCTTATTAAATGTTAAATACGCAAAGTGGGCAAACTTGTTAATACCGGACAGAACTAGTGTTAAATCACCTTTTCAATAGATTCAAAAAATTATAAATTCAATATTACACATTCATTATGATTAAATTTAAATTTTATACTTCTACCTAGGTCAAAATATTAATACAAAATGTATTTATTGTCTAAGATTTCAATGAACGCATGTATTAGGAAGTAATATAGAATACATTAAACCACTGTGATTAAACTCAACAGATAACATTGTCTTAAGTTTCCCTGCTATTTTAATTAATGTATACAACTTATGAACGAATTCTTTTTGTATAAAACGAAACGAATGCTAAATGTATGTGTATTTTTAAAATATATGTATTTTTTTATTAAAGATTTAAATTTATTTCGGATTTGAAATAAAATAAAACAAGTGTAGGATCATAAATTACAAAGTTGCTGATTGTCTTAAGTTTCCCTGCTATTTTAATTAATGTATACAACTTATGAACGAATTCTTTTTGTATAAAACGAAACGAATGCTAAATGTATGTGTATTTTTAAAATATATGTATTTTTTTATTAAAGATTTAAATTTATTTCGGATTTGAAATAAAATAAAACAAGTGTAGGATCATAAATTACAAAGTTGCTGGTTGTTTGGGATTCAAACGATGTAACATTTTATTCGTTCTTATAAAGTAAGATTTCGTGTAAAAATAAGGCGATATCTTATTTAGGGCTTATTCTCTTTGTAACAATATCATTCAGTGAAGACTGCGTCTTAGTAGTTTTCACTTTTTCTTTGTTGATGCAACTTCATGGTGCCGAAACGTTAGGATTTACATCCTTCAAGACGACGCGGACTTCGCCGGAATACCTAGCTTGTTATTAAGACTCTAGCCAAGAAAATCTACGTACCAGTTTATTCTTTCTAGTTAAGGCTGGCTATAGTTTTTACATTTGTAAATACTGATTATAAAATTAATGTCTTTAAAACACATCTTAACCAAGAGGTTAAAGTTGCCAACGTCAAAAGTTATTTTGTTATGGTTAGGGTTCTCATAATAAGCATTATTTATTGACGAGTGACATAAGAAAGAAGGAAGTGAATATGTATAAGGGAAAAGCAAAAGGATGCTATTGAATAAGAGGATGCTGGAGAAGCAATGTGTAGGGGAAGAGGAGTCAAGTTATAGCTAACGACGCGTCACATCAGTCATTTTGACATGCACCCTGACACCGATTTAACTGAAAAAATTCCACACCGTGCCTTACCTATCAGTTGCTTCCTCCAAACACTGACTTGACTCAGATAGCCCACCTTTTAATAACATCGGGTAACAACATGTGCATTATGTTAAACCTAACTTCGTCTTCTGGATGAATAATGCTGTTCTTTAAAAGATACAATATGGAAATTCGATTAAATGTTAGTCTCTGTATACAGAGGATACAATATCGAGCATAAAGCATAAGGTCTTCTATGTAAGAATAAGTACACTAAAGAAAATACTTGCAAAAACTCACTTCTCCCAAAAATATTTCAATATACATAATATAGACTAATCTATCTATAACCCCCTTCCTTCTTATTCCTCTATGTTTTCCGACACTATAATTTCTAGTAGCAATCAAACTTTGTAAAATGTTCATCTGTTATTGACAGAAGCGGTGTTTTATTTCTATAAGCTTAGTTGCTCTGCTCTAACTCCATATGCAAAAAAGAAAAAACAATTTTTATATAGAATTCCGCTAATAAAACTCAAAGAGCAAGATTGATTAGTTTGTTGTAAAGAACAGAAATGTACTTTATATACTTTAATTTATGATCATCATTTTACTCTTTGTTGTATTAAAATATATATAATAGAGGTTTGGCAATAAACTAATTAAAATTTTATTCACCTTGTTAAATACATCCAATCTCAGTTAAACAACAAATTTAGTTGTAATTTATCTGTCATGTGAACATAACCAATTTAAGTCGTCGAAACTGGAGTTTATTGAATTTTGCTACTGTAATGGTAATAAGATTATTTTTGCCTTAATTGTTCTCCAGTTTGATTAAAATGATTATGTTTCTGACAACAGTGTATAATTATTTAAGATTTAAAGGCCCCTTTTTGAATATAATAAAAGTTTGAACTTTTTTCAAATATATCAATAGCATACCTTTTTCTAATTAGTCCATTTATTTAGCTTAACAAAATGGTATTTAATTAATTATTATTATTATTATTATTATTTTCAGAGGGAAGTAAATGCCCAGCCCCAGGTTGTGATGGACAAGGACACGTAACTGGACTTTACTCACATCATAGAAGGTAATAATACTTGCATCAATAGCAATATTTAATTATTTATTTTAATTGTTAAGAAGATAAGTTACAGGGAATTTATTCCTAATGAATGTGTTAGAAAGTTGTTTTATTTTTTTAATTTTATGTTATTACAGTCTCTCTGGATGTCCGAGGAAAGATAAAGTTACGCCTGAAAGTAAGTGCTTCACCGTCATGTAATTTTCAGTATTTGTTAGATTTTTTTGTAGTGTATCTTTTAAATAAAAAATCCTTAGTCCCATATAACCGGTGGGGTAGAGAGCCTTCGCCATACCGTCCCTATACCGTTTCAATTTATCTTCCCTACACTCTGTTAAAAACAAATTGGTTTATAGCCTCAATTATATATTTATTTTACATTTTGTTTCAATTTAAAATAGTAGATTAAAATACACGGTAGATTTTTCTCTGGGTTTGACACTTCACCTACAGATAGGTTTAACTTCGCCAGTTAAGTGGACAGCAGTAAGTGGTAATAAAAAAAGTTTTATGTTGGCCGGTATTTCGTGGGAGGTTCTCTACCTTGCCAGTTGATGGAATTATATTTTTAAAAATTGGAAAAAAGCAATTTCTACTGAAATTGAATACAAAAGTAAAGTTGAAAATGATCGAAAGTTTGCTTACTGCTGTCCATTTTGTATAGTACTGGCGATGCACGAGACGATTCTCAAGTGCCCTACACCCGGGTGCAATGGAAGGGGACATGTCTCATCCAACAGAAACACCCACAGGAGCCTGTCGGGCTGTCCAGTGGCGGCTGCCAACAAGCATGCACAGAAGCATCAGAAGCACGCTTTCACTCATCATACTAGTACGCCAATTTCTCCTAATAGTATTAATTACTCAAATTTACCCGACAATAATTTGGAACAAAGGCTCTTAATTAGCTTAAAAACTATTTAGAGTTAACACGGGATTGTAGGGGAAGGAGGCAAGGCAATTGGTCAAGAGATAATAACAGTCATCTTTTACTAATATAAAACAATCGCAGATACTTTGCCATAAAATACAAGGTAGCGATATTAATAGATCAAAATAAGTTTGAAAAATATAATTTAGTCTTGAAAAAAGAAACAATTTTACTCTTTGTTTGAAGAGATTGCAGCCTAAACCTATTTAAAAAATATAATCGGTTTTAAAGTCATTTAAAATATCTTGATTTGGAAAGAGGAATGGGTGTTTGGTTTAACGCCCATTTCTTAAATTTTTTATATGCAACCCAATTAATTTTAAGAATTGTTTGGATAAAATTAATGGAAATTATTTGTTCGTAAAGTTTTGTAGCCAATTTCACGTGAAAATCCCTTATTACTGCCTTAATAATTGCCGGAATAACTGCACTTGCTCATTTATTTACAATAATTAAACTGTAGTTCATCGGCTATAGCCTTTTGAACTTCATCTCAGAAAGGCTAAATTAATTATTTCAATATATAGTATGTTGAACTTTATATCTAGATGTTAACTAAATTTATAAACGAGATATGTTGATTTCCTCTTGTCTATAGTTGCTGTCCTTAATGGTACAACGTGCAACGTAGGAGCGTTTAAAAGCACTTCAAGTAATCCTCCAGTTCCTACTGTACCGACCAGTCAGCCACAAAGTACCCAGAGTACCAACACCACATCGAACGGCGGTGTGTCTCCAGTCACAGCACCTGCGGCACCGGCTGCCCCCACGCCTGACGTTAAACCTTGCTATTATCCAGAGACACCGGCTCCTAGGCCGGCAGAGTTCCCTCCATACTACCCACCTAAACCTCAAATCAAACCTACAAGAATACTTCATCAGGAGGAAGACAAACCTCAAGTCAAACTTAAACCGGAATCCCCAGCAAGGTAATTAGAGTTTGTATGCTATTACAAGTTTTGTCTCCTTTTCTAATCATTCGCCTAATTAATTATTAAACTGTAACAAAGTCAAATTAAACTTAATGTAAATATTTAATATTTTTAGATACGACAGTTACGATTCTAATTCTTCATCGATGGACGGAGGAGGAGTACACGCAATGGGCCTTCACCAGATGCCCTACTCTGCACCCGGAGGACAGACATTCGAGCAGAGTTCTGAAGAGCTCTACTCTAGGCCTCTTCCGTACGAACCTCGACCCTATCCCTATGATCCACCATACGAGCACACGCGGTACGACCAGCAACCCTGCCAACAGCCAAGATATCCTCCGGATTATCCGGACCCACCTCCACCTGCTCCTTACGATCAACCTCCTAGCATGCAACCTCTCATGAAGGAACAAGGAACAGAAGCTGAACCCACAGAAACTCCTGTCTATCCAAGGTAAAAAGAAATATATATATAAATGGTCAATTAGAAAATGGTAGTAAACTACCCATTATATATTTTATCTACAATTGATACGAAATATAAACATTGTATCTCTGTTTAGATGCATAGAAAGTGATTCTTTACGTACTTGTATTTATTGCGCATGTGCGTCTCATATTTCTGAAGAATTCCTCTTCTTTACCACCCTAGGGCGGTAAAGAAGAGGAATTCTTCAGCTTTACGCACGATTAGCGAGTTAGTTTACATTTAACAAAACTAATTTGCTATTCTTTTATTAAAGTAACAGTTTATATCGAGTTTTTAGTGAAAAACAATGAGTGAATCAAGTGACTTTGACAAAAATGTGGAGAATAAAACTCCTCCAGAAATAATTAATTCGGCAAAAAATACAACTCAAGAATTAATGCCATCTTTATCAAGAGAGAGATACGAACTTACATACAGCAAGTTTATTTTTTTCTGTATTTATTATTTAAATCTAACAATCGTAGATAAAGTATGGTACGCAACTCGTGCGAAAACGGCATTTTGCATTGCTCGAGTGGTTTTACTACCCTCGCTGTCGCTCGGGTGCAAACTCCACACTCGCATGCAAAATGCTACTTTCCGCACTCGACGCGTAATGTACTATTTCATATTCACATCTTCCAATTTTCTAATGATTGTCTCAAAAAAAAAAAAAATACGGCAGCTTTTTTGCAAATTACTATTTCAATCATACCATTATAGGCAATTTAGAGTACTTAGTTGGATTACCTCTAATTTCAAGAAATTTTCATAAATTATAAATTATCGAATAAAGTCACCAGGGCACGATAGTTATTATTTATTTTATAAAGCGATATCTATTTGAATAAGCATTGATGTAATATGAAAAATAATTTGGAGGAGGAAGTTTAAACTAATATTAATGATGGCATTATTATTATTTTTTTAAAAAAAAAATCTTTAAAATAAAAAATAAAAATTTTAATTTAAAGATGTTTTAGTAATTAACAAATAAAATTTTGTTAGAATCTTAATTAAATAAGATTTTTTTTTTTTTTTTTAGGCCTATGTACCATTATGAAAGTAACTCTAGCGTACCTCCTGGTTTCTCACCAGGATCAGCTATCAACCTTTCTGTCAAATGTATGTCTGGACTTAAACCCACAGCAGAGCCAAGATCACCTACTACATCCGTCATGGATCTTTCTACATCAAGCGTGACATCTACCAGCCCTCAGGTGAGGAATACAAACGCATATTGTTGGATCCATAATATATGATTAATGATTAATTTATTAAACATTCATTAAATGATGTAATTTTCTCTGTAATGTATTATACTTATTTATTGTTTAAACAGGCCGGTGGATATGGATCAGCAAGTCTCAGTCCTCACCACTATCCCAACGGTGGTACAAGGGGAAGTCCTCAAAGTGCTACTAGTCCACATGTATCTGCATCTCCTCAAATACCAAGCCCCCAAGGACAGACACTGGATCTTTCGTTGAATAGGTACATTAGTCGTCGTCTATTATATGAGTACCTTCACCGTGTCTATCTTTTACCGCTAAGGAATTTTCACTTTCTAAATTTCCCCGGGGAATTAAACCGATCAAAAACAGAATAATATAATTAGAACCATTTTCAACAAGGGGATAAACGCTTAATCTTTTCACCGACTACAGTCAGATGAAAATTAAATACGGTACATAGATGGGAATTTAATTAATTTTTCCAATTGGATCTAAAGAAGTATCAATTTAATGCCCTGCATGTTTAAACCAGGTACTTCCTTCCAAGACTTCTAACAAGGAAAACAAAAACACAAACATAATTACTATGAAATACATTTATGGATATTATTTTGAATAAAATGCGTTTAGAAGTTGCAGTCTCTTCTACTAATTTTTGGTAAGGAAGAGTTTTAATTGAACTCTAATTTCTTTTAAAAATCTATTTAAAAAGTCTAATTTAAAAGCGATATCTATGTGAACAAGCATTGATGTAATATGAAAAATCTTCTTTTCTTTGTAATAATTTGAAGGAGGAAGTTTAAACAAATATAAATGTTGGCATTATTGTTATTTAAAAAAAAATCTTTAAAATAAAAGAAGAGGGAATGCGTTAAACTAAATTTTCATCGCTAACAAGACTACAGAAAAAAGTTTACTGACTGTTTTATAATAGATAAGAATCTTTAAATCTTTTATCATTTATATAATCGAGTAGTGACGACGCATCTCGAAATGATTTGTTATAGCCAAGCTAAGGCAACCACATTTATTCGAATACATTTTCTTTTTTTTTTATTTGTTAGTCTTCAATAGATATATGTAATAACTTATCTAAATTAATTTACTTTTTAATTAAATTAACTTTTTTTTTCTAAATATACGGCTTAAGTTTTCTAAACTTAAGCCCGTTGAAACGGACTCAAAGTTTTTGGTCTTCCTTTCGAGCGCCGTGGGCGCTTGGTCCCCGGTTCTATTTGAATATTAGGTAAAAATGTCGAGGATTTTTAAAACAGCTAAGAATTGGTGTATCTTAAATGTATATAATTTGAAAAAAAGTGTAAAATCGTATTGTTTATGTTTCCTTATTACTTAAAATGATTTATTTTTTCGATTCATTAAGACGTCCACTCTTTATATTGTTGCAGATCTGGTTGGTGCGTGTTTCGGGGAGGAGGGAGAACAGTTTTCCCGCCGGGATATTCAAGGGAATCAACCCCAGATTCGACTCCTGCTACACATCACTATCTCGATACATACAGGGATGTAAATGGTAAGTTCTTCTTTTTTACGGCTTTAATAAGTATAAATTAAAAATAGTCAATCCAAAATACGTATATAGCTGATGATCAATCAATATGATTATTAATGGTACCTTAATGCATAGGATACGGGGGAAGTCTTGGAGGAGGAACTTATGCCACCGGTCTAGCCGGTAGCGAATATCCTGGTAATTACCCCGGAAGCGGTTACCCGGCATATTCTTGTGGATATACATCATACCCTGCATCAGGTTATACTCCAACCTCATGCTACGCTATGGCACCTCCTCAGCACGATAAGGTCAACCCATCCAGCAAGGATCAGAGGTAAGCATTTAAAAAAAAACTGCAATTTTAAGTATGTATGTTTATCTTGAATGAATTAATTGATGTTAAAAAAAATGCAATCATGAATTTAATTGAATTTTGTAGATAATATGTTTCGTCAAAACAAAAACATCGAAATGCTTTACTCTTGATTTGTGAAGAAAATTATGAAGTAAATCTTAGCCAAAACGAGAACTTTATTAATAAGATGATAATTTGTCTTATCTTTTAAAAAACACTATTAAATTAATATGAAAAAAAGCTGTCTAAAATAATTGATATTATAAATTGTTGCTTCGAGTTTATATCGTGATACATAGCATCCTTGTGTAGAATGATTCCAATTCTGAAAGCATTCTGTTTCCAGTATTGGATACATCGCCAAGGATGTGTGGTATTGGTACTGGAAGCATCTGTAGAATTAAATGTTACACTCAAGCTATTATTATTAAATTAATATCAGTATAAACAATTATTTTAACATTTATTACAATCGCGGATTTATTTAATATAAATTAGTAACTAAAGATATATATGAATCGGTACAGAAAACCTCGTTTATTCTCGCTTTTTTGTGTAAGCTTTTATCAATCAGTTAATTAATCATATTTGTAAATAATCAATAATAATATTTGTTTATAAATATCAATAATAATGTTGTTAATCAATAATCATATTTGTCAGTTCATATAGGGTAAAACTTATCAGCCTAAATAATTTAGGAATGATAATGCCGCGTGTCATGGTTAACCCAGATAGATGTTAAGACTACAAGATGAAGAGTTTCTGACTTTGTTTTTACAATTTTTAAAGAAAGTTAGGATTAAAATGCCTTAACAATATTCTGTAAAAAGTACAGGAACTTTGGTAAAAAAAATAGTTGAGAAAACGTGTTCTATTAGTTATTAACTAGAACTTCTATAAGTGGTATACTCTTGAATATTTAATGGTGCACTTTTTTTACTTACGGCAAGTAAATAACTTCACATTGTTTACAGAAAGGACGCAAGGGGCAGTTTTATTAGAGTAAAGACTGTGTAAGATGGTCAGATTTAAAGAGAATATTGTGTAAATATTGTGAAAGGGAAAATTAATAAAGGTACTGGGGAGGCTTAATATCGAGACTATCCTACCAAGAGTGCACTGTAAATAGATCTTCACTCAATAACTCTCAGCTTCCCTTCTCCGCATTTTATAAAATATAAGATACGCATAATCGAAGGAAGAAATATGAATACGCTTTTTGTC
This sequence comes from Gerris lacustris, assembly GCA_951217055.1. NCBI lineage: Eukaryota > Metazoa > Arthropoda > Insecta > Hemiptera > Gerridae > Gerris > Gerris lacustris. The sequence goes on along the minus strand of OX578277.1, from coordinate 65,170,395 downwards.
AGAGGCCGGTAAAATAAAAATAGCCAACACAATAACTTTAACCAACCATCCTTGTTGAGTCTATTGAACTACTTTATGAAGTTTTTATTGAGTAAAAATGTGGGAATTATACATGTATAAATTACGCTTTGTATAGGTATCACCGAAGAATATACACGTTTTAGTAACTGTTTAAAAATAGCTGCGAATATTTTTATGTAAATTTTCGAATTCTCGAGAGTCCTTTATATACCTCAAAATAAAAACATAGATACCTCAAAACCCATTTTTAGCGAATTTTCGAAGTTCTTTATTAACTTATTAGGTTTTTCACCTATCTAGTTTTCTAATAGTTCTTTAAAAAAATAAAAGTAGGTAATTTGATAATAATTCGAAAATTGAATGTAAGATCTTCATTATAATTGAATTAGTAGTGGCTCATTTGCCATCTACGGCTTGGCCCAATTTCTATATTAAGTTCAAACTTGTTCAAAAAATTGTAAAACCATGATTTCATTTTAAACGGTGCTAACTTGAATAAATTGCCTCTTACTTTATCTTAATGGTGTTACGATTGGTTTTAGCAATAATTCCTCAAAATAAAACTTAGATTACTAACTACAGACCATGTGTAAGTATTGTTGGGCTCTAGTACCTAAATATTGTTTATGTCGGTAGTAGGTATAATGAAAACGAATGCCTCTCATCAAAGTTAATTGTACTTTTTTATAAAGCCATCAGCTTTCTGCCTCTAGTCCATGATTAGCGCCGGTAAAAGGCAAAGGAAAAAAAAAACCCATCGAGGAGTCACATAAGAAACAAAAATCGGCTGATTTTAACCTCTCATGAGATTTACCTTCTTAACGCCACTGATCATGGCTGAGAGACTGAAGCTATTTTCTTCTCACTAAAAACGTAAAATTAAGTTTTTCTTTCAAATATACAACATTTTTACATTCTCCTTATTTACAAAGAAAAAGAGTTAAAATATGCTACGTAATGCAGACATATTACTTACATTTTTTTGACAAAATATTGGACTTCTGAGGTATTATTAGATAAAACGTTCGAGGCGTTTTTATGTATTAAGAAATTATAAAATTTAAACTGCAGAAAAGTTGTGTATTACGGGTCATATTATTAATCATCCTAAAATTAACTGGTTTAAACGTATGCTAGACCTTTATAAACCTGACCCACTATATCAACTGATCAACCTACATAAACTTGGGTTTATTAACGGGACGGTGTCCTATTTTTAGACCAGTTCATTTTCGGCTGGAAACTTGACCCGCAATACACTGCTTTTGTGTTTTAGCATTTTTTCCCCCTTCAATACATAGGGAACGACATACATGGTATCAACGATACCTCAATCAATAAAATTCCATATTATTTTTTCTCATATTCCCCTTCTCCCTATTGTTTTCTACTGAGTATTACTACACACTTTTATTTATATTTTTTTTTAAGTTTGAGCGTCTGCGGAAGGACAGATAGGTCCGGTATTCAACCTCACAGTCAAGAATTAAAATGTCCCACTCCAGGTTGCGACGGATCAGGTCATGTTACTGGCAACTACTCTTCACATCGCTCCCTCTCGGGCTGTCCAAGAGCCAACAAGCCTAAATCTAAACCGAGGGATGGTCAAGACTCAGAACCTCTCAGGTACGGACAACATAACAAGTTAGTTGAATTATAAAGTTTACAAATGTAGCAAATAAATTCGTATAAATAATCTATTTTTAGTTAGCTATTATATTATTATGAATTAAATAATAATAATTAATTTAATTATTCATATCTAACTAGTAATACATTAATTTTTAGGAATTAAAATGATCTTCTTCAGAATTATTTGTATCATTAGTTTCTAGAAATTAACTTTTTTATATTAAATAAGAAAGATAGCAAACAAGTATTTATTCTTTCAAATAAACTTCCCATTCAAGGAAGTATTATATATAAAACAATTTTTGGAATAATTAATAATAGATGATATACGTTTTTAATAATTTGTTACTGTAAAACTTTTTTGGTGACCCCCCCCCCCCCCCTCCCTTATTATAACCCTTGTTGTGCTCTCAACAATAATAATTTATGGTTCTGAAATCTTCAATGTCTATACCTATTTGTTATGATCATGTCCAGCTTGTAGCACTTTACTGTCTTTGAAGATTCCAAATAAAAGCATTATGCATCCATGATGATGAGATCAATTTTGATAATAATTACATTGGACTTACCTTTCCTGAAATTTCAACAATAATTTTGGTTCCCCATAATCTGATGATGGTCTACACTAATGATTCCATTATAATAATCGATGAGTAAAGGGCCTCATTCTTGTATCCTGTAATAACCTAATACTTTTTTTAAAATGGACTTAAAGTAATTTTCTTTCACATTTTGCTTCTAATTATCTTTAAAGGTCTATTGGGGGTACTAAATAGAACACGTTTCCTCCTTAAGCAATAGTTCACCTTCTCTTGAGGCATCGTAATAATAATATTTATTTATTTTCCCTACAGACCTTATAAAGATAATTACAAATATTTATTTGTCATTTAAATGCATTTCATTCATAAGCGAACATTTTTGGTCTTGTGTCTTAGCTCGTCTCACTCTGTCAATTAGTACTTCAACATTTTTTCACTGGCTAATATTTTGAAATCTATATACTTGTCTGATTTTGATCAAATTTGAGAATAATATGTAAAAATTAGCCCGAAATTGGACCCATATTAATTTTAACATTCTGAGCAAGTCACTTTCTTGTGCATAGGTACAAGCTAATAATTAAGTAACATTTATATTTTAAAATTTATATTAACAACATACTTTAGTTTTATTTTATACTCAACTGGCCATTTGTTCAGTGCTAGGATAAGTGGAAGCTATGTGTCACACTAATTGGCAGAATTTTTAATAAAAGGGAGATTTTCCTGGTTTTTAAAATTTATTTTCTCTTCAAAAAAAAAAAAAGTTAAAAAAAATAATTATAATAATAATAATAAGGATAATACAATTTCAGCTTAGCTAGAATCTAATAATTAAATCCAAATAATAATTTTTTGCATCAGATAAAAGAAAGAGGTTAACAATGCGTTTTATATAATTTATTTAAAGCTCTACTATTTTAAAGGACGACGATCTATTTAAGTACATGGAAAACATTTTATGATGCGCATGCAAACACAGATGTCCTATTCCTGGATGTGATGGATCAGGCCATGCTACGGGGAAATTTCTATCACACAGAAGGTAAGGTTTCTTTAAAATTGTTTTAACATTTTGAATGATTATCCTCCATTATTTATATTTCTATATAGCTGAGCTTCAAGTCTCTAAATACAGGAAATTAATTTTACAAAAAACACATGATTTTTATTTTAATATTGTGTAGTTAAAAAAAACTTACCTTAATAGACTCAATTATAGAGAATTACAATAATTTTATCAAATTAATTGTATATTATATGTTTTTAGTCAGTAAATATATGTGTTATTCTTAATTTGAAGTAATTGATGAGATCATATTTCCAGAAGTTTAATAAAAATAAAATATTTACCAGTAATTTATATTTTATAGGGTATCATGTGGTTTTCATAGACAACTATTCAATCTCAAACAAGCATCTAATGAACAGGGAATGCTAAATTTAATTTGAAAATAAAATATTATAAAAATAGTGTCAAAATTGTAGAAGTGAAACATTGTAATTTTACTGGCAGTGAGTCAAATAAGAATATGTTATACTTTTTTTTATAGTGCATCAGGATGTCCAATTGCCAATCGAAATAAAATGAGAGTTCTTGAGAGTGGAGGTACTGTTGAACAACACAAGGCAGCGATTGCAGCAGTCACAGCGGCTGCTAAATTCAGAAGTAGTGGAGGAACTGGTGCAGAATGCCTGGGTCCTACAGACTGTGGTGGATTTCTAGGACGGCCACCTGGACTTTGCCCTCCACCTACACCTCATCACACACAGCACCCTCCACCTCCTATCCATGACAAACCTGTTTACCCTACTCAGAAACTACAGCCTTCCACCAACAGTCAGTATTAACAGTATTTCACCTTCAATAATTAACTTTTTTCTTATTAAGAAATTATTGCGGCAATGTTCAGTAAATTTGCCATTAATTTCGCACTTACTTCTAAGTCCCATTTGTTAACAACCACTTTTCACTTTTCAAATTCTAAGATCCAAGGAATGTTGTAAGGACTTATAAGAGGAATAATTATACTTGGAATTCAATTTTATCTTAAAAATTGTATCAAAGATTAAAAAGATACAGAGGAAAAGTTCTTTTTGGAATATAAGAACATTAAACACCATATTTACGTAATGTACTTATTATCAACTTAACTGAGAAAATGGAAGTGGGACATTAACAGCATAAAGGATACACAAAGTAAAGTTTTTTAGAAGATAGAAAATTAAGTCAAAAAGTTATTTAAAATTTGATGCAGTTACTTTAAATACATTTTTTAATTATGACCTACTCGAAAGAAGCCAAAGTAACTAAAGCTATCAATTTAAAATTATAAATTTATAGCTATAATTAGCTTCTATAATGATAGAAAATAATAATTATTCTATAATAAGTTAGGAAAATGTTGATTGATATAACTCTTCAAAAAAATATCTTACAGAAATGTCTATTGCTTTTTTTAAGAATATATATTTTTTAGTCATGCAAAATTATTAAACATCACAATTACCGCCACACTTATTGTAGGGGGAATTATACATGTTTATTAAACTCATTTGCCAATATTAGGAAGTTTAATAATAATTGTTGATCTGAGAGACTAATGTTGTATTGTTGACTGTTAGGTGTGTGCCAGAGCGCGTACGCTATTTGGACGGGTGTTGAAGTCGCACAATAGCTACCACTCCTAGATACTGTTCACCCTACAAGTCCCCAACCACCCCTCTATTATCGTTTGGCCAATGAAATGAGGCAGCCATCCAAGTTCAGGTCGGTGCCTCAATCATTTTAATTTCTTTTTAATATTATTTAATAATTTGAGTTAGTAAAGGGTGGACTTTGTTTTATTGTCTTTATTATTATAGACTCTAAGAATTAAAAAATATTCTATTAAAAAAAATATATATTATAAAAGATACATTATTAGGTAATATGTTGAAATAATTAAAATGAAAAGCAAAGTATATAGAGTTTAAACTCAAAGAAAAGTTTAAAAAATTAAAAGAATGAAAAGAAAACAGAATGAGAACAGTACAGTGACATATCTAGTTAAAATTATCTTAAAAAGCATCTAAAGAAGTATACATGCTCTGTTTGAATAATTTAATTATCTCTGGCAACACCAACAGGATATAACTACAAAATCAACAATTAAATGATCCTAAAAACCTCTAATGTATTTAAAACCAGATCTTAAGAGTACATTATAGCATTCAGAGAAATACAGTAGATTCACATATCTAGACTGGAATACACATGAAAAACCATGTCATTTGACTCATTGCCCACTTTAGCTTTAACATATTGGTGTGACATAGGAGCTCTAAAAGTTGGATAAAAAAAAATATAAAAAAATAGATATTGGTAAATATAACATTTTTTGTTACTCATTTAGATGAGGGCAGTAATTTAAGAAACACGTGTAGACAATAAAATATATCTTTACTATAGCATTGCTCGTAAGTGAAAAGATATCTTTAAAAAAAGTAAAACTAATTTAAATTGAAGTTAAATCAATCGTATAATGAGACAAAAAAATCTATCAATTTAATTATTGCAACTAAGCAAAAAAGTGTGTTTGTTAAATCCTTTATATTAACTTCACTTTTGCGGATGGGTGCCTGCCTCGTCAAAATCTTTGGAAGGCTAGTTAACCCTCTTCCAGTCATCCAATCAAGCTGAAACTTCGCACATAGACTCTCTACCAATACAAAAACATTCTAACAAATTAATTACATTTTACTAATTAATTAATTATTTAAAATTAATATTAATTAATACAAATATTTACCTCACACAACCAAAATGCAAAAATATAAAGGATTTATAATAAAAACTTGGTTTTTATGGGCTAGTATTATTATTTTTATTATCAAATTACATATGTTTTATGTTATAATGATTGTCAGTTGCAGGTGTTGATGGCAATGGGGGAGGGGAGGATCTGTATACACTAGAGGCGGAGATATCGGAACTTCAGAAGGAGAATGCCAGGGTCGAATCACAGATGTTGAGGCTCAAGACAGATATTTCAGCGATGGAGGCTCATCTCAGACATGGAAATGAAAAAGTAATAAATTACTTATATCATCAGTCAAATGGAGTTAAAATGGACTAGATTCTTTTTTCATATATAGTTTTCTAAAATTATATACAGTAGAACCCCTCATATCCGACCTCGGGATATTCGACTCCTCGGTATATCCAACCATGGCTTAGTTTAAAAAAAAAAAAATGTTAAATCTGACACGACCAAACTTCATCCTTATCAGAATATTGAGTCTAAAACAATAAAAGCAGCCAGATAGTTCTTTTTACTTCGTTTCTTCTTATCGTGCGTGTCATTCTATATTTAAAATCAAGTGTTAAGCTATATTTTTTAGTGAATAAGGTGGCTCAACTGAAACAAAAACGGGTTGCAGTGGCGTATCCAGGGGGGCATAGGGGGCACGTGCCCCCCCCCCCCCCCCCCCCCCCAGACCCAATAGAGTAAAAAAAAATACCGACATTTTTTTTTTTTATAAGTATTTTTTACATTCAGAATGCATAAAACGCTGTTTTGAGGTCATATTTTCCCGGCATAAATACCCCCCCCCCCCCCCCCCCAATAATTAACTGCAGACGACGCCCATGACTTACAGTAAGATATTGTACTGCAGTAAGCATCAGCATAACATTTTCTAACAAATACGTTCTAAAACAGTTATTGTTACTTGGGCGCAGAGATTTTTTGGTTTTGGTTGTTTATTGGTTGTACATTTTTTTTTTGGGGGGGGGGGGGGCGGCAACTGCTTTGTTGAATAAGTAGTTCCCTTTTCTTTTTACCACTATGAATATCCCCCCTCCCCGATCTAAATTGGCTTAGAATGTGCCCCTCCCAGACCTAGCCACTGGATACGCCACTGACGTTAGGTATAAAAAGTTAGGTATTCTTCAACGGTGTGACAAAGGTGATTCCGTTCTAAAACTAGCTTCAGAGTTAGGAGTTGGTGTAACAACAATTACTAAAGCTTGGACAAAGGGTCTGAAAGACTTCCTTATCAAAAAGGGACTGAAGTGTATTCCTTATCAGGATTAATATGTATATTTTAATATACATACATAGATAAAAGTACGTAAATTGATTTTTAATAATAAAGATTTAATTTTTATTCTAAAATATTCGCTTTTCTTTGATCCTCGGAATTATTCGACCTTTTTAGTGCTCCGACCATGCACCCGGTCCCGTTGGTGACGGATATGCGGGGTTCTACTGTATCAATAAATCGTTAAGCAGTATTAATAAAATAAAAAAAATAAAAAATCAGTTATAGTTCAATTACCTAGATACTTAATTGGCAGTCCCGTCTTTTTAATAAGTAATTAAGTAAAGTAATTAAGAAAATAAGAAAAATATGATTTCTTGTCCATTGTATCTCTAAAACTGTTTATATTGAATTACTATATCAACCATTAGCTTTCACCTCACACAGGCTTCATGCTAGAAATCATGTAGGCCAAACGACTAAATGAAATACCTAAATTATTTATTTTTTGAAGCCTTCATAGAAATTCAGGACTATTATTATATATCAGTCATTTCATTTTTAAGAATAAAATACCCTGCGCATCGCAGTTTGGAGGCTTTTATACGCAAATATTCCTCTCTGTTATTATCAGGCACAATAAATAACCATAATTTGGTCAATATTGAATTACAATGATCTTAATCACAATGATTGAATCTCACAATGATCTTAATTGTGCGTTTAAAAATATTAAAAACCAAAAATTGTGATGAGTAAAAAAAATAAATAAATGCAGTCAAATTAGTTCAGAATTAAAGGAAAACCCATGCAAAAATAGACACTATACATATATACGGTAATAACTGTACAAATGTATACAAAGCAAGTTAACAAGAAAATAGTTAATTTAGTGTGTAAAATATCCATAACCGATATGGTTATGAAAATTTTCAAACATTTATTTTAATAAATCTGATTCATCTCAATATTTTTGCTGAAACCAATCCTACAACATGCACAATATGTTGGGGCACTCTTCTACACAAAATTTAATCAATTTCATTCAGCCAGTTTTGGACCTATAAAGTCAGATCGATGGCAACAGACAGACTTAAGCCTTGTTCACACGATGACACTAATGTCACAACATTGAATGCTGCGACATTAGTGTCACCGAGTGTCGTCGTATGAACAGTAGATGTCATGACACTAAACGCACTATAACTAAGACGCTGAGTGTCAAGCAGTGTCACGGCATTAAATGTCGCGACATTAGTGTCATCGTGTGAACGAGGCTTGACAGGAAAAAGTTAATGCCAGATTCGGTTTTCGTAATGCATAAAATGAAAATTTATCAAAAAAAATTTCCAATTTTGAGTAATGTACTGACAAAACTTTTAATACGTAGATGTACAGACAATTTATATATACCGATAAATCAGTTTATATTAAATCTGAACAAAAAAAAAAAAAAAAAATTAAATTGAGCTTGGTAAAAGGTGTTTTGAAGAAACTTTATGCTATTGTTCACAAATCAGATTTCCCATTGATTCAAAGTATCTTCTTCATTAACAAAATGATTAATCATAACTTACATAAGTTACATTCTATTGATTGGTATTAAATTATGAATTGCTGCAGGGAGTCAACTTACTTTTCCCATATTAAGCTAAAACAATAGTGAGTAACTTTCTAGAAAGTGCTAGGTTTTCATAATGATGATGAGAACAGTCCTAGTGGTGATCACTTCTTAGTGAGTCTAGCTCCTTGCAATTTACCCCCAATTTCCCTACAATTCTAGATGCATCTTCAGGGGTTTTACACCTTGCTCTGCTAAATCAATATTAGTATTAAAAATGATTAAGCCAATTCGATAACACTTTACCTCTTTGAATCCATTACACTGTTCAATGATAAACAGTGTAACCCTGTTTAAGGTGTTTAGAGTTAAGTGTCAGGGTTTGATGTATAGCCTCTGTGGTACAGGATGGACAGACAGTGGCCCAGAGGAACAATTTGAATGATTACTACGAGTCTCTTCGCAACAATATGCTGAGCCTGTTAGAACAGGTTAGGTTGCCAGGCGGAGCCCCCCCTCCGCAAGATCCTTCCATGCCACCACCTTCAGGCCCCTTTGATTCTTATATCACCAAGCTACAAACCCTAGCTGATGGACAGCCTCCAACATACTGCGATCTACCTGGCCTAGATCCGAATAGACCTCTCTATGAAACCGTCAAATCCGCTCTCCAAGATTTCACTGTTCTACCCACTCCCATTTAAACAACCGGTGAAAACATAAAAATTTTATAAAATGTTCCCAGCCTTGGATATTAATTAAAAATGTTTCAGTAGACAATTACAATTACTGATCATTTATCACAAATAACTTAAAATACGTAAAAACTTTTGGATCACTATCATGTTAAAAGGACTTTCAAAAAATGATTCATCCCTTAAGCTAGTATTTAAATGTTCCTTAAACTACCATGAAGACAATACTTACAAAGTGAATTAAAAAATAGAACAGTTGAATGTAAGCAATTTTTAGTTAATAATTATATTATAAATAAATCCTATATAGACAGTTATTTGAGAGAAATGGTCAATGAAATGTAATATGTATGGGTATATATTTTTTTTTTAATTTAACAATTAATTATTTCATCAACTGCCATTGCCAATTATCAATCAAAAATTATATTATTCATTTCTATCTGCAACCTTAATAAGATTGTCAGATTTATTTAATCAAATTTCATGGATTGAGTGTCCTAGAAGTTTCATTTTATTAATTGGCAGGTTTAAAGAAAAAATATGGTAAATAAATCAATTAACAAACAACTAACAGTCAAAAGGCATTGATGTTATTATTTTATTACTACTTTAATTTTACTTTAATCTTCTTTTTAACGCCAGGGCTGTGTGTTTTTCATATAATTAATTACTATTTAAAAAAAAAAAAAGTTTAATGTTTAAAACGGAATTGTTAAATAAATTTGTTAAATGTCAGTGTTTTAAAAACTTTGTAAATAATTATTAGCCTAATTACAGGGGTACGGCCAAACTATAATACTTTTATAAAAAGTCCTATTCCCAATTCTAAATATTGTAAATAAAATTTAAAAAAAAAGAAGAGGTATGCCTAAAATTACCATATTTAAGCAACGATACTGTATAATATTTAAAAATAAACTATATATAATAAGAGTCAATAGCTCTATAAAATCAGATTAAAAATATTAAAATTCTGATATAGAGCTTTTTAAAAAAATATCTATACATAATAACACGCAATAAAATAATAAGAAAAAATCAACGAAGATTGTTCAGAAATATTTACACAAAAAAAGAGACAACAATTAATTTTATATATGTATAAGAAATGGATGTTTAAAAGAAAAGTACTTTTTACTATGTCATAATTAATTTTTTTTGAAAGATTAATAAAAATATTGAATAAACTATCAGTTAAATGTATAAAATGTCTGATGGGTTGTATGTTAATGAATATAAAATGTAGGAATTTTAGGATCTAGTGTTGTTTATTTTTGTTTTTGTAAAAAAGTTACCAATTTGTTTAATTTTTTACTTCTTTTTTCTGCTCCAAACCAAAAGACTATAATTAAAATTGGGTTTACAACGTAAATTGTGCAATAAATTATACCTAGAGATTTTTTTATATATATATATTAATTGCTTAAATGGTAAAGGTTTTTAATTTAATTGCGAACATGAGATTATTTAAGTATAAGTTAGTTGTTTCTACCAACATTTTGTGAATAATAATTTAACAACAAAATGAATCGGTTATAACTATTTTCCACTTTTAGTGGAGCTTTCAAAAGTGTATACTCAATTGTGTAACTCAGTAGAAGCAACAAAATAAAGCTTAAGACACTGTAAAATCATAATTCACTGATTACAATATCAAATTTTTAGTGTCTCAATAAATTTAAAAGAATACCAAATTTATAGTAAAAAAAGCATAAAAGTGTGCAATGAATCTCTAAATTATAAAAATCCATTAGATATAATATAAATAACCAGTGCAATATTTAATTATTCAGTTACCAAACGTTTCAAATGATCTTGGTTAAGAGACGATTTGTTGGCAATACTACTTTTTAATATATTATTTAAGATTTCAATAAATAAATCAAATTACCGACTGTACAATTGTAAAGTATATAACAATTAATTTACGAATTCACTTTCTTTTGTTAAATTAAAATTAATTGTAATAATTAGAAATGTTTTTCATTATATATTTCCTTGTTAATGTTTTTTCTTGATTAAACGTTACTATGCTCAACAATACTAGAGCTGTTTAAATGTGTATATTTGTAAATATTTTATATTTAATAATAATGCCAAATAGTATACTTGTATAACTTTTTTTGGGTGAAGTTATAATTAATATAAAAAATAAAAATAAGATTTTTTATTTAATAAAAGGTGCTAGTTTACCAAATGTGTACAAAAAATAAATAATGTCATGTTTTAGCCAACTTTTGTTATCTGTTACTATTATTTTTGTTTATGTGTTAATTAATTTTTAATGGCTGCTTGTTTCCTATTAAAAAAAAAAAAAAAATAGGAAATTTATGCATACACTTGGTATTTTAAGGAGAAAACTAATGTATGTTGTTTTTTGTTATTTATTAATTGTATTATTTTTTTGTCAAAACTGAAACCTGGATAAAGTATTCATTTCATATTGCAAGTGCTACTTTTTCAGTAGCAAAATAAGAAGTTATTAAAAATATTTAAAATTACAAAATAGATTATTATATTATTATTGCACCAAAGCCTGAAAAGCAGTGTCATTAAGTGTGGCACATAGCTTCCTCACATCCTATTACTGGAGAATAGTCACAGAGGAATGGAACGTATAGTTTGTTTAGAACATTTTCTATTTCCAGTAGGGTCCCACTTATTTTTATTCAATATCAAAGGTGTGCAGACGGTTAAAATTAATGTGGGACCATCTGCATTTTAGACAAACTGTCCATAATTTTAAAGAACAAAAAGTTCTTTAAAATTCGGATGGATACTTTTAAAGATATGTATTAGGTGTTAATAAAAAAAATGTGTATAAGAGAAAGTAATTTGTGCAAAAGGTTGAAATTAATGTAACTAAAAGTTAGTACAGGTTGAAACTTTTAGGACTAAAAGTGGGCTAATAATAACCTTAAGTCCAAATTTCATTAAAATCAGACGAATAGTTTTTAAGGAGGTTCGCAAAAATGCTAACGGACAGACAGAAATGAGACCAAAAATGTTCCCTGATGTTTGAAACTGTTTCTATCTAGGAATTTTTAATTCAGAGGCATAAAATAATGTCTTTCTTAAAATGATCGCAATGTTTCTGTTATCTTTGGTAAACTCTAAAGCAAAAGAATTAAAAATACTTTATTTTACTATAATTGGAAAAAGTTTTTAAAGAAAGCACTTGGCCATTTGGGATACTACATATTATGGTTAACATTTTACTCTTAATTTAAGTATAATACAGTATAATAATAAGGAATTCAATTTCTCATTCCAATCTGCCTAGAATTCAACAGGATTTTTTTTTTTAAATGAGAATTAATAAATGTTAGAGAAGAACAAATTGTGTAAACTTAAAATAACTTTTCATTCATCTCTACAAAAAACAAACTTTTAGCAACAAAATGCGGGCATATTTTCTTGTAATACTACTATGTAACAAAACTAACAAGAGTAAAGGAACAAAGGGCTTTTACAACTATAAGTAATGGATAACACTGAGTTAGTGGGTCACTTCATCAGTTGTAACCTAAAATTAGTGTATGTAACCAGTTTCTCTTCAGTTGTTGGTTTTTACAATTCAAATGGTGATGAGATGACCGAGTGTGGGGCCCCAACTTAATGTATAATGTGTGTTAACTTATAATTGGTAATGACAATATTGACAGGATGGCAGTAATTATTGTATTTAATTAATGGTATTTTGTACTGTCTTTCCTTCATTTGATCATCCTTATGGTCTTGTACCTAGATACAGATAGTTTTAGATCCTCTTTTAAATTGTCAATTGATAAATCCATAATATGCAGTCTGAACTACGTCCAGTTTCTCAACCATCCATAGCATTGGATTCTCATAAGCTTGATGCTCTGATGATAAAGTTCTTATACAAGCACTCTCCGTAAAGTTAAAGTATTCCTTTTAACCTCTTCCAACTTATTTTGTTTTAAGAAAAGCTAAGGAGTAGGTCTGCAATCAACTTTTTATCCAGTTTTTAAATATAACAATTATGTGATATCAACAGTGAATTAGTCAAAAATAATATAAATAAAAGTATTGGATGTACAAACCTATTGGAAAATAATTACATATTCAAGATATAAAATAATGGTTTTTTTTCAATAATCCTCAATTTCTATTTAAATATTGTAATTTATTAATGTCAAAAAACCTTTTTTAAAAACAAAATTTGTATAAAAATCACTTGTAAAAAATTAAATGTAAAATTTTAGAAAGGGTCTGATCCTAGATATTGAAATTCCTACAAATAAAATTCTTAAATGAATACCTCGAATCAGAAGTTCTAACATTTAAGAAAAATTATTCCAGGTTTTATGTGTCCACTAAATAAAAGAGTAATATTTTTCTACTGCATGCTTATTTTCAGAATATTTCTATACAATTGTAAATATAAAACATTTTTGTAAATTAACATTAAAGTTTTATTTTTAAAAAAAAAATCCTTAAAAACCATATTGTATGCATTTAATTTCTTATTAAATACTATAATGATGGTATAAGAAACGTATACTTTTAAAAATAATTTTTTTTCATAATAGTTGAGTATTTCTTTATCTGTAGTCAAGTGAAATCTTTAAGACCATCTAGGTAATTAAATAAATCTGTGTAATTAAATGAATATATTTATTCATTCTTAAGCTAATTATTTTTAAATAGTAAATTCCTATACTTTAAAGTGACAAAATAATGGAGTATTTTAAACAATTTTTTCTAAATAAAAATAAATTAAAATCAGAATTAAGCTTTTTACAGGATACTTTTTTCAAGTTTATTTTAAATGTATAAAATTGATTTTTCTTTGTCATGTGCACGACTAAATGCTGTTTTATATATTTTCTTTTTTTTTTTGTTATTACCTCATCAGGGAAAAATTTTAAAAAATCAAAGAAAACATTTACTCTATTTGAAATGGAAAACAAAATTATTAAAAATATGTAAAAAAAGATAAATAAATTATTAATTAAAAACAATGATGTTTGTGTTCTTCATTTTATTTACTATAATTTGATTTTCTATTTATGTATACTAATACTCTTCAAATTAGAGAATGTGTCCAGCACATAACTTTTTGCTGTATATAATATATACAAATTTGTGTACAGTAGTGCAAACGGACTGGGAGTCCACCATAGACTTGGAAACCATAAATAGGTGATTAGACCATACAAGAATATGGAGAGAAATGTAAAAAATAAGAAGACATTCCTGTAGCAGATGTCAGTTTTCATCTTTATTTTCTTCTTCTTCTTTTTTCTTTGAATTCAAGTCAAAGCCAGAATTTTGAAATGTTCAAAATAAACAACAAATAATTTATTATTCAAAAAATATCTTATTGAAAACATAAGTTGTATTAACTTTAAATTTCTTTCAAATACTTAAATTAGAGTCAGTGCTTCTTAAACTTTTTTCATTCATGAACCCCATTTTTCGTCATGAGAATTTTTGCAAATCCAGGTAAATATAAAATAAAAATACAAATAAATACATAAATTGAAGTGACAAATGTGCTTTTTTTGCTGCATAACAAATTAAACCTTGGCGTAATGTTTGAAACAGCTGGACAAGGTCATCTACATTTTTCAGTGTTAAAAAATATTTATATTTAATAAGGGTTGAAGCGAAAAAGCCGTTAACAGATAGATATGCTAAATGGCAAAATAACAAGTAATGCCATTTTAGAATTTAAGGGAAACTCAGCTTTAGCTCTGATCCAGAATCCAGTCAATGAAAGTTTTGTAAATTCAAGTTTCAAGATTGAGCCACTCAATGCTATTTTAGGGTACTAAAGTGGTTTATAACAATTTTTGCAATCAAATTTGTATAATTTATCTTTTCAGTTTCTAAAGTGCAATTTTTACACTTATTCTTTGCAATTGCAAACTGAGATTGATTGTTTGAATTTAATTTTCGTGATCCTGGCATTTCGCTTTGAGACCCCAAATGGGTCCTCACCTAGAGTCTATGAAGAGATGTTTAAGAGGAAAAGTATTGTCTTTCTTAAAATTATTTCTAGATTTCATATGTTTCATAATGTTAGTTATTCATAGTTTACATACTCAAAATTATAAAGTAAGAATTATGATTAGCGGCACTGCAGTATTAGGCAAAAATAGTGTTCCTATAAGGCTCTTTTTCCTTTACCCAGTCATTTACTCAACTTTTGAAGGTTAAAATAATATAAATTTTAATTATTTATATAAAAGTTTATACTTTTAAACTGTTTATGTTATTGCTTAAGGTTCTTGGTAGCTTACATTCATGCTTTTTAAGCAGGAGGTTCCTGGTTTTATTCCCAATTTCGGAGATATTCACTAAGTATTGTTATAAATGGGTAGCAACTTTAGTAAAATGGTGTTCATCTGGCTATAACTGCCAATGCAAATGGATCCTACAGCAATAATACTGGAGTATAAGGTAAAAGGATTAGTTAATAAGGCAATCATGGCAAGTATTTACTTGCCATATGATAACCCAACAAGGGAACTGCCAATATTATCAGATTCTCTGAGGAGAAGGCCATTCCAAAAATAATTGGGTGTGATTCTAACAAGCATCACCATGGTTGGGGCAGCATTGACTGCAACAGAAGAGCAGATGAGCTATAAGAATTTTTAGCATCCACTGACCTAGAGGTAATAGATGTCACAATGGCATCCAGGAAATCTGGAAGCATCAAAGGCTGGCATGTGACACCAGACATTCTGATGTTTGACCATTGCATGGTCAGCTTCTGCATCCAGGTAGACAAAGTAGAGGAAGCACTGCAAAGGCATCCTAGGAGGACGGACTGGGAAACATTTTATAGGGAACTTGGAAATCTCTAAGGAGTGTCCCAAGAGGTGATAACTGTCCCCGAAGCTCTGGAGAGAGAAGCAGCAAAACTGAGCTCAGATATAAGGCCTTCGACGAAGCATTCCCCCCCCCCCAAAAAAAGGAAGCCACTTGGTGAAATAGAGGACTGGATAAACTCCATAGCCACATAAGAGGAAAATCAACAGAAACCGTCTAGGAAAATCTAGGATAGAAAAGGCAATGCACAAAGGAGACTATACTTTAGCTCTCTTCTTTTATGTAGAAGGAGCCTTTGACAAACAAAGACAAGGAACATAGAAAAAGAACACTCCCCAAGTCAAGATCTGTTGGATAATGTCCACTCTGAAAGAGGGAAAAGTTAGTTTGTCAATGACCGACACAAATGCAACCAAAATTGTGACTGGAGGTTGCCCCCAGGGCAGTTGCCATTCACCACAACTATGGTGCCTGGTGAATTAGTGATGGATGGACTTTTGAGGAGAATGACTGAAGAGGACTTCTATTTGCAGGCATATGCATACGATGGACTAGTCTTAGAGGAAAGTTCCTAAATACCTGCTGTGAAAGGATGATACTAGCTTCTAGGATTATTGAAGAATGGTGCAGACAGGTTAGACTCTCAGCTATCTTATTTAATCTTCCTATTCTAAACCTAGATAATCTTAACCAAAAAGAGGAAACTTGTGGATTTCAAAGCTCCCGAACTATTTGGCCATGAGCTTACATTGGCGAAATACTGAAATCGAAACACCTAGGTATAACCTTTGACCAAAAACTATCCTGGAAATTAGATATGGATACTCACAAGGAGACTCTGGTGGCATACACAAATGGCTCAAAGAACGAGAAGGGTATGTCAGGAGCAGAACTTTACTTAGAAACATCTGGTACCCATGAGAGTATACTTACCATCTGTGGTAAGTATACCACTAGGTACACTTGCCACAGTTTTTCGTGCTGAAGTCTATGCCATCCTAGAGGTCTCAAAAGATAGGTGGTAGAAGCAGTAGCCAAAAAGGAAATAATATGCTCAGATAGTCAAGCGGCACTCACTTTACATAATAGCACTTAAGAGTTGTGTAGAATATGTAATCATATTAATTAAATTAAATTGTGTATTTAATACTAAAGAACTATGGTGTGGCTCTTTAGAACAAATGCAAATCCAGAATGTGGCTCTCACTGACCTCAAGCATGCCCACCTCTGGTACATATGTATTGGTGTCAACTTGTAAGAGTTGGTGAAAATGGTTTTTAAAACAATATTTTTGCTGGGTATTGGATTTTATTGAGTTTTAAATGTTTGGGACGTATTTTTTGCTTAAATGACTAGTTGTTTTGAAAAAATAAGCCTCTTCCCAGTGTATAGAAAGACTGATGCAATAGGCTTAGTTATTTATACAGAAAGAGTCACATGGTTTCTATTTGTATTTAAATACAAGCCAAGTGATGCCTAGTTGCACTTGTATTTAAAGAGAAAGAGACACATTATGTCAATGAATCTTTGACATGGAAGAGCCTTTTATATATATGTGGGTTTGCCAGTTTTCCCATTTCTTTGTAGAACCTTCTAATAATGAATGAAATGCCAAATAATTCAAAATTTAGTTTGCTATGATAACCAACTTAATTAATTCATTTCTATGGAATTATTGTTTGCAAGTTTGCTTTTAGAATAACCCTCCCAAATTTTGAAATCTACTTACTCATTGATCACCCCCTCTGAATAGTGTTTCATTTTAATTTTGTTGCAATAGAAAAAAATAATAATAATGTAAAGGAATGTTGAAGTATAACAGTAATTACATGAAATTAATTATTTTGTATATATTTATTATTTAATACATTTATGTGAAAATAAAAATCAATAAAAAAACAAAAAAAATAGAAATATCCTGGAATTTTAAATAAAATTTTAAAAATATTAACAGATGCTTAAAAATAATTGATCAAATATAAAAAATAATTTAGTTAAACAAAACTAATGCAGGAGGGTCTGTAGGAAGGCCTTATTGGCTCGTATAGTTGATTAAAATTAGGCTGACTTCTACACATTCTCTCACAATAATCTTGCATACCGTTAACTATTATAGAATTAAGATCACAGAATAAATTTTTTTTCTCAGGAGAATCGATAATTTGTTTTACAGCTTGTACTCGATCTTTAAAAAATATATTTGCCGTAAACAGGTAAGAAACAATCGTAACAGCCATTGAAGAGGAGAAGGGAAGTTTATAACCGGTGTTAACACTCCAGGAGTAAATCTCAGGGGATGTCTCGAAGGTAAGGACCCTTTGAACAATGTGTGATATAAGATTTTCTGCCAAAACTGGAGAAAGGAAGCGATCGGATGCAGAGACCATTTCTAAAAGAGTTGTGAGAGAGGAGGGTAACATAGATGGGCTAGGATTTGATGAATCCAATCCAACAAGAGCCTGAAGGCAAGGAGCTGATATACCAGGCAAGCGAACTGTTGCAGCATCTGCTTCTCTAAAGCCTCCACGAAACATGGCTTCAAACATAGGATAGTTAAGAGCCAATCTTTCTTTAGAGGCAGCTACATAAGAACCATCATCTAACTCAAACTTAACATTTTCTTCTCCAGCTTCCTCTTCAACACTGTCATCGTCTGATTCATCTACTATGCACTGGTGCTAAAACACATATCCAAAACTTAAAAAAACCCTGTCTGAAGAATAATTTAAATATAACAAACATCTACATTAGCTAATAAGGATCAGTATTAATACTGAAATAATTACATGGGATATTTTAGGTTGTGGGTAATTTTGCTAAACTGTTTAAAGAAAGAAGCTTCCACGTTTATTAGATTCATTTACGTTTATTAAGTTAAATTTATTTAACCAACTTAAATTGTAACTAAACCAAAATTTAATTTAACAAATTTTGAATAAAAACATTATACTTTTTTGATAATTAAGTGTAAAATATAATTTTATTTAGAATATATTAATATTTATGTTATGGAGTTAGAAAAAAATTTAATGCCAACCTTTCATCTTGTTGGTAAGAAATAAGGAGTTCATAATAATTCAAATTTGATTGACAACAGTTAGCTTGTCTAGTAAGAAATAAATCAAATTTTCGGGTGATTAAGGTATAAATACAATATAGAATCTAAGATATATTTAAGATAAACTCACCATGAGTGCGTTTTCTTTAGGGTCTGTAATCCCTACTGTTTTCATCAACGAGTAAAGGGCAGGGACAGCATCATCTATGTGAGACTCTAATGAATTTAAAAGACATTCCAATCCACGGTGCATTACAAGCAAAGTTCCGAGTAACTTTGGCTGCCTAAAAAATAAAATAAATAATAGCAAAATCACAACTAATATTTCAGAAATAATAATAATAATATATTTCAGAAAAATCGAGAATAAAAAAATACATAAATCCACCAGAAGTAACTTTATTTTACAATTAAAGAATTTGACCAATTTCAGTCAGTGTCATCCATTGTTCAGTGCACAATTATAATAAATTTATCAACATTTAAAAATTTCCATTTGAAATTGAAACCAGCTTTGAAGATGAAGTTGTTCTTAGTGGAGAGAGGTCATACTATGTTCTGGTTTTTTTCTACTCTATAAACTTATTAGTCTATGAATTTTATTTATCAAAATCCAAAACAAAAGCATTAGGCTTTATTATGTCCCTCAACTCAAAACGCTAGGACAAAACATTTTTGATATATTTGAATTAAGATCTTTTCAGCTTTGTAATATTAAGTTGTGGAATCACAACACAGTTCGCACTCAACACATATCACAGGATCATACAAAATTGCCAAAATATTTATTATTCTTGAAATATTGAACACAGTTTATAGTTTTGAAATATAAACACAAAAATATAAATAAATATAAAAGAAATAAAAATGTAACTAACTTGATAATTAGTGGAATGGTAAGAGCTACATTGGTTTTCATAGGGGAGGTTCCTGATATAAGTCTATGACTTAATTCACCTTCTCCAAGAGCAGATTCAGAACACTCAGCCATTTCATTGAGTATTGCCTGACCTGCTTCGTAGAGTCTTTCACAGTAAACACAGTTCCAATGTTTCCTCAAACATAGCTCTCGATGAATTGACATTACAGTCTTGTCATCAAGTAAGTTGTTGAAGTGATGTTTACAACTATAAAATAATAAAAATAAATAAAATTAATCACAAAAAATCGAATCGAGAATAAGTACAATATTATTAAAATAATCAAGGAAAGACTTACCTAACAATTGCACGTAAAGTCCTTGTGGCTCTACAAAAGTTAGTTTCTTGCCTTGAAAAATCTATTGTAGTCATGTAACGTAGAATGGTGTTTATATTTTCACGAAGGGCAAGTGTTTTTAACTTAGTGTGATGGTATGTTAACTGCAGTAAGACTTCTATAATGCAACTATCTTGACTTCTTGAATTATTATAGTCATTCTGGAAAATAAATATAATATACTTTAACATACATAAATAAAGCTAACCAAGTTTATTTAAGTTGAAGCATACACCATTATTGAATGTATGTATGTTAGAAACGATAACTTGAGAATAGGCTGAAATTAAAAAAAAAAGTGGTTATGTGTAGATGCACAGGTGAATTGCCATGAGGAAAATAACTAAGGAAAATTAATAAAATTATGTTTTAGGAAGAATTGTTAAAGGACTGAAGATGCCTCAAAGGAAGTGAAATATAGTAAAAAAAAAACTGATTGGATCAAAGTTATTAATACCCTACAGACCTAAATAAGAATAAGCATAGAATAGTATATAGTAAATAAAATAGTATAGAAGTAATATTAATGAAATAAAAATTGTATTAAATTGAGGTCACATCTATTCACTGCAAAATCAAAAACCACCATTAGTGAAGAATTCTCATTGACTAGCCTTAAAAAGATTTAATTTTTCATACAAATAAATACTTTACCTCTTTCTTTTTTTTACCACAGAAACTAGAAATTTCCAGAGCCGTAGGAAGATTAAAGCTTTCCTAAAAATAAAAACACAGTAATAAAGGTTATTTTTAAACATATCTTATATAAATGGTTAATACAATTGTGTTTTTATTATAACTTCCCTGTGGTGAGGAAGAAATTGACAAAAAAGAAAAATTATGTTCTATTTGAAGTGTACTTCTAATTGCACTTAAACTTTTAAAAATAATTTCTTACATTTTGTTTCAAACCCTTACAAATAAAGTTCACTAAAACATTTTTATGAGATAGAACAAACATAGCTTTTTATAATAACGTAAATACTAAATTAAAAAAATTCATAAAAACCGATTTAATATGTAAATTATGTATATATAAAAATATTTTTGTGTAGGATGTTTTTTGGTGAAGAACTTCCACAAAAAAGTGTTAAAGAAGAAATAATTTGTGTCTAAAAATTGCTTAAAGTTCAATTAAGTATATTGATGGTGGCTTACTAATGAGGAGATGGAGTAAGTTGGGGAAAATGATGCATATACATGTGATGTAATTGAGTATGAAGGCATAAAATCTGGTATTGGAGGTGTTTCCTCGTGTTCACTTCCATTAGATACAGAAAATTCACGTAGCTTCTCTATTAATACATCCACTAGACCTGCTCCAACCATCATCTATGGAAAATACCATAAGAATTAGTATTAGAGATCAGAAATTTAATACACAATTATTAGAAGTAGCAATATCAACAAAACAATTATCAGTAGTAGTAATAAAAAATACTCCAAAAATAAATTAGCGGTACAAAATTTGTATTCACTATAAAAGAACACTTAGTGAATCAACTTCAAATAAGGATAACTTCTTTTAAAATAAATAGAAAAAACTTACAGTTAAACTTTGAGTGTCAAACATGAAGTATGTGAGAGCATAAAGCAAATCTGAGTGATATTGAACAGCATTTTGGTTAGTAATAAGTGATAAGAATGTTTCAAATCCAAGAGGAGTTGCTCTCATACTAGCTCGAACCATGGACTCTTGACACATTTCACACAGCGCCATAATTAAGTCTACAAAATAAAAATTATATTACTTGTACTTAGAAATACTGTATAAAATAATATTATTTGACTCTTTCTATTAAGCTGGCAAAGATAATGCATAGACAAGTATAAAAAGGTCTCTTGACTCAAGTGGATTAAATTATTAGAAATTTGCAGATATTAAAAAATTGTTAGAGTGCATGGGTGTAAAAAAAAATCCTGCTGTCATTTGTGACTATTTCTATTTAACCTCTTCCCAAATCTAATATAGCAGAATTTGACAAATATTACACAAGTTATCACAAAATATTAGTATAAGTGACAGACATACTATTTATTTCCAATTAGTTCTTTGATTCTGATCCAATATATAAAATCTTGCTCTCTAAATATTTCCAACTTAGTTATACAGCAAGGGTTCATACAATTATTTAAACCAGGGATTTTTTGCTTCAACTTAAGGTAACTTCCTGTTATCCCCAAGAACAGGGTACGGCAAAATAACTAGCTTATATTTGAAATGAGCACTCTGCAGCTGAGGGTGGGGATGGTCACCACCATGCAACAAACAAAGGAGCAGTGATGGATCTGTTGAAGGAACACTTCCCTAGGTGCCTCCTCTCCCTAAGGGGCATTTTGCAATTGCAGGTGGCGTGCTTACCAATTTAGCCCCTGCAACTTCATTTTGTGGGGTTATTTGAAATCCCTAGTCTACAGCAACCACTTACAGACCATGGATCACCAAAAGACCAACATTCACAAAGCAATTGCCAACATATCCATCGCTTTGCTGGAGAGAAGGATGAGAAACTATAGAATTCAATTCACTCAGTTTATTGACAATGGGGGGGGGGGGGGAATGCCTGATATAATTTTTAATAATCAGGTCAAGTATGTGCTAGTCAGCACACAGCGAGGGTCCGTAGGCCACACTATATAGTGTTTAACTGTCTTTTAAAATGCTAAAAAGCTTACTTTAAACCATTCTAAGGGTATGATATTCTCAAAACACACTCTGATAAAGTATTTTTTTGCCACTGAACCGGACTTCAACCATATAAATACATCGAAAAGACCATAATTATAAAAAAAAAAAACGTATTTTGTCAATAAAAAATAAAATAATATTTTTTTCGAAATTTCCAAAAAGTGGTATCTTTGCTTTTGGTCGAAGAATGTTCAGGAATTTTTTCAGATTTGTTGCACTTCACATAAGCGAGATAGAGGGAGGGGGGACACGTTTCACACCCACTTCAAACTTGCCTACGCTCGCCCTATCAAAGTTATATACAAAGAATTATATATTTTTGTAATCAGCTTGACGTACCCTTTCATATGATACCCCTCACGGTGTCGAAAAAAAATTAAAAAATTTTAACCCTTAAGTTTTTTTACCCTAATTTTTTTGTATTTTTTTTTTTTTTTAAGTCGCTATATTTTTAAAATATGTGGGCAGGTACAAGACACATACATGCCAAATTTCAAAGTGATCGGACAAAAGGTGTAGCCGTGAGAGCACGAGAGAGGACGGACGGACAGACACACACAGGAAAATATAAGGGTATATCTAAAAATGGGGTGAACATAAACTTTAAATGTTCTACTACACTATAATATCTTCAATACTTTTTTTTTATTGCATTTTGAAACCAGCAAGTTATCCTGCCGCACCCTGCATATAATTCTGGAATTAATTAAAAATAATTTTATTTAAACTCAAATAAATGCAATTGTAATTGACTTTTTTTAACTGACCATCTTCAAACTGAAGGGTTTATTGCGAGAAATGTTCCTTGCATATATTCTTTACATTATTCACATTATTCATCGTTAAACATGAAAAAAGATGCAAATAATGCAAGAAGGAATACGCACAAAACACTTACCACTGCTAGTGTACCAAACTAGTGAAGAAATTAACAGGGAATTCTTGTTCTGACTAGTCAATATTGATTTTGACTAAAGTGCCCTAACAAAAGTAGTATTGGCTAGGAAATTATAGTTTTAACTAATTTTGCCGATATCATACACATAATAATTAAATTAATTACACATTTGAGTTCTCAAACTGTCTATCATATTTGGTGATATAGTTTGTTATTTCTTTTTCAATACATGAATATATATTGCGTATAGCAATATATATTATATTTTACATTTTAACTTACGCTTATCTAATTGCTTGGCATATATTTGCTGTATAATCACAGGTACAAGTCCAGCTCTTGTAAGTTCTATCCTACCAACAGCTGATCGACTCAGGTTGCAGATTAATTCACTAATAATTGGTTTCCCAACATTACCAACTATTAGATGGTAGCCATCCCCTTTACCAGCAATCTGAAAAACAAAGTAGTCGTTTAGAAACTAGCTGTATTTTACAAGCATTTAAAGTAATAAAAGCTTGTCTTAATAATCATTTATATTATAATGGAGTAGTGTCCTGAAGACAGCAACAAAATGATTTGTTATTGCTAAGCTAAGGCAACCACATTTACTCTAATAAAAATAAATGTATGTTTTGATTTAATGGTCTTCAAATAGATATAATAACTTATTTAAATAATATAAATTAATTTATTTAATTTTACTTTTTTCTAAATATAACATTTAGCCTGGTGCCGGGCTTAACGGTTCTTATAATTATAAAATAATTTGCTTAAATTCAACATACCTGTTGAGATGCAGGTATAGTACATGGATTTGTAAATACCACAAGAGTTTTAAGAACACAAGCCAAAAGCTGAAATTAAAAGAATCAGAGTGTTATTAAATAACTAGCAAATTCATTTTATAATTTGAATTATCAACAAAAATATTGATTTATATAAAGCACTAACTATAAAAATGAAGAATAAAATCAATAGGTAGGGATTAATAAAATATGCTAAATAAATAATAATAAAAAAATGTATGGGTCACAAATGTTAAATATATAAACAAAGGAGCAAGAGGCTGATTCTGTAACTTTTTTGATATATATCCACAGTGACATTAAATATCAAACACCTCTATATATCAAAGTGTTGTTATATAATGTAGTGAATCTGAAAAGTGATGCCAGAGCTTGTATGTGGCCGAATACCAAATTACGGATTGACAGCGTCCTTTTTAGTGGCCATTTTGTAGTTATTTCAGTCAGAAAACAGAAAAAGTGAATGAAAACAACAACAGTTTGATATATAACAACATGAAAAGAGAGGTTTCAAAGTTACAGAATCGGTCTCCAGTCCTTTTAATTTTTTTTTTTTTTTTAATCATTTACAAATGGCTGTGGATGAGGACAAATGTAGGTTCAGAGTTTTGATGGAAGATAAAATAGTAAAATTATAAACAAGAAAAACTCAACCAATATGTGAATATGTGGATCTAAAAAGTATTTATGGCATTATTTACATTAAGATTATCAGCCAGAATTGAAGAATCAATAAGTTGCAATCAGAAAAAAATGGGTAAGAAGAAAATAAAAAATAATAAGTTGAAGAAAAAAATATTATAAGAAATAATAGTGATATTTGAAAAAAATGGAGCTGGGCTGGTTATATAGCAAGCACAGAGTATGGAAGATGGTCTAAGAATTTATTAGGATGGTACCCATGGGAGAGAGTAAGGTAAAGAGACAGGCCATCATATTGGAGGACAAGTTTAAGAAGAGTTGCTAAAGAGAGACAGCAGAGAGTGACAAGGTAGCTTAAGGAATGGCAACATATAAAAAATGTTTATAATGCTATTTGGCTGTACAATCAAAAGAAGAAGAAGAAAAAAAAATAATAATAATAATAAAATATATGTGTGTATTGAGTATGTGTGTGTATGTATACATAAATAAGAAATATATGTATAATAAATAAAATAAAATGGTGATAATATGCAAGGCAATATGTGGTTCAAATTTAATACCTACTAATATTCAAAAAGTTATAAGTAGTAGTTTTAAAATAAATATAATGTTAATAGAAAATATTTTTGATTAGTTTATTTGCTTTATTGGAAGTAGAAGTGAATTGCACTATCATAACTTGAATTTAAAGTAGCACATTTATTTATTTTTTTTTTTTATAGTTAGTAAGACCCTTAACAGGGGCACGCGTCATATTATGCCTGGATTTATAACCGGTAATTGTTGTTTCAACAGACACTAATTAAAGGCGAAAGATCAGAATTTAATTTCTTAATGGATAAAATTATTTTTATTGTAAAATTTTATTAAAATGTTCAATAATAATTCAGTTTAACTACCAAAATGAGCAAGTTAGGCAGAGCAGTTTATATGAAATTGATTATTTATATTTAATAACTTAATAACACATTGTAAAGTTATTATTAGATTGGAAATGTTAGTAGAAAATGTAGTTGCAACAAACTAAGCACAGTTTTTTGTCCAGTACCTACCAAAAGAAAAAAATTTACCTCTTTATCTTTGGTGTCGAGATATTTGGCAACAGTCCTTACAGCTTGGCAATCCAATAATTTTACATGGCTTTTTTCAGCAGACCATAACTTCCTAAAAAAAAAAAAATAATCATATTAAGTAGTTGTTAAAGTGGCTAATTCCTTTAATTAATATGTTGAATAAGTCTTAAAAATTAACAGAAAACAAAAATAATAAATAAATATTATTAAAACAAAATCCATAGGTTAAAGTAAAGTTTATATTGTAATGATAATTATTAGCGTTGGGAACCAATCGATTGAAAACAGTCGACTAAACAGTTGTTTTAAAATATTCATTCATTCGGTTGTGGATATCTAGTTTTCATTCGACTGATATCAGTCTATAGTTTGGAGTTGTATTAGTTGTAATTCGGACGTGTATATGTGGCCGTGTGTATAACGAGATAACGAGTGTCATGCGCCTTCTCACACCTCCTCCGCTCTGAGCCCTTCACCGTCGTTCCTTTCCCCTACCCAAAACCAAAAAACATCTGAATGAAAAATTCGACTGGATTCAGTCTATATTTTTTCATTCGAATGAAAATGATGTCGTAGCAGGCTGTAGTTTGGGATGAGATAACGAGTGTCAAGCGCCTTCTCACTTTCACCCCCCCCCCCCCCCCCCTCAGCTCTGAGGCCTTTATGGCCTCCACCGTACTACTCCTATATAAAAAAAAAAAACATTCGATTGAAACATTCGACTTGCGGGTTCAGTCTCGGTCTATATCTTTATTCGTATATCCTATACCCGCTATGAGACTGTTTTTCCCCGAATCGACTTATTCATTCGGTTGTTTTTTCTAGTCGGTTGTCCCAACGCTAATAATTATATTAATTCATGATTTTTTATTTAACTGTTTTTAATAGAAGAAAGTCTGGTGGCAGAGATACAAGATGTTTTTTTCCAATATTATATTAAAAATCATCAGTATTAAAAGATGTTTAAAGACCTGTTACAGTCGTCACTAAGAGTGTAAAGAAATAATAAAACTAGTGTATTAATTACCTTAATGTTTTTACAGCAGTTTGGCACAGATTAGAAGATTGACTTTGAGCTAGAATTGCTACAATTGCTTTGCCAACACCTGTGTTAGCAAATTCTTTGCCACGGACCTGAACTTGAGCTAACGCTCCAATAAGTTTCAATGCTCTTAATTGATTATGTAAACATATAGTCTTGACTAGTATAGTACCAAGGTGACACATTGTACCACAGTTCATTACCTAAAAAGGTTTTAAAGTTACAAACAGATTACAAAATTGTATAAATTATTCAATAAAATAGTAGGCTAAGATAGTAAATAATAAATAGTAGGCTGTTGACATGTGATTCATACTCCACAAATCCATAGCTTGACATTCTAAAGCTGGCCAAACACATTGCAGTATTCCTGACAAGTAAACCAGAGAGAATGAGCGCAGTTACTCATAACTGCTCAGTTCATAACTGTGCAGTTATGTCATAATTTGATATTACACATGCTCCAGTTTACCTGTGCAGGTTACCTGTCAGTAAACCCTGTCACTTTACCTGTTGTACTCAGAGTTTATGGCCAGCTTAAGCAGATCATGGTCAGATTATTTAATTGTGCACTACATAATTACTTCTAAGACACTGTAAGATAAGTCTAAATTATTTTCCTTGTCACAACACAATTTAGTTATTAAGGATTGTTAATAATTAATAAGGTGGTACAATTAGTTTAAAGTAATAATGAAGTGTTTAGGTAGTAACTATAGGTACTCTTTTATAATATTTCAATATAAAATGCACCTAAATAGCAAAATGTCATAAGTAGGATACATGAAAGACTAAATAATAAACAAAAAGTAGACATTGATTACAGAACAATTAAAAAGTGAAATTAATAACAGTTATCACTGAAATTAATTACAGTTATCACTAAAATTATTAACAGTAATTGAATTACTAAAACATGGGAAAAAAAGAAAAGGTCTGACAATAAAAGTTAGGAAAAAAAGTACATATTATTTTAGTTTAAAGTAAAATAGGAGACACAAAACAAAACTTTAGTTGAGTATTCCCCTGTAAGTATTAAGAAAGGAATATTTAGACCTAAGTAGTTGTGACAAAGGAATATCACACTTCTGTATATAAAAGGGATAATATCCCTTATGCCTCGTTTACATTCAGTCACTTCCACTGCTCCTCGCGCTGCTGTATTTACTTCCCAAAATAATTCTGTGGTAGCATCAAGGGCAGTGAATGTTTACATTCTCCCTTACTTGCTTCCTATTCTACCTTGAACAATGGAGGACGTAAAAGAAAATGCAGCTTCAGCGACATATTGCATATTGTCCATGATGTTAAACAATTTCTATTGATACTTTATTGCCGAAATAGTTCCAAAAGTATTTAGAGTTTAAATACTCAAAGTTTCGAAAGTCGATATTTTCAAAATGGCGGCCGTTATCACAACGAAATTCACTGGAATGCTTGTATTATAAAGAGGTATAATTGCAGAAAATTTCAGCGCAATTAAAACATTTTCCTATTTTTCACAAATTTTTCAATTATTTTCTAACACAACAAAATGGGTTTAAAGAGAGCAGAGTGTAAACACTCCCTGCCACTTGTGCTGCCTGTTCTTTAACTTCTGCACGAAAAACCCCCAATGAGGGTAGCAACGGGCAGCACAAGTTAACTGTTTACATACTCACACTGCTCTATTTTGTACCCACTTCTCTGTTCACTTCCACGGAAGAGGGCTGAATGTAAACGAGGCATAAGTTTAATTAACTATTAAGACAATGTTTGTCTAATTTCCATACCCACCTAGGTCATGCCAAATTTGCAATGAAATAGAGGTTACCATCTAAAAAAGTGTGGGACTATTGGTAGTAGCAATATAATGCTTATAATATGCAGTGTTTATCACAATCTATGTTGTCTACATTATATAAGGTGCTCATTGCTTCCAGGATAATGCAGATATAGCCTGTAGAAACGTCATACTTCCCCTCCCTAATTAAAGTGTCTTCTTAAGAAAGTTTAAGAGTATGTATGGTCCTTAACAATCATCTTCGGTGAAACTACAGTATATAGGGGCCCCTAATAGATATCTTAAATCGGTACTATCAATTGTTATAATGACGCCACATTTCAATATATCTCAATAATGCGTGATTTGCGTAATTTTACAAGTTTTAACAATAATGTGTTTGAATTCAATTTTTTTGCCCTAGAATTTGCAATCGCCTCACCTCACCACTTTGCGGTGCTCCACTCATTTTTGAAGAAAACAACCCTCCTGCATATAGAGACCAGGTAGAGGTCCAAATCAAAGTACAAAAGAGTTTAACGACAAGATATATCGATATATAAAGTCTTGAAAGAGGTCGATAGTGAGATAACGTGTTATCAGAAGGGCCTCATATACTGTAGTTCAGCCCCATCTAATTTTATGTATTAAGTACATAACTGAAATTACACTTCCCCCAGACAATATTACATTTAAAAAGTAGTATACCTACAGCAGAAGATTTATCAAAGATCCCTCCCCCTCCCCCCCCCCCCCCCCCCCCTCCTCGGTGGAGATTTTTTACTCATATTACTAATGGTCTTCTTTTGAAAATGTTAATAAGTTAATTAACTTAGAAAAAAAGATAGTTTAGACCCAAATCAGAAACACATATAATAGCCTTAGCTATGGGGATTTCTGATAACCTAAGTATATCATATAATATAACAATAAGCAAAACTATTATCAAATTAGATAATGAGAATTGCCATGAATTCTACGATTTGAATTTCTTTTTATAGCACTGAAGATATTATTAAAAGTCACAACACTATTGAATCTTATGAGAACAGCTGATTGACTTATACTTACTTCCACTCTAAATGGAATATTAGTTATCTTATTCCAAGTAAGATGTATAATACATAGCAGCATTCCCAATTGTTTCTCGTCATTACAAGCTGTGGCAAGTCTAACAAGATGCTCATTCCACTGCAACTTTGTAAGAGTTCCATATAAGATCGCTGTCAGATCCACTTAGCAGTACACACCTCATTCCGATCAAGCCTTTTCTCACATCATTGGGGTCGCTACTTTTCGTCAAATTAATATAAAGAGGCACTTTCCTTTTAATATTTTTTAAATCTTGTGGTTTTCCTCTAGAATTTTTCTTTTTAGTCTCGGTTTCTGTGGGTGGGGTGGAGCAACCTGATTCTTCGGACTCCATTTTTTAATAAAATACAAAATTATCTACTCACAAAAACAACAATTCCTGAAACAGCATACCTAGAAATACACGAATAAATACATTCCGATTACATTTAAGCTACATTAAGTTAAATTTCTTTTAAAAGTGCCAAAATCTAAATAACCTCTACTGAAAAATCGATTAACGCGAACGTTGACGTGTATCGATAGTTGAATGATGCGCGACCACAAGCTTCAACCTTATAAGAATCGACTTACTATCGATAGAGGAACAATCGATAAGTGGGAAATTAGGGGCAATACAGAGCAATCACCCCGAGGCCCCCTCATTCGTAACTGGACTTTCAAAGAGGTAACGTCGACGTCAATAACTCGACGTTATAATATAAGTCTGAAGCCCTCCACACATCCCCCCTCCTTCACGACCCCATAAAAAAAATCACCTACAGTAATTCCAAATTCGGTGTAATAAATTTAATTATATCTTATTGTATATCATACCCATATGTTTAATTATCTATCTTTAGTTAAAAAAAAAATATGTATCATAATCGTGAATAAAGAAAAAGGATAAAAACTTAAAAAGCCCTCCTCCTTCATTTTAATTATGTTTACTTTTATTGATTGGTATATTTTTTATATCTCAATTAATTATTCGGCAGCACTGATTAATAAAATTTATTTTAATATACATACATAAATATATATATATATATATATATATATATATATATATATATATATATATATATATATATATATATATATATATATATATATAAATATATATATTTATTTATTTATTTATTTATTTATTTATTTATTTTTTTATTTTTTTTTTTATTTTTTTTTTTTTTTGACAAGTAGGACTAAATGTCTAAAACATCTACAAAATGTACAAAGCTATAAGTAAAACATCTTTGTTTAATAATAAGGCAAACATTAATTTTCTATTTGAATTATTATTATTATTTTTCTCTTTGAAATGTATAGACTTGCCTTCTATAGAATCCTGCTACAGAATTAGGAAATACAACCCATTTCGGGGAAGGTATGTATATTATGAAGATTTTTAACATTATGAACAAGTCAAAACGGCACGCTTCGCGAGCCTTATCTGTCTAGGTCTAGAGGGCCACACTCTGTTATTATCCTTCGGGTGCTGCGCGAACACTATTTTTGTACTTCGGGCTTCAAGCTCTCATTAGGTATTAATATAGGTTATTATAATATAATATAATATAGGTTATTATCAACACTTCAAATATTTCGGGCCATACTATAATAATTATTCTTGATTTATCACCTCTCACTGACTGAATTTTAATTCCATGTCTGCTTTTTTTTATCTTGACAGTGAATGTATAACTGGCCAACAATCATCTATTTATGAACAACCTAACGATAATAAAGGTTTCCACTGTGATTTATTTATGGTCATAGCAAATCCTAAAGCCACTAGAAATTGTGAGCCGCTGTGTGTTCCCCCTCCCCTTATCAATTTCAAGATTATAATTTCTGTTCGGTTAACATATAAGCTCTTATATTGTTTTTAGACAAATGAACTATTTGAAATCGTGTACTGTTACACAGACTACTTAAGTTCCTGACTAACATGAAAACAAACCTATTTTTTATTCTTATTTATGTACGGGAAATCCAGAAAGTATTATAGAATTGAAGTATTCGGTCTGATAATTAAACTGCACATCTCCATCAGTTTCTTCTGTACCTTTAGGTTTAGTCAACAATATAATAAGTATAAGTATTGCTCATATTTCTTAGATTTTCACTATGGCATGTCAAAATAACTTTTTTGAGTATTATAAAGACACAGCCCCTGATAATGACGTTAATAATTCCTTCTTTTGAATTTTTTATTGAACGGAACGTTATTCCACCTGGAAGTAGGATTACAGCAATACCTGTCCAAGCTATATCCCTCCACACAATGTTCATAATTTTTCCAATGGAAAAATGCTTCAGTAATTATGTCATGATGTATAAAATAAAAATCTCTTCACCAAACATACAAAAAGACAATATCCATCCCCCCCCCCCCCCATTTGAACTATTACAGGGGTTAAGAGATGGCAATAGTTTGGAGTCCTAAAAAGGACTGTTGATTAAAGGAAAGAATATTTTTCAGAAATTTAATGAGCGCACTTTCTCCAAGGAGGTATCGACAATTTGATATCGATTGACTGAGTTATAGTTAAGAATGAGAGAAGAAGTGCTGCGGTTGTACAGCCGGACTAAGCAGAAGAATCTGTGCGGTCTCCTGCCACTCTCCTACCCCTCTCGGAATACCTTTTCTAATCGCCACTACCCACCTTGCTTTCTCTAACTGGATTATATCTCATTCTATAACTATCTCGCTTTAACGTCAGCACCATTCTAAAATATAAAAATTAAACAATACGATTTTTCCTGACAACAAATTTGGTTTTTCCAATGCAGAGAATTTAAATTAATTGATGAAAGTAAGTAGGTTCTTCATTACAGCAACTGGAGACTTTAAAAGTTTGTGTGTTTGTCTATGGATAACAAGTGTAAACATTTATCTATTTGAACAAAATTAGGCACACAGGTGCATCTCAGAATTTGTGACAACTTCCTAGTTTTTGGAAATTTCACACTTGATATTTTCAAGATGGCAGACGACTAAGAAAAAGGTTTTAGTCAGCATGACATGTTATAGATTGTTTTATAGATAGTAAAGCATATCTAATTTATTATTAGAAAATTTAATTTGCCGGCATTTTGAAAATAAGGGTGTTGAATATAATATATAGATTATGATTATTGGCATGTTGCATACCATTTTAAAGCAGTTGATTAGTAGAAAAACGAAGTATACATGTTATGACATTATTTTTAAAATGGCAGCCACAAACTAACCAAAAATAAGGGTTTATATGTCATATGTCATTTTGTATATTAAATTAAAAGGTCTTTTTCAGTAGGTGATGATTATTATTGTACATTTTAAATGATCTTATGAATAATAATGAGTTCTTCTACCAAGCCCATGATATATAGTTTTCATGGAAAGAAGGACATGTACTGCCAAAAAAATCTTGTTTTATGGAATGTTTTGTCTTAATATCCTTTGAGTCCAAAAAAGTGATAATCAGAGCAGAAATGTGGAGTCAAATATTGAATTCATTTTGATGAAATTTGGTTATATCCAGTAGAATCAAGCCCAGTAGTGCTTTGCATTCATATTCATTTGTACACACAAATAATGTGGCTGATCCTTCTATCCTTCAATGACTTCATTTTGTGGAAAAAAATTGACTATGGGGGTAAAGAAAGGACAAAACCTATTGTTCATAATATATGAAGATAATAAGCACCAATAAAAACTACTAAATACCAACATTTTAAAATAATATACTTTTATTTATATAACTAATATTTTAATTTTGTAAACTTTTTAACATTTCAACTGTGTAAAATTGAAATTTTAAAACATTGCTTATCAAACTTATTTTCTTTTATTGTTATTGATCCTCACGAATATTTATTTGAATTATTATGAATAAATAAAATACAGAACATTGTATTGAATTAATTTAAAAATATATATTTCCATAAAAAAAATCATTTTAACATTTTTTCTATAATACTATAATGTCACATTTGCATACAAATATATATTATATTTTTTATGATAAAAATAATAATTAGCAATGGCAAGAATGATTACACCACATAAATCAGGAAAAAATACATGGGAAGTTTATTTTATTAACCAACAATAAAATAAAAGATAAACTAATATAAAGTTAAATTTTCTTGTAAATTTAAAAGGTTGTAACCTAGAGTTGATTTTACAAATAACTCTCAAATTTTTTTTGTAACAGTTTTAATAATAATAATTCATTATCTTTTAAATATATATTTTTTTAAATTTCCTTCATAATCTCACAACTTATCTCACACTATCATAAATTTTAATATAAAAATAAATAAATAAAAAACAATCTGAAAATATTAATAAGGGTTTATTTTTTACACATATATATGTTTTTTAAATATTTAATATTAATATATTTTTATATTTATAAACCCAATAATAAGTGTTATATTTTGAATTTTTTTCTTCACAATTTGTATAAAATTTTAATTATAATTTAAATTCTTTTACCATAAAATTTATTTGTTTTTTTAAATTATTAATTTAAGTATAGTATACATAGTTAAATTAAGGCCACAAAATACTGATTACTTAACTTCCCTTCATGTATAATTAATTTATTATTTTAAATGTAAATATATATATAAATTATTTGGCTGATACCTTTTAATAACTATATAATTAGTGACATTCTGAAAGTCTAACCAAGTGCATGAGAATTAATTTGAGATTAAAAAATGTGAGTGGACTAGATGACCAAATATTCTGGAAGTAATGTTTGAACTGCAAGTAAATGTGGTTTAAAAAATTGAGCTTTATATATATTTGAGTTAAACAAAAATTTCTTGAAGTGATTAGGCGGAACAATTAGTTTTAACTCAGCCTACAAGTAAAGAAGTGTTAGTTAAGCAAGTGAATAGACAGTGTCTCTCTGTTCCTTTCTTTAATTTAGTAGAACATGTACACTAAATTACATATTTAATTAATTTGCATGATGTATGCCTTAGTATTGAACACTATGTTTTTCTATTTTAAATAATGTATTCGGTGGGCTGCTCGTCAAATAAAAGCTTGCTTCTGATGGCTGGAGTTATCCTAATAGGAATGTTAACTTTTCAACAATTCAATCTACACGTGCAGCAAGATTTAAAAATATTACATGTTTTGCAAGGTTAAAATGCAAATACATTTACTCTTCATTTAATTAATAAGGTGCATTCTTTGAGATCTAATGGTCTAATCCAGGGGTGCACAACCCGAGGCCCACGGGCCACATGCGGCCCGCGGACGAGGCTGGGGAGGGGTGGTGGCGCTAATACCTGAATATGTGGAGGGGTGTTTACAGTCGGTCCCAAACAATATTTAGTGCGTTGACAGCGCAGGAAATCGAGTGTCACTCAGATACAGGGTCTCTCCCCTCCACGAGACATTTATCTTTGCCTAGTTGGCCTAACCTTTTGTCCGGGAAAATCTCGAGCTCTCATTGGCTCCCCACCCCATTTGCTAGTTTTTCCCTAAAAAATAAATAACTAACTAATCATAAAAAATAAACAATGCCAAGTCTCTCATTAGGGACATTAGGCCTATTAGTTGATCTCATTGTTAGTTTGGTGATATAACATTTTTCATTTTTTTGTAAGTCTACCTATGTCACTATTACCAACCAATAAATATTGTTCGATATAATTATTCTTTTACATTACAAAACCCCACATTTTGCGTCTTCTGTATCGATAAGTTAATCAGGTAATGGTAAAATAAGCTACTGGGGGGGGGGGGGGGGTTTGGCAAGTGCCCAAGCAAAGAAGTTACCAAGCGGCCCGCAATTTAGAATAGAAAGATACATTTGGCCCCAACTTATAAAAAGGTTGTGCACCCCTGGTCTAATCAAATGCAGCAACTCCTTGTGGCATACTTAACATGCAGCTTTATTTGCAACTAACGCAGTCATAAGAATGACAACTGAAGTCTGTTGCTGATTTGGTCAGATTATTGCTCCACTGGAGTAGTTATGCACAATACCTGTTGAACACCTCCTTATATTCTTATTCAACCTCAAACCAACAAGCCAACTTAAAATGAAGGTGTGTTCTCTCCTCTTTGGAGATCAAACGTATGTTGGTATTGTTAGATTATTGTTCAAGGTGGAACATTTAACTTCTCATGATTTTTTTCTTCTTGTAACTTATAAATTGTTTTCCAATTTCTACCTAAAGAAGGGATATGCATTCACCATTATTAGATGTAGGTTTCAATAATTACACTCTAGACACTCATAATATTCTAGTATGACTCTGAAGAGCAAACCAAATGTTTTACATAAAAGCAAACAATAACTTATGTTTGCACTAATTAAGACTGCATTTATATAAAAAGAAAATATAACTATTAACAATATAAAACAAAGGAAGTATATCCCATAAAATCTTAAAAATTAATCATATAATAAATAATATATAATCATACATAATATATATATAATTTAAAAAAAAATAATTAGTATTAAAGCTTAACATAATTGAATACATAAAAAAGTTGGGTCTAATATATATTTGTTTAAATTGTTTATACTTATAGTAATTATCTATTTAATTATATAAAGGGTAAATACAAAAATGTTCAAGAATTAAATTGAGTCGATGGGTCTTTTTGGTTTATCACAGTTGTACATTTCTACGGTTCCCCAACTACTATTATACTATAATTAATAATTTTGCACCTTTTGAAAGAAATGTTACTTATAAAGTTTTAAATAAATGGACACTTAAAGAAATCATTTGGAATGACATCTTAAAAATATAATTTTAAAGCTAATTACATAACATTTGTTTAGTAATATATGTCACTGTTGCTCCAACAAAAATTTTAATGTGTTCTTTCTCAACTGGGAGCAAAAAAAAAAAACAGTTGTTTATGACAGGATTTTCTAGGTTAAACTGTTCTTTAACTATTCCTTTTAGAACTTCTTTCATATTAATTGTTAGTTTGCAAGAAGCAAAAGACAGAATGTAAAAGTTTGGCTTTGTCAGGCAACAAAAGGGTAGTCAAGGCAAAGAAGTGTTACGTCTGCCAGGCACAAAGCTCCATTTGTAAAATTCAGGTTCACAATTTTTTTAAAAAACAAGTTGCCTTCACTGAAAATCTCCCAGTTGTTGAACGAAAAGTAAAAAAAAAATAATATAAAAATTGCACAGAGCGGGTTTCATAGACTCAGTAACGATATGTAAAACATGGAAAAAAAAACTATAATAATAAAAAATATTATGATTAAAATATAAAAATTAGAACGCCCGTTCATTATCAAGACTCCATTGAATTAATATTTAAAAAATGTAAGGCAGTATCACACACACACACACACACACACATATATATATATATATATATATATATATATATATATATATATATATATATATATATATATATATATATATATATATATATATATATAAAGTATATATATATATATATATATATATATATATATATATATATATATATATATATATATATATATATATAAAGTATATATATATATATATATATATATATATATATATATATAAAGTATATATATATATATATATATATATATATATATATATATATATATATATATATATATATATATATATATAAAGTATATATATATATGTATATATATATATATATATATATATTTTACATTATGTTGTATAGATGAGGGAATGATATTAATTTATTTCACTAAACATTAAAAAGCAAATTATAAACATCTAGAGGATTGTGTTATTATCACATCACAAGTTTTAATGACAGAAAATATATATATATTGTAAACCCTCGAGGATTTCGTTGACAAATACTCAATTTCCGAGGTTTAAAGGAGATCAGGGCAATGTAAGCTTTGTCAAACTAAAGGAGGTCACATTAAATTTGTGAATTATTTTTTAGTCATTGAGGGTCAACTGTAAAGTGGCAGGTAAATTACATTGGAGTGTTTAAACTGTTCAAAAAATATATTAAATTTAAATATTAATTGATGAAAGCTCCTCCACAGAGTGGATTTATATTTTTTCCCGATTTTATTAAGGCTTCCTATAATTTCCTTTACTATTTATGTAAATAGGTTACAATCCACTACTTAAAGACTCTAAAAATATTTTAGTAGTAAAATACACTTAAATTGTTTTAAGGGTTCCTCTACCTCTAGTCAAAACTATGGAAGAAAAAGAGCAGATGCTATAAAAAAATTTATTATGCTTAAGACTATAATTTTTCAGACAAATTCATATGATATTTGTGTTCTTGTAAGAGCCATTTTTAGTAAAAAAAAAAAAAAAAAAAAAAAAGCTCAAAGAATTATATTTAGGAGTAATACGATATCATCCGTCCACTCCAACACCACAACAGTTCGTTTTCCATTATTGTATGCTAATATTCCCTTTTCATTACCAAACCTCAATTGCTGGCAATTTTAGTTTTTAACTTTTCCAGTGGCTGCATGATACCCAATTGATGCAATACCATGTAAATCTTAAGTCCTCCATCATAGAATATTAAATATATATATATTTTTTTTAGAAAAACCTACCAAATATTATAAGTAATAATTGATCATTTCTAAACAAAATACATATTATAATGATTTCATAAATATATATAAATGTTTATCCGCAGGTAAAAGCTAAAAATTTCAAATATAAACCTCAATAGCATTTCATTAAGTAAAAGCTTTTTCTTTCCTCTAACTTTGATATTAAACACATAAGAATGACTTTTTTTTACAACATAATCCCATGGAGTCTTAACAATTTAATGTAATAACACAATTTTTCAAATAAATAATAATAAATAAATTTTTATAATAAATAATTATTTTACTATAAATGTTTTAAGGCAAGAAATAACAGGTCACAAAGTTTAAAATAAGATAATTTAATCTCTTAATCAATCTTAAAGTCAGTGCAACGATAGCTTAGCTAATTCATCACAAGACCAAATTTAAAGTAATAATTCATTCAATAATTACAGTTTTATTTAAAAACTGGAATCTTCTAATAATTCAATAAAAATAAGTGTTTGTTCATATTTTTATGAAATAATGGAATGTCTAAATAAATAAATCCCTGTAATTTTAGTATCAGAAGCTATTTTTATATTGTATTTCTTTGACATCATAAAGACATAAAACAAACAAAGCCATTGAAAAATACTACTATAATAAATTGAATGAGAACAATAACAATCAGTTTTTATTTTAGAATTTTAAGTAATATATTTTTTTAAATGAAACTATGAATAATTCAATTCATTTGCGTCATATAAATGTTAATATTGAATCAGAGGTGGAGAGAGAAGTGCCAAGGCTCCTTTAAATAAGAGGCAAATCTATTTAATTTGAGTAAATAACAATAATGTTTAACTTTTGATCAAACATTTTAACTTTTAAAACAATAAAATACTTAAAATTGTCTTATTTGTATGCTAAATAAATAAAATACAAAAATGGATTACTGATTTATATAAATGTTGGTCTGATCTAAATTGCATTTATGGGATTTCTGATTATTGACTATTCACGTGACTCCAAGAGTCTTAAGTTCTGCTATACAGCCTTCTAAGAAAGAGGGCTGTGTTAAAGCAGCAGTTGGTTCTGTTTTCAGATGAAGCCTCGACCAAGTAACTACATCTTCTCGTCCGGTGGTAACACTTCGCCCTATAGTAAATACCAATCTTCGATCAAAAGCAACTTTTAACAGTGAAAGAACCTGCCTTCCTTTAGGAGTGTCAGGAAGGTAACAAACTCGTGGGAAGCCAACTGCATAGTAAGGACGTCCTGGATTTGGATGCTCCTTACCTTGTATGCCAGACACAATGCTGAAATCAGATACAAATATTTAAAGATCTTTTCATACAAAAATACAGTTTTAATATTAAAAACCAAAAGACCTAAACTGTGAAGTCAAAAAGTGATAAAAACAACAAATTAATTTAAACATAACAAGTCTGATTTTTGTGCCTAATGTGAATCCTGGCAGGTTTTTTTCCTTTACCTATTACTGGCTCTAATAATAAAAATTGGGGGGGGGGGGACAAAATAATAGATAATAATAATAAGAAGAGATGTGAGTTAACAACAGGAATGAAGAGCCCCTGGTTATTGACGGCCATGAGATAAAAGAGGTTGACTCATTTTGTTACTTGGTGAGTATAGTTTCCAGAGGAGCTGGTGCTGACAAGGATGTCAGCTCCAGGATCCTCAAAGCTCAAGCAGCATTCTCCCAGTGATATCCTCATAAAATATGGTCCTCTTACCAAATATGGAATAGAACCAAACTAAAAAAAATTCAGCTCCAATGTAAAATCTGGTTTTCTATACCTCTGCAATTTCTGGAAGGTAACAGGGGTCTTAACAATAAAACTCTTGTAGCCCTATGTTCTACCTAATAGGAAGTACATAGGAAGTCAATAAAATTATACATACTGGAAAGTAATCTGAATAAGCTTAATATTTGGGAAGCTAGGGAGTTTTGGAGATACAACAGTCCATTCCATGGTTCCCTTGGGTTGATTACCTCTCTTCTCTCCATAAATCTCATGACAATGTGGGCACTCAATATACAACCACTAAAAAAACAAACAAAAAAACATTTATAACATTAAAATAAGTCAAACAACAAATGAAATTTTACTTAGTGATCTACAGTATGAAAATAAAAAATAAATATTTGTATTAATTGTACCTATGATTGCTATAACCTATAAACTAATATAATCTTAGGAAAAAAAATAATAATGTAAAGCATTTTTTAAAAAAATAAACTGTTCAAGATATTAAAAACAACGCTGGTAGATTAATTGAAAATAAAAACTGCCAGTTTTCCTTCATTGTTTAATTTTTCAGTTTTTCTACAGAAATCTGATCCTGAGAAGTAGAATAAAGGGGAGGGGAATAAAAAAAGTGGGGATTAAGCCCAGCCCAAACCATTCTTACCAGAAAAAGTTTAAATTTTAAAAAAGGCTACTCCTCAGAACATAAACAAGATTTTTTTTAATATCAACTTCTAGGGGGTAAAATGGGGAGGGTAAAGAAAAAGAGGCTAGGGATTTGAAAATTTAAGAGGTGAGATGGGAGCGATAAAATTCTGCTTAAAAATGTCTTGAAACTTCAAAAAGATTCTTAGGACAGACATCCATTCCTAAAGATTAGAAATATTTGGTGTCCCCCCTCTATTAAACCCTAGAACACTACCTATGCGTCAAGTCAAAGTGACGTATTGAATTGATAAAAATGGCTCCCAGTCGCTGCCACTACGTCTAATAGTTTCCGAAGTCCCCATATGCCTACCCTGTTTAGTATTTTTTATAATAATTATTTTTCTAACGCTTAGTTGTAAGAAATTTGACTGAAACAGATGCAAAAATTACTGTGAATAGATGTTACCTGAAAGTAAAATTGTGTTCCTCTACTTATTAATATACAAATATGTACCCATTTTTGTGGCACATGGCCAGCCTAATTAGGTAAAAATTCTTTATAATATGGTCAAAGTGAGATTACTTTCAAAGTATGGTACAAAAAATATCTATACATTACTACCTTTAATATAAAAATATGTATTGATATTATTCCTTGTTCTAAAAATAAAGAATGTTCAAAAGAATAATAATACATATATATTTTATTTTAAAAATATACGTTTTACCTACTTCATGTGTTACCAAGTGTAAATATGTATAAAATTTTATAAATATACTTCATATATACAAAGCCTGATATGTAAAAATTATCAGTACACTGACAATGACTCAGTAGTCCAAACCGGTCAGTATTTTTATATATTCAATAATTATTTATTTATGTAATATATAAATACATAAACATTATTTATGATTTGACAATATACTTATTAATTAAACTAGCATTGGTGAGTTTTATTTTTAATTAGCTTTACCTGTTAATTTATTATAAATATTCCTGCCTTTAATGAATTAACAAATTTCAGTTATACTTTTTTTACTTGCTTAGTAATATGTCAGTCTATATTAATATGGGTACACATTTTCACTTTTTATTTTTATTTATTTATTTTTTGTAACAGTTTAGGAGGTTGAATTTTGACTTAATATTTAACTTCAAGATACACTTATTATTAAATATGTTACATACAATAATTGACAAAGGATTTACACTGACTTATATATGCAACCATCCAGAAATTAAACAAAATATTACTTATGTGAAAATATCTCAATTTTATAAGCGCTTAGATCTTATAAATAAAGATAAATCCAAAAAGATAATAGATAAAAAGAACAAGATAGAAGCATGCAAATTAGTTTACTTATTTTAGCTATTAAATATAAAAAAAAGAGAAGATGACACTGACACTCACCAAAGGAGAATTAGGTTGGCTGTTTAGCATATTGTTGAGGCAGTCTAGATGGAGTCTATGTCTACATCTTGTTAATTCTACCACAAGACTGGGAAGAGGTGCAAGAGATAGAGAGCAAACAGGGCATAGGGTATCCGCAGGTCCTTCCACTACTTGAACATACCTAGATATACCTGCACTAGCAGCATCAACTCCTACAAATAACACATACATTAAAATAACACATTTTAATTAAGAATACCTATATAAATACACAAAAAGAAAAATCTACCATGATGTAGTGAGGAGTAAAAATTAGTGTAGTGAAAATATGAAAAAAAAAAATTCAAAAGCATGAAACTCATTCTGTGATTTTATAAACATTTCTTGTTCAGTTCTGTGATTAAATATTACTAATTAAACAAATTAACACTAACCAACAATATCACTTTGTCCATTAGTCTGAGTTTGGGATGATTTACGAGAAG
This sequence comes from Gerris lacustris, assembly GCA_951217055.1. Taxonomy (NCBI): domain Eukaryota; kingdom Metazoa; phylum Arthropoda; class Insecta; order Hemiptera; family Gerridae; genus Gerris; species Gerris lacustris. The sequence continues at coordinate 65,126,974 of OX578277.1, read as the reverse complement.
GTGGAGCAGATTTGCTCTGATGATGTGGATGATTAGGTATGAATGCATCGTCAGTGCTACCACTGACATCTAATAAGTCAACCTGTTCAAAAAATTAAAAAAAAAATGAAATTATCAATATTAATTGAAGTTTAATTTTTAGCATTAAATAACGGGGAGCCAGAACAATTTACCAAAAACCCCCCAAAAAAAAATATATTTCTGCTGTTACTAATTACAGTAGAACCTCGCTTACACGACCCTCAATAACAGAAAAACCTCAATTACAAGTGCAATTTTCAAATCTCCTTGAGATTGCCATAACACATAATGTTAAATTAACCTCTATAACACGACAATTATTATCCAAACAACCTCAATCACACAGATTTTTCCAGTACACAACGTAACTCAGAACCTCTATAACAAGTCGTTTTGAGAAGTCAACCTATATAACGCGACTCTATACAGGAATGGGTCAACCTTGAACAAGTCTAGACTTGAAAACCCCGCTCCCAACATTTCATTAACCTCTATAACACGACTGATAGCCAAAATAACTTTGATAACACGGCCCTCAACAAAAAGAGCACCTCGATAACAAGACTGTTTCCCTTATCCCCTTGAGACACTTCTTATCAAGGTTCTACTGTATATAAGAAAATATGCAAAATGTGCAGTCTGCTGGGCCATAGAAAAAATAAGAATAGCAATTTGATCTGATCAAGTGGGAATCCATGTACGGATTTTTTTTTTAAATTTTAATGGGGTATCAAATGAGTAGATTAAAAATATATAAAAACATTTTTAAAAATTTCATTTCTTATTGTATTTATTAATAAAAATAAACAAATATCCCCCCCCCCCCAACTACCCCATAACGGCTATTCCTAACATTTTAAAATAATTTACTCCAATACCTTATGGTAGACCAATGAAAATTATAATGTTAAATAGTCCTATAAGGCCAAAAAAAAAAAAAAATAAATAAATAAAAAAAATAAAAATAAAAATAAAAAAATATATATATATATATATATATATATATATATATATATATATATATATATATATATATATATATATATATATATATATATATATATATATATATATATATATATATATATATATATATACTTAGAATACTTTGGCTTAATACTACATTTAAATATCTTGATGAGGTTTCCTAGGTTAAATTGGCTTATCTGACAATTACAAGATTAAATAGTCCTATCTGGCCAAAAAGATAAGATACTTTGGCTTTTGGCTTTTATTAGGATACTTTGGCTTTTTATTAGGATACTGGACATTTTATTCAATACTACTTTATATTGTCCTATGTGTGTTGGGTTGCTCTAGCATTAGACTCCATGAGACAACCCTGGGGGTAACCTCAGAGCGAGCCACACAGGTTAGCGTCATGTGCTTCTTCCAGCTCCTTGTGTTTTTTGTATTCATTCATTTCATTCTTTGTGTATGGTTTTTGTACCTTGTGTTAACTTTAAAATATAATAACTTTGTGAATCTAGTGTTCGTATTTTTATTAAAACATGGCGCAGTCGGATCTAAATAAACCAAAACCGCTCCAACTGAATGAAGATGTAACTCAGAGTTTTAAACAGTTTCGGCAGGAATTCGATATTTATTTAACAGCGGCCGAACTGGATGAGAAACCTGAAAAGGTTAAAGTTGCGCGGCTGTTAAATTTAATAGGCTCGGAGGCTCTTAAAGCATTTAACACCCTAGATCCTAAACCTTCTACCGTAGACGCTATATTGGACAGTTTGGAATCGTTGTGTACGCCAAAGAAGAATGAAGTAATGTGTCAATATACTTTTTTTCAGAGAGAGCAAAGAGATGGTGAGTCCTTTGACAATTTTTATATTGATTTAAAGGAATTAATCAATAAGTGCGATTTTGGTGAGGCCAGAGATAAAATATTAAGAACAAAAGTAGTTTTGGGAGTTCGTGATGCCAAGTTGAAAGAGGCATTGTTGCGGGCTGATCTAGATTTAGAAAAAACTGTTCATCACTGCAAAGCAATGGAGGCAGCACAAATAAACATGAAATCTTTGACTAAAGAAGCTTCCTCGCCTGTAGTTTATCAGGCTGCTTCGACCAGTAGTTATATCAAACATCGATCAGGGCCATCTTATTCTAGTAATAAAAGCACTGGACAACAGAATTTTGTTAGATGTTATCGATGTCCTTATAATCATCCTCCTAAGAGATGCCCGGCATTTGGAAAAACATGTGCCAAGTGTGGAAGAATAAATCATTTTGCGGCTGTTTGTACAGAGAAGCCTGTAAATCAGTCTAGAAGAGTTAATGAATTGCAGTCAGATGAGGCAGTGGCGGTGGATGCAGAGCAACCTGATGAAGAATATGATGTTGACAGCTTTCACATCTTTGAAATAATGGCTACAAATGATGACCCAGCTGCAGCATGGTATAAAAATATTGTAATCAATCATGTAAATGTTAGGTTTAAGTTAGATAGTGGGGCCAATACTAATACCTTGCCCTTAAAAGTGTTCATGGCCTTGAAGCTTGAAACTCCTCTAACTCCTTGTAATGTTCAAATAAAAACTTATGGTGGGTTTGTGATTAAACCGGAAGGAGTTGCTAGTATAGAACTCTGTGTTGGTGATACATCAAAGGTTGTTAAATTTTTAGTTATTGACAATGATAACTGTGTTCCTTTATTAGGATTACAAACATTGATTGATTTTAATGTTATCAAACGTATCGATACTGTAAGCAAAACTGATCTGATAAACGTTGCTAATAGGGATAAGGAATCCTTTTTGAATCATTATAAAGATGTTTTTTCTGGTATAGGAAAATTTCCGGATCAGTTGAAGTTAATTCTTAAACCTGAGGCTGTGCCTTCAATTTCAGCAGCTCGCCGTTTACCAATAGCCCTGAGAGATAAACTCAAAGAAACATTAGGTCATATGACAGCTAATAGAATAATTGAGCGTGTTAATGAACCATCAGACTGGGTTCACAATATTGTGTTGGTTGAGAAACCTGACAAGTCGTTGCGTCTATGTATGAGTCCTCTAAAACTAAACAATAACTTAGTTTATCAACCTTTTCAAATACCTACAATTAAGGAAATGCAGTATCATCTAGCTAATAAAAATTATTTTACTGTTATTGATTTAAGGGATGGATTTTTCCACATGGAACTAGATGAAGCTTCTCGGAAATTATGTACTTTTAGTACTCCTTTTGGGTATTATCGCTTTTTACGTTGTCCATTTGGTATTAAAGTAGCTCCAGAGGAGTTTCAAGCTCGAATGGTTAAATACTTTGGTGACATCCCAGGTGTTTTGATATATTTTGATGATTTGTGTATTAGTGCTGAAACTAAGGAAAATCATGACTACATCCTGGCTCAGGTGATGCAAAGAGCTAGGGAAATAAACATTAGATTTAACCCTAATAAATTACAATTTTGCCTAAAAGAAGTAAAGTTTTTGGGTTTTATATTTAGTAAAAATGGTAAGTACCCTGAGCCAGGAAGGGTTAGGGCCATACATAACCTACCAAGCCCAGCTAGTAAAACTGAGCTGCAAAGAATATTAGGGAGTATAAATTATTTACGTAATTTTGTGCCAAAATTAGCAGCATTGTCAGCACCTTTGCGAGAATTACTTAAGAAAGATGTTATCTGGACTTGGACAAATGCTCATCAAAAAGCTTTAGATAAGATAAAAAGTTCACTATCTGAGGATGCTCTTTTAGCTAATTTTGATAACAAATTACCTATTTACATTCAGTGTGACTCAAGTCAGTCAGCTATAGGTTGTACTCTTATGCAGGATAATAGGCCTGTTTCATATGATTCAAGGTCTCTAACTGAGACTGAGTGTCGATACGCACAGATTGAAAAAGAATTTCTGGCCATTCTTTTTGCTTGTCAGCAGTATCATAATTATATTTATGGTCAGCAAAATATTGTTGTTTATACTGATCATTTGCCCCTTGTTACTATCATGAAAAAGGATTTTTCAAAAATTCCTAATACCAGGTTAAAGAACATGAAATTAAAACTTTTAAATTATAACTTGGATGTTGTTTATAAGCCTGGAAAGTATTTACATATTGCTGATATGCTGAGTCGCACTTGTACAATTTCGCCTAAAATAAATAGTAACAATATCTCATTTGATATTATCCATTCATTAAGTGGAGTTCAACCTATTTCATTTTCTCAGGAAAAATTGTTACTTTTCCAATCAGAAACTAAAAAAGACTTAATTCTCTGTGAAGTTATTAAATTTTGTAAGGAGGGCTGGCCTACTAATGGGTCCAGACTCCATGACTCTCTTAAGTTTTATTTCAAGTTACGTTCTTGTATTTATATTGAAAATGAACTTTTGTATTTTGAACATAAACTAATTGTACCGTCCTCTTTAAGGCGACTTATACTGGAGCTCTTGCATGAATCTCACTTTGGAGTTAATAAGACATTACTGAAAGCAAAAAATTTTGTAATTTGGCCAGGTATGAGTAATGAAGTTGAAAATTTTGTTCTAAATTGTTCCTTGTGCACTAGGTTTAGTCAAAGTAAGCCTAAAGAAGAATTGTTAAGTCATGACATATTTAACATACCCTTTTTCAAAATAGGAATGGACATAGCTGAATTTGGCTCTTATTCTTACCTCATTGTGGTGGATTACTATAGCAGATGGCTTGAAATTTGTAAATTAAAATCAAAAACTAGTTCTATGATTATACTCTGTCTTAAGGATATTTTTAGCCGTTTTGGCATTCCTAAAATTATAATTGCTGACAACATGCCTTTTTCCAGTGCTGAATTTAATAGGTTTGCTTTAGAATATGGCATTGACATCTGTACATCAAGTCCCCATTATCCCAAATCTAATGGGTTGGCAGAAAAATATGTTGGGATAGCTAAAGCTATGTTGCAAAAGTCTCAAATTACAGGACAAGATCTTAATGTTTATCTCCTTAATTATCGCAATTCAGTGTTAACAAATATAGGCCATACCCCTGCTCAGCTATTACAAAATAGAATTTTACGTGATAAAGTACCTATTAAAGCCGAAATGCTACTTCATTGTCCAGTTTCAAAAAATTGCATAAATAAAATGAAATGCAACCAAGAGAAACAAAAGTGCTACTATGATAAACATTCAAAGCCTGCTGAACAATTTGTTCAGGGCCAACAAATTTTGGTTCAAAATGTTATGTCTAAGCAGTGGTTTCCTGGTGTTATAGAAAGAGTATTACCTCAGCCTCGGTCATACTTAATCAAAGATCATAGAGGACAAATTCTTCGTAGAAATTCCATTCATCTAAAGGCTAAATACAACAGCATCCCAGACCCTATACCTGGTGAATATACTTCCAATTCCTCTACCCTGCCTCTTAATACTCCTACTACCCCACAAAAAAGTTTACCTCGTTCTCCTTCAACTCCTTTACATCCTGTTTTACCTCCTGCTCATCCTGTTACACCTCCTGTTCATCCTGTTACACCTCCTGTTATTCCTCCACCTGCCATTCGGCCTAAACGAGCTACTAAATATCCTATATGGTTTAAAGATTATGATGTTGAAATATAAAAAAAAAAAAAAAAAAAAAAAAAAAAAAAAAAAAAAAAGAGGCATGTGTTGGGTTGCTCTAGCATTAGACTCCATGAGACAACCCTGGGGGTAACCTCAGAGCGAGCCACACAGGTTAGCGTCATGTGCTTCTTCCAGCTCCTTGTGTTTTTTGTATTCATTCATTTCATTCTTTGTGTATGGTTTTTGTACCTTGTGTTAACTTTAAAATATAATAACTTTGTGAATCTAGTGTTCGTATTTTTATTAAAACACTATGTTGCATCATTTTGTACTTTTGCTAAGATAAATTATCCTATCATGATTAATTAAGTAATTAGTGTTTTTTTTATTAATTAAATATAGATAAAATCAGGGATTGAACCTGGTTTCTATCTCCAAAGCTTGAATGATAGCAATGATCTACTAGCGACCCCCAATTATAGAGGTATGGTGGAGAGTAATAACTAAAATAAAATTGGCAGGTTTAATACCTTTGAAGCTCTGTTGTCAGAGTCATGAGAGAGATATGTAGATACAGTATCAACACTAGGCCTGCGTCCACTCTTAGTACTGCTAGAGTCAGCATCTAAAAGTGAAGGATTTCTTTTGCTTTCTTTACCCTCTACTACTTTGGGAGCCTCTCCACTTGGAGCACCTGTACTTCCACTGCCGCCGCCACCTCCTCCAGAATTACTATGGGTTTTGCTTTGACCCGAGCCTAAAAGAAAGAAATTGTAATAATACATCATTATATATAAATAATAGGAAATGTTGTAATAAATTTTATCAGAAAGGAGAGAAGAAAATCTGATTTTAGACTAATAATATTTGCATAAAAATTCTTATTATTTAAATGGTATTTCTTATATAATAAAAGTAATCAGAAACAAAGAACAGAGAAATGAGTACTTCATTAAGCGTGAAACCTAAAACAATAAATTATTGTTGATAAGCACCCCATTTATTCAACAAAAGCAATGATAAATTAAATATGAGGCATAGATGCTGACTTTCAAGTACTTTAAGATGGTTATTGTCTAACATTTATGTCTGGCATTCACAGAAAACCACGCTGTTGTTATATTTGATTGGGATTTATTAACAAGCCTTTGAAAGTTGCAAAGCCGTTAAGGGGGGAATAAGACGACCCATTCCCTTGGTCCTGGTACTTTTCCTGGCTACGATCTCCAACCCCTCGATAGGCAGTTGCATTGAAGGCTTTTCTTAATTAAGACAGTGAAAGTCGGATGGGATTTCCATTCAACTGCCTCGTCTGGTCCCCTTATTTGTCCTGTGCCAAAAATGTTAGGAATAGGTCATTACAAGACTATCCAAAGGGGCGTGGCCCTGACTTAAGGAGAACAGGGGTCAGGTCGTCTATCGCCCCTTCATGTCCACTTAAGTTCAAGATCTTGTTGTAAGTTGTAGGTTTGTTAGTTTTTCTTTCTCACTTATGTAATTAAATTCTGAGTGCAAAACAGAAATGGTTTTATTAGATAAGAAACTTGAGGCTATAAAAAAAGTTGATAATAAAATAAAATACCTTGGGAACTAGGTGTAGGTGAGGTGACAGTAGGCGATTAAATTAAATTAATTAATAATTAATTAAATTAGTAGTGGGTTGTCAATCTCATTGTCACAAAAATTTAAATACATACTTTTTGTATATTTGAACTTATTTTGTTTTTTCTCTTTATTATCAGATTGTTTTTGTATTCGAGCTGTCCTTGGTTTACATTAACTCAGATAACTGAGATTCTACTAAATATTAAAATAATGTTAATGCTTAAAAATGTAAACTTACCAAAAATATTAAGATTGTGAAGAATAGCTCTAGCTATAGTACTTGCACTATCACCTGAACCTTTGTTCTTTTTAAGACCCTTTTTTGAATTTGCAGATTTCTTATTCATTAATCGTGCATTAGCAGCTTCTTGCCGCCGTGCTAAAAAGTAAATGAGAAACAAATACAATACAAGAAAAAGTAATAAAATTATTGCAATAAATAAATAAACATAACAAGAATCTTAGGTACTTGAAGGTTTTAAGGGATACAATGTTCCTCTAACTACCCCAGAATTAACTTTAGATATTTGACTTGCCAGTTTTGAATGCTGACAACCCACAATGATTGACTTTGTATTTATAATGAAGATAACTAACCTGTCATGAGATTAAGTTCTTCTGGAGTAACTTTAACTAAAGGATATGGAGCTTGAGGTATCCTTCGAATATTTCTAACAAAACCAGTGTTGTTTTTAACTTGAGTCAGATTGCAGAAATTGATTATGTAGGGAAATCCCAAATGTGTTTTGCTCACATCTATTGTTTTTTCTCCCTGAAATAAAATAAAATTAGTCTTGGTGATTTAAAATTTATCACATAAACCAAAGGGCAGAAAATTTTTGTGATTTTTTATGGATTAAGGTTTGATTGCAAGTAAGTATGAATTTAGGGGCCCCCGGTAGCTCAAGTAGGAGAGCAGATGGATTTCAGAAGTTAAGCAGCATCGGGAGTGGTCAGCAGTTGGATGGGTGAACACCACCTCTGACCACACCGCCCTCTGGACCCCCTCATTATCAACCCAGCATTATTTTAACAAATAGGAAGCTAATCAAAAGATTTAGCGTACGAGGTCTATGTCTTTGGGCGTAAAAGCCCCCCCGGATAAAAAAGAAAAAATATGAATGCCCTAAGGATGAAAAGAATATGGTATTGGTTAAGAGGTCCATAGAGTGATTGATGTGTAAAGTATATAAGAATCGTGGGCCCCATCAGATGAGATGGTTGGTAAGGTGTGGTAGCTGGTTTGATAACAGCAGGTTACAAATTACCGAGATATTGCTTATGAGCTACTTTTTGTCAAAAAGCATTTGCAAAACTATATTATGGATGAGTACGACAGTGTGTGGTCAAGAAAGTTTTGAGTAGTTACCAATAAGTTTGTCTCTTACTTAATAAAGTATATCGGCCATCATAGTCATTCTGATCGTGATGATTTTAAGCATGCCTTTCTCAGGGCATTAGACCTTGGACATTGCCAAGGTCTACTGGCCACTAGGCTGAGACCTTCCTGAGAAGTAAGAAGATACTTAAAAACGTAAGAATTATATTTAACTAAACATTTTAAATTTACCTTTAACAAGGAGACGTTGGCTCCAAAAAAAAAGTTTGTTTGCTCAGCTTACAAAGTCTCTATTTATAGGTCAGGCCCACTTTTTTAAATCCCTCCCTCAAAACCCAAGAATGATTTCTAAATTAATTGGTCAAAAATAAATGTTATTCATTTTAAAATAAATTTTGAATACATTGTTAGACTACAAGAGAATTTAGACTACATAGAATTTAGACTACAAAGCTGCAGCATGCATTTTGAAAAGTACCAATCTATGATCAAACCCAATGTCTAATATTGTTAACAGGGTAAATACTATCATCTGTACTGTACTAATTAGAAACAAAAGAAAAATGTAATAAAGATCTTACCTTGGCCCATACTTCCTCGATGAGACACTGTACTTCCATGTCATAAGTATGCCAATCATTAGGTCCATCTCCAGCCCATTCCCATTTAGCACCTTTACCTGCGGGAGAATTCTGCGGGTAAAACATTCTTCTGACATTGTGCAGAATACCTGTATTGCAATCCTCTGAACACTGCTGCTTAGTCCTTAGGTTAATGTAGTATTTTTCAAGAATAGGATCTGCATCACTGAGGATAACTCTAGTTAATCTTTTGTAATGAGCTCGTTCAAGAAGTTGAGTTACTTCAGGGCTATATGGCCTCCATCTACCCTGACGATTCTCCCACTCCCAGACAACAACTGCATGGGTAGATGACATTTTTGTCCAGACTTAATTAACACTGTACTATAGAATCCTAAGACCACTTATTAGTGACCTACTCCTAGAGCTTAGATTATAGGAATGCATAGAACAAAATATGAAAAGATGATTAATATGTCCAATACAACGTTACACTATAATTTAAGAACACCAGAATCTTAGTCTTTCATGAAAAATGGAATAGAATGAAGAAAAAATAGAAATGTACCTAACCTGAGATTTGCTCCGGATCCTGTTTACAAACCCATATATCACCACTTTCTACGCAACTTATTAATACGGAAATGTAACTCATAAATATAAATATTAAAAATAACAAACTTTTTATTAAAATTACAACAGACTACGAAAAAAGTAAAACAATAAACACCACATTATAGGCTAAAAATCTTAAATCAAAAATAAACAAATCACAGAAATGGAGGATCTTTGACAGATTCGGATGCTGGGGCACTGGAGCCCATGGAGATAAAATTGATGGAGTGGATGGACTTATTAAAAGAGGAATGTTCGATATAGCCAATCGGCATGCTCCATTTGAAACTTATGTTACATGAGCATGCGCAGTAAACAAACGTTTATCTCTAAGTCGTGGAGTATGTATATTTTTAGAGGTTGATATTGATAGTTTAAACAATTCCCTCCAAAAAAATAAAATAAATTCATACCTAATCAATAGAATTATGTCAACATGCTTTAATCTAAGATCTATTGTTTATTATTATCACCCACTAAATTACATACGATGACTCAATATCTTTACTAAATTTAAATTCGTTCACGCCTCCTGACTAAAGATATCTCTTTTGGCGTGTTAAGATTTATATGATAGCATTTATTTACTATACATAACAATAATTACATAATTATTTTAAAGAAATCAAGTTTCACCATTATGATATAGTTCTGAAATTAATTTTAATAAGGTCAAACTTCCTATATACATCGCATATCTTGTTATAACTATAACTGTGATGAGAACTAAACGATTTTTCTTTTAATTACTATAAAATATTTTCAACTGTAGGCGGTTAACGACATTAAATCAGGAAATCTGGCTTGAGTGATGAAGGTGGAAATGCTTATCGAAGAATTAAAGAATGTCTCCCCCACGTTATCCTACAAAAAACAAAAACAACATGGTAATGATGATATCAGAATAAATCCACCCACTTTCCTTGCATGAGATAAGTTATAACTATAACATATAAGTTAAAAGAGTTAACATATAATTAATTATTAATAAGTAGGTAATTATTAATTAAAGTTGCGTCTTTCTAATGAACTAAGATAATGAATTCAATTAAAAGTGACGAAACATAGCTCATTTTGTCGGACTTGAAAAGCTAATTGCGAATCAAGTTTCCTTTTTTGTCCCGCACGGCCTTGAAACGCCTGTTATAGGCAAAATAGGGAGACTACATTTAAAAAGCCCTACAAAAAACGTTCCGGGCCGAAGCAAGAAGCAATGAAAGAAACTCTGTTTCAATCAGCTCTTTTGGCTTAACAAAAAGTATCCATATTTTCATTTTTTGGAACCATGGAATTAGCCATTAGCCAAATAAATGAAAAATTGGTAAAACATGACTTGAAGAGCTAATTGTGATTAAAGTGTAATTTTTTTCTCTCAGCCTTGAAACTCCAACTATGTGGCAATAAAGGGAGACTTTGGACTTGTTGAAGTATAAGTTTTGTTGAACTACATGTTTAGTATCTTTGTTTTGTTCTTTTTGTAAACTTCTTTTGTTTTGTCTTTTTCTCTTCTGTCAACTTAGTGCAATAAAAAGGAAATTGCTCGGCTAAAGTGAATTATGCGGAGCCATTGAATTTTGTACTTCGATTTGGACCTCTACCTGGTCTACATGCAGCAGGGTTATTCATGGGCGCCCATACCTTTGGGCAAAGGGGGGGGGGGGGGGGACCCCAACATTGACATTACCCCTAACAAAACCTTACTTAAAAGACCAAAGCTTGATAAAAAAATAAAGGCAATAAGAAGTATTTATGAAATAGATATATTTTTCGTGGTCTTGGGGGGGGGGGGTCGCCCCTCCCCCCTTGTATCCGCGCCTGTTGCTCAGTTGTAAAGAATCAAACTCCACTTACCTAAATTTTAAAAATTCAAAAAAATTCAAGTATTTTAAAACTTAGACCTACCACACCGAACTGGAAGTGCGATTTTTAGGGCCTCAAAACACGTTTTTCATAGCCTAAAATCTCCAAAATTTAAAACTCAAAAAACAGGGGCGGCCAAAAACCTAGCCCCTCCTCCCCCTCTCCGCGGCCGTGCCACCCCCCCCCCCCCCCCCCACAGCGCCGGTGCTACGTACAAGCGGTCAGATTTTTTTATAAATTAAGAAACAAAATCCATAGTTGTAAAACGATAATAATGTGCGTGGCGTACTGAGTAGAAGGAACCCTAACCCTAGTAATAACACTCCTAGACAACACCTAACCTCTTATCTCGAGTCGTTTTAATTTAGTAGCTGAGCTAATATTATTAAGAACATTATTAAGAAGAACTTATTAAGAAAATTATTAAATTAAAAAACAAAATCCATAGTTGTAAAACGATGCATGGCGCACATTATTATCGTTTTACAACTATGGATTTTGTTTTATAATTTAATAATTTTCTTAATAAGTTCTTCTTAATAATGTTCTTAATTAAGTTTCTTAATAATATTAGCTCAGCTACTAAATTAAAATTCTACTCAGTGGCGTACTGAGTAGAAGGAACCCTAGTAATAACACTCCAAGGCAACACCTAACCTCTATTCCTGTAATCTTTTTTGCCCTTTCCTCAATTTTTGAATTCTTATTTCCTAATAAAATAAAATCATAAAATGATAATAATAATAATAATAATAATAATATATAATTGTCTTTAAAGCACAAGCTTTACACAAAGGGGGTTTACAATTGTCTTATAGTTATCTTTTTTTTTTTTTTTTTTTTTTTTTTTACATAATGATCATTAAAATGCTTATTTAAAAGAAAAGAAAACTTCATTCATTTAAAAGAAAAGACCTGGTTTTAAGTAAACTTGAAATGAAATAAAAAATGTTTGACGCTTCTTTTTTGCTGGTGAAACCGAGAATAGAGGCAACATTTGTATCATCAGAGAATTCATCACTAACCAGATGAGTGGGAAGGAAAGCTGTTCTCTGAGACTTATACATAGGACATCTAATAAGTAAATGTGCTAAACTCTCAGGTTCTTTCATGTTGCAAACCTGACAGATTTCACTAGTTTTAACTATATAGAGATTTCCTTTTATTGATATTTTAAGTCTGTCAAGTCCAGCAGTTCGAATTTGTGCCAACACTTTTTGAACTGTGAAAGGGAGAGACAATTCTTTATTTAAATAGCCGGTGGCAAAATTATTAAAACTATTTAGTACTGTATATAAACTGGAGTATGAACAGTTATTTACTTTTAAAAAGTCTTCTTGAATTAATATTGAGGAATATGTTTGGATAATGTTTTCAATTATTGAGTTACTAAAAGGTGCATTAAATATTACATCTACATCGTGAGTGGTTTTAATTAAAAGCTGTTTGACTTGGGACACCCAATTGTATTTAACAGAATTACTTTTTACCGAGTCTAGATAAAGTAAGCGGTGAAAGCATTTCTTGACTAGACTGTTGTCATCTGTACAATGTATGTTGTTTATAAATCTTAAAACTTGTCTTAAGATTTTAACGGCGACGTGCTTCAGATTGAATTCTTTCCTAATTATGTAGTGAGGAGTATTGAATTTGAGGGAAAAGTAAGACTTAAAGAAATAGTTTTGTGCTGATTCTAACTGATTGATATATCGTAGCGACCAAATAGGTGAGGCGTACAGCAGGGTGCCTAGCACGCTTGAATTAAATACTTGGACGGCCGCTTCAAATGATCGATTTGACATAAAATGATAATAATAGTAATATGGTCATTGAAAAATTTTAGGGCCCTGTTGTATGATTACAATTAAATACCAGCTGGATACCCGAGCTTCGCTATGGAGAGTGTTATTTTCAATTTGATGGATTTATAAACAATTTATCAACAAACATTTCAATGTTTTACTAAGCGAGGATATCTAGATTCTATCCCATCCCCCTTATTTAGATATCCCCTCCCCTATGATAAGATAATTTGCAAATATCCCATATTAAGTAATTGATTCCGACTACTTATAAGAAAAATTCTTAAAAGATAACTTTCCGGGAAAAGCAGGGATATTTCCCTTCTGTATGCCCCTGTGTCATCCCTGCGGGTTGAAATTGGAATTATCTTTTATTGATATATACATGCTTACATCCAAAATACGTGCCCTTTCTCAAGTAGGTACCTACTAACTTCCTAACTTAAGAAGATCAGTCTGGGCTCAATTCCCCCTTTTCTTACTTTGTCCCTATGTTCCCCTTAGGGATAAAATTTTAAAAATTCCCTATTGGCAGTTGACAATATAATTTTGAAATTATTATACTACACATACATTCGTAGATTTTATCTTAGCCTTTTAGAGAAGTGGTGATAATTATGTTAGTAAAGGTTTAGGCAAGGTAAGGTGTGATTCACAAACTATTGTCTTCTTGATTTGTTAAAAAAATAAATCTAAACATTTTTCGACTGCGTTTAAAAACTTACTTTTTTAACAATTCTTCCAACAGAAATTTTCATAAAACATAAAATATTGTTTGTAGCTCCTTCTGCAACTTTGATTAAAACATTTTTTATAAAAAATGAAATTAGAATTTTGAAATCTATTTAGAAGCCATACTGCCCCATAAAGAGCTACCAAAAAGTTTTATAGCCTACATTACCCGCAAAATTGAGCTTGATATTGTACCCCCCCCCCCCAAAAATCTGGTCAGCTGGTTGGATGTGACTGGCACATAGACAAACAGATATAAACTTTTCTATACTTAAATTCATTATCTGGACTACTCATTTAGTGGAAATACAAACATTTGAGCCCAATCGGATAGATGTATAGACACCACTCCAATCTTATACATATTTAAGGTTAAGATTATAATTTTTTCCTCTGAGGACATTAATTATAAGCCCAAAGTTCAGTTATATGGTCCTATCCTAGCAGTGGTTTAGATCTATTCTTTTTCTTATTTCAATAATATTTTCGCCAAATTAGTCTACACACATCTGCATGTATTAAGTCACCAGGCTCTCTTTGTTCACATGCCTCAAAACTTAGTCAATGTTGTTATGTCAATGTCGTACACACAGGCCTCACTAAATTCTTTGTCAACTTTTACATTGATTCCCGTATTTTTAAGAGCTGATTTGATGTGTCTTTTGATTTGGTAACCTAACCTCTGGTTAGGAGCTATAGCTATAACTTCATCTTTTATTCTCATCAGGTGTAAAGACAGACCACCACGTCTCTGTGCAGTAGCTACAGCTTTATTTCCCCATTATACATACACCTTGTACATTGTACATTGTAAACAGTCTTGGAACCTCCAAAAGATTTTTATTATAAATTGGAGGGCCAGAATAACTGGGTGGATTGAAAATTCCAGGTAAGAATTAATGTTTAGGCTCACGGGCTAATTTCTACGATAGAAAGAATAAACTTTAAGAAAACCAAAACCATTTTTTGAAGACTCAATAGAAAGTGATGTCTCGAGTTTGAGAAACAGGATGAGGCTTACCTAATGGTTGAATGCATGGCTCAGAGTATTATTCTGAGCCAAAGAAATTTGGAATAAACTAGCTGGCACATATGATCAAAGGACCAAACAACATCAAGATCAACTGTTCAATATTTTTTTGGAATCAAGGAGAAGAGCCCTGTTGACAGAAAAGCTGCACAAATTATTAAGTACATGAAGTTTGTAAATGTCTGGTACGTTCTTCAAGCAGATAGGTATTTATTTTCACTTTTATCAGCTGTGAATAAAGGTGTAACTGCAAGTATGGAAAAATATGGACAATGTGTATGTACAATGGGGAAATAAAGCCGAAGCTACTGCAGAGAGATGTGGTGGTCTGTATACATGATGAGAATTAATTAAAGTTGAAGTGCCAGCTATAGCTCAGTAGGGAATTGATTTTATATTTTTATTTTTGTTTACTTTATTCTATTAAGTTGACACTGTAAATATTTCTTTTCGACAAGTTGCCAAATAAACTCCAGTCGAGTTTTAGACAACAACCAAAATATCCTTGTGTTCTTTTCTTTCTTACTTATAGTTTTATTCTGTGTCTGGACACCCCATCCAGCCCACAGCTCCTTACCAGGAGGTTAGGTTACCAAATCAAAAGACACATCAAAACAGGTCTTAAAAATATGGGAATCAGTGTAAAAGTTGACAAAGAATTTAGTGAGACCTGTGTGCCTGCGTGTATGACATTGACTATGTTTTGGGCCATGTCAACAAAGAGTAGCCTGGTGACTTAATGCATGCAGATGTGTGTGGTCCAATGCCAGTAACATCACTTTGTAGAGTTCGTTACTCTGTTTGTTTTAAGGGCAAACAGATAAAACAATATTTATAGATTTAGGTCAGTTTGTTTGGTTGAAGTTGAATTGTTCAAACAATGTCAAACCAAGATCGCTTACTTTGTCTGACACCTCATAAATATTATGTTCCTGAGGTTGTGGGTCCATCGGGATGAAAGAAAGCATATAAAAAAAGGTATTTTTTACATGTAAGGGATTTTTTGTTAATTTTTACTATTCTTAGTTGTTTTACAAGGCTGTGATGAAAAATTAAGTTAGACTGGGATATTTTTACCATTATGTTTGAGTGTGTTAGTTTATATACATTAAGATTAAGGTTGGAACTTGTTGAATGTAAGTAACATTTGTATAGCATGGTTTTACAGAAATTAGAAATTATAGAGTAAGATAGACTTAAACAGGAGTGTGAATATATGTTCTAGGTGGAGTTCTGAACTAATGACAAACAGTGTTGTAACACACAGTAAAATTTTATATATTAATAAGACTGTTCTGGTAATCACCAGACAAAAGATTTTTTATGTATTCAGGTAAGGAACTTTTTCCAAATACCTTTATTATTGATCAATTATAATTAAAAGTATATATATGTTGATTTTAATGTCATTGTTATAGATGCTTGAAAATGACCGTGCAGGGTCGAAATATAGCAAAAATGAGATAGAGGAGTAATTAAAAAAAAATCCCAATAGACCTACAACCTCAGGAAAATAGAAAGTTTTAGGGATCACCTTCATCTACAAACAGGAATTAGACAATAATAAAATCTTGACATAGAAGTACACTGATGTATTTTTTACCTTTCATTTTTTTTTTTTTTTTTTTTTTTCCTTCCTTCTTCATTTTAACATTATAAAATAAAAGTGACAACAGAATTAGCTTCAAAATTACTTAAGTATTTTAAATTAACATCATATCACATATTTTATATTAACAAACAAATAATCATTTTAAAAAAAGAATAAAAAAAGAAATAGAGAAAGAGAAATAAAATGTACACCAATATCTTATTATAACCATAATCAATGAAATCTATTTTTTTATATTATTTTTTTCTTCTAATAGTCAATAAATCTATTCAGTCCTCATGATCCTTTCTAGAGTCATCAAGGAGTCTGTCTTCCTGCAAATATAAATAAAAAAATATAATAGATTAATGGTTCAATTGATACACAAATTAAAAATAACAATTTATAAATTCAAATGTCCTCCAGTCATTCTTAACCTGTAACTGGTGAGGTGCTTTTTATGTTACTTATCTGGTGAGGTTGGGTTACAGATACCCAGAACTTTTCCCCCCTCTCAGCAAATTTACTAGTTGGGATAAATAACAATTAACTGCATATTGTATTAAAAGTAACTTTTATTTATAATCTAAAACAATTCTTTACACATAAAAACTAAATGGGGCCAACAAATAAGAAAAGTAAAAAAAAAAAAAAATAATAAAAGTACGATACAAATTTTGTGTATTGTTTAATTTAAATAATTTGAATATTTTAATTAAAATTTTGAGGAAATATTATTATATTTATGAAATTTAATGTTAATACTAGTAAAAAAATTAAATTGTTATTTTATAAAAACAGATTTTACTATGCAAATTACTTAGTGAAAAAAGAGTAACTTAACTGGTGAGGTTGGGTTAGGAATACCCTGAATTTCTGGAAATAGCCCAAAAAACAAAACTACTCACGTTTAGCGTAACCTAAGATCTTCAAACCAATAGACAATAAACTGATTTGAAGGTACATGAGAGGACACTGGTCCCGCCTAATCCTCTAGTAATAATTTATCAACAAAGTATTCCATGGGTATCTGACACCCAACCTCACCAGTTACGGGTTAACCAAATTCTTATTTTTCAATCTGATATAGTTGGCTACCTCAGTCATATCCTTGATGCACGTTTTAATTGGAAATAATACACAAAAACAAAACGGTCCGAAATAACACGACTCAACTGGTTGCCTTCCGAGTCATAGGTCCAACCCCTCATAATAACAAGCTTAAAATTTATAATGTAATCCTGAAGCGTGGCGCGGGCATGCTTCTTCAAAATGAGTCGAGAGGGAGGAAGAAGCATGCACCCTCCTTGAACATTGGGCCATAAGTAAAAGAATAGGTGGGACCATTAAACATACCATAAGTTGAAAAAAAAATAGAATGAGGGGTGAAAAAAGACAGCTAATTTTGTACCCCTTCATGAAAAATAATAAAATAAATTGCATAACTTTCTAAATTTAATATTTTAGAGTTTCATTGAAAATAAAATTATTAGTTTTTGAGATGAAATATTGATAGCATCTAGCTGCTAACTTCAGGCATTCGGAGCATAATATATACACGGTAATACCCCGGGCAGGAAAAGAATAGGTGGGAACATTAAATATACCATAAGTTGAAAAAAAAGTAAGTCGAGGAATGCACTAAGAAACTCACTAAATATCAATTTATTGTTATTTCACAACGACTTAAGTTGTAGACTCACATTTACAGGCTGCATGTGCATCTTCTTATCTAATTTTGATGTATAATCACATGAAAAAGGAGAATTAAAAGTTACAGAATCGACTCCCTTATCACTTTTAGCAGCAGTTTCGGGTGTTATGTAACCTGACTTTAAGTAATTTTCATTTAATATCTGGGTTGACTGTAGGAATCTTTGGAGGGAACACTATTTTCTCTTGCATATAATTAATTTTCTGTTCTGGTTAATGGTGAGGGCCACGTTCTGGGAAAGTGCTCTCCCAACAACACTTCTATCTATTTTCTAATACCCAGGCCCATGGATTATATTCTATCTAACCAGTTAGCCCTGTAGCATTTTTGTATTGTTCTGTGCATACTTTCCTTTCTCTCCTTACTTTTAAAAGTTGATTTTTGTTTTATTCCCCATTACTTTGTTTGTTTTAATCTGATTATCGTATTTATATTGTATGCAATTAATTTTTATTACTTTTATTATTATTTTATTTATTATTTTTATTAATTTTTTTTATTATGGGGAAAATCATTTGAGCCACGACTTACCTCAAATATAGAACATTTTTCGTAAAAGATCATATAAGCACAAGACTTCATTGCGTTGGCTAATGAAGATTCTTGAACATCTGCATCTGAAGTAAAGTACCACCTACAAACATTTAATTAGAATTAGTAGGGGGGTAATCAGTAGGGAGAAACCAGACATTAGGTTACAACAATCATACAAAAATGATAAAATATCTAAACAATAAAAAAAAAAAAAAAAATCAAAAATCAAACCAACTCAACAAAAATGTATTGGCCAGTTAATTTATACATTCGACCTTGCAAAAGGTGAAGTCGATCTAATTTTTTGGTTATGTTGTTAGGACCTAAACCAATAGTAAGAAACTAAGTTTGCAGCTTTGAAAGACCTGAGGGAGCAGAGCTGTTGAAAAAACTTTTGGATATATTTTCGGCTTTTGCCTAATATCTCTGTCCCTATGCATTAGAGAGCCAACGGAGTTAATATACAATTTTAGAGGACAAAATTTCCTAAAAAGGTTGTATTTATACTTTTTTTTATTTTAAAAAAGCATTTAGATACAATAAAATATTTATAGATTAGGCACTTTTATTAGATCTTTAACACTTCCTAGCAATTTCACTGTTGGTTTTACTAAAAAAAAATTGTTTTTCTTAAAAATTAGATAAATATAGAAATTTTAAAATCGCATTTTTATGAGGGTTACACAAGGGGAGGGCTGTGATATCTCACCCCAAAGAACTGAAGTCTGAGCATTGATAAAAGGAACACGTACATACATTTCATGCGTCATGCTTAAATACATTTCACACAACATATTAATAATTGAAGCCCGCAGATAGAAAATTATTAGTACAAAAGTTGTAGCAAATTTCTTTGCTAAAGCTAAGTTCATTGGGGAGTGTTATCCGTCAAAGTGCACACATGCAGCAATATTGATAATAACTACTTTTGCTACGTCGCATAGGAATGAGATATTAAGCAAAAGCAAAAAAAAAAAATTATAAAATTTTTGAACTTTTTCAAACATAGCTCTGCTCCCTCAGGTCTTTCAAAGCTGCAAACTTGGTTTTTACTATTGGCTTAGGTGTTAAGCCCATATAAACAATGACCTTTGAATAAATAAATAAATAAAAATAAGTCAAGCCAAAACTATTTTGAATATAAATAAAAATATAGAAAAAATACAATAAGATTAATTTTAGAAGTGGAGCAGAAGGGATAAAAAGATAAGTGCAAATAGGAAAGTTAGGATAAGGATATAAAAGAATACATAAATAGGGCTAAAGGAATATTTCTCAATTTTATTCCCCTACTTAATATCATTTATAAGATGTTGTTTAGATTGATTTACCTATTACAATTATTATATAATATACTATATAACCTCTATAATCTGGCACTCCACCAATCCAGCCCCTCCAGTAGTCTGGACTTTGAGAAGGCCGAAAGAGGGAAAGGAGGGGGAAGAAAAAACAGGGGACACATGTCAGCTACAGTGATAGTAAACACTAGAAAATGGTGACTACGCAAGTGATATCATGTATTTATTAAAAAGGAAAAAATAAAATGTCATTTAATGTAAAGAAGCAAAAGAAAGTTGGCGCTTTTTTTCAGATCTGTTGCTCAAGGGAGTAACTTCCATGATAATATACATACGTATTTTTTACTTATATTGTGCAATAAGCATGGATTTTTCTTTCTTTTTTTAAAAATAAACCTCCACTAATCCAGCATTTTTGTTTGGCAGTCCTCTGGTCTGATATCTGCCATATTACTGAGGGACTCCTGTATATAGACATATAAAAACCAAATACGAGATAGAGATATCATGATATCCCTGGAACCACTAGACCCATGACTATGAAATTTTGTAGGTAGGTTCCTCTTACCCTCTAGATGCTAGCTAAGAAATATTTATTTAAACTGCCATCTTGGTTCAAGGTGGCAGCCATTTATATACAAAATTTGACAAGACAATTTCTCTGGGACGAATTATACTAGAAATTTGAAATTTAGAAGTTAGCTTTCTTTTATGAAATTAACAACTTTCGTCAGAGGGTTTTACTATCAGCCTCTTAGATTTAGGGTAGCGGCCACATATGTATTTTATAGAAGAAAAATGTTAATTTATTTTGACTAACCAGTCATTTTTCAATATCCACCTTGGTTACTGAAATTGTTTTCAATATTATTCGAAGTATTAATTTCATTCTCGTTCCTAGAATAATAATTATGTATTTTGTTTTATAACAATATATTAAGTGTTCTATCGATCAAACTGTGTTTCTCTCAAGAGGTTATGGGCCGATGAAGCAGTCTAGATCGAAGATAAGTAAAAGAAGATCCCAAAGGTTCGAAGTTTTACTTAAATTATAAACAAAAAAAAATTATAAAAAAATCAAAATATGTCACTTTCAAATCTTTATCAAATTGAGAAATTAGGTAAAGAAAACTATGAAAGTTGGAAGATGCACATGAAAATGATTCTTATTGATAAGGAACTGTGGGGATATGTTGATGGACATATACCTATGCCTAAGGTTGAAGAAACCGCGTTCTTTGAATGGTCAAAAAAGGATCAAAAAGCTCTTGCAACGATCGTTCTAGGAATTCTCTCCCACGAACTCATCCATGTCAAGCAATGCAAACATGCTAAGGAAGCATGGTCCGCCTTAGAGAAAGTCTACCAACCCCGGGGACCTAGTCGTAGGGTTAAGTTAATTAAAGATTTATTAAACCTAAAAAAGACTTCCGATATTAGTATGCAAGACCATCTTAATAAATTTTTTTCACTGGTGGATAGTCTAACAGAAATTGAAGGGGCGCCGCCAAACGATTTCCTATCAGTCCTGTTAATTTGTAGTCTGCCTGACGACTATGACAACTTTAGATGTGCCATAGAGAGTAGGGACGTACTCCCGGATTTAGAGAGTATTAAAATTAAAATGTTGGAGGAGGAAAATAGGAGAAATGACAAGCCGAATGCCCAAGGCGCGTTGTTTTCTTCGAATAAATTCAACCAATTAAATTATAAACATTTTGACAAAAAATGTAAATGCCAATGTCAAAATGAATATAATAATATACCGAACAAAAATAAATGCCAGGGAGAAAATAAAATAAAATATAAAAATAAATATCCAAAAAAACTAAATCCTAATAATCAAAGAGCAAATATAGTAAAAAATAGTGTTGAAATAGGCACAGCTCTTTCTGTCAAATATGAAGCTGGGAATAAAAATAAATTCTTCATTGATTCGGGAGCGACAAGTCATATGTGTTGCTTAAAAGAGACATTTGTTGACATGAGACCGATCAAAGGTACAATAAAAGTGGCCGATAATAGAAAAGTAAATGTTGAAGGTATAGGAACAGTACGAATGTACACTGACTTAAATAATACCCCAAGTCTGATTTCTTTACTCGATACTCTATATGTTCCCAACTTGAAAGCGAATTTGATTTCAGTTTCAAAAATGACAAGTAATCCATCTATTAAAATAAATTTTGAACGTGACACATGTCAAGTTTCAAAAGACGCCAAAGTAGTGTTACAAGCTAAGAAGCATGATAATTTATACCTGGTAAAACCGTTTGAAGGGTCATGCAGCAAAGTAAGCGATAAAAACACGAAACCAAATAATGTCAATAAGGGATTACCAATGTCAGTTTGGCATCTCCGATATGGTCATTTAAACTACAAGGATATACAAATTTTAAATTCAAAATCCTTAGTCCATGGTCTCGAGATAAACAAAAATCTCAATCCTGAAACGTGTGAAAACTGTTTAAAGGGTAAAATGTCTCGATTACCATTCCCAAAGTCAGAATCTAAGACAAACTCGATTTTGGAATTAGTTCACTCTGATGTTTGTACGGTCAATAATCCTTCACTTGGAGGTAATAAATATTTCATTACATTTATCGATGACTATTCACGAAAAATGTTCGTATACCTTATGAAACATAAAAGTGAGGCATTAAATCATTTCAAAAATTTTAAACAACTAGTTGAAAATCAAACAAATAAAAAAATAAAAATACTAAGAACGGATAATGGACTAGAGTACTGTAACAAAGAATTTAACAAACACCTATGGGTTAATTTAACAGAAAATGGGATAATACATCAACTATCAGCTGAATATACCCCTCAACAGAATGGGCTAGCAGAACGAGCCAATCGAACACTGGTTGAGATGACTCGTTGTATATTGTTACATGCCAACCTACCAAATAACTTATGGGCTGAAATAATTACTACCTCGGCGTATATTCGCAATAGATGTCCTTCTAGAGCCATAGATAAAACCCCAGAAGAAATTTGGAGTGGAAAAAAACCATCCGTTATTCATTTTAGGATTATAGGATCAAAAGCATTCGCTCTCAATAAACGACCAGGCAAACCAAAATTAGCACCTCGGTCAAAGGAGTACATCCTAGTCGGATACTCTGAGGAATGCAAAGCCTATAAACTATGGGAGCCGGGTACTAGAAACGTAATTAAGAGTAGGGATGTAAGGTTCATAGAGTTAATAGGACCACAACCATCATTTACAACTAGTACTGATCTCGTAAGCGATGTTCCCAAAAACTCAGACCTGATAGATTTTAGCTATTCCATCACAGACTCAGATAGCACTGAACCTATTCATTTGTCACAACAAATTAATGATTCAGGGGGGGAAAGTGCTAGTATAACCAAACAATCTGATGATACAGACTATCTCTTAGAGGACCAAAGTTTTCTCGGCATGTGTGCTATCACCGTTAAGGAGGCGCTCAGTGGAGATGAAAACGCCCAATGGATGGAAGCGATGAGTAGCGAGTATCACTCATTGCTTGAGAATAACACATGGGAGTTAGTGGACCTACCGAAAGGAAGATCAACAGTATCATGCAGATGGGTACTTACTAAGAAGTATAATGCTGACGGAACTCTAGAACGGCACAAAGCAAGACTAGTAGCCAGAGGATTCTCACAACGACCTTTTATAGATTATTGTGAGACATATTCCCCTGTAGTGAGATTTGGTTCACTCAGATTACTTCTGGCAATATCTGTCGAGCTAAACCTTATCCTGCATCAAATGGATGTAACTACTGCATATCTGAATGGTGACCTTGATACAGAAGTATATATGGACCAACCTGAAGGATTTGTAGAGAAATATCAAGAAAGAAAAGTCTGTCGATTGAAGAAATCACTATATGGTTTAAAGCAATCAGGTCGAATGTGGAATAAAAAAACTGGATAATAAACTAAAAGAAATGAACTTCAAGCAACTGGAATCAGATACATGCTTGTATATAAAACATGAAGGGGACGAATTTACAATCATAGCCGTGTTTGTCGATGATTTAACACTTGCTTCAACTTCGGAAGAGTGCATGACAAAAGTCAAACGTGATCTGGAGTCTGCATTCAAGATGAAAGATCTAGGTGAATTGCACTACTTCCTAGGCGTTAAGATCGAAAGGGACAAATCAGGAATCAAACTAAGTCAAGGCAGATATATTGAAAAAATATTGCAAAAATTCAACATGGTGGAATGTCGACCTGTGAGATCACCGATGGATCCTAATAACACACTATTAAAAGAACCCGAAGAACCTGAACTAAAAGGAAGCGTGAATCAAGCCGAATATCAAAGCCTGATTGGATCATTGATGTATCTTACTACTGCTACACGACCAGATCTCTCCTTCAGTGTCAATAAACTCGCCCAATTTTCATCAGATCCTAGACAACAACACTTCAATGCTGCGAAAAGGCTACTACGCTACTTAAAAGGTACAGCTGGATATAAACTTGTATTTAAACCAACAGGTAAACCACTAACGGGATATACGGATGCTGACTGGGCAGGTGATAAAGACAACCGGAAGTCTCGCACTGGCTACTGCTTCTTACTGGCAGGAGGCGCTATCACGTGGGAAGCAAAGAAACAGACAACAGTTGCACTCTCGAGCACAGAAGCCGAATATATGGCACTAACACACGCAGCTAATGAAGCTCTAAATCTTAGAAGAATTTTAGCTGAATTAAATCTAAACCGATTCCTGGGTGGACCAACTTTAATATATAGTGATAATATGGGTGCGCAAGAATTGGCAAAAAATCCTGTTCATCATAAGAGAACAAAACATATTGATGTAAAATATCACCATATTCGAAACCTCATAGAGGATAAAACAATACAAATAAAATATATATGTACGTCGGAGATGACCGCCGATATTCTGACAAAAAGCTTAGACCCAACCAAGACAAGTCGGAACTCCCGCAAACTTGGAATTGACACATTGCAAACGCATTAATTCAGAAACCAATGTGAGGAGGCGTGTTAATTTATTTTGACTAACCAGTCATTTTTCAATATCCACCTTGGTTACTGAAATTGTTTTCAATATTATTCGAAGTATTAATTTCATTCTCGTTCCTAGAATAATAATTATGTATTTTGTTTTATAACAATATATTAAGTGTTCTATCGATCAAACTGTGTTTCTCTCAAGAAAAAATACCTCTGCTTTTCTGGAAGGTTAATTTTTAAAACTGTTTCCCCAGTGGTCGGAGAATTACTAAGTAGGGATTAATGCAAATTATTTTATCCAAGAGGAGAGGGTATATAAATATGGGGGAGAGATTTAGGAAACTCTGTGACATCTAGATATTCTCTCATAGTAAAATGAGAATCAAATTTAAAATTACATTAAATATAACACACACCGTAGAGAAGCAAGGGAAAATTCAGCTAGTTACTTATAATCAAAAGAATAAGAAAAGAAAAGAAATTGTACCACAATTGAAAAATACTACAAGAAAACTATACTACCAACCTCTAACCTTTATAGGGAGAAACAAAAATACAATTGAAAAAAAATAAAATAAAATGTGACTAAATATTAATTAATAAATATACAGGGATTGGTAGAGATGACTGAATTAGACTTGCTTAATTGTTAATGCTCATTGGCCATTTAGTTTTACACTGATCAGTAGAGTAATGAATGAGGATTTTGTTGAAAATTTGAATACTCTAGTGAACTTTTTTATAAGTTAAATAATAATAAAAAATCGGGTACGGGGTACCTCGGAACTTTTCCTCACTTCAGAGGCCACTACAGTGGCCTCTCCTGCTGCTTCACAGCAGGAGGAAGCAGCATTGGACGTGGTCAGTACTTGGATGGGTGACCGTTCTGAACTAACTAATTTATTATCATTCTTAAAAAAAAACCTTATTTTTAATACCTATATTTTATTTAATTATTTGAAGTTTGGCGATATTTTGACAGATGTAAACAAACTTCGACGTCATCAAAATTATCGCACTAATAAATAATTATATTCGCTTATAACTTTTAAACTAATCAATGGAATTTCATCGGCTTTTTTATATTTGTTCCTTAATTTTTTCCGGTTCCAACGATATGCTATATGTCAAAAATCTATTTATACTTTCAGTATTATTAACTGTCAAAGTTTAAAAATTCAAAAATTTATAGCTTCAAAATGGCGGCCAAAATCAAAATGAAATTTAGTGGGCTTGTTTGTCATACAGAGAGGTACATTCGAGCCAAATTTCAACTCGATCAGGACCATTTTCGATTTATTACAATTTTTTTAAATTTTTGCTGACTCAGCAAACTGGGTTCAAGATGGCAGAAAAAGTTTATTTTCCGGGCGGCACAACTACAGGTTAGGACTGATTTTTCTGCCAAGTTTCAACTCTCTAGGTTAAATACCTTGGGCGCTACGATGATAACACACATACACACACACATACATACATCATGCTGAAAACCACTCAGGAGGTCTTAAAAACACCTAAAACGGATAATTCCATTGAAATCTCAAAAAAAAAAAAAAAAATTGTGAAAACAATACTTTTCCTACTATTAGTAGTGAGGAAAAGTAAAAACAATTAAGAGGCTATAAAGAAAAGTGAACTTATAGGATAATGAGTGTTTAAAATTCAAGCCCACCTGGTTTCTTTATGCCTCTGTGAGCATGTGTACAGTTATTCTTTTATAATATAATAGAGTAAAAGAGAAAATAACCAGGAAAAGTAAAATAAAAATTAAATTAACCGAAATTTCACAAATTTCCAATTCTTAAAAGCAATTACAGAGTAGCACGACTAACTAAAGAGAAGTGGATTGCAAGGAGGGAAGAAATATGTCACAACGTGCGTGTTAAAGGAAAAAGGAATAAGTTCCCGGGATGGGATTATGGTACCTGTCCTCTTCATTAGATTCACTGCACCTGTGGCGTACGTTGGACTTGAGTGGTCCACGTCTATAAGTGATAAAATGACCATTATCAACAGTCCCTCGGTGCTCCACTACGGCTTTTACTCGGTACAACTGTTTACTACAGTACATATCCAAGCCACTAAAAATTATAAACAAGAAGTAATGATTATAGTCACATTTGAAAGCAAAAGATTGGGCTTTGAACCTTTTCACTCTTAACCATAACAGGAAAATAAAAATGTATAAAAAGTTAATAGTATGAACCAATTAATTACTAAGATACCTACTAAAATGTACCAAGATTGATATTTAATGAACCACTGTTTAAACTAAAAGCATATTCAAACCAAATTTAATGGTACAAGTTAATACGTAAATGGAACAATTTTTAAGTCATCATGAGAAAATTTTTCACATTTTTTAAAGCTAAAATAAAATGCTGAACTTACTTAATATAAGCAGAATAGTTGATGTGTGATGGAGTATGAGTAGGTTCTACGGCTGACTCCACTGGTGATCCAACAGGAGTTACCCAGGAGTTACTTTCAGAAGAAGCATTTGGAGCTTGCCTGTAAGACTCGGTGGTAGTAGTAGGACTAGCAGTATAGGGACTAGTCCTGTATTGAGGTGTATCTAAACTGATCGGGCTTGTAATTCCTGAAACACTCATAGCTCCTTCCATAATCTGCGTACTAGACAGATCTGTCAAACTAGAGCCAAGGGATTGAGGGTAAGCTGTAGGGGTTGTACTTCCACTGTCATTCAACGAAGCATCGTTTCCACTCTGGCCATTCTCTACACCACTTTGATTTGTACTACTGCTGGCGGTAGGTCGAACTGGGATTGCAAGTTTGTGTAGAGGACTGGAACTAAATGGGTCATCTATCAACTTCTTACTCTCTTCACTTAATAAATTCACCTTCAGTCTTTTAACAAGCTCCTCTAATTTCCTTCTCCTCGTCAAAGTCATCTAAAGAAGATCAATCATTAAAAAAAAATATATAATTTTTTTTAAAGTAAAATATTTTTAATTTTTTGCACAGTCCTCAAAAAGCATAATTCCCATTAGCCTCAAATTTAAAAAAACAAATATTTAAGGGTATTCCCATACATTTGCAGTTTATGAGTTTATGGGACTGTAAGGAGCCAAAGTAAATAAGTGAGTATTTTGAGTCAAGTTCAAAGCTCTGACACATTATCTACTAGTTCCACTTTGATTCCATTCTCTCTGGTGTTGAAGGGTTTGTTGTAAAAAAACAGGGTTTGCCTTAAAAATTAAAAAAACAGGGTTTGCCTTAAAAATTAACTGTAGAGTGACAGTGTGTTATTTCATTACCTCAGCCTGAAGGAAATTTGCCACTAACATATATGAATATAGCAATTCCTTTAACTCCACAAAGTAGCAAGGAAGGAAAACAACCAAAAATTTATTGTAATTAATCTCTACTAATAAGTGTAAATAACAAATAAAAATGTTAACCTTTGCTTCTTTCATATAACTATTTTGAGTGTAAGGACCCATAGCGAGATATTCAGGGAAATCTACATAGTTTTCTCTCTTGTAGGCTAATCCCTCTGGGGTTATATCAGTTCTTGAAATGTGAAGGCACAAGCATTTTGGTAACTAAAATAAAGAACATAAAACAATATCTATTAAACATAATCAACAAAAAAAGCTCAAACAAATTTACCAAAAGAGAAGAAGTTAATAAAGCCAAAAAATATTTATTTTTAAGATAAAAAAAAAATAGCTAGTACAACTATAATTAAATATCACATAATATCATATAATTAGCATATAATTAAATATCACCTTTCCGATTCGGACGGTACGGGTAGCTTTCGAGGTTTTGGCTGGCTTCGGTTTATCCTTATTGCAAAATTCGCAGACAAAATCATCGATTATTTCAGTTTTGACAAAATTATCTAGTAGCTGTTTAAGGGTAACACCCTGCTGCCTAGAGGAAAGAGCTGGCAAAACAAGTGACAAAGTGTCAAACTTGTCATACCTCATTGGAGACTGAAAACACCAAGAATATATAAAAAGAATAAGAGAAATAACAAATAATAATAATAAGATCAAATAAAAACATTCATATTGAGAAAGGAATAATCCTGAAGATAGCATTCATAAAAGTGACTCACGAACATCTAGCTAGAATTTTGGGTACGAGTTAATTTTAAGGTGTCCTCCAAGAATATGTGGTCAGCAAAGTTTGTCTGTGGGACATAGCTTGGCCAAAAGCTGTTAAAAACAGACTGGTGGAGAAAAACCATGTCTCGAAAATCAAGTTGATGTTAGTTTGTCATTTGATTGTAAGTTATTCAAATATTTTTCAAATCAAATTGTCACAAGTGGCAGTTGAACTTTGCCTACCACAGATTCTTGAAGGACAGCAAAAAATTAACTTATACACAAAATTCTAGCTCAATGTTAATCAGTCATTTTTATGCATGCTGCCTCCTGGACTAGAAGCTTTCTGGTTCTGGTAGTTTTAAATTTGAATAAGCCAAAGTACTGACAAAATTAAAAAATAGTTTGAAAAACTCATACATTGATTAAAATACTCACTTTTGAACAGCATGCAAGACATTGCATCTGACTAGCATAGTAACCCCTAAATGGAGGAGCAATAGATTTTATCTCGCCACAAAGGGACCTAAAAAAATAATAATTAGTTTGATGCTTTTAATAAAATAAAAATGTAAAAATAATAAAGTCTATAAAATTGTGGTTCTCAACATGAATATTTAAAACAATATAATACCTTGTGGGTGATGTAAAATCATTTTTGTTGATAGCAATTGGACTGTCCCCAGCAGATTTATCTTCACTTTTGTTTTCACCATCAAGTAAAGTTAAGTCCCTTAAAGACTCCGATAGCATCCCCAACCCCTATAAAAATATAAATAAATAAAATTAATAATGTATAAACAATAAAACTATAAAGTATATACATATTCTTAAGCTTTTAGTATTTACTAAAATACTATACACATGAACAACAGAAGACTAACACATTTGTAATTCGCTGATGACTTGGTTCTATTGAACTGGAGGTAAAAGGAAGAGACGCTGGTCTGAAAATAAACGAAAAAAAAACTCTTCTCCTAACCAATAGAAAAAGATAAAAAATAAAAGTAGGTGAGAAGGATCTACAATGGGTGGATGAAGCTACATCTCTTGGGATCAGCTTTAAGGACAAAAATGAAAAAGAAGTAGGAAGGAGAATTTGCTTAGCTTGGAAGAAATATTGGGCTATGAAATTTATTATGAAGTACCCTTGCATTAAGTTAAGAAAGAAGGGTCAGGTATTCAATACTTTTATCCTACCTTGTCTTATTTATGGCTCTTAGAACTGGGACCTAACCAAAAATATTCTACATAGACTAGAAGTGACACAAAGAGCAATGGAAAGGTCCATGAAAGGAGCAAGATTAAAAGATAAGATAAAAGGCAGTAATATAAGACAGGAGACCGGGGTTAAGGATGCAGTCCAAACAGTGAAGATCCTAAAATGGAATTGGGCCGGCCACTTGGCAAGATTAAATATGGTAGGTGGACCAAGGAGGCAACACTGTGGACACCACACTTAGGGAAAAGAAAGCAGGGACGACAGAAAAATAGATGGGAAGATGACACACGGCAAAAGGCAGAACTTGCTTGGTATAAGACAGCAACAAACCGTGAAGATGGAATAAATTGGGAGAGGCCTTCGCTCCAACTGAGCCTGGTTCTAACAACTGAAAATACAAAAAAAAAAAATATAGGTATATTATTTTATAGTCTTGGTAGTAACAAGAAGTGAAGTAGAGGTAGTAAGTGAAGTATATTTTGTGGTTAATTTGTTTAATTTACTTTCTTAATTTTTTATACAAACTTTACATGTTTGAACCAATAAAGAGGCTTATTTATTTATTTATTATTTACTAAGAATAAAAATCTAGCTAAAATAGTGAAGACAATGTCTTGAAAGATGTAAAGGCCAGTGTTTCACTTAACTATCATCTTGGGGGGTGGTAAAAACAGTCATAACTAAATGAGCTATGAACTAATATCTCTTGTCTATCTCCACACCTCAGTACTCTATGTTCTCTAGAGGAGAGAAAAAAATAAAAGTTATGCAATAATTAAAACCATGGAGATACTTCCAGTAGTAGAAGCAAATTATTTAAATTTATATATTTTAAGACGCTGTCTTGGCTGGAACCAGAACGGTCTTAGATCTAAAAATAAATTAGAGTGTTAAATTGAAATCCAGTTTTAAACCAAGGCTTAATTTCTACCTTATGTTTATAACAACCTAAAAACATAATAACTTATTAAGGACATGGACTGCAGTGCTACTATTCAACTGCAAAACTATTTTTTTATATTAACTCTAGGATGGAAAAAAAATCACCAACGCCTCTAAATATAAACTAAACATAAAAAAAGTAAAAAAAAAAAAATAAAACAACTGACCACTTTAGCTGCTTTGTGTTCTTCCTCCTCCAGTGTAGTAACAAGAAGTAAGAACAGTTCATGAGCATCCTGCTCCTGAGGTGCAATGGACCACCCATGATTGGATAAGGATGCAATTAATTCACCTGGAGAGACTGCTGGAGATAGAGTATCTTTTCTTTCATAGCATAACAATTTAAGAAGGGAAAGTAGAGAATCAGTCACTCGACCATTTCCTTTATGACATTCCAGCCATTCAATAAAGTAAGGACATGATGCAAGAGCCTGAAGAAGAGAGTTTAAAAAACATGTCAGGCCTAAGTTCTGAAGACCTAATAGAGAGCCTGCAACAAATATAATAAGACAAAAGTTATTTTCATTTCTACATTATATTACTCCACCACCTGATGCATTTTAAAAATTAAGTTATGAATTTTTGAGTTCTTACCATCTATACATAATGAATCTAAATATCTTTAAAGTGGTTCATGTCAAATGTCAAGATCAGCAGAGGAATGTGGTACTCTAAGTAAATTCAAGGAGTTACAAAGCTACTTAAGTAAGTTCAAGGAGTCTTTACGGAGAAGTGAAGAAGAGAAAAAAAGTAGAATAAAAGTGGGCTGTCTATTTACGTGCCAAAGTTAAATATTATTTAAAATGGTCCCTTCAAAGTACATAGCCTAGCATCCCCCGGATGCTAGGCACTTGTGCCACCTCCATTTCCACTGTTGGGAACATCCCTGGAAGTCCTCTAAAGTAAGGTTCTTCCCGTTTACTGTCTTGACCTGTCCGTCTCTCCACATTGAGCAATTATTCTGAATGTTTTATTCTCAAATAATATTTTAACTTTCAATATATCACCATATACGTAATATATGTTGGTTTGCAATAATCGAACGGC
This sequence comes from Gerris lacustris, assembly GCA_951217055.1. NCBI lineage: Eukaryota > Metazoa > Arthropoda > Insecta > Hemiptera > Gerridae > Gerris > Gerris lacustris. The sequence goes on along the minus strand of OX578277.1, from coordinate 65,094,462 downwards.
AGACCGACAGACAGACACGGAAAACGTGACACCAAAAATGTTCCCTGATGTCTGAAACAGATTTCTGTCTAGGAATTTTTGAAATCGGAGATATAAATTTTGTTCATTCTTCAGAACGATCACATACCTTCTTTTACCATCGGTAAGCTCGGAAGCAAAAATGTTTTGTAAATTAATGAAAATTATTGAATGAAGGTTACACTAAGGGAAAATATGTTTGAAGTTCTATCCAGGTTTACATTATAGGTTTCTTTTCTTAAAGTATGTTTCCTAGTTATCATTACAAGTGTTACACATAATAAATTTTGGATCTATAAAAACAATATAAATGGGTCTGATAATTTCTGTTACAACAAAATTGCCATTTTAAATAGTTTGACACAACTACTCCCATGTGATTGGTGGAAGTAATACATAGGTTTAAGTAAATTTAATAAAAGTTGGCATGCAATATATTATTTAAATTATTTGATTTTTAAATGTTAACATTATGTATGGTATACGGTACATATTTGGCTCCAAACCAATAGACAGAGAAACCCTAAATTATTCCAGATTTGGAAATATTCCAGAAAATATTTGCACTATTTAAATATTAATAACATAACCAACTACCACCAGCTGGGAAAGTTGTTCTATTCAGATAACTGAAGCTACTCCACTAAGTGCAATGCAATTTTTATTACTGCTACTCTTTGAAAATGGAGTATTTTAATTAGTGAGGTACAGTTTGAGAATAATTTTCTTTTGCTGTTTTCAATTAAGATGTAGTGTAATAATATAAAAGTTTCCAAATATAAAATCTTTTAAGCAAACACAAACTCTTATGTTAATAAGGTGACCATATCCAGAAAAAAACTAGGCACATTCTTAAAACCAAACAAGGATTGTATGGGGTGTTGACAAAAAAAAAATAATACCAATAATTTAAAATGCATAAAAACAAGTCTTAGTATAAGCGGAGAGAAGAATGCAGATAAAATCAGCCTTTTATAGTCAATTAAAAAAAAAAAAAAAATAGGAAGAGAGGATAAATCTGACTTAAAAATACGTAAGGGGAACAATCTAACTATTTACTGAAATTTGTCAGTATTTGAATATCATAGTGTAACCTATTTAAAATACCCTATGTAACCAACTTGAACCAAAAATTCCATTTTTTGAAAGCTCCCTAGACTAATGAACCAAGTTCATCACAAATTAGGCTCGTTAACCTCCACACACAGGCAAACTTGGCTCTTGCGAACCGAGATCTTCAAACCAAGTTCCCATGTGTATACCCTGCTTTACTTTAGAAAGAGCCATGATGAAGTAGAGATATAATTTCAAAGTAAATTTAATTATTCAAGCCCCAAGTATGGTCTAATTTTCTTGGGGCTTGTATTCAATGTTTCTTTTCGAGTATGAAATGCCAGATTATATTTAAAGGCATTTTAAAATGCACTTATTGCTCAAGGATACGTAGGTATTTTAATGCCCTAGAGTAAATTAAATAATCAAAATACCTTAATAGTCACCACCAGTAAAATTAGGAGGTGCTATGGTTATATTTATAGGGATTGTGTTCCTTACTCTTAAAGTACTTACGTACAATAGAGCTTAACACTATCACCAGCCATTTGGAAGTAAAAATCTCGTAAAAAGGCTCGGTTCACTAATTCCAACATTGTAAATGATACAATATAGTCAAATCTATCTAGTGAACAAAGAAGTGAATTCTGAAAACTATGTTCTGAAGCTTATTGAAACATGAGTTCACAGTATTCTGTCGCTAAATTACCTATTGCAAAATTGTGATGTTTAAATAAATAAGTCTAAATAAAACAAAATGTAACAAAAACAAAACAAATATAACTTACTTCCGAATCTAGGTCTTCTCGCACCAGGTTTAGGACCCCAAAATATGAAAAAACTCACACCCAACGCAAAGGCGGTGATACCTAGCTTTATTATACTTTCCCGATCCATTGTTAAATCAGCCAAAAGGAACATAGCACCACAATAAAGATTCAAACGAATTCAATAAAGCCAAGCAAAATAAAATCATATTTTTTTCGAGAGATAAAACAACAAAAATTTAAACAAACAAAAAACGAGATAGGGAAAATTCAATATAATCAAAATCGAGCAACACAGAATAGAAAAGCATAGAATTCGCGAAAAAAAAGGAGATTCAGAAATGGACTCAGGTTCATTCCTACCTAAATCATGGCATGAAGGTTAGTTTATTAGTCATAACATTTTTAGTATCTTAATTTTAAAAATTAAAAATAAGAAGCCCTCTTTAATTAATCGGAGACTGAATAAGGTCAAAGAGATAAAAATTAATACTAACTGAAATAAAGATAATCTGCAAAACCATTAAAATTCAGTTTATGAAACATGTACAACATAAATACTTGAACCTACATAACAGTTTCTGTAAATTAACCTGGATTAAATTGTTAATTTGAAAATGTATTTTAATTAATCATAACTTTAAACTAAACGATCCGTCAAATCAGCTGATTGCCGTGTATTATTTATGTTCTGCTTGAAAAAGGTACACAATTTAAAAATTTAAAATCAGTTAATTCGAATATGATTATGATGCATTAAAATTTGTTGGGAAGAGGTCAACAATAATATTCATCTACTTGCGGGAGCAAAATAATGCATTATTAAAATTTATTGAACTGATGTCGGGCTGGAAATGTAATTTTACTGGCTAGATGCTAGATAGTAAAACAAGGAACAATTTTTTTCTGCCCAGGCAGCAACATTTTTTTGGTGCTTAGGCATCAAAACTTTAACCGTTATAATGTTGGCAATAACAGTTTATAAAATATCTTTAATCTTTATATTTATGCTATAGCTATGGGTTTTGTAAACTTTTAAGGTACAATAATTTTGATTCTCCCTTATTAATATTATATACCTATTGGCTAATTCAGATTGTATGTGCCATCAAAATTTTTTCGAGTTGGACCTCTACCTGGTTTGTATACAGGAGGGTTGTTTTTCTTCAGGAAATGAGCGGAGCACTGCGAAGCGGCTATTGAAAATTCAAGGGTACACAAAATTAAGGTTTTTAATTTAATATGCGGGGTTTTATCACCTAACCTCAAAGTGGTGGCACGTGCAATCTGAATTTACCTACCTATTTTAGTTTAATAAGTAAACTTTAAATAATACTTTTTATTTATAACAAATATAAATAAGAACCAATATAATAAAATATAATATATAATAAAATACCAACTTTAGCAGATTCATTTTTCTGCTGCCTGTAGATGAAATATTGTTTACAACAAGGAAGCGGGAAATATTTCTGCCTTGTGTATTCATTGCCTGGGCAGTAAATGTAAATGTAAATGAGTCTTAGTCCTTAGTGCGTTGACAGCGTGGGAAAGTAGAATAAATGGGGTGGGGAGCCTATGAGAGCTCAGGATTTTAAAATCTAATTAGCACAGACTGTCAATTCCTGTCATAAAACAGAATTAGGAATATTTTTATTATCATCCGAATTATTATTATACTATAGAGTATAATAATAGTCAACAACTTATAACTAATTTTTAAATAAATTAATAAATAAAATTAGAAACTATTCTAATCATACAGGATATAGCGTGCAAAATAATGTCTTACTAACATCAAGCTAGAATTTTGTGTAAAAGTTAATCTTTTAGTGCCTTTTAAGAATATGTGGTCAACAAAGTTTGTCTGCGGGACATAGCCTGGCAATAGCCATTAGAAAAAAAAAAAAAAAAACGGTGGAGAGCAGCCATGTCCCGCAATTTATGGTGGACAATGGACAATGTGATTTTCATGATCCTGAGTACAAAATTAGTTAGTATACAGAAAATCAAGTTGATGTTAGTTTGTCACTTGATAGGTTAGTTATTCAAATATTGCTCCAAATCAAAGTGATCACCTATTAAATGACAAAGTACCATCAACTTGATTTTTGGTCTACAAACTAATTTTATACTCAGGATCATGAAAATCACATTGTCCACCATAATTGGTGAAGCATGGCCCCTAACCGATTTGTTTTTTTTTTCAAATGCCTAATGCCCATCTACATCCTGCGGACGAACTTAGCTCACCACATATCCTTAAAAGGCACCACAAAGATTAACTTGAACAAAAATTCTAGCTTGAGTCAGACACTTTTTTGCACGCTATCTCCTTGACTATAAAGATCATAATATCTGAAAATTCATGTAAAGAATAAAAAGAATGCAAAAGCATGAACTTATTCCATTTTAGGTACAAACACTTTTAGATCTAATTATTGCAAATTTTTTGGAAGATGAATAAAAAGTGATATCCAGCAATAATTTATGCTATTTTGAGGTCTGGACAATCTGCAATATCTGATTTGAACGTTGTGTTTTAATCTGGTGTTGTGATGATGTGCTGAAGCTGTGTAATTGATGAATGAATGGATTATGGCATAGCTCTATCTACTGTGAAATACAGCATAATATAATCTAAAGATATTAAAAGGTCTGCAGATATTTGAGAATCTATAGAAATACCTGGCTAGATAGTTTCTTAGCCAGTGAAGAACAGTGCTCTTTCCATGTCAACTTAGGGTCAATAAAGACTCCTAAAAATTTAGTGAATGCTGGATTTTTAAAGCTTTCCGAATATCTTAGAAAAAATACCATTATTGCGGTTTTATTTTCATTCAAAGCTGGTTTTTTCAGCATAATAAATACAGTTTTTATGTTCTACTATGAGGACATCTAAGATCTTTGTGTTTAGTACTTATGTTAGCATCATTACGGTTTTATAATATGATCTTTGACAATGACAGTGGCGGATTAAAGGGGGGGGGGGGGGCGGGGGTGGCGACCGCCCCCCCCTTGATTATACTTTTTTCCAAATTTCATAATCAGAAATGCATAAAAGCGCTGTTTTGAGAGGTAATATTTTCAAAATTTTCCGGGGGAGGACCCCCGACCCCGCAATATATCCTCCCCCTCCTCCAATAATAAACTTCTGACCACGCCAGGCGTCCCGGAGTTGTCCCGGTTTTGGACTTTAAATCCCGAACTTGTCTCCCGAAAACACTTTTCGGGACGCCTAAATGTCCTAGTTTTCAATAGATTAATTCGTTTAAACAAATCCACATATTCTGATAATTTATTTTATAAAAAATATAATACAAACTTAAAAGTATAGTTATTGTAACACAATAAAAGTTGTGCACCTAATCATTCCCTTTGTCTAAAATACCTAAAAAAATGTTCGTTCTTGAGAACGAAAATGTATCACAGTTTGTTACCTTCGGTGAGCTCGGAAGCTAAAGGGGGATTTTTAATATTTTCGTTTTATATATCTACGAGCCGTTAAGCCCATGACAACAGAAAAAAAAATAGTTAAATTAAATAAATAATTTAGATAAGTTATTATATCTGAAGACCATCGAATCAAAGCAAATACTCGTACTTATTTTTATTGGAATAAATGCGGTTGATTCAGATTGGCAAAGCAAACATTTTGCTAAAACTACGCATCTATAAATTATTTTTTTAAAAAATGTACTTGTGTTCACGTTCATACTTGTTTTCCAACAAATACACCATATACTTAATCGAGCCAAAAATTACCCTTTTGTGACTAAGTATATTAAAATCAAATTTTACCTCAGAAATGCATTTAAGCGCTGTTTTGAGAGGTCATATTTTCAAAATTTTCCGGGGGAGGACCCCCCGCTATATGCACCCTACAATAATTAACTGCTAACGACACCTTTGACTTACGGTTAAGATATTGTACTGCAGTCGGGGGAGAGGGATCCTGAGAACTCCCCCCCTCCCCCTTTCCTTAGGTCTTTCCATACACCCGAAACCCCTTGGAGGGTCAGATCGCCACCCCCTAGATGACACCCTTAATCCGCCACTGGACAATGATAGACATTGTAGGCTTATCATTGATCAAAATTATAAAGAAAAGTGTGCCCATCACTGAACCTTGTACTATAATGCCTTTGGTAGGGATACCCATCCCCCTCCCAAGGCCTATGGTGGAAATCCCCCCAAAAACTGCCTAAATCACTTGGAATATTTACAAATCCCCCCACGATCTCTGAAGAACGCTCCAAAATTGATTCCCCCCAAAACATTTTTGATGGTGTAGCCTAAAGAAAAAAAGAAGGCGCAGGCTACACCATCAAAAATGTTCATCATTGAAAATGGCGCAGGCGCGCGTTTTTAATTAAATTGTACATTATATGTATAATTAATTAAAACAAAAAGACATTTAAGATAACCAGACATAATTTAGATGTTAAAAGTATGCTTTTGTGGGTGTTGTATAAAGTTGTATAACATGTTTGTATTTTTGAAATTAATAAAATAAAAATTGTTTTTAGCTTGATAATGACCCCAGGAGGGGTTGAAATATCATCATAAAATATAATAATGAGAGCTTAAAGGTTTCATTTATACTACCCATTAGACCATGGAAGGAATTTCTTTTTTAAACAAAAATATCGATAGAGGGTTATACAACACAACTACATAAAAATATTATTATGTTCTAAGTAGTTATATTGGCTGTATAGTTAAAAAGCTAATGCCTAAAAAAAGTAGTTATTCATGCAAACGCGTCTTAAGAGCAGCTCAAATATTTTAGATAATATTGGTAATAAATAAGTAATAATGATTTAGGCCTAATTTATTAGGATAATTTGAATATACACCTTTGTGAAGTGGTTCATCTACAGCTATTATTTATTAGACATTCAGGGAAATTATTAATAGTAGTATTGAAGTATTAATTAACTCTCAGTGGATTTATAATAGCTTCTCTAACTTTTTTGATGATGAAAGAAGAGAATCCATAAATATCTTTACTGTGACTTTTTTCATTTTTTTTTTATGATTTCATCTATATCCAATATTTGAAGATAAGCCTACTGTGTTATATTTAGGGAAGTTTATTGGATTTAGATTTTATCCCGGCGCTGGAGTGTATTTTTCACTGTCTGTTTCCCGTAGTTAATAATAATTATAATTTGATTTAAATTAAAATTTAAACTTTCCGTAGTATTAAAACTACCAAAAACTTAAAAATTGAATTTAGATTTGAAGTATTTGGTATTGTATATTATTGGCTATGTTAGCAAAATAAAAAGTTTAAAGCATTAGCAGATAACAACTGGTCGATCCAGTCTTACTATTGACTTGATACTTGTTTATTATTGACCAGGCTGCCTTCCATTTGTAATCTGAATTTGCAACTATGTTGTCATTGAAGGTTCTTTTTGCTGTTTTCAGAGTTTTTTGTACTTTGACAGTAAATATGTTTAACATATTTATCTACTGCACTATCCAACTGTAATTTAATGATACAAAGTTCTTCTGTATACCAGTAATTGGCTACAATGCTCTTGGAAGATTAATGCGGGTCTGAAGCCTTAGCAGTTCTGAGCCACTCGAGTCAAACACATGCTAGGAAAACACCCCCATTGATTTGTGTACTAGAGCAGTACCTAACGCCAGATGCAGACATCAAATACGCGTGTCTGATGCCTAGTAAGAAAACACCCTTTTAGTAAGCTGTAGAAAATTTGGTTCTTGTCAAACCTACGATGATTCAAATATCCAAGCCTAGTACAGCAAGTATAAGATTAAAACTGGTGGTGACTAACAGAAATAGATAATCATCTTGACAGAAACTGGACTATTTGAGCTTTACCTAATCCAAAAATATTTAGAGCATAGGTTTTCCAATAAAATAACTAAATCTCTCCATAACTCAGGACTCTATGTTCTCTAATGGAGAGATAACCTTTTGTAGTGCTAACAAGTAAAATTTGAAAACATTACTCATAGAATTAGAGGAATTTATGTATAAATGTTATTATTCAATAAAGGTATTAAAAGAAAAGAAAAAATTAAATAACAAATTATAGAATAATAAAAATTTATTTCATCAAAATAGAAACAAAGTTAACAATACTATCTCATCAACTAAAAAAAAAAATCGAAATTATAAATTAACTTATCAGGATGTCACATCTATAATTTTACTTATTTCTTTATAAAAAGAAATTAATTCATTGTTCCAGTGGAAATAAAATAAAGTAATTTTATAATAAAATAAATTTAAAAATAGTACACATTCATATAAATATATAGTTTCTTTAAATAAATGCTAAAAACAAAAAAAGTTGATATCTAATTATTTTTATTTCTTCCGAGCTGAAAAAAAGGTATAATTTCTCATATTTGCTAAAATGAAGGACTCAAAATTAATTAGATTTAGGGGACAGTTAAATAGTAAAAATACATTTTTGTGCAAGTTTACTAAAAGAAGAATGTAAACTGTTTAACAACATAATTAATTTTTTAAATTAGATCTTTAAGATTAAGATTTTAAAATTTAGAGCACTGAGATATGATTATAATTAGAAGTTTATGAGCAAAATATAAATTATGATTGTCCAAACCATTTAAAATTTTAAAAATATTTTGTAACGTGTTATCCAAGGATTCTCCGTTAAATGTAATAATATTGTACCAAAATTAGCTTTCAATTACAAACAGTCAACTTCAGGACAGTTAATATAAGACTTGAGGCAAAGGTTTGAATCTAATTTAAGTAAAAGTCAAGGAGCCTCATTTGCTGACCCTTTCCGTTACATTTCACTGGCACTGAAGATACAATTTTTTTATATAAATAGTTATATAAATATTGTAATATAAATGGTTTATATAACAATGTTACTTCAAGTGTTAAAACTTTTTTCTTTATTCTAATTAAGGGACTTCAATGCTAATTTATTTAATTTACAAATTGATTTATAATTTTTTTTTTAAATATTGATCTTAATTTAATCTCGTTAACTTATGTCCAACCCAATTTATTATAAGTACATGCTTCTAAAAATGTGTACATACATTTTTTTTTTTTCAATTTCAGATTATTCGAGCATATGAAGGTAATTATATCTTATTAAAATAGATCTTCTGTAAGAGATAAAAAAAAATGTATAAGAAAACAATTGAAGTTTCACTTTCTAATCGAGGAGTAGAATTGAACAGCCACCGAAAAAAGCAGGCAAGTCAAATGTTTATAAAAATTAGATAATTTGTCAGGGACATCACTGACACTTTTATCAAAGGGACAAGTAGGCAGAAGGCTCAGCAAACTGAGGTCTCAAGAGTTTTGATTGAGCTACCAATTTTTCTTCCCCCCACAAAAGTGGCAATCATGTACCTAAAAAGCATTTGCTACTTCAATCACAAATTTTTGAATTGTATAACTGGCTGGACTAATGAAATAGATCCATATGCTCTACATGTATATAAAATTGGGATAACTAATAAAAGAGCATTAAAGAATGAAAAAGCAATACATTTTGAGCAACTTAAAAGGTTATTTAATGTAAATCACCCAGTGCTGCCACTGAACTGACAACAATAGTAAGTAATCTAATTTTATTTTTTAAATTAATTTTAACCTATGAGAAATCATGCCTTTTATAATTGGTACAAAACAATAATTTGAAAATATCACTTTAAAACTTATGGTCCCGATTATTTACAGAATATAAACAAAATATATAAATCATAAATAATAATTATAATAATAAAAAAGTAATAAACAATTTATTACAATTTCAAGGAAGGCAGGAAGAACAAAAACAAGCCATAAGCTAAAAAAAAAATACCAAAAAAAAAAACAAAAAAAACAAGGTAAATACCATTTTACAAAATTCAAGAAAGAGGAGAAACAGCATTTAACTTTTTCGTATCTAATAATACATATATTATAAAAAGTAAAGTTTTATTTCAGTCAGTCATACTTTATATTTGTAACTAATAAAAAAAAAAAAAAAAATCAAAATAAAATAAAATAAAAAAATCAGCCTAAATGAACCGGAAATAAACAATTGACTAACTGGTTTACTTATTCTTTCTACAATTTTATTATATTTCACAAAACAATTTTAGACATCACAAGATACACAAAAAAAGGCAATAATAATTATAAACGTATACTAAACATTAAATAGATAAATTAAAAAATATGAATTATTTATTAATTTACTTCCACTAATATTTTCTATTCATATTGTTAACAGATAACAAAAGTAAAATAATAATTAAAAATAAAGTGAACAAGTATTACGATGTAAGGATTTTATTATTTATTTTCTTTTTCTATATGTATAAATGTATATTTCATAAGAAATATTATAATTAAAAAATTCAGTGGAATGTAAAATTGAAGTATACCAAAACAGAACCTTAATGGTAGAAAACAATTTTTCAAATAATTGATTAGATTGTTTTAACTATATGTTGGGTTTAAATTTTTTCAGAACTTCTCAAAGAAAACATTTAACTAAAATGTAAGTTAGTAAATGATAATTTCTCTGTCTATAACCAAATATGTATAAGGGGTTTTAAAATTCGTGTTAAACAAATTAACTAAGGTTTTTCTATTCATAGTTTTCTAAACTGATACACATTTATTGTAAGGAGAGTTTTCTTAGTAACATCCAACAAAATATTGATTAGTATTGTCAAAAATTGTTGTTTGTATTGTGGTATTGTCAAAAAACCATAAGTAACACTATTAATAAAGGAAACCAAATTTATTATTTATTTATTTTGAGCTGAATCCACTTAAGTGAAAAAGTGGTATAAAGAATTAAATAAACCAACAATCACCCATCATTTTTATTGTTGTTTTGTTAATATTCGTGGTAGATTAAACGCAATTGTATTTTTGAAACACATAAATTTATATAAATGTAAATAATAAATATGTATTAGAGTTACACATAAATCAAAATAATTTGTTCGACATTTGAATAAAAACTGCTGTGGCAATGATAAGATAATATAAGATTATTCTATTAATGTTAGAGCAAGTTAATTTTTGTTATAACTTTCTTCAATAATAAAAATAAAATAAGCAAGCTAATTAAGTAAATTACATTAAATTATTATACCTTCCTTGAAATTAATTTTTAGCTGATTAAAAATTAAAATTAATTACTATACAAAAAAATTTTCCACTAAACAAAATTTTATACACAAACAATACAAAAAAATTATTACTTTACATTAATTAATAATTAAAATCACAAATAATTTGCTAAATTGGTAACCAATTCAGCTCGACTAGCAGCCTTGGCCAAAAAATTAATATACATATACAATACATACATACATATATATATATATATATATATATATATATATATATATATATATATATATATATATATATATATATATATATATATATATATAAATATAAATATTAGCACATAAATATAATTAGGATATTAAATAATAATAAAAATGAAATAAAAACCAATTAAAATGGCACATATTATATTTTTAAAAAATCCAAATAAATTTTTAAAATTACTACACAGGAACATATATGAACTGATTTCATAATAGAAAAATTAAAAATTTTGGAAGCTATGTTGATGAAAATTAAATAATTATTCTTTGTTACATGAAATTGTAGTATTTAAAAAAAAGGTTAAAATTAAAAATAAGTCTCATAGGAAGGTTACAGTGTTTTTTTTTTTATATTATTTTTCAAAATATTGTAAAATGGAAGCATTAATATTTAGATAAAGAGCAACTATTACATTTTTATAGGTGTCAGTAGAGTCTATAATACAAACAAAAATATAAATCTAAAAGTGCAAAATAAATCTGTTTTGTTTAAAAAACAAAACTTGTTTCTAAGACAGCACAGAATTGTTTCTTACCAGATAGATGTTTCTATCCATTCACTAATAACTATTAGTGCAATTCTTTAAAGAGATGCTGCTTTACACGGCTCTAACAATTAATTAGATCTGTGCATCACAGAAATAAGTGATAAACTTAATTAAGTTAACACTTATTTTGTAGTAATAGTTATCTAAGTCATCTTATTCGGCATATTTAAACAGAAGCATTCTTCACCAAACTTTCATACTTGACTTGGAGCAGTAATTAAAGAGCGCACCACATAATTAAATTTATGAAATGAATATGAAAATATTCATGGTAAAAATTAAATGAAAAAAACAACATTAATTTAAGGACACAAAATAAAAATTAAATTCTATTCATAAATAAAATTTAAAATACCTTAAAACCATTATAACAAGATAATCTTCCAAGAGACTTTTAAATCACCGTATTTATTGAAAATAATAATAGGGATATAGTAAACTACTAAATCAATTTTTCAGGAATCATTGTCCCATTTAAAATGATATTTCTTTTAAATTAACAAAAAAAGACCGAGTAATGGTAAGTGTAGCAATTACACCCTGACAAGTGGAACAGAGTAAAAATAATTTCAATGGGGAGATATAGCGTCACTCCTACCTACTCAGGATTATTTGTTCCATCATAATTATTAGTACTTATTGACTCTATTTTTAATAATTATGTCTAAAGAGGTTAACATAAAGTAACTCAACAATATTGTCACCACAATTTTATGTAATAATTAACATTTGCTTCAACATTTTATATCATCTTCAGCGTTAACATATTAAGAGTTAAATGTCTACTAACTACATATTTTAACGGTAAAAAATGGGGGTAGACTAGGTCTATAGAGGGATTAAGGAAGGAACCTAGTTAATGGGTATGAAGTGAAGATCCAAAGAGGAACCCAGTGTAGGGTTAGGTCGGTTATAACATTATACCTGATAACAATTGTGGTGAAAATATTGTTGTGTTACTTTCTACTAACCTCTTTACTCATAAATATGAAGTGGTACCACAAAATCTCAGTCAAAACAACCAATCATTTAGTTTTAATAATTGATAGTTGGATTTTTCAAAAATATTTGAGCATCCAGCAACAAGCTCTTTTCTATACCAATCACTATTTTTCAATAAACACGCTGATTAGATGGACATAGCTCATTTAACCAGAACAAATGACTAGGTTTAAGCCACATTCAAATTTAAAAAAAACCTAAAAATGACCTATTCGTTCTTAGAACCTAGGTTTAAGAACTCAGAACAAATTTTGTATGTTTAATATAACTTTAAGTTAGAATTCATTTTATAATATTATTTGAATCCCTTTTTTTCTCTCTCTTTTAAGCCTAGAGTAAACATTATTCTGGCTAAAATTGAACTATGAACTTATATTAATTAGTAATTAATCTATGTAAAAAAAACTAAATGAGAGAAAAAAATTAAAACACGCTCTATTGAAAACTAAAGAAATACTAAAAAAGAAAACCTGAAAATATCTATTGAAGTGACACAACTATTAGTGTAACTATTGTTACTACTTTTTATTAGCTTTAAATACGATTTAAAGAAGCACAAAAAGTGTAGTTAATAAGAAAAGAAGTACCTTTCAGGAATAAAAATGTCTTAAGCAATAATCTGAAATAATAATGTAATTTATAATGAGTAAGTGTAATGTAGTCTATCTATGAGATATTAAGAGATTAAATTTAAGTTTATTATATCAAAGAACCTCTAAACTTTGAAAACCAAATTGCTTTAATTTTTTTAAACTGTTCTTTATGTTATAATTATATTTAGAAATTAACCACAGACACACACATCTTGCTTATGGACTGAGTGATGTACACAAAATTTTAGGTCAATAAGATGACATAAACTGAAATTATACTTTTAATATTGGGAAGGGAAATTGTAAGAGGAAATAGCAATAAATAGTGTATAAAGTTCCCCTATTTTTATTTCTGCTCGTCCCCCCTGGACAGGCAAACATATGAAAGTAGAGTGCTATAAGAATGCTTTGCCCAGGGTGCAAAGTAAATAAAATGGGGGCCTGATAGAATGGGCTAGTAATGAAGTATACTCTTGCCCTCACAATGTTTTATTAATTGAGTAGTTCCTTTTTACAACAATTTTACCATAATATTTTAAGGCTTCAGAATTTAAAGGGCCTTATGATAATTCAGTCTATTATTTTTATTTAAGAAGGGAATAATCATAAATGGTTCAATGATTCAGTTAAAGAACTATATAAAATGAAACTTTTAGAACATTGATATATATGATTATTACTGTCAATGTGTTATGTATTATATTTTGTAGGAATTAGTTAATCTAACTTAAGAAAGCATGCAAAATTTCACACTTATTGTGTACATTTAATTCTAAGATAAAAACAATGAAGGCAGAAACCTGAAAATTACTTTGCAATATAAAGAGTAATATGTTTGCTAATTAATTTGTTTAAGAACAATACATCTTATCGTATAATAAGATTGTGTAGTCTTATCAACAATAGTAGCAATTTTCATTCCTTTAGGTACTTCATATTATTGAAAAAATAAAAGAAAAAAATGCACAAAGTAAAACACAAAAATTAACTAAAACTGTCATGAATAATGGATAGTATTAATATTTTTTATAAGATTAAACAATTTAGGTAAAATCCTACTCAACTGCTTTGTATACGATATTGAAAAATAACACAGCATTTCAAAAATCTTTATAAATCTTAAGTTTACCTTATAAAAGCAGTTTAGGAGTAAGATAATCACAAGTATTAGTTTTTATTTATATATATAGTTTATTTATTGTTAACATTTTTTATATGTATTAAGTCATGATAGTGTAATTTTATTTATTTATTTTTCTTCTTCTATTATGTATTATTTCTTAAATAAATTTTGCTTTGGTAATGATTAATAATGGGTTAAACACATTTTTCTTTTTTTTTTTAAAAAAATAAAAATAATAATAAACAATCAAAAAATAATAATTAAACAAAAATTTAACATAAAAAACCTAAAAGTTAAAAATTAAACGTTGCAAAATAGAATTTATATTGGTATCTGAAAGGAAAGGTGGGCTTTAATGATTGTTAGATAGATTTATGATGTGGAACCTGAATTGCAGAGGCGGTAGCACCTTATATCGTTGGCAAGTCGGAAAATATTCTGTGTAAATGATGGAAGATCCTAAAATAAAAAAAATAGATAAATTAGTTAATACTCATTCATTATAACAATTATATAATAATAATTGTTGTTCCAGGTAAAAGTTTTTTGAATTGGCAAAAAACAATATTAGAGAAGACACCAATTTCCACCTCCATTTCTCATCCCTAAGTAAGAGTTTTATTAACAGAGAGGGGAGAAAGTTGTTTAGGCCATATTTTTTAAACATTCATTTATATTGAAATGAACAATAAAGATTGCTCTAAAAAACTGCCTGACCTGATGGTATTTCCAGAGATATTCCTTCCTTAATTTTTTTTTGGTACTACCTATTTATTTTTAATAAATTTCACATGCTCCTTAAGTGAGTGTTTTATTACCAAGATGAGGTAATGTGTAGGCACTTCCTACCAAATCACCTTTGTGTATCCAATAATTTCAAAAACAAACCTCTTCTCTTGATGTTTCCACATTAGTTAAATGTAATTCTTCATATTTACTATCAGATTTTAATTAATTTAACTTTTCGTACTAAATAAAAACAACAGTTTAGATAAAACACATTTATAATTCCCCAGTATAGTATAAAACTTAAAGAGAACTTACTGTATCAGGCTTGATATTGTTCCTGAGAATTTCTCGTTGGCTATCATCGAGACCTGGAGTTTGACTTAGGAACTGCGGTAGGAATGATGAATAGAATGATTCAAGATCTACAGCTGCCATGTTGAAAACCGCTGTGGCTATATCCTCAGATAGCAGGGCATGAGTCTTGTTAATCAATGAAGTTAGAAGTACAGTCAATAGAAGAGCCAAAAACTGTATTCTGAACATATCCTGTAATAAATTAATATAATAATTAAGAAAGTGGTTCTACTTAATAAGCTATTTTTGACTATATATTATATTTATTTCTTAACACTCTGAGTAATCCACTTGTGATGCTTGTAATACGAGGTGATATATTATGTTGGAGCATAAGGCATTATCTTTTTTAATGGCTATTGAATTTGTTGAGTAGCATCAATATGAATGAAAATATGTTTTAATAAAACAGAAATTAATGATTATTTAATAAATAAATAACAACAGACTAAACCTACATTTAAATAAAGAAGATGGAAGCACCTGAAAGTCACAGTAACAGCAACAGACATCCAATAAGATAGAAGAATAAAAAACTGCACTTATAAACTTACTTTTTTATCAGTTAAAAAAATGATTAATGTAAGGATTAAGGGTGATGTATGGACTAAAAATATAGGCTTTAAAGTATACCTGGAATATTAATAATTATAATTTTACTTTTAACTATTTCATATTAAGAATGGAATCATTCTTTTTTTGAAAAAATATAAAATAAATAACTAATGTGTGAAAACTCACATGTACGAGTATTAATTTTTTCTTAGGAATAGATGGATACCCAATCGTAGAAAAATGGAAGATGATCTACTGAGAGATTACTAACAGAGGTAAACTACACTTGGACATAATCGAAAATCTCTAAGTAATCTAAGAAAATCTAATAAGTAATATACTGATGATGGGCCAAACCTTCCATCTTCAATGACCCCTTTTTAATAATTAGTTAATAAAAGAGAAACCTCAGGTTAATATTAGAAGTTTATTTTATTTTCTATTTTAATTATTAAATGGAGACAAAAAAGTGAAAAGAGCACAAGTTATAAGAGCAAGTTATATGAGCACTATTATTCATTCTCTTTTTACTACAATACTCTTGATTTCGACAATATTTCAAAATAGACGACTTTTGTAATAAGCCAATCAAAAAATGTAACTCTAATAAAGTTAATTTAAAAAATCCAATTTACTTTGTGGTAAAGTTTCCATTTCCTATTAATATCCTCAAGAGCCTGCAAATTCTGGGAAAATAGGGCTATATCTGGCTGAGTGAGGGAATGTCCAAAAGCAGTAAGAATAGCTGCTAGTTGATCTCCATGCTCCAATACAGGTTGACAATCATTAACAGCACCTTGGTAGAAGTACTGCCACTTATGAAGAACCAGACTGAAACAAAATATATAATTTTAATACTTAAATCATTGATAAAATAGTGATGATTTGTCAATGAACTAAACATTTTTAAGAAAATACTGTCCCCCTCAAACTTGGGGCACCTGTTAGTTGGACAACAACAGCTTAAAAATTGAGTACTTTCATAAATTCCATAATATGTAATATTTCCAACTTTATTTAATTTAATAAGGCTCAGAACAAACACTATCATAATTATCAAGGGAAAGATAAATTAATACAATTTTTTCTTAGGCAAATCCCCTTTCTCTAGACTCTAGAATATTACAAAGTTATTATGAGTAAAATTAGTTGTTTCTACCTAGATTTTTTGGAACTTACACTTAGTAAATAATAAAACTCACAGCAAAATTGATTAGTTTATTGTCCAAAAACCTGTTTCTATAGCTAGAGTCTAATATAATAAATCTAGATCATCCTGAAGAGACCTCGTCGGAGATTTTGTGTATCCCGACATATTGAACCCATTACAGAGATGTTTGAAGGGAGTAACTCCTGATGAGAGAATCATTTGCAACTGTTCTTGCAATCATCGAGTAGCAAATGACAATGACTCTCTTATGAGCAAATCCCTGTAACGAGTTCCAAAAGTCGGGATTCACAAAATATCTAATGCCATCTCCTTCGGGAGATCTAAATATTTAGGTCTCTATTAAACAATATTAAAACTTTAGATATTTAGATTTTGATAATAAACTGTCAAATTTTCGTCTTTAAGATATATTAACTATTATCAAAATGTGGTTCATATTTAAAGGATATATCAAAATAGATTTTATTTGTTCTAGTGGTTGAGATATAACCATTTTTTTTTAAAGAATTCTTGTTCAGATGTGCATTATTCATTATTGAAATTATGATTAATTAAAATGTTAATTGTATGAACTACATATAGTAGAAATTAATTATTTGATTATAAATTGTCATGTAAAACTTGAGGTTATATAGGGGACTATAATTAATGGACAGATTGTCAATTATATAATATCCAATTAGAAATTTACAGTGAGCCATTAAGTTTTAATATCTAATTAATTAAGTAATCAATTAATACAAATTAATTAATGGTGTCAATAACTAAATACAATAGATTGATAATGAGGAATTATGTTACATTAAAATCCATAAGTACAGCCTAATATGCTCCAGGTAAGGGAGATGAGAAAAATAGGTTTCAGTAATCTTTGTGTTATTCAGAACTCATGATATATTACAATAAATGATATAAATGAAATGAAGTACCTGTAAAGGAGTTTAAAGAGTGATGGTTTAATGATTGGGCTAGTTTGTTCAGTTAGAGTTGGAATAATGTTTTCAAGGCACAGTGCAATACATGATGGTACGAAGTGCTTGAAAGATGCAGCTGGCTGCTCAATAACAAGAGTAAGAAACTGAAGAAGCTTGTCAACTCCACAAGTCATATCAGTCACACCCAATCTGTAAATTATTAATTGCCTTAAAATTACGCCAATTAAAAAGTGTGTTAAACAGAAATGAAGAGCTGTTTTAAAACTATAAACAACAAATAATTTTAACTAAGCTTAAAAATCGCAATGACTTAATAATAGCTCCCAGTCACACCCACTCTATTCTCTGTAAAATTGTGGAGCAAGGAACAGCACAACCAGCCTGCAGGAAAGTCATGTCTATCTTCCTAAAAAATAAAAAAAAATAAAAGAAATAATACCAAGGGATTTTTCACTTTGTTTGTCCATTTCAAGGTAGAGGCTGCTTAAATGAAAACTTTGGGTAAGGTAAAATAAGCTAGAGCAACACTTGATTTTGGACTAAACCCTTTCTTGTTTCCTCAAGGAGCATCAACTTAAATTATAAAGATTTTGGAGGGACATAATCATACTGAATAAAACAGGGAGATTGGAAATTGAATGGTTTATAATCATTCAATAGTTTTATTTAAGTTAACCCACTTTTATTGATGAAAGCTGTTATAATTTGACAATGAACCCATTATAACCGTTTTGTTTTTATCCAATATACACTCTTATAAGATAGAGAAGACACAAATAGTTAGCATCATTTTTTTTTTTTTTTTTTTTTTTTAAACAATTGCTATCCAGAAAGTCTAAGATTTACCATTTCATTGGACACTTCTATTACAAAATACTTTAGCTTACAAGGAAATGAATTAAATTTATAAAAAAAAAATAAAAAAACCAAGTCCGTCCATAGTTAAGGGAACTAGATTTGTGACTGGTATTAGAATGGTCAGAAGATGTTAGAAGTATAGTATAGGCAGTGCTCGATTTCCAGAAATTGAGGTGCCGGAACTACAAACTCTCTCACCCCCCCTACAAAAGGGGGGTCCGGGGGTCCTCCCCTGGCAAAATTTTGAAAAATAAACGTTCAAAAACAGCATTATAAGCAATTTTAGACATAAACCCACATGGCAATCAGGTGGGTTTAGTGTGGAAACTTATATCATTTTAAGTAGTATTTTGTATAAACAATTTCTTGATTAGCATGTTACGTGTTGTTATAATAATACCTATAATTAAATCAACAAAACATTCAAAACAACAATTATAATTAAATCAACAAAACAGCGTCTCTGCACATTTCTTATTTAATACGAGATATTTTTGTGTATTTGGAGAAAATAAAAAATATATTTGCCCCACGGTCGCGGGCCGAGAAAGGCTTAGATGCTTCCCAGGACGCAGCTTAAGAACGACAGGCACTTAGAGTTAGCAACGAGCTACATTTATATTCTTTATTAATAAATTCCGAGCTTGTCTAGGGTAATACTATGGTGTCAGTTTAATGCATGATGTCCTTAATCAAATTTGTAGTCACTCACTGAAAAACAAAATTTTTAACTAAGGATTTAAAAAAAGTTCCGATAATTTTATTTTATATTTATCAGAGAGAGAGGTCCCGGAACGCCGTTCCGCCTCAAATCGAGCCCTGAATATAGGTGAAATAGAAAATTCAATGGTAGAGTTATCATAAAGTAATTTGGTAAATATGCAGCAAAACAATGATAAAACTAACTGGGTGAAAGCGTTGATGAAAGTGTGAACAGCACGCTGAGTGAATTGAGCTCCCATCTGATGTTGTAGACATCGGAAAGCTTCCAAGAATAAAGTGAGCATAGGATCACACTGCTCAGGCTTGGTTTTAAGTACTCTAGGGAATTCATTTAATACTTGTTGCAGAACAGGCTAAAGAGAAAAACAAAATAATATATTAGTAAAAAAATGTTAAATCAATTTTAATTGGTTTATACATTTAAACAATTATAAAATTTGACATATCATTTAAATTTAAAACTCTATTCATAACCTTTTAATTTTAGAAATAATAAATATTGGAAATAACAAATTACCTGTACAGCAGTAAAAAGTAGTTTCTTGCTGGCAGTGGTATCAGGTCTACAGTAAAGTAAGAGTGAGGTAACATGAGATAAGTCATTAACACCCTGGGGGGACATGGCTTCAATAAGACCAGCAAGCAATTGAAGTCTTGTATTATCTGATTCCCACTTCCAGCAAAGAAGACATCGGCAGAGTGCACAATAAACAACTGACATTGTCTGGAATAAAGATAAATGAGTTATACAATAGTATATTAACCAAATCCCAATAATTAAACTCTTTTTTACAATATAAAGATTTGGTTGTTTATGTTTTTTTCATTTTGGTACCCAGCGGTACTATAAGTTGGTAATCAATGAAATTAAAATAGTATAATGCGAGATAGACAGAAAATAAGTAACCCCAAGCTTAAGATTTCCCTCAGAGCAAAATATAGGAAAAAAGGAACAGCATTTAATTAAACAGTTGTTTCCAAATAGAAAAGCTAGGTTTTGAAGCAGAGTTGCTTTTAATAATAAAGACTAAAACTTATTTACAGTCTGGGAAAAGATGGTCTTTAATTAATGTCTACGAACCTGCTTCGGTAGATGAGAGAGATCAGTAGTGAATAGAGTAAAGAGTTGATCAAGGCATCTATACTGAGTCTTTTGCATGCAGACTGCATTAAGTGCATGTGCAGCAGCATGTTGAAGTTTCCCTGGTGTAGTCTGATCAGTCAGTAGAGGAACAACTGCACTCAAAGATGTGTCAAGAATTGTCTCACACATGCATGCATTCAATCCACCCACAACTTGACTCTCACTTAAAAAATAAAATAAAAACATAATTCTAAGAGGGCCTTTTTTAGATTCATACAAAGTTAAAAGTTAACATATAATAAGTGTTATGACTTGGAGAATAATATCATATTAAATGGATTTTTCAAACAAATAACTAGTACCAGTACTAGACAGGTAGGATGAACAACTTTTTCTAACATAACAATTAGGCCATGTTTTAGGTCCATTTTACCAGCACCAAGGTAAAGAGTTTAACACTAGCCACTTAACACATCCAACCTCTGCACCATGTACCGCCAAAGAGAGTGTGGTGTGACCATTAGTGAACGTAGCAGACGTGGAGAGTAATTTAATCCACACGATCACACTGGCTCCCTTGACAAACAACTCAAGAATATATCTAAAACTTACAGTTCAATAAGATGTTCCTTGACTTGAGATAATTCATGTCTTTCGTGAAGTTTAGCCTGAGATGCCTGAACAGCTAAGTTTGCAAATAGGACAGCAAGGTTGTGCGGTACAGCTGCTTGTATCATCGAAGGGTAAAGCCTTGCCACAGTCTGAGTAATAGCTGAACAGTCTTGAATCCAGTCTGGAGAAGCTGCACTAGCAAGAGACTCAGAGCCCACCACAGCTCCGGCAAGCAAGGTTGAATATAAAGACATCACAGGTTGCCAGCTTTCCAACTGAAGTATAGAATTTATATTATTATTTTTTGCACATGACAGTGGATAATGATTATTAAAGAAGGAAGAAAAAAATAGCTATGAATCTTTTAGTAAAAGCTACAACATATTTGAACATGTTATATTGCTATACTGTATCTAATGGCTTTAACTTATTAACCCTCTTAAAAATTTTCCCTAAAAAAAAATGAAAGTTAACACAGAAAAGGTACTTCTACTAGGTATATCGATAAAGTCTTCATCATTAAGAAGTTGATAGTAGTAGAACAGGGAGGGCAAACCACTTTTTTGCACCTATGCCCTTGTTCATTAACCCCGTATGAAGTTCAGCCACTTCACACACCAATGTACCCGCAGGAGCGAATAAGGTGTAAGCAATTAAAGTGTAAAAAAATAAGGTGTAAAAAATTAAAGTGCCAAGGCATGGGATTGAACCTGTGACTTCAATCTTGACTCATAGATGACCGAACATATGTGAATATTGACTTTTAGCACCAAGGCTTCTCTGAATCCCTTCATTTTTAAGAATGCATTGAAAAATGTATTTAGATATAATTACCACAAGAGTGCAAGTTTGAGTTGGTGCAAGCTCTGCTACTTTAGCAATTACTTCAATGCACTGCCTGAGAAATTTTCCTCTCTCAGTTTCCTCCTGATTATTTGAGAAAAAAAGAATAATAACAAAAAGAAGATGTAAATTTAAAACAATTATCATAAATAATTCACAAAAATAAGATAAATAATTTATTGACACACTCACATCATTGTCTAATATTTCGTTGTCCAAATCCCTGTGACCCTGTAATTTTTTAAGTAAAGCATGGACAAGGGATACCAAGACCTCTTCATACCTGAGAAAAAATCAAATTAATAATGTAAAATTAAACAAAAAATGAACTGCTTCAAAATGGTAATATACAAATCATACTTCATATTATTACGACATGTTATGAAACAATAAGAAAAACAGAGATTAACTAAACTTTTGCAGGTATAAATAACTTCAATAATTTCTTAAATTACACAAAATAACTATACTTTGAAGAAAGCAAAGTTTCTTCTTACCAAATAATTTAAGGATCCAAAAAAATTGGATCAGCATGGTCAAAAAATGTAAGGACACATGTCCTCCATGTGTATACATATTAATATTAATAAAAGTGAAAATAACAGAAACTTTTAGGATTTTATTATTCATTTCTATTTATCATAAGTATGAATAGAATCTTTTGAACATAGAGTTTTTCTTCAAAGTAAACCTTTTCATAAACTATTCAAATTAAAA
The DNA here is from genome assembly GCA_951217055.1 of Gerris lacustris. Lineage (NCBI taxonomy): Eukaryota > Metazoa > Arthropoda > Insecta > Hemiptera > Gerridae > Gerris > Gerris lacustris. Next base: position 65,071,408 of record OX578277.1, on the reverse strand, counting down.
ATTATTTAAAATTACTGTTATTTTTGTTAAAAAAAACAAGATTATTTGAGTTTGTTCTGTATAAATCTCTCTTAACAACGATTACTCTATTTTTGTAACCAACAAAAGTTAAGGTAACAAAAAAAAAAAAAAAAAAAAAAAATTATTCAATATTTTAAGAAAATAAAAATTACTTGGCAATATGAGAGGTGTCTTTTAGCTGAAGGTATTCAAGAAGTGAATTCCAGACATCAAGAGTGTTATAGAAACCATCGAGGCAAGGTTGCTTGAATGTAAACTGGAATAATGATGAAAGGAAATCCAATACAGGAAAGCCAGGGCTGGATTCCACCCTGTGCCAGTGAATACTGACAACCAGTCTTGTCATCTCAGTCAACTTACTCACATACCTGGAAAATATAAAATACATTATAAAAATATAACATTTTAACAATTATTTTCTAGGGGCTGAAATAATTCATGATAAATTACACTTAATAAACAAAGCAATATAAGCTTAAAAGATTACAAAGAAATAAAATTAGTTTAAAAAAAAAAAAAAAAAAATAGAAGAATAAGCTTTTAAAAATATGAAATTTAATGTTTCTATTTATACTGCTTAACTGATTTAAGTTGATAATTTATGGACTCTTTAGTAATATTAATACATTATAAATAATCTGAATTAAAAAAAAAAAAAAAAATGAGACTAAGATTATATTTAAATATATATATATATAAATTTTTAAAGAGATACATACTCAGGGTCGATGTCATTCATATTAGAAATGAGAGCTGCTCTCAGAAGTGAATTGTTGTGGACACATAGTGAGAGAAGTGAGTTCTGGAATGTGGCAGGAACACAGTTATTGTACAGTAACTCATTAAGAGCTGATACTCCATGAAGTCCTTTTGAATCCTGGAAATAAGATATATTGCTGAGTTAACATTATAATTGAATATTTAATTTTAGCTTCATTTTTTTGACCATGGTGGTATAGCTATGGTAAAAGTATAATTGCTGAACAAAAACATTACATAGAAAAAAAGGTACTTGACAAGGTGGCAAATCACTAAATCATATTAATTCTTGCTCTTATTAGATCTCCCTTGAGTTTTTTTTATATAGTCAAATTTCCGTAGGTCGAATTTGACGTGCACGTCTTTCAGAGCGCGAAAGTTAGAGCCGAAACTTAAAGCGGGGTCGGTGCACATAGATACAAATAATGTAACAATGCATATATATAAAGTGTAGAAATAATAAACCTCTGGAACACTGATATTCATGCTATAACAACTTTTTGAAGAGAAACTTCTTTAGGTGAGGTAGAGTAAATTGGCTTGGATGAAATGAAGTTTGTGACTCTTGACTTGTCCAGGTAATAGATTTTTTTCAGGTAAATCAACTGCTGGCTTAAGTTGGCAGTTGATTTACATGTAAAAAAAAATCTTCATTTGGACTTGTCTCGATCAGCAGGCAAGTGCGTTAAACATTGAACCACAGAGGCAGATATGTTTCAGTATACAGAATTGGTATATAAGTGTAATATTATATAAATTATAATAGTATAATATATATAAATGCTGTTTTCATGTTTTTTCTTCAATATTCGGTGAAATGTTATGAAAATATTTTATTAATTGAAATTTTTTTCTTAGAGAAATTATCTGACTGCGGTGGCATTGTTTATTAATAAGTATGTTGCTTATTATAATGACCCTTAATGGTTTACAGGTATAACATGCATTACTTAAATAAGGTTTATCATGCTATTTCATTATTAATTAAAGAGTCTATTTTGTTATCCCCCCCCCCCATTCCTACCGGACTATTTTTCGCACCCTTCAACTTTTAAGGGGTTTTCTGATATCCCAAGATTGTTTAGTGCACAAAAAACTAAAAAAAAATCATGTGTTAGGTTAATCACCTTACTATTTATTTTTTAATTTAAATCAAATTATTATTATTATTTACTACGGGAAACAGACAGTGAAAAATACACTCCCGCGCCGGGATTATTAATAGATATATTTAAATTTATACTTTTGTGGCCTTTGTCCAAAATTATGATGTGTAGATTGTCTTTACTTCATTAGTTTTAAGGAAAAATCAATCAGTCTACTAGGTATTAGTATAATAGATGTTAGTCTACTGCTACCAAATAGAAAATATGTCCTTGTTCGATCTTCAAGACCTGTTTGAACAAATTCTAACAGACGTTGTATCATATTGGCCTCCAGGTCAAGTAACTTTGAGTGTTATTGTTTTTTATTAAAAAAATATGAGTTTATTATAATTACCTTTTATATTCTACACAGTATACAGTTGTCTGCTATGGCAGACAACCTTAAAAGTTAAAGGGTGCAACCCTGTATATGCGGTAAGAGTGGGGGGGGGGGGGGGGGGGGGGATAACAAAAAAGACCCTTAATTAAATCTAAGTAATAACAATTCTAGAGTTTTCTTTATCTTGGGACCAACAAATCCTCATTTTAATGAACATAGTATATAAGTGGAGCAATTTGATTTGATTTACGATTAAAATTGAATCATGATCTTCTAGGAACGATTTAAACTCTCAATTATATAAATATATGACATATTTATATAATAATATTATATTAATATGAGGGAGGGAACATAAAATCAAATGGTTGAATTCAACAGAAGTAATAAAAATATAAAAGTATTAAATCTCATTCTAAATGTAAGTTTTTACAGCTTGAGTTAATCTATTGAATAAAAAAAAAATAATGCTATATGACTACCATATAAAAACAAACCTTATTTTAAAACAATTTAAAATACTTTGTTTTAAAATCAACTATAATATTTTATTTTATTATTATTCTTTTTTTTTTTTTTAAGAAGAAAAGTGGTTCTTACAGGTTGGGAAGCAAAGTGAGTGATAAGAGATAGAAGTTGTAAACAGTTGATGTCAGCAAGAGGAATCCAAGAGAAAAGATGAGCTAAAGCTTGCAATGAGCCAAGAACAACACTGTTATCTCCACCAGGGCTTCTACTACCAATCTTTGCTTCCTCCAGCAGACCTGAAAACCAATACAAGTCGTTTTAATACTTACAGAAAAAAACAATAATAAATATTTAAAAACACACCTTTTTGTCATTAGAACATTTTTTGCTATTCTATTATCGTTTTTAAGATCTCTTTTTCTCTCTCTGAGTATATAAAATAAACATTAAAATGTTATAGTAATGTTTTATTTAAATTAATTGCTCTAATAACAGCAGTACATATTGTAAATTTTATTCTTTTAATAATATTATTTATTTATTTGTCTAAACTTTTAATAGGTAGGAATTTTGTTTTAAACAATTTGTAAAAAAAGTAATATGATTCTCACCAGTTAAAATATTAAAAACTTGTGGAATGTGAGCAAGAAATAACCGCTTAAGTTCATCCTTTCGAGAAATGCTAAGATCTTCTCTGGGGTAGATGAGCTCTTCAGACGCAGTCTGCAGGAAGGCAATGCCAAGACTTCTGGTATCATTGCTTTCTATCAACTGAAAAAAATAATAATTCAATAATAAGAATTAAGATTATAATTAAGTGTAAAAAACAATAATTGTAAAATATTAACACATAATAATAAATAATCAAATTCAGATAAATCTCTGTAATAATTAAAATCGTTAATTTAAATGTTTATACTTCCCCAAAATTAATAAAATGTTAAAAGGGATAAGCCCTTAAGCCCTAACAAAATATATTTGGTGATAGAAAGCCCCCCAATTTGGAATATTTATGAGTCTCCAGGCAACCATTATGGAATAATCTCCACAGTTAAATGTAGGTAAATGAAGAGGTGTGCTAAATTTAATTTGTATGATACATTAATTTATTCAGCTACTTAAATTAATTACCATATAGCTAATTAAAAAAAAACTTACAGTTAATATGTTTGTAAAAAAATCAGGATAAAAGTGTGGCCAATCAAGTCTTGCAATATCAACAACCAACTTAAGAAGTTTATTTCTTATAAATACGGGGACTTGAACATGCCTTTGAAGGGCATATTGATATAGAAGAGAGCGTAGCTGGGATCTTTCTTCCCACAAGAGCTGCAGCCATTGTTTGGTTATGATTTTCTGGAATGTAAAAGACAGTTAAGTACACATTCAACCCATATATAATTTTCAAATTATTGTAAAAACAGATTAAAAAACATACCTCCAAAGTTGCCAGGCAGAACATACACACGAAATGATTGGAACTGTTGTTCAAGTAATAAATGCAGTGCTTCCAAGCATCCCTTTGTCCGCCGAACTCGCTCAATATATTCTCAATTTGTTGTTTCCTTTCATTAGTTGTTTTGTAATCGAAGAATTCCTTCAATAAAGAGTCCAAAGCGTTCAAAGAATCAGCTCCACTTTCCTGCAATAAAGGGTTACTCATGATAAAAACTTGAGAACACGACAGAATGCACTACTCCGACAGAATGATGCAAAGATAGCGTCTTCTAGTATGGAGTCGGTCTTACCATTGCCACCAGTATAAACCTATCACACAAAACAAAATTATGGCATAATTTAAGGGTCAAATAATCCTAAACTACATAGAAAATAAAAATAAAAAAAGCGGAGTTTAAAAATTCTAAATACAAGAAGCCATTTTCAATGTTTACACCTTCATACAGGGAGCCAGCTGAAAAATTGACAGCTGATAAAAAGTTTAGAAGGTTGGAAAAGTTGATAAGGTCAACTTTTATAAAAAATTTGGTCACTCTGAGCAAAAATGTGTGTACCATTAAGAGATTAGAACATTTTATTAATTAAAAAGTAAGTTTATTCATTCTATTTTTAGTGATACAAAAGTAATTCAATATCAAAGGTCGACTACAAGTGTGTATAAAGAGCTTTTCTGTTTTTTGAGAGAGTATATTGAAAATAATTATTACTAAATTAAATAAAGAGTATTTTTTAGAAATTTTCAGTAGGTTTGTGTGATGATTTGTTATCAAACCAGGTTTTTCATTCTTTTTATGGCTAACATGAAGATAAAGAAATGTCCAAGATATCCCCCACCCCCCGTCCAGTTTTATCGTTAACAACAAATCGGTTTTTTGTGTATTTTTTTAACTTGCATAATTATTAAAATTTTCACTGTTTTCGGTGCTATGTGTGGTTGATATTACTTAGAATGGATAATTTAGGTGAGTTTAAATTTATGTATACTATTTCATTAAATTTACTGTCAATTTAAGGCTGTTATGAAAAAAGGAAAAATTGAATGGATAACCTTTATCATTCCCTCCCTGATTATGAGATGCGAACACTTCGCAATTAAATTTTGTATTTTTAAACTTACCTAATATTCTACTTTATTTTACAGTAATCTATTAAAATGCTGAACTGTAATGAAAAATAACTAACTATAATTTAATAAATGCATGAAACTCATTTAAACCTGACCTGCACCATATTGAATTAATTTAACCAACGTCTCATGTAATTTGAGCCTGTCTTTTTTTATTAATCCGGTCGGTATTAGGGTAATAGGAGGGTGTGCCTATATTTTAATGTAATTAACATTAATATCATAATTTAGCTATCTCTATCTTAAGAATATGTCATGTTGTTTTAAGAACTGGTTTGAACAAGACGTAGGATTGTTTATATTGCTTCTGAGCTTACCGAAGGTAACGAAAGCATTGTGTTCACTTTTGATAACAAAAAAAAAAAATGTATGTCTCCGATTTTAAATATTCCAAGACAGAAATCTGTTTCAGACATCAGGGAAAATTTTTAGTCTTGTGTCTGTGTGTCCGTGATCCCCTGTCTGAAACGTGTGGCGATAACTTGAGTAAGAGTAGACCGATTATGATGAAATTTGGTAGACATGTTCATTTTACCAATGCCCAAGACGAGTTCGTTGGACAACGTTATAACGCCCAAGCGTTCGCACGCAATGCTCACGTAAATGTGAACTTCAAATGTAAAATTGGAATTTTTGGTTGGGAAAAAAATCTAACTTCATCTATTCAATGAGACACACATTTTTTTCAAGTACAGTTTTGTAGTAAAACAAACAGCGACACCGATATGAAGTGTTAAAGATCTAAGTAAGTATTATAATAAGTAAGTATAGTAAGATCTAAGTGTTAAAGATAGAGAGAACGCGAGGAAGCTATGTGCCACTCTAATTGGCAGTGTAATTTTATTATTATGGAAGACTGTTAAAAGTAAAACATTTGTTTAATGGAATATTTATTTATATATATAATTTTGCTTTCTATGCTGTTGGTGCTAAACACCTTTATGCGGGAAATGTTTGTGACATTGGCTGATATGTGATCTTACTATATTTTATGCACTAGCTATTAAACAAAAAAAATTGTATAAGTATGCAAAGATTTAAGATTCTTGGTCCCTTTAATTTGATATAAATATTTTATAACTAACATCATAGAATAGTGTCTGTGGTGAAACAACCATATGTCTCCTACAGATGTATCCTAATTCAAGTTTAAAAATCTTAATACTATTACTAGAATCATTTATTTGCAATAAACTTTGTTAATCCTGAATAATAAGTTACATTTTTTTAAAGTCTCTAACATATTGAAAATGATTTTGAAGCTAGCAGGTTTTGTGTTGCACCTCAACACCACAAATGAATCCTGTCATTTCAACTCGAGATTTTAGATGAATCTTTTTTTTAACAAGTTATTGGAACCTCACACAATTTGAGCAAGTTCTTGTAAGTTTGTGAACTCAGACAAAATAATGAGAAACCAACTTGTTTCAGGAATCAATCGCAATGAAATGCACCTAATGAATCCCTCTACATTAGAAGTACAAGCTTCTGCTTTTGATTTAGAGCTTACAAGCATTCCCAACAATGCAGTTAAAAAAAAAGAACATAGATTAGCTTAAGAAATTCAGAAGATCAAATTGAGATGCTTGCTGAAATTTATTTTAATATAAAAAGAAGCTATGGATCTAGTTATCATGGTATGAAGATGTCAAGCATTCAATTCAATTTGCCTTGCTTGCAACCATGCGGGATTTGGGGACAAGCAGAGAACTTACAAGATATTAAGAAGACAGTTAAAGATAGTGATGTAGAAAAGTATAATTCTGACGTGAGAGCCGTACATGCTGTAATGTGTGAAAGCAAGGAGTCATAAACCTTGCTGTATACCTGATAGGTAAATCAAAGTGTGTGTGGCATCAAGCTATGATATAGCTACTCATTTGTGATACCACACGCACACTGTGATTTACCTGTCAGGTATACACCGCAACCTGTATGACCGGCCTTAAGGCTACAGGAGAGGATGTTCTATACAAAAAAAAAAAAAAAAATCTGAAAAATTGTTACATGAATAATGTAAATGAATAAAACTATTTAAAACTTTTTTTATAAAGTTCATCTGTCCAGTAGGTAATGAACTTTATTATACATTAACAACTTTGAAGTTACACTTTACAGTGTTACTTAATGTATAATTTTCTAGCGTTAATCTTGCATCTAAACAAAACCTCTCAAGGTTTTTTAAGGTCACTTTATTCTTATATAAACTTTACCAAGGCTAGCATTTAACTGTCGTCTGTGTGATAATTAGTTGCATTTATTGTCACTGGATTATATTAAGTACAAAGGTTTTTTATTTCTTGAATTTGTAGAATTCAAATCTTTATGCTTTTTTGTAGTACCTACTTAAATTTCACTACTTTTAAGACATTATTTAGCATTATGTAAAGGCTACATTAACTATTTAATTAATAACAATTAATCACACTATGTAATTATCACTCCTTGAATATTTAACTTCATTCTACAATGAAGAATCCTTTTTTTTTTGAATACTTAGTATTAAAGATTGACCAAATGAGGGTACACCTCAGTCTTGGAGTTCTAGGGTTACTTACTGATGACTGAGAGTACCAATGGTACAAATTAGGACTACATTATGTACAATTCATTCCATTATTAATAATGAAATATTCTTTGAATCGCTGCTTTGAGGGTATTTATTACAAGCAAAAATTCCTCTATTTTATTATAAGGCACGAATATTTTTTTAAACTCTAGATTTAATTTAATCTCTCAATGATCTTAACTGTACATATAAAAATATTAAATTCTTAATATTCTCCTCAAGAGCTTTCATGTATGTAGTAATTTTACAAAAGTATATACATGAAATCAGATCAGAATTAATTATTTTTAATTAATAACCCCATGATAATGTAAACAGATATGACATTATTAACTGTGGAAACATTAATAAAATGACGATATTAGCAGTGCAAACGTTAATAAAGCAAATGATAATAAAATATAGGAGTGTTTAAAACATTTAGTTTTTATGTTCCATAAAAATAACTGATTGTTATGGAAATTTTTAATCCAACCAAGCCTACAAAATGTACCTCATGTTAGTGCACAGCACCACATAATTATTAATGGATTTCCACCAGCCATATTTGGGCCTATAAAGTTAGATCTATGGCGACAGACATACAGTCATGGAATAAGTTAAGGCCAGTTTTGTTTTATTTAATGTATACTATGAAAAAGTGTCCAAAAATTTTGCAATTCTGATCAATGCACTGATACATTTTTTTTTAAAAAAAACTGGCCCAAGAAATAGAGGATAAGGCTGGGCGCACATTTATACGCAGGGCAGAGCAGCAATTTTTATTTTTAACTTCAGGAATATACTGTGGCGGACCTGGAATAACCTTGCTCCCTTAACCTGGGTTATGTTTTGTTTACATTTTATTTAAATTAAGTTTGTTCTGTTTTCTTATTGAGTCAGTCGTTCGTGTCAACCAAAAAAGAAATATATTCTTAATTTATCGACAGTTTAATTTATTTCTATAGTAAACACATTATACTTTTTAACTCTGACAGCTTAGGAAAATCGAGAAAAAAAAATGGGAGGAGAGTGTATGAGAGCTTGAGATTTTGGCGGGTAATAGGTCGGGCAATGACCTATTACCTTCCAAAATCTCAAGCTCTCATTCACTCTCCTCCCATTTTTTTTCTCGATTTTCCCAAGCTGTCAGAGTTAAAAAGTATAATGTGTTTACTATAATTTATCATTATTTATATATTTGGGTGTACCCTATAAAGGACCCCCATATAATTGGTGACCCTGATTAGAACAAGAAACCTTCAGGAAATCTGTAAGTCGCCATAAGAAGAGCTTTCAGGATTCAATGGAGGAAAAAATCAAGAGCAGCCCGACAGGAGTGGACGAAAAGAGAGAGTCACAATCTAGAGCGGGAACATCATCGATAGCGAGAGAGTGGCAGTCAAACTACCGGCGTTCTGGAAAGGAAATCCGGTGCTCTAGTTTGCACAGGCAGAGGCCAACTTTAGGGCAGCCGCCATTTCAGTCGAAAATACCAAATTTGACATCATTGTGGCAGCTTTAGGTCAAGACATTGTGACGCACGTGAGTGATCTAGTCCTATTACCACCTACCCATAATGCTTATTTTAAAACTAAAAGAACAGTTAGTAGCTTCTTTCGTGGATAGTCAGGCCACTCGTTTTAAAAAGTTAATTTCTGGTCTTGAGCTAGGAGACTATAAACCTTTAAATTTGTGGCGACGAATGAAAGAGCTAGCCCATAACCGATTCCCAGACGACACGCTAAAAATATTATGGTTACACAAAATTCCCTTACACCACACAACAAATCCTAGCTGCTAGTGACTCGTTGACACTATTCCAACTATGTACTCTTGCCGATAAAATAATAGTTATCAGGCCGGAAGTTTGTTCGATGCAGAGTCCTGGGACATATTCCAGTTCATCTAGTGCCGATCCGGCGCTGGTTTCCATGTTTCAAGATATAGCCAAGCAGTTAGATTAACTGGCTGTTAGAGTATCGGAAATCGAAGGGCCTGTCAACATCATCCGGGGGTGTCAACATCCGCCTCGTGATCGTTCTAGAGCTGACCGATCAAGATCAACACCACATATATCCGTCAGGTGCACAACGCCAGATATGTTGGTATCACAGCACATTTGGTAAAAAGGCATTTAAGTGTAAGGCGCCCTGTAAACATCGAGAGGGAAATGGGCAATGGAGTGTGTAAATGCGGCTTACGACACCGCCTAACTTTCCAGCCACCTTTTTATTGTGGATAATTTTTTTATTTTTTATTTTATTATTATCTGTAGTTATGCCAATCCAAGCATTTTACTTCGTCATTTAATAAATATTGAAAGGATAAACATATTATCCCGAAAAAAAGGTGAAATATTCATCTAAAGAATATGGTGCAAGAGAAATTAACATATGTTTTAAAGTCTTTTTGAGCAGGTTGAGGGATAAGCTCTCAGGTCACAAATTCCTTATTGACACAGGCTCCGATATCTCGGTTATACCACCCACGGAAAAAGAACGAGGTTATCCGGTTGCTCGGTATTTATCAGCCGCCAACGGTACGAAAATAGCTACGTGCGGTGAGAAAACAATCATTCTGAGTCTCAACTTACCTCGGAAAATTAAGTGGAATTTTATGTTAGCGGTCGTTTCTCACCCGATTATCGGCGTTGACTTGTTGGTACATCATGGATTTTTATTAGACCTTCGCTACAGGCGGATAGTAGATCAGCGCCAACGTTCTGCCACAGGTGAAGTTACATCACTTCCTTCGCTCGAATTATCATGAGTGGATCAAAACAGTTCTTGCGGTAAGTTGCTGAAAGAATTTCCATCTATCACAAGATTAACTAATTCTTACCGTCAGCCAATTCAACATGACACCGTTCATTATATCGAAACCGAAGGCCCTCCAATCTCGAGCAGGGTAAGAAGATTAGCTCCAGAGAAATTTGAGACAGCAAAAGCGGAGTTCGAAATTCCGAAATTCACCGGCTACTTTTCAACGTATTATTCATGAGGTAGTTCGTGGTCTCAACTTCGTTTTTGTCTACTTAGACGACCTCATTATAGCTTCCGACTCGCTAGAGCTGCACTTACGGCAACTATTCGAAAGATTAAAACACTATGGCATACGTATTAATGCTGCTAAATGCACCTTAGGCGTTCCCAGCTAAGAGTTCTTAGGCCATTTAATCTCTGAGAAAGGTATTGCTCCACTTCCGTCCAAAGTTTTGCCAATTATCGACTTTCCTAGACCGGCTAACGTGGCCGAACTAAGGTGGTTCCTAGGCATGGTACATTTTTATCATAGATTTTTACCTAAAATAGCAAAATTGCAGCTTCCGTTAAATAAAGAGTTGTCGGGACGGCTTAAGTGTGATAAGAAACCTTTAATCAAGGAAATGACACACGCTTTCACACCTTTAAAAGAAGCTCTCCCATCAGCAACTCTGTTGTCGCACCCTTCTCCAAATGCTCCACTTTCCATTGCAGCAGATACATCCAACGTAACTATCGGAGGAGCGATCCATCTGCTTATAAACGGCGTTCAGCAACCCATCGGGTTCTTTTCAAAGAAACTTTCCCCTGCTCAGGTAAAATACAGTGCATACGATAGAGAGTTGTTGGCAGTATTTTCGACTATCAAACATTTCCGTTTTTTTCTGGAGGGTAGAGAGTTCCGTATTTACATGGACCATAAGCCTTTAACCTTCGCGTTCAGGCAAAATCCAGAGAAAGCATCGCCACGGCAGTCCCGCCAATTGGATTTTATTTCACAATTCAGCACCGATATACATTATCTACCCGGTATAAGTAATCACGTGGCAGACACACTATCGCGGATCTAAGACATCGTTATTCCATCCACGATATTCCATCCACGAAGATTAGCTCCAGAGAAATTTGAGACAGCAAAAGCGGAGTTCGAAATTCCGAAATTCAAGGACTCTTGTGGACGGCTGGGTTTTACGCTTTGGTGTTCCTGCACGGCTAACTCATGATCACTCAGGTAATTCGAATCCCAGCTGTTCCATGAACTAGCAAATCTCCTTGGCATTCAGCAAATCCATACAACCGCCTATCATCCGCTAATGGCTTAGTGGAATGCTGGCATCGATATTTAAAAACAGCTATCAAATGTGTCGGATCTGACAAGTGGGTCGAAAAGCTTCCGCTTACACTACTGAATCTACGGTGCGCCGTTAGAGAGACTATCGAAACGTCCGCTGAGCTAGTTTATGGGCAGTCGTTACTATTACCAGCGGACTGCTTCATTGACACCTAAACCATCATCGTTTGACCCTGTTTCATTGGTGCAACGGCTTAAGGTGTTAATCTGAGTCCTTAGGCCAAAGCCTACATCGGATAACAGCAAACACTCCTACTACGTTCCTAAAGCGCTGGGCTCAGCAAGTCAAGTGTTCGTTAGAGTCGATGCAGTTAAGCGACCTCTACTGTACTCTCTCCATACTAAGGTCCTTACCGCGTGCTGAAGAGGTTTGACAAGGCGTATAAAGTTGACATCAACGGCAAGCCAATCACTATCTCGATTGACCGTCTTAAGCCGGCACACCTAGACCTTGGTGACGACGAGAAGGTACAACCACCTGAAAATACACAAGACTCGACCTCACGGTGGACACAGAGATGACTTCAAGATCCTCATCGCATCCCCAGGCTCCAGGGTTGTCCATTCCCGCTCTACCACCATGCTCTTCTCTTTGCTCTGCCATGCGCAAGGATACCTTCACTCGTTCAGGGCGTATGGTTTGTTTTCCGGACTATTATACTGGCTAGACGCTTTTCTTTAGGAGGGGAGTACTGTGGCGGACCTGCGGAATAGCCTTGCTCCCTTAACCTGGGTTATGTTTTGTTTATATTTTATTTATATTTAGTTTGTTCTGTTTTCTTATTGACTCAGTCGTTCGTGTCAACCAAAACGAATTATATTCTTAATTTATTGACAGTTTAATTTATTTCTAATATATTATTATTTATATATTTGGGTGTTCCCTATATATAAAGGACCCCCATAATACGAAATCATCAGCCTATCTTTACTTATCAAACCTTTTGTTCAGTCGATAACTTTAAAATCAAGTTAAGATCACAGAATGTAATGAAATCTGATATAATAATTTGAATTTTCATCAGCTTATTAGATGATTCCCTAATTTTTAAGGGGTAATTTAACCTTTTTATATATGTCGATAGTAGATACAGGACCGGACGCACATTGAGACGCAGGTCAGGGTAGCACAGTTTATTTCAACTGCAGAAATATTCAAGAGCATGCGAATTCAGACACTGGATCCAGTAGGGTCTGGTATGGTAGGCCAGTGTGGCATAGTACTGCCCTGCCCTGCTCTGCGTCTCAATGCTAAGTCATTTTAAGACTCTAGACTTCTGGGTAGAAGTTCTAAAGTTTAACTAACCAACAAACTGATTATAATACAAAGTCTGTGGTATGTACAAGTTAGTTTGTGGTTATTTTATAAAACCTTCTTTTTTTTAACTACGTACTAGAACTATGGGGATTGATTAAAAAAATAAGAAAAAAAAGTTGACCAAGTTCGTGAAGACCACTGTCTCATCTGGTTGAGGCAGAGGTACCATACATTGCTAAACACTTTATTATTACCTTTTTTTTTTTATTAAGGTTAATATTCTTTAGTTTATAAGCCCTAGTAATAGAGTTATGATTCCTCCTATAATATAATTGGTAGAACTGACTTATTTCTAGATATTGATTTGAATTAACAAAAACTAATTGTTCGTTTTTTTTGCGTAACATTTGATCAAACTTTTTTTTCTTAACTTTTACTTTTCAATGTTCTGACCACCCTTAATTTTTATATTATATTTGAGCCGTGGTATTGAAAAATTATTTTTTAATTCAGTCTTGAATCCTATATTGTATTAGAAATTCATCTCTTTACTATCTAGGTCTAATCTTGGCCAATAAGGTTGCTAAAAATAATCCGTACTTCCTATGACATCATCGTGACTGATCTTCTAATAACGTTTTTTTAAACGTATATCTGCTTTTTTGTATATCTACTGTTTCAGCAAATATGTTACTTAATATTCCTTGTTATTCTAAGCCTAATATAGTAAACATTGAATGATAATCGCGGGTAGGACTGCCCAAATATAAATTGACTTCCCTTAGTAATTAAGTCTTAGAATGTCGGTAAGATAAATTCGTTGGAAAAGATTGTAATTAAATACTCAATATTGTCAACAAATGTTAATAGATCTGATAACAACAAAAACAATATTTTTTTTATTTAATGTTTATTCATAAAAATGTTGACTTTCAAAATAGCTTCCAAGTCCAACTTTCGCTTCCACTAATGGAAGGATCTTCTTAAGTGTTGATGTCCGAATAAGTGGAATAAAAATTAATATATTATTGTATTGTGATGACATAGTACTTATAAGTGACAGCCCAAACGTTCTGCAGAGGAATATTAATATTCTCGCTGAATACAACAAACAGTGGAACTTAACTCTGAATTTAAGCAAATCTAAAATAGTAGTTTTTAGAAAAGGTGGAAAGGTAGCATCAAAGGAGCGTTGGTTTTATAACGGCCAAGCGGTTGAAGTGGTAAACAGTTATAAGTATTTAGGTGTTACACTCACCTCAAAGCTATCACTTCATAATCATATTAAAAAAAAGGTGTCTGAAGCCAAGTTAGCTATTAACTCCGTTTGGTCGCAGTTTATTTCCAAAAACGATGTTCCCCAACGTGCCAAGTATCAGGTATATAACGCAGTTTCACGTGCTGTAGTATGCTACGCTGCCCAAATATGGGGGAATGAAAACTATGAAATTTTAGAGAAATTTCAAAGGTATTTTATAAAGAAACTTTTCGCGCTACCACCATCAACTCCCAATTACATGCTACATATCGAAACTTCAGTAGATCCTATATTCCTTTACACCTTCAAACTTCACGTAAATTATTGTTTGTCAGCGTTGGACCTGCCTGATCACCGACTTCCTAAAATTACAGCGGAAGAAATCGTAAAAACCAATGGGTCATGGTTTAAGTCTTGGAAAAAGTTATTCGACCAAACAGGAATCGACTTTGATTCGTCGTTGCACAATAAGGCTAAATGGAAACCTCAATTAAAATTGTTAATGTTACAAATCAAGTCTAGCTCGCGGGAGGATTCTATGAGACGAGCTAAGGAATCAAATCGATTCCTGTTGTACAGGACTCTCGTAGAAGAAAAGGGTGAATTTGGTTTTTTATTTGGTCCAGACGCCGAAAACCAATGTAATTTTTCTGATCTACGGCTTCTGTTTAGGCTGAGGTGTGAAATGATTCACCTAAATAAAGTTCCGTGGTTAGAAAGGGATCCAGATAAAGAGAAATGTTTCATGTGCAATCTCAGACTCGATGAAAATATATTTCATCTGCTTACAGAGTGTCAAGCTTATTCTCAGGTCAGGGAACAAATCTTTGGCCAGCCCACTATCCCAGGTTACACTATTGTCGAGAAGATTACGGACATAAATAAAAGTAAACAAGTCCTTAAATTTCTACGTCAAGCTCTTTCTATTCGCCAAAAAACAATTGATTTATCCAATCATTTGTATGATTAATTTTTAATTTTTGTTATATTTACAATTTTGTCAAGTATTGTTTTGTTGGATGGGCGATAACATATAAATAATCTAAAGTTATTCTAGCTTTTGTAACAAAGAAGTAGTAAGCAACAAAGTGCAATAAATTACGTCCCTTAATAGTACCTAATATAAATTTGAAGGATATATTATTTAGAGGTTTTGGGTTTTTTTTTTTTTAATCTTTTAATTACTTATAAGAACAGAAATTCATGTTAAAAAAGTTGTTGTTTTATTAATTCAATTATGTATTATATAGTATGTTATATTTTGGTGGTTGACTATATTATTTTTAGGGAACAATTCTTATAAGTTAACTTTTCAGTTTATAGTTTAATTATTTTTTTATTTCTTTTATTTTTATAGTCATTTTTATAATCATCATTATTATTTAAAAATTGAATATTGTTAGAAAATTTATGTGGCCTGAATTTATCAATCATCCGAAAAAGTATTTTATTGTTTAATTAGAAAGGTTTTTATTTTCAATTTTTTTTTTTTAATTTTGTTTTTTGGACTCGTAAATACTAGGCTTGAGCCTATACACATATTCTTATTGTATATTTCAATTAAAACAGTTTCCGGCAGACAGCTTTAAGCTATGCTTGTATACTTTTTTCTTTTTTATGTACATTATTTCTGTTTTATTAAAAATAAAAGTATTTTTGATTGATCTTAAGTGTTGAATATCGTGATAACACCATGAAGATGAACTGAATTCCTGAAGATGTATCTAGTAGTGAAATTAAAAATTCTCACTTTAAATCTTTTGTGACATAGATTTCACCAGAAATTCAAAATGGTCATAAAGATAAGAGAAACAGCAAACAATAACGAACAACTGTTTTTATCATTAGTTTTAACGTTAATTAAAAAAAAACTAAATTAATGAAAATTTAATGAAGTACGCATGATCATCTGTATTAATATTTTTTTTTTTTATTTGCATTGTTATCTACACCTAATTTACATAATTATTATTGTTATACCATTAGTATTAGATTAGTATTATCTATAGAGGCACAGACATTCATTGTTTCATAGTATATTTTTTAGCTTTAATTTATGTTTTACACAATTTTACCGAAACATTTAAGCTATCTAAATTAAGTTATTTTTAACGAAATTATCATAAGCCATTTCAAAAATAACGCAGTTAGATTGTTTAACTATCTTCAATATATGGTTATATGAATACTCGGAATTTTGGGAGAATTCATATACGTACAGAGCATCATATGGTTGAGCATGATAGGACAAAAAAACCTTTAGTCCAAATTTTTATAAAGTCATTACGCAATATGACAGCTATTTGAGTGTATCGGTCAGTAGCGCACCCAAGAGGTGGGGGGCTGACGCACCCCCTCCCTCACAGAGCCCCCAAGAAAATATACACACTTAAGAAAACACTATTTACTTTTACGAAATAATCGTATGAAAATGTGTGACATTAATTTGTCTGGTTCAAATAACACGTGAATGTTGGAATTTCAAATTCTAGTTTATATTTATGGCGTATTTTTACATTTATTAAGGGAAAAGGGAAGTATTTTTTGTGATCTCAAGTTGAAAAAATGTACATTGTACAAAAATGTATTAGTTTTCCTCATCAATTAATATAATACATCATTTGTATTAAGTTTTCCTAACCTAAATAATCACACCATTTTGAGCTATTTATTCACTATTAATTTACTGTTGTACTATTACGATGGTATTAATATGATAAAAGACTAAATCAGTCAATGAGTGTGTCAAATGTGCCACAGCTAAATATAGGTTGGGATTAGTGCGCCGTGTGGTCAAAAAGGTTAGCAAATACTGATCTATTGGTATTTTTATTGCCACTTCTCTTAAAATAAATAAATAAATACAAAAATGCATAAATCAAAAAATGTTTACTAAAAATATTGGGTTGGATGTATTAAATGTATTCTCAGTATGTAAAAAATTATATTTGGCATGGTTTACGTCCCACTAAGAAGCTAAAAATCATAGTTTACATTGATTTTCACTCAAGAGTTAAAACTATAACTTTTGAAAAGACCCCATTCGTATGAGAATTGGAATAGACGCTATTAGAAAAACTCATTCTACTTCCTACATATCCAATATTATATATGTTGTATTAAGATATGTTTTTCTCGTGGGAAGATGTTTTGTGTAAATGTGTTTTTATTTGTGAATAAAATAAGTTGTAAATTTATAAAGTATGTATCAGTTCTTGCTTGTAATATAAGATTGGTAATTTGTAAGACACTTTTTTAAGGTCCAAAAAAATAATTTTTTTTATAGGTGTCAGAATTGTGGAAGTTATCTCAATCCATGATGCAGGATTTGCTCAAAAGAGAGAATATATTGAAAGTACGGAAGATGAGATAAATTATCTTTTTAAAATTACTATAACCTTGACCACTGAATAACAAATATTTTGCCAAATAGCCGTAGTCTAATATTTTACAATATTCTAATATTTTCTCTCTTAATATATGTAAACAAATCTCATAAATGTTCAATGTAAAATTAGCTTCTTCGTGTCATATATACAGTTACCATTTTTGGATGGACGTGGTGAAAAAAAAAAACTTCTAGAATAAAAAAATAATCAAATCAATAACACATGATCCTTAACCAAAATTGGTTATGGTGATTCATATGAGAAAATACTCAGTTTTTCTATTCGTAAAAAGGAAAGAAGAGATGAAGCATAATATTTACATTTCAATTGTAAAGGAGGAGGAAATCTTGATGGTTGTGTTTATACATTATTTTAGCTTATTACTAAAATGTACGTTAAATTTTACGCTGCTCAATTCCTTTTAAACATTGAGGAAATAAATGAACATAATATGTAATAAAATATGTTCTTATACATAATTGCTTTCTTATGTTTGAATATAACCTGATATAATAATGAATTTTGCTTCCGAGTTACCGAAGGTACCGGAAGCTATGTGGTCGTTCTGAAGAAAGAAAAATATTTAGGTCTCCGATTTCAAAAATTCCAAGACAGAAATCCGTTTCAGACATCAGGGAACATTTTTGGTTCTGTGTCTGTGTCTGTTGGTCTGTCGGTCGGTCTGTTCAATTTTTGCGAACCAACATATATTAAAAAAAACAAACGGGTGAAACAATTCAACCAATTAGACATTAATAGCTTGTAAAAGCATGAAATCAATAAAGTACGTGATAAGATGCGAGGAAGCTATGTGCCACACCAATTGGCAGTCTATTTTATATTAATGATATGGAAGGTTTTATTATTTACTTCGTTTGTCTTAATTTATTTGCTTCTCCTCTATTAAGGTGTTTATATTTGGTCAAGTGCGTGTACTTTGTGTGGGTTTCCGAGCTCTATAGAGGTGGGGCTGTCATATTCCCCCTTCCAATGCTCTTGGTATATTCTGAATCACGGCCTCTCTCATGTAAGCCGTTTGGTCCAGCTGGAAGTTTTTAACTCAGTCCATCTCCGGATAGTCTATTGAGTTGAAATCGCTTTGCGCGGAATCTTTTATAACCTCCTTGGTAAAGGTTTCTCTACACCATCTTTGAAAGTCCGGGAATTGACTCGTTTTTCAAAGCCCACTCGTCTCTTATAAGAAACCATCTGTCTTGAATTCTGTCGATTTCCAATATATTCAACCAACCATGAATGGTCAATATGCATTTTGTTTTCTTAAAAAAAATTAAGTTTATATAAAACTAAAAAGTATTTACTAAAATTACTAACATTTTTTTTATTCTTTAATTGTATTTATTTATTTAATCAACCTTTATATTTACTTCATATACTTCTATTTAAACTATATAACATTTAAAACTTAAAAAAATGACATCGATTCATTACGGGTCGACATAATAACATATAACTTGACATGGCATAAATCATGTACACTGGAAATCGTTTATAGTGACATCGGTTTTAACTACGATGGAATATAGTGACATAATTTTCTTTTCCCTTTAAAGGTCGTAATAAACTATGTTTAGTAAAGGTACTTACAAATAAAATGGATTTATTGTTTTCTAATGTAGGTATATACATCAGACAAATCTTCCAGCCCCTTTAAGAAACTGAAGAAGATTAAATGGACTGATTACTAGATACAAAAATAGAAATAAAATATTAATCTAAATATGATTGATTTATTTATGCAGATTTCACAATTTGTCTAACATATGAAAACTAAGTAACTAGTCTAACATATGAAAACATGAGCTAAGTATGATTTATTATTGTTAGCATTGGTCAAAACTTTATTTTATTGTTAATTGATAGTTAAAAATCAAAACAATTAAAATTAGGGTTTTTACAACTTATTAGGAATAAAAAAAGACGTCTCATCACCATAAAGTAACTTTATTTATAAAGCCGGCTATCATCATCTTTACGAATAGAAATGTGAAAGAGAATGAGTCCAATATAGGAGTTGAAACAGAGGTTACAATCTGACTCCTGAGAAAATGACCACCAGTGGTTGAAAACTGGGTTTATACAATAGACTTACATACTTACATTTGGTTGATAGATTTTTATTTATTCATTTTCAATCTATAAAACCACCATCTCAGATTATGTCCATCTACTATTAGTGATTATAAAATTCTAAGAGAAGAATTGGATAATTTTATATCGGTTATTATCAGAATTACCTACTTAATTTTTAACCGGTTTGAATTAAGTATAGCTAATACGTTTAATCTATACATTTTTTCAAAAATTTTCATTTTCTTCTTATTAGCGACTATTTTAAATTATTAGGGTGTTACTAATATACATAATTATAGCGTTATGATGTATGTATAGTCTTTATTAGTTTTATTTTTGAATCTCTTCTACGTTCAACGTATGAGTGTGGTAGGCGGTTATATGTAGGCGATTGTTCACCTGAAATAACGTTGTCTAAAAAGGTCTCTATTTCAAAACTAATATTTTTTAACCAACAATGTTATATTTGCTAATGGAAATGAAGATGCTTATCTATTTATTGAATGCGAGAAGTTAAATGTCAAACTGTCTGTTCTTGTTGTTAATAAGAGAGGAAAGTGAACGAAGTTTATGTAACTCCATGGTTCTAACCCTCTGAACTCTAAACTCTAAATATAGTCACATTCGTTTACCTTCAACATTCATCATGCTTGAACTGAACTTTAATTTTATGAAGGTTTAACTTACTTAGATTTCTACTTTTTGACGTTTTTATTAACTATACAAATAAGGTAGTTTATTTAATATATTATGTATTTGGTTTATAATCAGAATAATTTCTTGTTATAGTTGGACGGTATTAGTAGAATATAATTAACTATTTGTAGAATATTATAATTTGATGGATATGCTTCTATTTGGCCTAATTTATATTTTATAATCTAGGATATTTTATAATAGGGGGTGAGGTGAAGGGGGGGGGGGGGGGGGTGCCTATCGTAATCAATGTCGAATGAAAAGAAATGCAAAATAGTCTTAGTTATAGTCGGAATAATTATCAGAATGCTAGAATAATCCACTAGTAAGCCATAAGAGGGAGTATTTTAGTACATACTGTAAGGAATTTAAATTTAAAGGAAATGATGATGTTGAAAAAGTGCTGTTGGGCTAAATATTAATAAGTATAAAGATTGGCAAGAATATACTTTTTTTTACGAATACTTGGATCTCTATATACGGTTGCAAAGCCAAGCTGAACAAACGTTTCATTATAGGCCTCGGATCTTTGAAGTTATCAATGCCTATATAGTCATGTGCCTACCAATAGCTTAGGAAAGGGTAAATTCTTCATTAAAGTGGCCTTCAATAACATGCGTAGGAATGGGTTCAGCTCAAGCCAACCCTTCCTGGTTTCAAGATGGAGGCAAAGGGAGAGAATACCCAGAAGTTCTAATTCAAGGCAACTTACTTTTAATAATAGTATTTTTTTGTGGGAATTTATGGTATTTACTTCTTAAGCGGCTTCCACACGGCGCGTGAGTCCAAGCGCGGCGAGACCGACGCTGAACGGCCGAACATCCATGAAATTATATATATATATACACAGTGTGTCCCCGGATCGACGCATGAATAGGTAAAAAAGACATACTTGATTTTTCAAAACATAAATTAGTTTCTATCCAAGCAGGGTTGAACCCCAGAAGATGAAATTTTAATTAAAAAATGTTTAGTCTTTTTCACCTATTCATGCGTCAATCCGGGGCGACACACTGTATATATATATATATATATATATATATATATATATATATATATATATATATATATATATATATATATATATATATATATATATATATATATATATGTATATGTATATTTATATATATATTTTATACATATTTCGTTTATTATATATATAATCGATTCTGGTGGCGACAGACACAGACACATGCATAGACGAATAAACAGGTCAAGTGAGTGCTAGTTAGCTCACAACAAGGGTCCGTAGGCAACACAGTATTGTTTAAGTAGTACGTATTGATGGTGTTTTTTAACATGCTAAAAAGCCTACTTTGAACTATCCTGTGGGTCTGATATTCTCAAACACATAAACAAACTTCTGATAAAGTATTTTTGCCACTGAACAGGACTACAACATATAAAAACATCGAAAAGACCATAATTATAAAAAAAAACCGTATTTTGTCAATAAAAACAAAAAAAAAATTCTAAATTTCCAAAAAGTGGTTTCTTTACTTTTGGTCGAAGAATGTTCAAGAATTGTTTCAGAATTTTTGCACTTTACATAAGCGAGATAGAAGGGGGGACACTTTTCACTCCAGCTTCAAACTCGCCCTATTAAAGTTATATCCAAAAAATTACGAATTTTTGTAATCATCTCTACGTACCCTTTCATATAATACCCCGCACGGTCTCTAGAAAAAACAATTATTTTTAACACTTACGTTTTTTTACCCTAATTTTTTTTAAAAATATTTATTTTAAATCGCTATATTTATAAATTGTGTGGGTAGGCACTATACACATATATGCCAAATTTCAAAGTGATAGGACGAAAGGTGTACCCGTGAGAGCACGCGAGAGGACGGACGGACAGACACAAAAAATATAAGGGTCCTTGGTTTTGCCTACGGACCCTAAAAACTATCCAAAAATATTGTAATTCTGATAATGTACAGACAAAATTATTTTTCTATATAGATATTTAATTATCGTACATCACACACAAATAAATCCAACTATTTTATTAATGTCACATAATAAACTTGTATATAATTCATCTGTCATTTGACAATACAAATGGATGCATCCGCCACAATATTAATTAATTAGAGAAAAGGCTAATAAAAAATAAAATAAAATTTGCTTAAGAAGTTTTCATAAATAGAAAAAAGAGATAAAATTAAAATAATCGTTTTAAAATTAAAGAAGCTTTACAAACATACATGTTTTTTGAGTCCGCCCGGACTAGCTTAGCGTTCAATGTGAATACATAACATGCTGATACATGTGTCTGTTTCTGAAGTGAAATCTGACTTCATGATAGGCGAATGCGATATAAGTGAGCTACTCGGGACCCCTAGTTTTCTTATTTCACATTTTAAACTTCTTTATATTATATTAAATCGTTAAACTTAAAATATTAAAATAATCAATGTTCAAATACCTTTAAACTCCGCTGTTTTTTTCAATCTCATAAGTATTCTTCATATGTCTTTATATTCTTCAAAATCTATTATAAATGATTATAATAGTAAAAAAACTATACTCATCACTAAAGAAAATATTTTTCATGGAAAAAAGAACCACGAGGAAAATAGCCTATTCATACAAGTTGTACTTGTCAAAAGAAAAACGTATAACAATTTTGAAAGAACAACGAATCATAACAACACAATACATGTACAAAGTCTTTGTTAACAATTTTGAATACTTGTTTCAATTAAAAAGTAAATTTATTGAACGGATTTAATTTATTAGAATACGCGTAATAAAAAAAACATGGCCCAGAACTAAAACTGAAAAACCTTTTTTAAAAAAACAGCTGTATGTATGACTACCAACACAACAAAAAGAAATCTGAAATAATTATTAATATATATATATATATATATATATATATATATATATATATATATATATATATATATATATATATATATATATATATATATATATATATATATATATATATATATATATATAATAGTAAATATGTAAAGAATTATTAATAATAATTAGTAAATATGATACTTAAATATTTTTAATTTATTTGATTAAAAAAAAACAACCTCTAATATTAATAAGTAATTTCTTTATTTAATCATTTGTTTATGCTAATAGGACAGCCTAATAATGGGAAAAAATTCTTTGTTTACATTTCTTAGAAGTAATAAAAGTTGTATGAAATAGTTATTTATGCACCTAGGGAGTAAAGTAAGCCATTATTTCCTGAGCGAAAAAGTTAGTTCTTGAGGCGAAGCCGAAGGAACCATGGTCCCTAAATCCCGGGGCGCAGCCGAGGGAGATAATTATCGCGAGGGGAATAATGGCACTTTACTCACGAGGTACATACAATATTTTATCTCCAGTAGGAAGAAAATACACATTTTCGTCCATTGCACAGTTTTTATTTATTATTTTAATAAATAACAATAATTGTTAGCACTTTTCAAAGCATATATAAGAGATTCAATATTGAAAACAAATAAGAATTGGAATTAAACTCTAATAGAAGGTTATTTAGATGCAGGTTTTAAACAAAGATAAACATGGTCAAAAAAGCGCAGTGCTGCCAACATGATTTCAACAACTTCATTACATTAGTCATTCATTTTCTACTATTTATAAAATAATTAAGTTGCAATCTTTACTTTTTTGCCCTACTTTATTTTTTCGCCCTACTTTTACTTTTTCTTCCTACTTTTTGAGTTCAGGGATGAAAAGACCTGTTTTAGTCCCTCTAAACTAATTCAAAATCATAACTTTTTCTCCCTACTGGAGATAAAAGAGTTTATTTGTTTATTTAAAGAGATAAAATAGGCTTTACTTACTTCGACCTTTTATTAATCCTAAAGCTATATTGATCGCGATCATGATAGACGCATCATGAGCGCGATCTTTTCCCTGTATTTATCTTGTGTATCAAAATGATACAAAGCTCGGATGGACGTGCGGAGATCACCGAGGAAATAATAGTAAATAAAACAGAATTTTTACTAATTGTTTGCAAAGGTACCTGAAATTAATACTGTAAGCTAATATTGGAATTTTCTGTAGCAAAGACGCGCAG
Source organism: Gerris lacustris (assembly GCA_951217055.1). Taxonomy (NCBI): domain Eukaryota; kingdom Metazoa; phylum Arthropoda; class Insecta; order Hemiptera; family Gerridae; genus Gerris; species Gerris lacustris. Next base: position 65,046,675 of record OX578277.1, on the reverse strand, counting down.
TGACAGACATCCTTTTAGGTTCTGTATGAAGTACTAAAAGAAACCTTATATAACGGCTCTGTCTGTCTGTCCGTTGGCTTGTTTCAATTTATAAACTACTACAGCTAGGAACATGAAATTCGGCACACAGGTGCATCTCGGCATTTGTGACAACTGTACACTTTTTGGAGTTTTCACACTAAATATTTTCAAAATGGCGGCCAATATGGTGGTTGACTAAAAAAAGCTTTTAGTCACCATGACATGTTATACATCAATTTAAAGGTCTTGAAATGTAGAAAAATAATATGCAACTATTAAAATTGTGCACTTAATAATTTTAACTTAAGCGTACAGAAACCGGCGATTATCGCCTCACGTACTTAAGTGAAGCGCGCCTTACTTGTTTTTGCACTGGGATTGCTTTTGTTAATGTTGCAACGCGTTTATCAATCAACGATAATAGGCATTCGAAATTAGTAGGAAATATAAGGATAACATTTTTGTATTGACCACTTTATACTGAATGGAATTAATTCATATCCCGTAATAAATTTTCACCTTCATAAAGATGATTTGTTGAAGGGTCAGTGAATTATCATAGATAAAAGATTTTCTCTCCTTTACAGAAAGGGGGAAGGTCAGGTCTGTACAGCAGCTTCAGGTCTGTACAGAGCTTTAACTTGTAAATGACATTCCCCCTTTCTGCCTTGCCTTCTACTCTTCATATACAATTGCTTTTAAATATTATTCTTATTTAAAATTCTCATATATTTATTATATAAAGAGGTAAGTGTGTCTGTTTTTATTTTTTATTTTTTTTTTATATTATGAAGCTTATCTCAAAAACTCCAGACCGATAACAATGAAATGTTTACCATGTATCCTTTGGTTCATCTGGATTGTCGTAGGCTATAATATATACACCATCAACGTATTGTCGCTTTTTCTAGAATTAGTAGAAATAACCTACAACACATTCATTTGATGAGAGAGAACATTGTTTATCTAGTCTAGAGGTACTTAATTTTCAACAAGAGGTACTAATTCTTGTGACTCTCTATATATAACTATTTAGCTAGCATTAAATAACTGATAAATATCTAGAGTTATTAGAATATAAGATTACTTTTACTTGTTTTAACATTTTTTGGTTGTAGCGATTGTGAGATCCCTGTTTTTATGCCTTCGTTACTAGAAAGGTATTAACTTCTTATTTATCATCAGTTTTTGTTTCTTGATGTCCCTATTCTATTTTGTACTTATTTTGTGGTTTGGTATTTTTAGGGTAGATTAAATAAATCATTTCTATCTCATATGGCTATATTTCGACCACACATGGTCATCTTCATGCCTCAGTTTTGGTAGTGTCAATTTATTTATTTATTTTATTAATTCACATTATGTATACTGTAATTTTACGCTATTTTATTGGTTTGTCACTTTGTTGTAAAATTAATACTTTTTTTATTATATATATATATATATATATATATATATATATATATATTTAAAACTAGTCAAAATTAAAAAATTAGCAGCATGTAATGTCTTTATTACCATGCTGCTAACAGTTTTAATAATATATTTTTATTTAACATTCTTATTTCATTAAATAAATAAATGAATCAAAACTAACACGACAATTGAACTGATAATTACTGATTTTAATTTTTATTAACATTATTTTATATTTTTGTTATCAAATGGCGTGAGTTATAAATAAACATGCAGTAATACAGAATGCGACATTATTTTTGAAATTGTGAACCCAAACTAGAAGTTAATAAATAATTATAGTGTTAATTACTGTGTCTTGAATTATTAGCAATATTTTGCTATTTGTGAAAGGGAGGAGACATTTGCGATCACTGGAGCTTCTGAGTGTGCTTAACCGCTTTCCACTTGCGTTAATCTTCAAGCTCAATGGATTACTAGAGAGATGTTACGCTCATTGCCTTCTGTTAGAGTTAGATATATTATGTGATCATACCTTGTACCTTAGTGTGTTCAAGCGGTTGATATATATGCATCATAAGTATTATACTTCGAATACAAGCTGCATTTGAATTTAAGCCTCACTTTGGTTTTAACAATTTAAAATTGGAAAAACTATTATGATTATGCTTAAAATTTAAGTCAAACCCTAATTTTGCGCAAAAAATTAATTAAAAAGTGCGGATTAAATTTGAAATAAGACGGTATTTATTTTTATATGGGAATAGCAAGAAACATTATTGAGATGACCATTTTGTTATGGAATAAAAGTTGAAGAGTTAACTTAGGCATTTTATTATTATTACATTGACCGATTTCGCATAAATTTGACTAGTAGTACAGGCGTAATAATGTAAATTTATAGGAATATCGTTACTTTTGTTCTACAGTTTATTGTTAGTGTTTAGTTAATCTAACTTTACTCAGTTTATATTAGTTTGATTATAGAGAGAGTAGTAATTTAATTGCTTGAGAGTTAGGTTGGCCGTGTCCTTTTAAAGATTCCGTTAAGCTTCACTAAGTGTGAAGGAATGTGTTGTAGGGCGGGTGTCGTTAGAAGTGCGTAGGCAGTCCAAACCGAACTCCCTTGTTCTCTTCATTCCATTCAGTTCGATCTGTGAATGAAAAGTGTATCGACCTGTTCCTGTGACAGAGATATACTACGTTAACTGTCTAAAAGCACATTGTTTTGTTTTCATTCTATCTCCTACCGAGAGAATGAGATTTTAATCCGAGATTAAGTTTAAATCCGAGAATAGAATTAAACTTGATGCATATTTTATTAAAAATTTGCTCCATTACATTTTTTTTTTAATTGTATAGGAATTGTTGGGCGAATCTTACAAAACAATAAATAATAATATTACATTTAAGAGTAGTTAAAGTAAAAAATCGGTCCGAGACAACTCAGACAAACTTTCTCATATATGAGTTCATAATTACTTAGCCCAGTGTTTCCACTTATTAGTTTTCAAATGTACATTTAAATATTATTGAACATTTCATCAAAATTTATCATAAAAATAACTTCTCCTCGGCGGGGAATCGAACCCGGGCTCTCTCCATCCGCGTTTTAAGCTAATTTCTCAGGAACTAGATTTTTCCCGGGAAAACGGCTTATATCGTTGGATTCGTATTCAAATGGACTACATTTTAGAATTTTTTAATCAAAATCGTCGGAACCGTTTTCGAGAAATATTTTTTTTTCATGTTTTTTCAGAGTTTTTGGGGGGTAGCGCCCCCAAAATTAGAGCTAAAATTCATTTCTCGATTTCGCCTCGGGGTATGATTTTTCTGAAGATGTATGCCAAATTTCGTCAAAATCGGCCCAGTGGTTTAGGCTCCAGGCGTCTGCACAGACGACAGACGACAGACAGACAGACATTTTTTAAAAACCACTTTTTTGGACTCAGGGGACCTCAAAACGTGTAAATCCATCAAAATCTCAAAATCGAATTTTCGCGCCATCACAATACTTTCTCTTTATATGAGAAAGTAAAAATCGGTCCGAGACAACTCAGACAAACTTTCTCATATACGAGGTCATAATTATTTGGCCCAGTGTTTTCCATTTATTATGTTTTCGTATGTAAATTTAATTATTATTGAACATTTCATCAAAATTTATCATAAAAATAACATCTCCTGGGCGGGGAATCGAACCCGGGCTCTCTCCGTCCGCGTTTTAAGCTTATTTCTCAGGAACTAGATTTTTCCCGGGAAAACGGCTTATATCGTTGGATCCGTATTTAAATGGACTACATTTTAGAATTTTTTAATCAAAATCGTCGGAACCGTTTTCGAGAAATATTTTTTTGCTCACGTTTTTCAGGGTTTTTGGGGGGTAGCGCCCCCAAATTTGGAGCTAAAATTCATTTCTCGATTTCGCCTCGGGGTATGATTTTTCTGAACATGTATGCCAAATTTCGTCAAAATCGGCCCAGTAGTTTAGGCTCCAGGCGTCTGCACAGACAGACGACAGACGGCGGACAGACATTTTTTTAAAACCACTTTTTTGGACTCAGGGGACCTCAAAACGTGTAAATCCATCAAAATCTCAAAATCGAATTTTCGCGCCATCACAATACTTTCTCTTTATATGAGAAAGTAAAAAATAGTACATTTACAAGTGAATTGAAGATTGCCCTAGTTATTTTCGGAAACTTATTTGCAGCTTTTTTAGGGTTTTGTAGATTCTTCTCAAAACCCTTATGCCGAGGGTGATGTGTCCGTCTGTCCGTCGCTCTTTGGTTCATAGGGCCCGAACCGTTTAAGCTAAAGAGCAGAAATTTGAAATACTGGTGTAACTTTTAGACCCAACCACAGGAAAAATATACAGAAGTTCAAAATTAAATATGCGCATGCGCAATTCGCAAAAATGTTGTAAACTCAAAAATTTATATTTTTTTTAATTTTCGAGTGGGGTATCAAATGAAAGCTTCTGAAGAGTAGGACGCAAAGATATATATGCTGTTGTAAATTTTGCATTCCTTATTGGGTAAAAAAATCAAAATATACCCAAAAAAAATTTCCCCCCCCCAACCACTATATAATGGGTGATCCTAAAATTTCGAAATAATTCATGGTTATACCTTATGGTAAAGCGATGCAAATGGTTTGAAAAAATGAATTTTTTTAGTCGTTATTACCGATGAAAAACATTGTGACCCCCCGGGGGATCGAACCCGGACCCTTGAGATCGAAGAATAAAATCATATTTACATAACGGGCATGCTTAATCTTCTACAAAACCCTAAAAAGTACTTGGACGCAAGTACTTCCCTGTGATTTTTTTCCTATTTGCTATAGTTGTGCCATTAATTAATTGTAAACAAACTTTTTTAAGGATTTTATTAACCGCTCGAAATATGAACAGCAACGTTAAGGTTTTTGACTTCAGAACATTATTTTAAATATGTATTGCCAATGCATTTTTTGTGCAATGTAGGTATACGTAGGCAAATATAATATATAGGTTTTATATCCTATCTATTTAAATATTCATACCACACTCATTCGGCAACCTTTATATGCGTTTTGTGACAACAATCATAGGTTTATCGGAGCGTGTGTAAGGGCATAAGTTTGAGAACTTAGGAAGCTGTAAAACTGATACAAACTGAGTCTCTTCCTCAATGTCTCTATTAGGAGGTTTCCTTTTATGGTGTAGTCAATGCCATGGTTTCTTTCTTGTTCTTGCTACCTTCATCTTTTTTTTACTCTTAAATAAATTATAGATTCCTTTTTTAGTCCGATTGTTCACCTTCTTAAGGTCGTTTGTATATTTAGGTCAGTAGTTGTTAAAACGCGGAAAAAGGATTAAAGAACTTATTTACTATACACTTTATATCCTATATATTAACTTCACTTTTGTTTGTCAGTGCCTGTCGTCAAAACTTTGGAGGGCTAATTAACCCTCTTCCAGTGATTCTGAAACTGACTCTGTACCAAATACAATCATATTTTATCAAATTTATTAGGTAATTAAAATTAATGTTAATTATAAATTAATTATTGTTAGTTAATAAATTTAAAAAATAAATAAAATATATATATTTGTTTTTATTTTTTACTAGCTGGGTACCCGTGCTTCGCTACGGAGTGTTATTATAATTAGATAAGTTAATAAACAACCATAATGAAACATATAAATTATTTTACTATGAAAGAATATCTAGATTCTATCTCTTCCACCTACTTCTATACCCCCTCCTCTCCTCTTTGATAAGCTAATTACAAATATCCTAAATTCCCCCCCCCTCTTAATTAAAATATGACTAAACTGTACATAAAAACTATTACTGTACTCTTAAAGAGCTTTTGCAGCATGAAGGGTATTCATTACATTGACCCCGTATTCATTACTTGTACCATACCTCTGTGTACCAAACTTAAATTTCGAAAATTCATGTAGGCTGTAATTTTCCCCTTGCTTTGAAGGACAAGTGGGCAAATTTTTATTGACATCGAACTAAAACTGTAGATTTGTATAAAGAACATACTCACACATACATTGATTTTTATATATATAGCTATAAATTTCCATTTACCCCCCCCCCCCCCCCCCCCCCTAAATAAAATTGTACATAACAACAATTACTTTTCTCTTAAAGTGCTTTTCAACGATATGCATCATATGAAGGGAATCCATTACTTTGACACTTTTACACCGTACCCCTTTGTACCAAAATTTAAATTACGAAAATTCATGTAGACAGCGACCTCCCCCTTGCTTTGAAGGGAAAGTGAGTAAATATTCATCAAATTGGGATAAAACTGTAGATTTGTATAAAAGACATACCCTCATACAGACACTCTTCTTTTTATATAAGATATAGCTATATTTTTCCATTTTACCCCCTCCTAAATGAAAACACATGTGACAAAACTGTACATAACAACAATTAATGTAATCTTAAAGAGCTTTTCAACGATATCCATAATAAAGGGTATTCAGTCCTTTGACCCCCGTATTCATTATTGTACCCTGTTTCCTGTGTACCAAAATTTAAATTTCGAAAATTCATGTAGACACTGATTTTTTCTTCCTTTCAAGGTCAAGTGTGCATTTTTTGATCGAGATCGGACTAAAACTATGGATTTGTATAAAGAACATACACACATACGTTGACTTTTAGATATATTTTTCCATTTACCCCCTAAATGCACTAAAACTGTAGATTTGTATAAAGAACAAATAAGATATAGCTATATTTTTCTATTTCACCCCCCTCTCCTAAATGAAAATATGACAAAAGTGTACATAACAACAATTACTGTACCCTTAAAGAGCTTTTCAACGATATGCATCATGAAGGGTATTCATTACTTTGACCCCGTATTTATTACTTGTACCCCGTACCCCTGTGTACCAAAATTGAAATTTCGAAAATTCATGTAGACCTTGATTGTTTCCTTGCTTTGAAGGTCGAGTGTGCAAATTTTCATCGAGATCGGACTAAAACTGTAGATTTGTATAAAGAACAAACACACACACACACACACATACGTTGACTTTTATATATATAGATAAGTAAAATGAATTAATACTAATATAACCCCTCACACAACCAATATGCATAAAAAAAGGATTTATAATAATTTGTTTTTATGGGCTAGTATTATTTTAAGTTGAGTTAAATATAAATTAGGAGGAGCCAAGACACGGATAGTGACCATATAATTGAGTGTTTGTCCAGATTAATTTACCTTCCAGTAGACTTTAAGTTTAAAATATTTTATCCTTAGCTTTAATTAAAACAATATTTTATTAAAAAAATACAACGAACTTTGAGGAAATGAAAAAAAACATCTCTTTTTTATGGCAGACACCTTAATGAAAAGAAGGAGTGCTATTTTAAGGTATACATTTTAACTACACTGGCAAGACTTGAACGTCGTTTTGTCAAACATGTTTGGGACCTGTTACTTTTATTATTTGAGGTAAGATTGAATGTCTGAAAATCCAAACATATACTATTTTAAAACTTGCAATTAATCTCTATTTTTTTTGTCTATAGGTAATCCCTATAGACCAAAAAATAGAGATAAGTTAAAAAATAAGGGATCAACAGAAGAATAATACCTTGTACTTAATTTTCTAAACCTGCACCACCAATGTAACAGTATGTAGAATCATAACATAGGTTCTTAAGATATATTGATTACAAGCATGAAATTATTATTTCAATACTTTGAATTATGATCTTATTTGTTTCCAAACAAATATTAACTAACCGGTTTCTTTGGACAGCAATATCCAGTTACAAGCTAGTGTATAAAGCTCAAAATGTGAACAAACTGGTCCAATTAGAATGATGAAAGCTGTCTGCATTAAGCGTTTGTTACGGTGGTTTTATAATTAACCGATCAAATTTGCTCTTCGAGCTGTTTAGCATGAGTAATTTCCTTTAAAATCTATATAAAAAAATTAAAAATCGTTCATGCGCATTCATGATTTTTAATCTCCTACGTGCACGTGTGGAGCAGAAATTGCCGCAGGTGTTGACTTCGAGCTGCGAGGCGACCTTTTTTAACCCTACACTATGGCAAAGTCCACACTTTATAATTATTTATAAGATCTAATCACATGCATTTTTTTTTGTGTTTTTACGTCCAAATGTTGTTCAAAGTTTAACGGACAAATGATAAAAGATATTCTTTGAAGGACCTAGTGGATCTTTAGTACTTTGTTAAGGTTATGAAAACTTTAACTATTCAAAAATCATGAGTGAGAAGAGTAGCCTTGTAGCGGCTCTACATTTGATGATGCAGTTAGTAAAATAAATGTTATTAGGTCGTTGACGAAACTCTAAAGATATGTTAAGATGTTTGAAGATCCATCTGTCTAATTGGTTGAAAGTGTCTCTAGAAACTGTGCCAACTATAGCTAGCGTCTCACTCTCTCTATCCTGTGGTAGATTAATAATTGTAGACCCGCTGCTGAAATTCTTAGTAATAAAAAGACCTAATTACGCAACGATTAATTTAAGACCTTTATAGAAGTCACTCTTATGTATTTTGTGTCTAAAGCTAATTATTATAGATATGTTTTATTAAACATATATAATATACTTATACTATGTACGTTTTTTAGATGAGGGAAACGGGGTTTATTATAGCTTTGGTGTTGAAAATCTCTAGCACATATGCACAGTTTAGGAGAAGTTAACGCCTTAAATAAAATACTATTAAAGAAAAAATTAAGGTCCTTAAATTTACAGACTAAAGCTCTAATAATTGAGTTCATAATAAGTAACTTTCGTCTCTCTCCATATAATAAAGGGATCTTATTAAAAATATCTACTTGACTTCATCTGATCCTTTTCTTTACTATTGTTAACATTTAACATTATTTAACGTTATACAATATCTGTTTGGTAGAAATAGTAGAGTATTTTAAATTGAATATTTTTACGTATTTAGTCCATAGGTGGGTTCGAGGAGTGTTAACCATTTTACATTCGCAATTTTGAGTTCTTTAATTACCTGCAATCCTTCAGCCCATTCTGACTGATTCTTGAAGTTGTAACATTTTATTTAAGGAATAATATTTTTACTGGAAGATCCTGACTTAGAGATTGGGTATGTTTAACAGTATGAGAGTATGGAAGGTACAAGCGCAAGCTTTTAATCCTATGTTGTAAAATCACTAAAACACACTCGGCAGAATTCTCGAATCGTGCATTATCCTCTTTCCCTCTTTATTTCTCTCATGGCACATCTGTATCGCACTACTAAACAACATACATGTACTGTTCTCGTGCTAAGGATGCCGTTTGTAATATGGCGAAAGAGGTGAAAGGCCAGTGAGTAAGATGCACATGATATACGAAATACAAGGCCTGTGTGACATACGCGACATACATACCACCCCAGGTTGATTGATGACTTAAAGCTGTATGCCAGCCAAGATGTTCCCTATAGAGCTTGCCTCACTATTCAAACATGCATCTGACGTAGTCACCCCCTCATATCCTTCCTGTCAGCTCTCCTTATCTTTCACTATAGGAATAATCAATTGAATGTCAGGCTGCTTCTATACGAAATAACGACAATAGGATTTCATTAAATATAACTAATATACGATTTTACAAAACAAAGTGAATTGTTTTACTAAAAAAAAATTTTGTGTTTACTGTTTTTATTGTGTCGTATAATCCATGATTTATTCTTTTTGAAAATTATGAAATATTTATCAGTTCAAGGCCTCTTCTGTGTTTTGTAATCAAATAAATGTTTATGCATTCTGATTATCGTGTAAATTCATAAATTAACTTTTTTCTGATCTATTAAAACGACCTAAATTTATTTTAATTTTGCCACATAATTAAATGTAACTTTGTAGGAGTCTAGAACTGTTACTGTTTACTAAGTATGTTATTGAAATATTCTGAGTTTATACAAACCAAAACCAAGTTGCAGTTCTATTATCAAAGTGGGGGTTGTGAAATATCAATAAATAAAATTAGATTCGATTTTCTTTTAACTTTATTATTAAGTAGAGCTTTAAAATTCTTCCAAGCGTTCGCGCGCAACGCTTGGCAAAAGGAACATTTATACAAAAATGGAACTAAATCGGTAAACTTTTGCTCACGTTAACGTTGGACACGTAAACGTTACTGACAGAGAGATAAACACATGGTCCATATTCTATAGAATGTAGAAAGTTCTCTTTAATTATCTCAAATTTTAGCCTTATGGCACTAATCTGGGTGAATTTGTGCAGTACACCTTACTCAACAATTCGTTTATATTTTCTAATCGGTCCAAATTGTCAATTCTATTGTCTCAAGTTTCTCAAGTTCAAAATCTTCCCTATAATTCCTGGATTAAGTTGTAAATTCTTTTTTGGTTTTTCCTCTTATGTTGTCACGTGGTATCTTGAATTCTCATGCAATTTCTTGCATCTCAATGCTATTAATTTGTTGTCGAGATAGAGTGCCCTTTTTTTGCCTTCTTGACAGTTTTTGGGGGTAGACAAAAACTTTTCTATATTGTCTTGTTGTGTATCGCGCGTCCTCTATTATATTAGTGAGAACAATTATTCATGTTTCCTACTTCAGTGTATGAACATATACACTATTTCTGCTACAAAGTGCACAACAATATATTTACATTCAAGGTTGAATACAAACTGGTATATCTAAGAATTAATCGCGATATTATCCTCAACTACTTCCCTCCTCCCTACCGTCATAGATTACAAGTGCACAATACTCGCTGTTGTATCGTTGCCGTAACTAATATCCAATCACTCTCTTGCTTTTTACTCATTAAATCTGACGAATCTTCTATACTTACTTGACTACTGACCTAGTGAAAAAAGAAATAATATTTTATCTTTTGCTATTATTACTTTTTATCTTGTCATAATAGATTATTTTTATATCCAATTATTTTTTTTTTGCTTGTATTATTGTTAAAACATATATTTTCCCCTTTATTTCATCAAAGTAAGGATGGAAATGGTGTTAAAACTCGGTAGTATCATGTAAATCCTGTGGAATGTCCGTTCCCTTATAAAAACTTCAAGAATTTCAGGACACACCTCCCTTATGTCTTGGAGCTTATTGTAAATAATTTCAAGATAAAAAGAACTTTTTATATACTACGTTTTTAAATTTTCTGTTGAATCGTACGTAATGTTGATAATATAATTGTTATTGTTATATAATATATAATATTATAGTAAAAAAGAAAATAGTTCCAATTTATTTACTTCACATAAATGGCAACCATCTAGAGAGCTGATCTTAAACCTATAAAAGGACTAATCTTTGTACAACGGATCTCTCCAACACCAAATCTAAACCGTGCCATCGATATATTTGAAATAATATAAATAATATAATCGATATATTTCCTGTTTTGCTGTCATTCAATGTTTATCTCTTATTTATAAAAATCACAAATTTGAAACCCGTCAAAATAAAGATTGCGTAAATATGGGACATGGCAAAACAAATAAAATAACTTGCGGATTTTTTCCGAACTAACTTTCCATACAGCAAAATGTGCTGAAAACCAATTACATTCTGCTGAAAGATGGCTAAAAGTATTAAAACAATGCATTGCCATCGTGTTCTGAGCTATGCTAAAAGTTTCAAATGTCTAGCTATTCGGGAAGTTAGTTAGAAATCGATTGCCAGATTTGTACCGGACAAACAAACAAACAAGAAAGCAAGCTAATAAAAACTTAGTAAATAGTTACAATACCCTGGAATTATTGTCTTTTACTAACCACTTCTTATTAATTCATTACTATTATTGTTTTTATTTAAATAACTGCTTAATATATATATATATATATATATATATATATATATATATATATATATATATATATATATATATATATATATATATATATATATATATATATATATATATATATATATATATATATACACACACATACCTATTTGTATGTACGAGTATGTATGGATATACATATTATAAAGTTGCAGTAAGTTTTAAATTTTAGCAAAAGAAACACCACTTAATACATTATAGTGGTCGCGCAGAGAAACTAGTTATCTGGTCTTCTAATCTTTCGTTTATGTCATTGATCCGTTCAATGATGTCACTAACTTAAAAGCTTTGAACCATGAATAAATATGTCTACTATTACTCTCTGCTGAATATTAAGAAATATTCCTGGAATATACAATCTACAGCCCAGGGCTGGCGCATTGCTTAAAGCTCCTTGTTCAATGCGCCCACGCAATATCAAACGCCTTTGCATAGACTTGAATGGGCCGATCAAGTTAAATCATATCTACGTTCTACGTATATTTTTCAGTTCGATGTATAAAAATTTAGTTATTCTAATAGTAACCCTGCTGTTACACCCGTTGCGGGTGTGAAGTAGTATCTATTTTTATACTTCTTTTTTAGTGTTGTTGCTCTATTTCTGACCAATATAGTCTCTGAAGGGCGTTCGAGTTTCCAATCATGGAATACAGTTTCTAACCTATGTTTATACTTGTAATGATTACCAAAATTTTACTCACATTTCTTTGGAATTTTTGAAAAGATTAATTATTGTTACTAATTAAAAATGACTAATTATTTGTTTTTCTGAGAATGCCACTTCCTGAGATAGTCTTGTTGACATGCGTCATGGTTCCATTAAACTTACTTCGTAATTTAGAACTATTGACTTGTTTTTTTTTATCTATAAAGAGGCGCAAATTCATTGGCAAATCTGAGAAATGTATCATTCTCTTTTATACTGCAGTTGCTGTTTGCATTTAAATGATACCCTCATTGTTTAAGATTGGTAAAGTTGGGTGTTCCAACTTTCTTTTTTATATTATGTTCTTAATTATTATCGGGAAGGCTTCTGAATTATATTGTACCTTTAGGAATTCCTTTATGATACTATTAAACGGCCTTAACTTTAAACATGACAGCTTGATTGCATGTATTATTTATTTCTTCATACCAGGTGTGCATACAGGTTTATGTTATCATAGATAGCATACCTTACCAAGAGCGTATATTCCAATACATAATTTACCTTGTATGTATAGAAAGTATGTTAATTAAACCTATGTTAGTGTGACCAAGGGTTAATCTACTGAAATACGTGTAATGCTTTTTTACCGCAAAAAACAACATATATTATGAAGAAGTGAATTACCCTTTTATAAATATATTTTCAACAAGTCTGCCGTCTGCCCCAGGTCTTCAGGGTATAAATAAAATTTAGTTTTTATTTATACCCTGATGACCTAGAGCAGACGGCAGACTTATTATTGACAACATATTATTGCTTCCGCGAGCTTGCCGAAGGTGACGGAGACAGAAATCCGTTTCAGACATCAGGGAAAATTTTTGTTCCGTGTCTGTCTGTCGCTCAATTTTGCGAACCAACATATCTTAAAACTCCATCTCGATTTAAAAGCATTAAAGTATATTACATAATATTACTTTTAAGGATCAAATTATTACTCAACATTTTATGTACTTACTTATTTTTCAATACGAATACGAATACAATTATTTGTTTAGGCTTGATTAAATAGTCGGTCAAAAGAAATAATTATTAACCACTGATCATGTTTTCTGATTTTTTTTTCTATCGTCTTTATTTTTTAAATTCTTATCCTTTATCAGCTCTTGTAACTTTATCTTTTCTTAAAATTGAGCGTGTTATGTTAGATTGAATTTCAGTTATCATTTTTTAAATCTAAAATCTTGCCATAATAATGTGTAATTTGCAAATGCCGAACTTTTTAATCACAGTAATTTAAAAAAAAACAACCTAAATTGTTCATTTTTTCTTCTTTTTTTGGTGTTAATGATGCATATATATATATATATATAGAGAGAGATTAACTTCCGCCGCAAACGATGACAAATTGACCATTATAAAACCGGTCGTTCTACCTGTATGCAAAATATTTTTAATCGTAATTACCATAGAGAGACCTGTCTATAGTTTAAATTATACTTGAATTATTAAAATTAAAACCATTTAAGAGTCCAGTTGTTTGCCCTTGTAAACTGCAAACTTAATTGCAAACTTTCACTGTTACCAGTTAAAGAGAAATCTTCCGATGTGCTCGATTAATACAGTTTTTCCGTGCTAATTTGTCCGAATAATTTTTGCAATAATGTTAATGTTATACAAGATTACAAGATGTCTTTTCACTAAGTATACCCTCCAGCTTAGTCATATTTCTGACCCAGGTGTTTGACTTACCGTCCTTCCTCGTGATTTTCAGCATACTTCTTTGCATCACTCTCTGTATAGAATAATAGAATCTGTTTATAAATAATAGAGGCAAATATTTAGTTTGAATACATTATATAAAGTTTTATAATACGATGTTATATATATATATATATATATATATATATATATATATATATATATATATATATATATATATATATATATATATATATTGTACAGTAATTGTTGTTAAGTATATTTTTGTCATATTTTTATTTAGAGGGGGGGGGGGGGGGGGGGAGCGTAAAATGGAAAATAAAGGAAAAATATTTCTGTAATCTATAGTTATCATCTGATTACAATGAAACTTTGAGGAATGGTTGGACGCATGCCGGGAAGGTTTCTCTGTTAGTAAAATTATGTTTAAATTTTGGTACACAGGAGTTCGGGGTACTAATGTCCAAGTAATGAAAACCCTTTAAAGATGCATATCGTTGAAAAGCTCTTTCAGAGTACAGTATCAGTTGGATGCATGCCCGGGAAGGTTTCTGAGTTAGTGAAACTATGTTCCGATTTGGTACACGGGTGTACGGGGTACTCATGTCAAAGTAATGAAAACCCTTGATGATGCATATTTAATTGTCTATGGACCGCCCTTTGTTTGTGATGAAAGCACGTCTTATGTAATCATACGCAGGCTGACGTATTAGGCCACTAAGTTCGTCTATATTTGAACGGACAATGTGTAATATAATTATTTATAATGTATCCGGTGAATCTATTCTAACTTCTTATAAACCTAATATTTATTGCTTCAATATTCTTACTTCCGTCTTCAATCAACTTTTTTGATTGGATCCAGGTCCCTCTACACTTTTGAAGAGTGGCTTTGATATTTTCATTGTCTTGCTAAGTCGTTCTTCTTCTACTCGTTGTCTCTTTTCTTCCGCTATTGCTTCATAATAATAATAAATAATATGTGGTGCAACAGCCTGGGGACTGTTTTGGCTTACCAGTTGGTTTATACATCTATACATGTAATATAAGACACGATTAGCGTGTTGCTCCTCCTCCTGTTGAAACCGAATAGTATGACATTCCCAACCGAATAGACGCCGCTTCATAAGTAACTACCCATTTAATTCGCAATAACATCGAATAAATAATATGCTTATAAATAATATACCCATATTATACTATAACTATAACTATACTAATAACTATTTATTGTAATAGTTTGGATATCACCTGTTTCTCTAAATCCTTCCTTCTTAGAGCCCTAAACAGATCTGCCTAGCCCTTGCAATTATTTTATTCTTCGTAACAACGATTATCTTGGTAATTATAGCACATTCATGTTTTTATAATCACAACCAAATTTACGACATTGTACTTTTTGAATATCTTCGATTTTTTCAGAACTTTGTCCCTTTGTTTTGGGTATAGATTTAAATTAAAAACATTTAACGATTCATTTGAGATGACTTTTGTTAGTTTTAACTTGTTAATTAATGGCGACAGACACGGTGTAAAAACGTACTCCTACGCGTCAAATCTACTTCTTTTTTTTGAGCCAAAGAGATGTGTAGGATGAACCAAGAGTAGCTGCAGTTAATTATTTTGAACTTTAATTAATTTGTTTCCTTATTTCTGAGAGGTTTCTAGTTTAAATTACCCAATATAGCTTACAGATCTTAATAATAAAAATAAATATTGGAAACAAAAAAGAGATTTGCCTTCATGCCCAAGTCTTAATTCCATCAATAATCCTAATTTATTCTTGAGAGGTGAGGTGACCTATCTCATTTAATGAGATAGGTGGGTTATGTTCTTGTTGGTATTTTTACAAAAAATGGCCTAATTTGTGAAGTGTTATTATTACTTGTAAATTAAATTATAGCATGTCCTTTAATTACTTAATTTAAACTCTTAACACATTACGTATCAAAGGTATTGTTTTGAGACAATGCAGACTCTTGCAACTGTGTGATGTACATCGGTGTTGCCCATCTCTCGGAATCTAAAACTATCACCTCTATTATAATCTGAAATCTGTTTTTTTTTCGTTAGTTTAATGATTTTCTGAATATTTATAAATATGTTAAATGTTGTGTTCAAATAAGAATCACTTTAGTGTGTTGCTAAACAATGTCTATTGTTGTGGTGGGAGATCTCCTTGTGTGCTAGTTTACTCATCCTTAACTAATGGTATAATCGTATAGTTAACTCGAAACCACTTCCATTGCCAACATTTAAATTCTCCTCGCATTTAGTTTTTTCTCTCTCCTTACAAATAACACATTGTTTTTTATTTTTTTTTTTTTTTATCAGTTTATGAAAGCTACGGCTATAAAGGTATTAAAGTGATGTGAAGGCTTATAGAGTTATATTTAGTTAAGGTGGATGTATGATGGGCATATCTGCGAGTTGATTGTTTTCTATTTATAATGCTATAGATATATGCTACCTCTTTACTGGTATTGTTTTGTCTACTGTAAGAGAGCTGATATCATCTGTGTCTTTTACTCTATGTCAAGGTAGAGAGAAGGGGGCCCTGGACTGGTGATGGTGGGGCTGTATTGTCGGGTGTGCCTCTTGATCGCGAGATCACCCTCGGGTCCCCGTCCTACTCTCTATATTTGATTCTTGTGGCTCCCTCAGCGCCCCAGTGGGCCGCCGGCCAGGCCCGCCCTCACCTTGCTAACGGTCCAACAAACTCACATGTGGAGAAGTCTTTTTTGAATTCGTATTCGGATTCTTCTCATTCAACATCAGATTGTGGACAATTACCTTGGTTAATTGCTGTTAAATATTCATCATTGTGTCGAAAAAAAAAAACACAAAAAATCCCAACACTCATCAAAATATAATTTGTTTAAATTTCAGCTGATAGTTTGACAGCTTGTTAAACAGTGTTTTCTGTTCGCTAGTTAAATCTATTTATAGTTCATCCAATATTTTAAGCGATAGACATTTTGATTTGGTTTAGTCGTTTTTTTTCGTGTTTCTTCGATTCGAGAGATGATCAACCCTCGGCCTCCTCCTCGGTCGTCGACATCAAAGAATAGAATGAGTCTTTTCAATTGGGATATGGAATTCAGTGAGTTGAAGTTTTTTATAACACCATTATTACTTTAAAGAGTTTCAAAAACATTATTGTGGGCATAATATCTCATTTTAAAAAGGTGATTCTGCTCCAGAAGGGCCTTGCTTGGTTAATACGGATGCACTTAGAGGTAGTTCTCCAGTTAAATTTAATGGATACCATTAGCCTTGCCACCCTTATTATATCAACCCAGAAGAAATCAATACCTTCAACTCTATTTCATTTAAGTGAAAGCTAATAGATGGCTAGGATTGAAAATACATAGTCGTAAGCCACTAATAAACTTAGTTACTAACTGAAGGCTTTACCTCTTTGAGAGTAGCTAAGTTAACTTGATTATGAAATATTCTTGAGGTTAGGCTAGAAAGAAACGTATCATTCCTGTCTTCTTAGACATTTAATGCTATTCAAACAATTAATTTCTATGGTGTATGTATTTAATTATGCTAAGAAGAATCCATTTTGATGATATAATCAACTATACACTATAATTGTATTTTCATAATCACTGATGTTTTTCAGACGCCTTGAAGATTTATTTATTAATTTTTTTTTGACCCAACACCCAGAATATGCTTTATTCTTTTTTCTTATTTCCAAATAAAAATATCCATCGTTTTATAATTCTCTTTTTGAAGTGTCTTTCCTCATTTTTCTTTAGTGTATATTCTTTAGTGTACTCGTAAATTATTATTTTTATTTACTTTACGATTTGTTAAAAACTCGTTTGTATTAAATTATATATTTAGTTATTTTTTTTTCTTTATATATAAAATAAATTTGAGCCACAATCTGACCTCCATCTGTAAGGAATGTCATAATAAAGGGCTTTGTCTCCTTACTTGTCTCCTTGGCTTGGGCTCTATACCCTAAACTAAAAGATTATATCATGTATATATTTTAATTCTGTGTGTGCTTTACTTTTAATAGTGATCGATTCTTGTTAATCGATGTATATCAAGAGTGATCGATACGATCCCTTAAAAATTAGAGAACTTAATTTAGTGGAAAATAATTTGCTTGTTAGAATTAAAAAAGGGGGGGGGGGGGGGATAATGCATTGTCTACAGCAATGTTTCCCATTTACATTTCTATTTTTGAAAATATAGAATTGCAGTAATATAAATATCTCATTTCAAATTTTATTTTTACCAATCCATTTAACCCAACTTGAAAAATTCGAGATTGACCTACTTCATCGAATCTGTAAATTTAGTGAGATAAGGTAAATAATGGCATATTGGTACATTGAAAAATGTATCTTTGGTTAAATGTTGGACCCATTCTCTAGTATCGTGTGAACCGTTTGTATTTTTTGAACTAGTTGTTTAGGGACAGCGACACCAAATTTATGGCATGTATTGATTTCTCAATTTTGCTTTGAGGAATAATCCCCATCAATATTATACTTTATACTAATTTCCATTGAAATCTGTACTGTAGTTTAGGCTCCACGATTCTGCACAGATTTTTATTTACTCACTTTTTAGGCTCAGAAGACCCTAAATTGTGTAAAACCACACTATTCTCTCTAATTATTTGAGAAAGTAGTAATAATTATTCATACGGTAAAGTAAAGACCATTAGGGTTAGTGCTCCAAATACTAAATGTGCCTAATATGAGACCCCGCCTTGTAGAGGCTGGTATGTGCTACAGCCTGGCAAGTCAAACGAAAAACAATAGTGTTTATGGCTATCAGTAGTCTCGGAGTCAGTTGGATGCCTACCATCGAGAAGAGAGTTTCTGTGGATTTTTTTGTTATACTCCTTATCAAAATGTATTAAGAAAATCACAGAGAGCTTGTTTAAAACATCAAGGAAAGATTATCTTAAAATCTATTCATATAGAATTATAGCTATTTAGTCAAGGCGAAGACATGTATTTCACTTTTTAAGTTTATACCAATCCTAACCTCATAAATTCGTTCTAGAATATGTAAACGTGGTTGCCCCTAATATGAGACCCACCACGGGCCTAACATAGGCAGGGTCTCATATTAGGCACAGTTTTTTTATATTGCCAAAGCATGCCTGATATTTGTATTTCAGATGTATGTTGTTGCAAATACTGCCATTAATAAGAGGAAAGTGTAAAACATTGGTTTAAAAATCACGCAAATGTCTTAAACGGAGGGTCTCATATTAGGACTACTTTTATAAATCTCAAAATTTTGACTTTTTAGAAAATATTTTTTTATTTTTTAAATATAAATTTTTAATCAGTTTGATACAGTTGTCATTAAATTGAAATAAATTATTAATTACTTTGTCACATCAACAGTTTGTTTATTTATTTAGATCCTGAGTTACACCAATTCTAAACAAAGGGTCTCATATTCGGGTTACTTACCCTATATATATTGCCTGAGAAATCGGTTTTAAGCATCATTGTTTATTGTGAATGTCAACTCACAATTACTTGTAACTGTTTATTATTATCACCCTATACAAGCAAATGCGCTTTTAGAATATGACGACAACTCCTGTGCATTGTGCATGTCAACTCACAATAAATGATAATCCGCATATAACAAACAATGCTATTTGTTAATTGTTTGTAAAATCTACGATTGCTTATTTTAACCTATCGTAGATTTACTTAAAAGTACTTAATACACCTTTCATAATTTATAATGGAAAGAGTTTCTTAGACAAGTTCAATAATGGGTCTGTTTAGTCTACTGTAAATAAATTAATAGTAAAAAAAAAAAAAAAAAATTAAAAACAAGCTTTTATCTGGGCCATCCGCCATATTGGATTTAGAGTGAAGGCATTTTATTTTTCGTATTCTTCTCAGCAAACCCCTATTATTTGATACCCATATCATGGGCGTGCTAAAAAAAAATAACTAGTCCGCCATCTTGGGCTGTCCGCCATATTAGATTTCAAATCATCGTCACCTAGCTAACCATACATTGTCATCCAAAATAAACGTGTATGAAAAATTTCAATTCAATCGGTTGACGATAACTGCTTTAAAATTCAGTTGCAAGATTTGATCCGAACATACAAACATTGCAAGTTAAATAAAAGCTTTTAAAAATAAAACGGTCAGTGCTGGATTTTGGAAATTTCTATTTTTAGGCTTTATTCACCGGATTCGTGTAGCTAATTCAAAATGGGAGAGAGGCTACTTTACTGAAGATGTAGTCTCCTGGACTTTGATTCCTTATTTTTGTGCATCAAATCCAGGTTAGAGACTTTGGCGCATCTTCTTTACTTTTTCCCTAAATCTTAAAATGTAAATACTATTAACTAGCTACCATGATACAACTTTTTATTTTAATAACTTTTTACAATAATTTATAGGATTTATCTTGTGCACTAGTCTTAATTTATTTTAAGTAATAAAATGTACATTATATAATTGAATTCATATGAGAATCTGATGTATGTATATATAATTTTGTTAATGTTATCTCATTTAGCAATAAATACGTTGATTTGAATAAATAAGATTTTCTTAGAACAATTATTTACGTATAATTCATTGCTGCTTCTAATCAATTTACAATCTATGCTTGTACATTAAAGAACCCTTGGCAATAAATCAAGGGTTCTTAAACGGTTAATTATTACCAATTTGTTTATTCATTCTTTGAGACTTTCCGAGCGGATTTATAAATAGCACAAGGACCCACTGCCCTTGCCTGATTCTATTTAAATTCTCTACATCTTTCTCCTTTACTACGAACAGTAAGTGGTAAACAGTAGTTTTTTATTTATTTATTTTTTCTCTTTTTTACGTATGAGTCATTTTATGAATAACAGGTCAATTACTCTAAATAAATATTCTTTGTTTTGGAGGCAGTCCGCAGTCATTCACGTTTAATTTTTCGCACAATTTATTATCCCACATAAAACCATAATTTAAGTGAAAATGAAACGATTTGTCGGAAATATAATTAAGTTTCTTTGACAACTTTTCAGACCGGATCTCTTAATCAGATCTAGACTCTGGACAAAATTCTTAATACAAACTCGCGCCCGCACGCACACTCTCTCTATATAAGTATTATACGTAATTTAGTCCTAACTTAACTGACGATCAAATCAAGACATTCATGTACTGTGCGCCTAAGCACAATGTATTCCTTGACAAAAAGTTAGCTAGTTTTGAAATTATTTTTAATTTTATTCAATATAATTGCTTAAATTAGGACTAATAATTATATGTATTTATATACACTTGCATCTATAAGCTGGATTAGTGAAGTTCCTATATTGTTAAACATAACGCCTATGTTACAATTTGTAACATGTGAAGTAATCTATATTTCTCTCTGTTAAAGTTGTTCACAATTAGATGTCTCTCTTTCTTCTCGAGTTCAAAAAGATATATTCTTATAGTTTGGTTTTTGTTACGCTTTGTGTCGATTCGCTTCACTCGTTTTTAATTCTTGTATAGAAGTGAAAAAGATTGTCATTTTCTCACGGAGAACTAACGGTACAAACTATTTTAACTTTTTTTTATCCCGCTCGGATCAACTAGCTGAGAACTGCCAAAAATATTTTTCTTCTTTTTACTACAGCTCAAGGTTATAGCTATAACTAAAAGTAAATATTAATTTTAATATTTTTATAAAGATACTGACAGCAAGTCTGGTTCAAAATCAACATATTTTAATCCGATAAAGTTTTATACAAAGGGTTTACCATACTTAAACTTATGAACAAAATAATAATAAAATATTAAAGAGCTGTGGTCCCCTATAATTAGTATATCTTCTATGGTGGGTCGTGAAGGGGTGATGGGTGATTAAAAATTACTTCATATTAGTAGTATTTTAGTATTTGGCTATATTTCATCCCTTAAGATGTCCCTTAAGGGATGAAATATAGCCAAATACTAAAATACTACTAATATAAAGTAATTTTGAATCACCCATCACCCCTTCACGACCCGCACCATAGAAGATATAATAATAAAATAGGCTAAAGTGCTTACATACACATGTATAGAGTGGAAATGGGTCAATTGCAGTTAGTTTGGTAGACACGTTTTTTGTTTTTGTTTTAAATTATTTAAAAGGACAAATCTTCCCTTTGTAGGTAGTCGTTTAGTAATAATGTTGTGAATTCAAAGCTGGGCCTAGTCGTTTGGTTTCAATTAATGTTTAAGGCGATCGCATGAGGCGAAAAATTGTATTCTACCTAAATTCGTGAGAGTACAAGATTTTTTAGTTGCGAAGTGGTAAATCATTCATTTTGTTATATATTATCACTTTTTATTTCCTCATATGCGTGATATATACATATATGTATAGAAAGTATTGTATGGCGCGA
Organism: Gerris lacustris; assembly: GCA_951217055.1. NCBI lineage: Eukaryota > Metazoa > Arthropoda > Insecta > Hemiptera > Gerridae > Gerris > Gerris lacustris. Next base: position 65,024,122 of record OX578277.1, on the reverse strand, counting down.
GAATCCGATTCTCGTGCCATCACAATAATATAAGTGGCAATGTCCTATCACTTTGAAATTTGGCATATATGTGTATAGTGCCTACCCACACATTTTATAAATATAGCGATTTAAGAAAAATATTTTTAAATAAAATTAGGGTAAAAAAACGTAAGGGTTAAAAATAATTGTTTTTTCTAGAGACCGTGCGGGGTATTATATGAAAGGGTACGTAGAGATGATTACAAAAATTCGTAATTTTTTGGATATAACTTTAATAGGGCGAGTTTGAAGCTGGAGTGAAAAGTGTCCCCCCTTCTATCTCGCTTATGTAAAGTGCAAAAATTCTGAAACAATTCTTGAACATTCTTCGACCAAAAGTAAAGAAACCACTTTTTGGAAATTTAGAATTTTTTTTTTTGTTTTTATTGACAAAATACGTTTTTTTTATAATTATGGTCTTTTCGATGTTTTTATATGTTGTAGTCCTGTTCAGTGGCAAAAATACTTTATCAGAAGTTTGTTTATGTGTTTGAGAATATCAGACCCACAGGATAGTTCAAAGTAGGCTTTTTAGTATGTTAAAAAACACCATCAATACGTACTACTTAAACAATACTGTGTTGCCTACGGACCCTTGTTGTGAGCTAACTAGCACTCACTTGACCTGTTTATTCGTGTATGCATGTGTCTGTGTCTGTCGCCACCAGTCTGACTTTATATAGTTCCAAAACTGGCTAAACGAAATCGATTAATTTTTTCGAAGATTTGTGTGCAAACACGTTGCGCTGTTGCAGATTTGGTCTCATCGAAAAATATTGAGTAGAACCAAATTTATTTATTATTTATTTATTTATTTAAAAAAAAAAAAAAAATATATATATATATATAATAAACGAAATATGTATAAAATATATAAATATATATATATATATATATATATATATCATATATGCCATGTCCTGCATCGTTTCGTCGCGTCCGACTCATCAGGGGTCTTAATGACGTTATGTCTGATGTTGGAACAGTTCCTATGTGTCACGCTTGCGCGGCACATCCCTTGGTGTCTCTCGCAAATTGTGTAGCCTATTGCAGTGTGCAGAAACACGGTATTACTCTGCTGATGTGTTTTGCCAGCCAAGCAAGAATGGCGGTATGAGAGCACCCTCGTCTCTGATAAGTCCTATATCTGATCTTCTTGATGTAGTATAGGTCCAGAGTTGGGTGGGCATCGTCGGGCCCCTGATGAGTCGGACGCGACGAAACGATGCAGGACATGGCATAATGCCGAGCCAACATCTTAATGACGTTATGTCTGATGTTGGAACAGTTCCTATGTGTCACGCTTGCGCGGCACATCCCTTGGTGTCTCTCGCAAATTGTGTATATATATATATATATATATATATATATATATATATATATATATATATATATATATATATATATATATATATATATATATATCTATAATATAAGTGGCAATGTCCTGATTGACTGACTGACATAGAATCAACGCACAGCAAAATCTGCTTAACCGAGAGACTTGAAATTTTGAGGATATACTCGGTTCATATCATAGGCATCCACTAAGAAAGGATTTTGCGAAATTTTTATTTTTGTACCCAGGGGTACGGGGTACAAATGTCTAAGTAATGAATACTTTTAATGATACATATCGTTGAAAAGCTCTTTAAAAGTACAGTAATTGTTGTTATGTACAGTTTGGTCATATTTTCATTTAGGAGGGAGTAAAATGGATAAATGTGTATAACTACATCTTATATAAATAAAGAGTGTCTATGAGTTTCTTTTATCTTATGTAAATGAAGAGTGTCTATGAGTGTACTGCTTACATGAGATTATAAAGTTAAAATGTTGGTACACAGGAGTACGGGGTACAAATGTCAAAGTAATTGATAGGTACCCTTTATGATGCATATCGTTGAAAGGCTCTTTAGGAGAAAAGTAATTGTAATGTACGTTTTTGTCATTATTTTCATTTAGGAGTGGGATAAAAAGGAAATGTCAATGTAAGTGTGTGTGTGCGCGCGCGCGCGAACGGGCGCGTGTGTGTGTTCTTTATTCAAATCTACCGTTTTTTTCCGATTTCAATGAAAATTTGCACACTTGACCTTCAAAGCAAGGGGAAAAGGGGAAGGTCACTGACTTCATGCATTTTCGAAATTTTGATTTTGGTACACAGGGCTACGGGGTACAAATGTCAAAGTAATGAAAACCCTTCACGATGCATACCGTTGAAAAGCTCTTTAAGAGTGCTGTACAATTATTGTTATGTACATTTAGGGGGGTAAAATGGAAAAATATATCTATATCTATGTATAAAAAACTAATAATTGTTGTGTCTGTACATTTATCCGATTGGGCTAAAATTTTGTATTTATTCATTTATTTATTTATTTTTTATTATTATTATTATTTTTATCCCTAAGGGGAACATAAGGACAGAGTAAGAAAAGAAGGGGAATTGAGCCCAGACCGATCTTCAAAAGTTAGGAAGTTAATACTTTAGAAAGAGCTCTTATTTTGGATGTAAGCATGTATATTAATAAAAGATAATTCCAATATCAACCAAGGGATGTAAAATGACACGGGGAGGGGGGGGGGGGGTATAAATCCATTAAATTGAAAATAAAACACCCCGTAGCGAAGCACGGGAATTCAGCTAGTAGAAGAAGAAGAAAGAAACGTTTATTTTAAATAAATTTGACATCGAACATAAATACAAACGTTATTGACCCTTGGAATTTCCGTCGGGAGAGTTCCGCTTATCTCAACATATAAGTAACTAAATAATCATGCAGTAAGCTAAATTTGTAACAAATTGATTTACACATTTCATGCCTTACAGTAACAGATCACATTTTGTTTTCATATAAATACGTTTTTTTTTTTTTTTTTTTTTTTTTTTTTTTTCTTTAAATAAAAGTGTTGTATGAATATAAATAAAGGTCCTAATCTTAATAAACAACCATTTTAGTCGTATAAAATTCATTAAGAACGCTAGATAATTTACGTTTAACATTTTTAAGCGAGAGAGAGAGAAAAAAAACAAAAAAAAACTGTAAAACAATATCAGTAATAGAGTTTTAACATACTTATTAGTCTGATAACTACAAGAATAAATTATGTAACTAAACCAACAATAACAACAAAACAACTTAAATAATTACAAGGCTAATAACAAATTAACTTCAGGAATAAAACATGTAAGAATAATAGATAACAACTAATAATAATAATAGTAGTAACTAATAATAAATTCAGCTAGTATATATCTATCTATATATATAAAAGTCAACGTATGTGTGTGTGTGTGTGTGTGTGTTTGTTCTTTATACAAATCTACAGTTTTAGTCCGATCTCGATGAAAATTTGCACACTTGACCTTCAAAGCAAGGAAACAATCAAGGTCTACATGTTTTTTCGAAATTTCAATTTTGGTACACAGGGGTACGGGGTACAAGTAATAAATACGGGGTCAAAGTAATAAATACCCTTCATGATGCATATCGTTGAAAAGCTCTTTAAGGGTACAGTAATTGTTGTTATGTACTTTTTTGTCATATTTTCATTTAGGAGGGGGGAAAATAGAAAAATATAGCTATATCTTATTTGTTCTTTATACAAATCTAAAGCTTTAGTCCGATCTCGATGAAAATTTGCACACTTGACCTTCAAAGCGAGGGGAAAATCAAGGTCTACATGAATTTTCGAAATTTCAATTTTGGTACACAGGGGTACGGGGTACAAGTAATGAATACGGGATCAAAATAATGAATACCTTTCGTGATGCATATCGTTGAAAAGCTCTTTAAGGGTACAGTAATTGTTGTTATGTATAGTTTTGTCATATTTTCATTTAGGAGGGGGGTAAAATGGAAAATATAACTATATCTATGTATAGAAAGAAGAGTATCTATATAAGAGAATGTCTTATACAAATCTACAGTTTTATCCCAATTTGATGAATATTTACACTCTTTTTCTTCCAAACAAGGTGAAGGTCACTGCCTACATCATTTTCCGAAATTAAAATTTTGGTACACAGAGGTACGGGGTACAAATGTCAAAGTAATGGATACCCTTCATGATGCATATCGTTGAAAAGCTTTTTAAGAGTACAGTAATTGTTGTTAAGTACGTTTTTGTCATATTTTTATTTAGGAGGGGGGTAAAATGGAAATGTATATCTATATCTATAAAAGTCAACGTATGTGTGTGTGTTTATGTTCTTTATACAAATCAACAGTTTTAATTCGATCTCGATGAAAATTTGCTCACTTGACCTTCAAAGCAAGGGGAAGATCTCTGTCTACATAAATGTTCGAAATTTAAGTTTTTGTACACAGGGGTACGGGGTACAAATGTCAAAGTTGAAATCCCTTCATGATGCATAGTGTTGAAAAGCTCTTTAAGAGTACAATAATTGTTTTTACGTGCATTTAGGGGGTAAATGGAAAAATATATCTAAATGTCAACGTATGTGTGTATGTTCTTTATACAAATCCATAGTTTTAGTCCGATCTCGATCAAAAAATGCACACTTGACCTTCAAAGGAAGAAAAAATCAGTGTCTACATGAATTTTCGAAATTAAAATTTTGGTACACAGGAAACAGGGTACAATAATGAATACGGGGTCAAAGGACTGAATACCCTTTATGATGGATATCGTTGAAAAGCTCTTTAAGATTACATTAATTGTTGTTATGTACAGTTTTGTCAAATGTGTTTTCATTTAGGAGGGGGTAAAATGGAAAAATATAGCTATATCTTATATAAAAAGAAGAGTGTCTGTATGAGGGTATGTCTTTTATACAAATCTACAGTTTTATTCCAATTTGATGAATATTTACTCACTTTCCCTTCAAAGCAAGGGGGAGGTCACTGTCTACACGAATTTTCGTAATTTAAATTTTGGTACAAAGGGGTACGGTGTAAAAGTGTCAAAGTAATGGATTCCCTTCATATGATGCATATCGTTGAAAAGCACTTTAAGAGAAAAGTAATTGTTGTTATGTACAATTTTATTTAGGAGGGGGTAAAATGGAAATTTATAGCTATATAAAAATCAACGTATGTGTGAGTATGTTCTTTATACAAATCTACAGTTTTTGTTCGATGTCAATAAAAATTTGCCCACTTGTCCTTCAAAGCAAGGGGAAAATTACAGCCTACATGAATTTTCGAAATTTAAGTTTGGTACACAGAGGTATGGTACAAGTAATGAATACGGGGTCAATGTAATGAATACCCTTCATGATGCAAAAGCTCTTTAAGAGTACAGTAATAGTTTTTATGTACAGTTTAGTCATATTTTAATTTAGGGGGGGCGAATTTAGGATATTTGTAATTAGCTTATCAAAGAGGAGAGGAGGGGGTATAGAAGTAGGTGGAAGAGATAGAATCTAGATATTCTTGCATAGTAAAATAATTTATATGTTTCATTATGGTTGTTTATAAACTTATCTAATTATAATAACACTACGTAGCGAAGCACGGGTACCCAGCTAGTATATATATATATATATTTATATGTGTTTGCGTGTGATAGTATATGTATTTATGTATATAAGAAAGTAAAAAAAAGATTAAATTAGATATGTATATAAGAATATTCGATTTTATTCGAGTTTGTCGTACCGATTAATTGATTTTTAATTAATTAAATAAAACTAAAGAATATTTTCATGTGAAATCAAATTAGATTTAATCCCAAGGTTTTATTTTTCTCTTTATACTTTGTATGCAGCTGTTCAAAAGCCAATATTAGAATTATAAACATGGTTGTTAGTAAATATTTCAATGGATAAAAAGGATTTCGCATTCCAATGTTTGAAGGAAAATCGATGTACTTTATTTTAACAGCTAGTAGGTAATTTCAAGAAAATTCCCCTGGCTACTCATTGATTTATTTATGTTCTAGGAGATGGTATCCCTATATATTATACTCGGTTTGAAAAATGAGATAAACCGTGCCAAAAAATGTTATTTGTTCACTTCTATTGTGCATGCCTTTACTGTTTATAGTTCTTTTTTAATTAGAAGATTTTTTCTTTTTCTTTCTTAAAAGGATCCGATTAGTTTTATTCACAAAATGTCCGTCGGTAATTTTTATACTCGATGATACTAAAATTAATAATATGTCCTGGATATCGCTTCAAAAAAAAAAATATTCGAATAGGGTGAGAACCTTATATTACAAGAACATAGTCCGTGTTACCTTAAAACTTTTTAAAATATATTGAGAAACTATGTGTTGGACACATAGTCACTATTTTTTTATAACTATAATTTATGCTGCTAAAATATTGAATAATGAATGTGTTGCACACTACAAATAGTTCTTATACGTACAGTTTATGCTGAAAAGATTTCTTCATAACTGTTCAAGCATGTTTTGGACGCAGTAACTAGTTTTTTGTTTCGTAGAATTCATACTACTATTAGCTTGGAGATACAGTTTGGATTCCGCTTATGGAATGCATCGATAATCGGCTAGAAACCCCACTTCCTTCTTCAATGAAAATAGTTTCTAGTACAGCTTCCTCCTGATATTACTTCTCGCTGATGGAAGAAAGTAGACCTCGGATTAAGCTGTTAACATTTTATTTAAGTGACAAGAATGGGTTGTTGAATTTCTACATAATATCAAGTATTGACCCTCTTCATTATTTAATGTATTATAGATTCATGTATATCCATATAATACTAAAATAATATAGCTCAGTCAAAACTGTTAGTTTTTAATAGTTTCGACCATTTTAACTGGTCAATAAAACATCAGTTTGGTTTAACGTCAAAGAATTTCAACCTTTTAGTTTTGTTCATTTGATACTTAAAGTAATAATTATTATAATTGGTAATACTTTTAACTTAAAGTATTAATTAATAATAGGTCATTTTATTTTGTACTAGATGCAAGTTGTGGCACTTTTTGCTGCTGAGTTACAAATCAAATTTCTGGTACCTTCGAGCTACTTTACTTATTTGCGAGAAAACGCCAAAATTAGTTATCTTGATCTGCAATTTTATGCGTATGGTTTAGTTTTATCGTTAAACTCACTTGACAGAAGCTGCAAACTTGAGATCAAAGCTGTAGATTTCAGTGGTTTGCCTTGAATCAAACGCTTTGAAATCTAGGAAGCTTGACGATGAGCGGATAGTAGAGTGTGATTCAGATTAAATTACATTGCGGGTTGTTGTGTCTATATTGATATTAGGTATCGCTACATGGCCATGTAACTCGAATCAATCACCCCCTCTGCTATTATCCTATAGGGCTTATTAAGCTTAACACACATCATGTATTATGCCGAGTGTATATTCCAATAATTAATTATCTATTTGATGCATACATTAATTGTGATTATTTGACCTTGATCACCTTAGTGCTTTGTCGTTCAGTTCCGATCAATACAGAGTACGTTTAATTCTACCAAAATTCTCCAATTATCCACTTATAAGTTGTTGAAAACCCTACTATGGACCAAGTTCCTTGGTGTGATTCCTTTTGGTGCGGTGCTCGTTTCCTTTCTACTAAAAAAATATTTTGGATTTTGTATTTAAGTGTAACTAAACTACACCAATTTTTCTACCTTTACTTTAATTTGATTAAAAAAGTTTTGCATATGGATATATAGATAGTTGTATAAACCCTTATTGTATATCCCTCCACGGGCTGTCGCGCCTCAGAGTAAGTTGTGTATATGAATTTGTTTTTCCTAGGTAGATGTTATTTGAACTTTGTTTTGTCCAAAGTCTTCATATCATATTATGTTTATATTACTCGTAGTTAACGAATATTTATTAAAATGGGTGAAGTTTTTAAGTAGATATAAATTATTTTCCTTCTGAACAGCATTGGGAATAACATTTCTAGAAAAAAAAATTACCAATTTGTCAGCGAGAAGCCACAATCCTCAATATTATAGTACAAATCTCTTGTGAAAAGAAATGTTTTATTGTTTACACATATGTACACATATGTACATATAAGTGTTTACCTCCTGTTAATCTCTTGTGATGGTATAATTACCTATTAGCTATTGTGTTTTTTGCTTCTGAGCTTAGTGAAAGTAACGGAAGCGTTACATTCATTCTAAGAAAGATTTTTAGAATGAATCTCTCCATTTAAAAAATGCTTTGACCCTTTCAGACATCAAGGAAATTTTTGGTCTCAAGTCTGTCTCTCCGTCGTTCCACAATATCTAAAAAAAAACGGTTTTTATGAAATTTAGGACATAGGTCACAATTAACCCATTGTTTTCATTTTAATTTCAACCTTCTGCCGCTATCTTAAATTATTTGGTGATAAAAATTCCGAGACGGTCGCGTTCGATTTTTTTTTTTACTTTTCTTACCTAAAGGAAAAGTATTTGTTTCTCCTTTTGTTGGGGGAAAAAAGATAGAATCAATAGGGACAACAACCAAAAAATTACGGAAAAGTATTGTTTTCACCCAAAAACTCCGAAGCCGAGATTTCAATGGATTGGGTGTTTGGGTGTTGTCAAGACGATTTGAGTGGTTTTTAGCTAGATGTCTGTCCGTCCTTCTGTGTCACGCATAACTCGCACAGTTTTTAAGCTAGAGAATAAAAACGAAAATAATTGCTTATATGTAGTGTTGTTGTTGTGCATAAATCGTGACGTCAATAACCCATTATGCTGAGTCAGCAAACATTCTAAAAATTCGAAAAAAAAATTGATTGGGCTGAAATTTCCACTAAATATACCTTCTTACAAGACAAAAGTTTTCCCTGAATTTTGTTTTGATATCTGCCGCCATTTTAAAAGTATTGATTTTTGCAATTTAAAAATTTAACGCAAAATAATTTCGGAACTATTTCACTGATTGAGCTGAAATTCTCACCAATTATTCATATAAAATAAATAGGTCCTCCATAATTAAACTTAATATCTGCCGCCATTTTGGAGTTATTTGAAATTGGAAAAGAAGAGTTCAAAGAAGCCCGATTTTTTATAAATCTTGATAAATTTGGATCTTTGAGATGTAATTATTATGAGTATGTTATATAATGTCGAAAGGCATAACAAACATCGTACACATCTTCCAATATTAAATTTATCCGAAGATTAACTTACTTGTTCTCAATAATGCTCGAATAATGAATCCAACTTGAACTTATCAGTTCACTTGTACTTGTAAGTATTAAGCATTAGTAAAAGCTTAATACATTCACACATACAACACCAGTTGTACATTGGTTTCACTATTAACTGTTTAAGTTAACTTTTCCAGGTTTATCATATATATATATATATATATATATATATATATATATATATATATATATATATATATATATATATATATATATATATATATATATATATATGTATATATATATAGTCTGCTACACACTAGAAACTGTGTTTAATACTTTGAATGGTTTAATACTGGCAGTGTGTATATTTTTTCAATCAGTCTGTATGTGCTTTGGATGACTTAGATGACAGCGTTATTTGTAGAGGAGTTCTAGTCCTTTTTTTACTGCTCCTGATGCGTTTTTCCTTAATGTGAATGTGAATAACATTTTAAAAATGGCATCAATGTTTCTGAGAGAAGAAAATAATGTGATTTCTTTTTAATTATTAATAAAACTAATAAAATCAATCGAAATGCACTAAAATAATAAATATTTAGTAATTAATTTTGCTTCTGAGCTTACCGAAGGTAACGGAAGCATTGTGTTCACTTTTGAGAACGAAAAACTTTCATGTCTCCGATTTTAAAAATTCCAAGACAGAAATCCGTTTCAGACATCAGGGAACATTTTTGGTCTCGTGTCTCTCTGTCTGTCTGTCTGTCTGTCGGTCTGTGTGTCCGCGTATTATGAAACGTGTGACGATAACATGAGTAAATGTCGACCGATTTCGATGAAATTTGGTAGACATGTTCATTTTACCAATGCCCAGGACGAGTTCGTTGGACAACGTTATCCGTCAAAGCATTCACGAGCAACTCTCGCGTAAACGTGAACTTCAAATTTAAAATTGGTATTTTAGGTCGGGGAAAATCTAACTTCATCTATTCAATGAGACAAACATTTTTTTCAAATACAATTTTTCAGTAAAACCAACAGCGACACCGCTATGCAGTGTTAAAGATCGCTTAAACTATTAATAGTTTTTACACAATAAACAATATAACAATAAAGTAATATAACACTAATTTTAATGTTAATATAACAATAAAATACATGTTAGGATGCGAGGAAGCTATGTGCCACACTAATTGGCAAACTATTTAAGTTTTTGGTAGTATTCATACTACGGAAAGTTTTAAATTTTAATTTAAATCAAATTATAATTATTATTACCCACGGGAGATAGAAAAATAGACTCCAGTACCGGGATGGCTGAAGTCTATTTTTCTCTGTCTGTCTCCCGTTGGTAATAATTATAATTTGATTTAAAATAAATATTTAGTGTAAATATATAGTGCGTGGTTTTAAAACCATGCATTCAAGTCATAAGTTGTCAATTTTTCTTTTTTTTCTTCTTAAAGAATAAAAATCTGTAATGAAATTGTGTTTTACAGTCTTGGCTTTAAAATTGTCGTGCTTTTCTTTTAACCACGTTAACATCTGATTTATGTATTTCTGCTAGTTATATATTGAACTAAGTATCGTTGTTTTCAGGTTCGAGTAGGTGGAAATATAATTTTACATAATAAGTCTTTGTTAGAACTAATATAGATTTGTAAAATGAATCAATGAAAGGTTCCGAGACCGTGTTCTGTGACAGCAGGTGGACACTCATTTAAAATACTGTGGGATAGCCAAGTGTAGAACGTAGTCATTAGACACTGACTCTCCTAGTGGAGATCTTTAAGTATGCGTATGTGTTAGGTTGCTATTTATTATTTAATTTGCAATGGATTGTGTTGTCATTAAAAGAGGCCAAGGTTACGTAGTTCTCCTCTCCTTGGCTATAAATTCAAGGTTAGATCTGTATTCAGAGTGACAACTTCGCCGGTTTTAACAAACCACCATTCATACAATCAGTTTCAGACTTGTTTATCCGTTGATACTTTATTTAGATTGTTTAGAAAAGAAGTTATCGCTGGTAGCAAGGTCAAGCTCAAGCTTAAATTCCTTTCTCGATGCAACTTATTTATAACTCTTGCTATTAATGATGCCGACTTGTACTACCTGCTTTCAGTCTCAATCTATTTATTTTTAAATTAACATATTGCAGATGCTTTTCTCCATTTATTTCCTGGACAGCAGTCTTAAGTCAATGACTTTCGTTTTTTCTTTTTAGGGTTTCGTAGATCATCCTCGAAACTCTTATGCCGAGGCTGATGTGTCATCCGTTCGTCGTACTTTGGTTCATATTCCCCGTACCGTTCACGCTAGGTAGTTGAAATTTGAAATACTGGCGCAAATTTTTGACCCACACGTAGGAAAATTTTTGAGAAGTTAAACAGTTAATGTGCGCACGTGTAATGCGCTAAAATGTGCCAAGCTCAATTTTTTTTATACTCCTCTAGAGGGGTATCAAATGAAAGCTACTAAAGAGTAGATTAGAAATATATCATTTATATATCAATTTATGAGTATTGCGCTTTTTATCGCCAATATTGTGTTTTTAGCACCAAAATTTCAACCCCCAAACTACCCTATAACGGCTTGTCCTAAAATTTTGAAATAATTAATGGTAATGCCTTATGGTGAAAAAATTAATTTAACTTTTCGTTATTACCGATAAAAAACATTGTGACCCCCCGGGGGATCGAACCCCTACTCTACTCTCCTCACTCTACACTGTTTGTTTTTTGGGGGCCATTTTAAATTTGTTTATATGTTGTTACTTTCATATAGCGTGGGATGAGGAAATAATAAAATGTTACTTCAGTATATAATAACGTATATGCCTAATAACCCCTGAAATCCTAAAATGTTCTTGGATCGAGTACTTACCTGTGATTTTTTTGTTATCCAGGAGATTAAAAAATGGTCTTCTTCTCCCCGAAGTATGTAATCGAAATATAAACTATACGAAATAAAGAAGTTTTACCCTTTCAAATTTACTGATACCGTTCAAACACCTAAATTACTCAACAAGTTAAAAATTACCAGTTAGTTATTCTCAAGCGTTTTAAGTTTCAAATATTTTAATGAGTCGTCATGAGTCGTCGATCATAATGGGCTCGCACCAACAATGGACTATTTTTTCGTACTATCCAAAATTAATTAAAATTGGACAACTTGATTTTAAAATTTGAGAGTCGGAACTAATTTCTGTCAAGGAAAATTCGAATGTTTGGGCAAAAAAAATTCGTTTTTCAGAATGATCACTATAGTTCGATTATATACCTTCGGTAACTTCAGAAGCCTGAATATTACATGAGCAACTTATTTATCCACAACTAATTCAGAAATTTGATTGATTGAATATATTTGGAAACCTTGATTCTAATATCATGCCAACCTACAACCACAAATCTAATTGCACTCACCAATTCCTTTATATTTCTATAATTTTTTTATTTCATTTTTATAGATGCGTTGCTAGCGGATTTGCAGAATACCATCTCACCATCGAGAGGTGGCTATGGCTCGCTCAATGGTGCCCGACCAGGGAATATTAAAACAACTAGGACCACAACATCAGACTATGCTCAGGTCAACCCACCAAAATCACCTTATAGAACTACCTCGGTAAGAAATCACGTTGACCTTTGTCAATGGTAAAATAAATATACAAAAATAACACTAATTTAATTAAAATATTATTAGCATTTTATGTTCAGATACTTTGTCAATGGCCAAATTACAAAACTTATGTCAATTTTATAAAAAATCTAGAGTCCATCATTAGCATACCCCTAATCTCTTTCATTATTACTAACTTTTATAATTTCAATTTGAAACAGAAACAAAGTAATTGATGAGTAAAAAGTATTTGGTCTTATCTAGTGGCAGCTGGCTGAACTAAGTTACTGTGACACACATACATATTATTAAATATTGTATACCATTTGTCAGGGTATCATTGGCATGTAATGTAAGGATGTGAATGTGAACTGCTGTAATGTTTTTAATAATAAGCCTGAATGTTTAGAGTCCTATATTCTTAAAGAAACTACACTCACATCTCAATACTCACATAACACATTTCAACACCTAATTTCTTACTTCGGTGAATCTAATATTTTTATATTATCATACTGTAAAATTAAGAGAAGAAGAAGGCCGTAATATTTTTTTTTCGTGAAATTTGACCTAACAATGGATGCAAAGGTCACATTAGCCCTTTTGTTGTTTATAAATTATTTTGTTTTGCCCTTTTGAATTTTATCTAAGCTATAATAGATATTTGTTTAATCTGAATCGACAGGATTAATTATTAGGTATAAAGTTGCTCTCCCAGAAATCAGCATTTGTTATCATAAATAATTAACCCAAAACTGTTTATGTAAATTATCATGCAAATGAATTCTACTATTTGCCTATGATATATATTTAAATTTAAATATTTACAAGTTATATTTTTACATAATATGCATATTGATTGCTTTTTAGCATTTATTTTATCGATGGGTAAGTGCAGTAAAATATAATTTATTCTTTAGTACTTTAAAAATTATTTATTTATTTTATTGTTTACTTCATCTGTTGAAAAATATGTTCTTACCAATTTCAACATTTTATAAGATATAATTCCACCATAGTAAGAAGGTTAAAACTTTTGATTGAGAATGAAATGTTGTAAACGGTATTATGTGCCACAAGTTTTTTTACTTTTCTTCCATAATTTTAAATCAAGTTACTGAAATGGAACAGTTCTCTTTCATTGGTGTAAGATACCTGGACCCAATTAGTGTTCTGTTTATTTTACTAGTAAAGAAGAAAAAGTCAGCAATAAATGGGTCATATAAACGTAGCTTTCACTCTGGGAACCTTTTACGGCTCTCGCTCCGGAGCCGGAGCCGTAGCTTTCACATTGGGAGCCTTTTACGGCTCTCGCTCCGGAGCCGGAACCGTAGCTTTCTCACTGGGAGTCTTTTACGGATCTCGCTCCGGAGCCGGAGCCGTAGCTTTCTCACTGGGAGTCTTTTACGGCTCTCGCTCTGGAGCTGAGCCGCAAAAAGAGCCCGCACCGCTTTTGTTCTTCTCTTCAGTCTCCCTCCAACTATGGATTAGACGCGTTGTATTGCTCTGTACTATTTACCTAATCGCCGGAGCAGCGCCGTCGTCATCATCAACAGACAAATTTTAGAAATAGAACTTTGTGGGTTCATCCCATAAATGAAAAACGAGACGAAGTAGGTGTGTTTAAAACATTATTTCGCGATTTACGGTGCGATGAAAAGAACGCGAAAGTTCCAAACCGTCTTTTTTTGCGGCGCCGCGCCGCATCGCTTCATCCAACCAGCTAGAAATTTCCCTTCCTCATAGCGACTTCCCTCGCTCATATATTTTTGTTTTCTCCGCTGGTTTTTATTTTTATCCACTTGTTCAGCTATACTTTTAAAAATAAATAATTTATTTTAAGCTATACTTTTAAAATTGATGTGCTGTATTTTAATAATAATTAATAATAGTACATATTGTTTATTATATTAAATAATTATTATTAGTCCAGTCATTTTAGGTTTTCTGTTCCAAAAAAATCGGTACTAGAATTTTTCTTTTGATTGCTTCATTTTGACGTTCTCAAAAAAATATTCAAAATCGGCAACGAGATCGTGGTCGCGATAATAGATATTCAAGGGCAAAAGTCTACAAATTCGGTTATTTGCGAATAGCTCACTTCTTACGGGTCGGACAGCAATGTAGGTGGTTATCAAAATTAAATATCACAAAATTTCACACAAAAAAATACTCATTTCATTTTTATGTACAATGGACGGTTTACGAAATAGAGGGCTATGAAAATCTAGTATCCGTTACCGCACCACGTTTTACGTATTTTTACGAATATCTCGCTTCCTTTGGCTCGGAGACAAATTAAGGCGATTATCAAAAAGCAAGATTATTACATTTCTCACATAAAAGGTCTCATTCATTTTCTACGTACAACGAAATTCAACAAAATTACGAAAAAATATCTGCAATAATTTTAAATACAGCTGAAGAAAGTGTGGACACTAGTAGTAAATTTAAATCACTAGAAATGCATATTCATAATGTATCAGGAAGAATTAATAGCGTTACAGGTAAAAAATTTTTTTTTTAGTCTAAAAACCGGTTTAATTTAAGTGTTTTAAAAATTCTGCAGAAACAATTTTAAACCAACTTTAAGTTGATTGCTTTTTTTTAGATGAAAAAGCCCTAAAAAAGGCCTAAAATTCACCAAATTGAACCTAATTACTTGTACTACAAAAGAGCAACCATAACTTATGGTTGCTCTTTTAAGATAATGTTTTCTATAATGAATGCCATATTTACAACCATTACACAATTATTAAGCACAGAAACCATAAAAGTAATATTAATAGGGGATGAGTTTACCTGAGGGGACCCTAATACCACTATTCAGATACCAATATACCACATCAAATGGATGTCATGTGTAAGGTGTGAATCTATCCTGCCTGAAGCACCTTTGTGAAGTAATAAAAAAAATTGTAAAGTGATAATTTTTTACATTGATTATGTCTGATTCTTAATTTAATTAAATATAACATTAACTCTTTATATATCTGTTTTAACACTAAGGAATTATGGCCAGTCTGTATAATTATGTACTGATAAAATTGAAATTCTTTTTTTAAGCATACAGATTTTCCCTTAATTTTTTTTTTATCTATAACAACTTCAAAATCAGATAAATATATCTGACAGTAGTACCCACTTTAAACAAGTTACATATTTCTATTTCTATATTTGATTAGAGCTTGTCACATTCTGTGCGATATCTTCGACCCCCCCCCCCCCCTCGCTACTTGTTTATTTTATTTATCTTTAATACTTCTTGTAAAATAAAATTATGTGACATGCATGTTGTGATTTTTAGTAGGAGGATTTTTTTTTTATCATTACATAGATGTTATAACTTTTATTATTAATTTGAAGTTATTGCTGTCTTTACTAATTTAATACATTTCTCAATGTGTAAAAGTTTCTTTGTTCCTAAGTGGAGGTAAATATTCATTTTTATAAACATAGTTTCATATTTGTGGTTGTTTGTCCTTGATTTCTGAGTTGGTTAAACAAAATAATGCTCAGTTTTCTTTCCATACTCACAGTAACACATTTAAAATTATCCTCTAGCTGACTCACTGCTAACACAACTGAGAAATGCAGATACAGTCAACTCTCGATAATTCAAACATTCATTAATACAAACCCCTCACTAATTTGAAGCAAGTGCTCAGTGCTCGGTCCCTAGAAAGCACTCGGTATTTCGAAGAAAAACAATGCAATTTGGTACACTCAGTAATTCGAAGTAAAATTCTGTAAAAGTGGAGACATCTTCAGGCAGCAGTTCAAAGTTCCTCTCCCCAACTTTTGACAATTCGAACTTCCTTCCTGGAGAGACACATGTGAACATGTTACAATCGGATGCGCCTCCTTCCTTAGTACAGTGTTTTACAGTCTCACTTTCTCACTCGTCTGGGTCCATGTTTGATGCCATGTTTGATGGCATTTTTTCCTGCCCCTCATGCCCTCATACATTTCTTTCATCCCACCATTTGATAATTCGACTCTTGATAATTCGAAGAATACTTACCTTAACCTGACAAATCTGAATTTAAACCAAATCTCCTTGATTTTCAAAGCACGGGGTTCCGTGCTACCGCTTAAATACAAGCCATGGATGAAGGACGACGAAGTTATTATGTGTGATCTGTGTGGTGTAGGAAGAAAAGAAACCTTGAACATTTTCAAGCATTTTGCCCGGCATTGAAAAATGCATTCTATTAAAGCCGATTATAAATACAACCGAAATTAAAAGCTTTATTAATGGGGTTGATGACTAGTCAAATTTCTCAAAATATATATGTCCGCTTACAAATGTAGAGATAATTGTAAACTTTCCTAGAACTTGTATTTCTAATAAATATTAATCTAGGGATAATTGTCAAAATGAGAAAAAATAAATAAATAAATAAATAAATACCTCCAGTTTATGTTTGCCTATGTATATGTGTTTTGTAAAGGTATCTAGGAAGGTATGCTAGTTTGTAAATATATATACATAAGCCATAAGCCTGTATCTGATTTTCTTGATCTGGTATAGGTCCAGAGTTGGGTGGGCATCGTCGGGCCCCTGATGAGTTGGACACGACGAAACGATACAGGACATGGCGTAATGCCGAGCCAACATCTTAATGACATAATATCTGATGTTGGAACAGTTCCTATGTGTCATGCTTGCGTGGCACATCCCTTGGTATCTCTCACAAATTGTGTAGTATATATATATATGTATGTATATTTAGGAACGCAGCAGCGTTCCGCCACGCCAAGTCAAAAAGTCAAAATTTCTCCAAAGCTGCCAGTGTATATTTACTGTAGGTGGCAAACTAGGGTTTTTGAGGGACTACAGTGTGAAATACGTACAAGCTACTTAAATAATTTTTTAATATTTATAATCTCTTTTGTGTCCAAAGGGGTAAAAAATAAAAAAACTTCTTTATAAGGTAATATTTCGTCCCTTAATTTCGGAACATCTTCAAACCTTGAAAGTAGTATAAGTAGAATTAAATCATTATAAAGTTAATTCGTCAGAAAAAATTAAAATGTGAGTCATACGAGGTTGCCTGATTGACACCTAGTCACTGACTGAGAGTCAATCAGGCAACCTCATATGACTCACATTTTAATTTTTTCTGACGAATTAACTTTATAATGATTTAATTCTACTTATACTACTTTCAAGGTTTGAAGATGTTCCGAAATTAAGGGACGAAATATTACCTTATAAAGAAGTTTTTTTATTTTTTACCCCTTTGGACACAAAAGAGATTATAAATATTCAAAAATAAGGGGACAACATATATTTATATTATATATATATATATATATAAAATGGATAATTTTTTAATATCTTTGAAGGCCGTGTCCTGTAGACCAAAATAAAAAAAGTTCAAAATTGGTCAAGTAGAAGTAGAGAAAAATAGGTTTGAAAATGGTAGTTTTGATAATTCTTATTCTTCCTTTATTTTACGTTGACGCACCTACAGCCTAAACTACTGAAACGATTTTAATGAATGAGGGCTTTTTGGATTCGTCTAGGGCCCTAGTGCATCCCTCCCCCTCAACTCATCCCCCATCCTACAACCCCTCAACTCATTCCTACGCTAATGTGGAGCTTTTTCAGTAGGTGTTGAGTATGGATATAATTCTAGGATTTATTGACGGGATAGAATCACACTATATATGTAATTCCAATGTCTGTGTTCACTCTCCGAGGTAACCTGATGTATACTCAACTTTTAAAGGAGGAGGTTTTAGCCACCCAAGTTTAGAAATAGATGTGTCTAAAAAGGCATCCAGAATGCTAATTATACTTTACAAACTACAAAGTGAAAACTGTAGATTTGGGAAGACAAGTGTTCTTAGTTGGTATCACCATTCAAAGATTGCCAGCTAGCTTCACTCCTGGAGTATTAAATGTTTATATTTAGATGACAATTACGTATAACATTACCACTTAAAGTTGATAAGAAACTCTGTGATGTACTTATATTTTAAATTATATTGACTTAATATTTTATAATCAACATACTTGTATTATGTCTTCTCTAAAACTAATTAATTTGTTTGTGTTATTCTTCACAGCCAACATATCAAAACGAGACGAAGACAGGAGGGAGTAAAATGACCACCTCACTTAATAATAATTTAACTGAACTAGACAGCCTTCTACAGGATCTTAGCACATCGAGGTTTTCAGCTGAACGCAAGAGTATGTACACACAACGATTGTTTCTATTCTTCTCAGTATAGAGAATTTTTATATTTTGATTCGGCCCACATCATTAATTTATAAACCCAATCTGGCCTGAGGTTTGAAATGTTTACTGACCATTGTTTTAAATCATAAATTCTTGATTTTTTATTTTAATTCTATAAAAGAATTTGAAATAAATGTATTTATTTTAATTTTATTGTGTTATAAATTTATTAGATTGCTAAATGCATGGGGAAAACAAAGTTTCCACTACTTCTAAATTGTGCACTTTTTTGTTTTGTTTCAAAGAGTGAGTGGAACAAGTCAACAAGTTTTGTCTTGAGTTTTCGCTGTTTGTTTGATAATTAACTTTTGTGACTTTCAGTGCCAGTTGAAGTAAAAGGAGGTTGCAATAGTGTCACAGTAAAGGATATGAAACCAAGTCAAAATGCAATACCTAGTCGGACAGTTGATTCTCTTCTCAACCAGCTCAACACACCCCCTTCAACTAATGGGTATGTAATTTTATTGTTCTCCATCACAACTGCCCATAATTGTTACTAGATTTTCTTTTTTTTTTAATCCTATTAGATAAAGATTACTTTCTTGTAGATCACATATGGTGATACACATGTTGTCCTAATCTATTAAAACTCCATGAAATTAGTGAACTATAAATAAAGAAAATATATTTCCTATGTTTATACAATTCTGGACATTTTGATCATGAGAATCAATCAGTGAATAAAGACAGTATTTAAATTTAAAAATAGAAGAAACCATTTTAATGTCTTTAATATCTTGGTGTAATTGTTTCTAAACAGTCCATTTAACTATTTGTTACATGTAAGTTGCACTGCGTCTCCAAATCTAAAGTGTTTTCCTCTCAAGAACTCTTTAAGCTTAGAAAAATATGAAAATTGTACGGAGGAAAGTTCTGACGGCTAAGCATTGAATATCAGGAGCCAAGCATAGTCTTGAATAAGAATAATGAGAGAAATGTTAATTAGTCTTTAATTATTGTAGATGGTTCTTCTATCTCTCTTTTGAGTGCCTCGTTATACCTTTCGCATTAATTCTTATGCTCTTTGGCATTAACTCAACCTAAAAATACATACATAAATTTTAGCATTTGACTGACTTCTGAATCTTGGATACCATAAGAAATCTTAAGTCAAAGTATAGATGAGTATTATTGGGTATTAATGATAAGTATATCTTTTGAAAAGCTATGATAATTGCAGTTAGAATTTGTAAGAGATGGTTGTTTTCTTTAATCCGTACTGTTTATGAATTTGTATGCAAATGGCTTTTTAAATGAGCTTATCAAAACTGGTTTATTAGATGTAATTAAGTGGCTATATAAAAATATGATTAAGTAATTTGGGGGTCGTGGGACACCCGGTAGGAACGAGTATGATACTAACTACTTATACATGGCGAAGTTAGAATAAGAGACAAAATTTAAAGTAACTATTTGTACTAGCGGAGTTAAGGCAAAATTAAAGGAAAAACTTTTTATTAACTTTGAAAAGAACGTCTTACAATAAAAATGATGGATTGTAAATTAAGAAAAAAATTAATTTTGATTAGTTTATAGTTAAAGCAGATGGTTGTAAAGAAGAAAAGAACTGTCCCATCAGACCTCCGTCGGCGAATCTCCAATTAAAATATTATAATATAAAATATAAATCACCAACACTAAAACACTTCTGCTTGTATCAGGTTGAAATTTTACATGCCTGTTTCAATTGTACTTTAGACGATGTGTATGAAGTTTTATTGAAATCGTTACGTTAGAACGTAAGATATCGGTAAAAACGTTGCTATCTTTATTTGAAACGTTTAGGTCCGCTTTAATAAATTTAGCGATCTTTATTACTTCATAGCAGTGTCGGTGTTACTAAAAATATTACTTAAAAAAGTTGTTTGTCTTATTAAATAGATGAAGTTAGAATTTTTTCCCGTCCCAAAAATCCAATTTTAAATTTGAAGCTTACGTTGGCCGTGAACGCTTGGGGGATAATGTTGTCCAACGAACTTAGCCTGGGCATTGGTAAAATGAACATGTGTACCAAATTTCAACTAACTCGGTGATCTTTTACTCAAGTTATTGTCATCGGTAGATTTCATGACAGATTTTGCGTGACGGTGATTTTGTGACGGTTATTTTGTGATGGTGATTTTGGTAGTTTTTTTCGGATTTACTCCCAGGCTCCAGAACGTGCCATAAGGAACTTCGTTCCAAAATGGTGGTACAAAGATAAAAGCAGTCTCTACCCCCACTAAATCGGCTGTTCCCAACTCAATGGTAATAGTGATTTTTTGGTGATCCATCATCATCATAGAAATTTCCATCACCAATACTAGTTTTTTAGCATTAAGTTTAGAAATCCAAATTGGACCCTATAATGAAAATAACATAGCCTTAATGTCCTGTGCACTATATTCCTGACATTTTGATACTAATATCACCATTCTCCGGTAAATACTTGTAAAGGTTGAGATATCAGGGTCCAAACACAGCTAGTTTTATCCAAAAATATTTGAAACAGCTTAATGCTGGCGCATTAAGCTCCTAAAATGGTTTAAAACGGTGGTACAAAGATCAAAACAGTCTCTACCCCCACTAAATCGGCTATTCCCGACTCAATGGAAGTAGCGATTTTTTGGTGATTCATCACCAACGTAGAAATTTCCATCACCAATACTAGTTTTTTAGCATTAAGTAAGTTTAGAAATCCAAATTAGACCCTATAATAAAAATAACGTAGCCTTAATTTGCACTAGTGATATTAGTATCAAAAAGTAAAGAATGTAGTGCACATTAAGGCTATACTATTTTCTTTATAGGGTCCAATTTGAATTTTGTAAACTTAGTACTGAAAAACTAGTTTTGGTGATGTAAATTTGTTTTACTTTTGAGTCGGGAATACTCGATTTAGTGGGGGGTAGAGACTGGTTTTATCTTAGTGCAACCGTTTTTAAACATTTTAGGAGTAGCGGATCACGCTGTTCCAAATTGTTTTTATATAAAACTAGCTGTGTTTAGACCCCGATATCTCTGCAAGTATTTACCTGAGAATGGTGATAATAGTATCAAAATGTCAGGAATATAGTGCACATTAAGGCTATTTTATTTTCATTATAGGTTCCAATTTGGATTTCTAAACTTAATGCTAAAAAACTAGTATTGGTGATGGAAATTTCTATGATGGTGATGGATCACCAAAAAATCACTATTACCATTGAGTTGGGAACAGCCGATTTAGTGGGGGTAGAGACTGGATTTATTTTTGTAACACCATTTTTAACTATTTTACGAGGGGTGGCGCATCTGAACTGTTCCACCCTGAATAAATAAACAAATAAAAAATTATTTAAATGATTTAAAACAATTAATAATCACTACTTTTAAAGTAATAAAAAAAAAAAAATAACGAAAGCTAAACAGCTCTTTAAAAAAGAAGTAAACAAAACATCGTAGAATGACTCGTAGTATAGCTGGGAGTTTAAAAGCAGTGTTGCCAACATGATTACAATAGAGTCCCTACATTTGCCAATCATACTCTACTATTTACAAAATAATTAGATTGGTGAACGTGGATTATAATCCCGCTTTTACATTATTTACCCATTATAAAACATTATAACTTAGTAAATAGCCCTGAAAAGTTACTTTTTGTCCTTACTGGAGGTAAACTATACTAGTGATGATGTGCATAAAGAACTCGCGCAGATTGTGGTCTTAAATCACCCATACTATGTTCTCAATATTGCTACCAATCCATATTTAATAAAGTTATTGCAGGCTTACCACGCTCGCCTGTTTTTACCTACATAATCTTTATTTAATAATATTAATGCAGGCTCTCTACACTCGCCTCTTTATACAGAGTTTTTACGTAATATTTATTTAATAATATTAATGCAGGCTCGCTACGCTCGCCTTTTTACACAGCATTTCTATATAATGTCTATTTAATAAAATTATTGCGGGCTCGCTGCACTCGCCTGTTTATATAGCATTTTTACATTATCTTTATTTAATAAAATTATTGCAGGCTCACTACGCTCGCCTGTTATAAAAGTATTTGTCCATAATCTTTATTTAATAATATAATTGCAGGCTCGCTTCGCTCGCCTGTTTATACAGCATTTGTAATGAATATTTCATTTAATAAAATGATTGTAGGCTGACTACGCTCGCCTCTTGTAAAAGTATTTGTACATAATAATTATAGAATAAAATTAATGCAGGCTCGCTGTGCTCGCCTTTTTATTGAACAGTATTTGTACATCATATTTAGCCTTTAAAATACCTTTATCTATGATTGATACGAAATATAAACATATATCTGTTTAGATGCGTAGAAGGTGATTCTTTACGTACTTGTATTCATTGCGCATGCGCTTCTCATAGTTCTGAAGAATTCCTCTTCTTTACCACACTAGTGCGGTAAAGAAGAGGAATTCTTCAGCTTTACGCACGATTAGAGAGTTTGTTTACATTTAACAAGACTAATTTGCTGTTTGTTTAATTAAAGTAACTTTTATATCGAGTTTTTTGTGAAAATCAATGAGTGATTTAAATGATTATGACGAATATGAGGAGAATAATACGCCACCCGAAATAATTCGGCACAAAATACAACTAATGAATTAATGTTATCTTTATCAAAAGAGAAATACGAACTTGTATACTGGAAGTTTATTTCTTTCTGTATTTATTATTTAAATCTAACAATCGTAGATAAAGTACGGTACGCAACTCGTGCGAAAACGGCATTTTGCATTGCTCGTGTGGTTTTACCACCCTCGCTGTCGCTCGGGTGCAAACTCCACACTCGCATGCAAAATGCTACTTTCCGCACTCGACGCGTAATGTACTATTAAACGATTTATAACATGTCATGCAGATAAAACATTTTTCTAGTTTTCTTTATATTGGCTGCAATTTTGAAAATAATATTTGTGAAATTTTAAGTTATATATTCCTTTTCTAGACTTCAAGAGCTTTAAATTGATGTATAACATGTCATACTGATATGACTAAAAACTGTTTGTTTAGTCGTCATTTTTTTAGTTTTCTTTATATTGGCTGCCATTCTGAGTGTAAAATTTTATTAGTTACATATTCTTTTCCTTCTCTTAAAGGCCTTTAAAACGATGTATAGCACATTATGCTGACAATAACCTTCTTTTTTTTTAGTAGTCCGCCATATTGGCCGCCATCTTGAAAATATTTAGTGTTGAATTTCCAAAAGCTTTACAGTTCTCAAAATGGTGAGATGCTTAATGTGCCAAATTTAGTTGAAATTGACCATTTTTTACTCCAGTTATCGTTAGACATACAAACAAACAAACAAACTTTTCAAATCCCGTCTCTGAAATTAAGAACTCACTACGCTTGTTCAATTATTAGCTTTCCATAGATGTGTAATTTGCTCTACAATTTACATGAACAGTGTTGAACCTGAAGAAGATGTGTAGTACTTCATACATTTGATTGACTTTTGTATTTTATGTATTTAAATATTGGTCTCTCTGAATTTACTCTGCTTTCTTAATTTAAACTATTTAATTTTTAATTTTCTAAGTTAGGCTATAACCAGTATAGTAAAGATGCAGCGTGAAAGAGGAACAGGAATCTGGAAATTATTATGTATGCTTAGAAGATAAGATTACTTGGAAATTGATATTGATCTTTTTTGCCTAAGATTTACTTAGAAATTAATAATTACCCTTTAAACATTTTACTTAGGACTTGACACACGATGATCACCCATGACTTGATTCCTGAGTATATAACTCAGGAATCAAGTCATAGTATATAACTTGTAGGTATTTCCAAGATAATATCTGCCTGCATTCATTTTTGTTTTTCCAAATTAAAAAAACTTATAATGATGTTAAAAACTGTTCATCCAAGTTAGTTTAGTTTAAGTAGTTTAATTGTTTAGCTCTAGAGTATACCCATAGATTCTTATCTAATGCAAATGTTTGCATAATAATTCAGATCCCAGCAAAATAATGTTACCATAACAGTTTTTTTTTAGCTGAAACCCCTAGTGGCATCTGGACCAACTAAACCTTGCTGTTTGCAAGCTTATGGAAGGTGATTTCCAATTTTATTACTGACATTCTGGTAACTCAGCTTCAATCAATTTGCAATTCAAGTTGACAGTTCTTTGAACTCATTTGTTCAATTGGCTGTGCTGTTGGTTTACATAAGATATGAAAGAAGAAATGTTGTTAACTTAATTTCTTTGTCCCATCTTTTCATATTAACTCTTAGTTTGGAAAAATTGTCGTTTAAACTAATCTTCTGAAATGGCTTGTTTCACGCTCCCAGAATCATATTTTCTGTCAGTTGACTTCATAGTTTCAGAACTTGACTAAAGCATATTTCTGAAAAATTAATCAATTAAATTAATCTGGAATTTCACTGCAGAATCACTTCATTAAAGTAGAATTTTTCATTTGAATACAAAAATTTACTAAATCCTTGTAAACAAAGTAGACAAACAGAAAAATATACACAAAATAATTGAAGAGGAAATGTTTAAAGAGTTTTAGTGAAATATTTGGATTTATGTGTATAAATCCCAATCTTTGTTGTATTATTTAAAGAATCTTTAAATGTTTTTGGTGGAACATTCTTTTATCCTAAATTTTGAGTTCCCCTCCTTAAATTATCCCAAACATATTTTTAATTTTTTAAAAATGATTAATTCCTATATTTTTTATGTATTTATTCTGAAATGTCATTTCTGCAATTTTTACTGATTCTCAATTTTTTTTTTTTTTTTTTTTTTTTTCATATTTTACAACTGATAATCTATAAAAGTTATCATTAGATGTCATTTTTCTTCTCTATTTATATTTTTTATCTATATGGGTAATATTAATAAAACTATGACTCAGTAAATCAGTGATAAATTGTCAACATTTTTCAATTTATGAACAATTTGTAAGTCTAGAATTTATTCTTTATTACCCCTTATGTAGTAATCTTAGCTTTTTCTTATGGTTTTACTTATCGATTTTAAAAAATAATTTAAGAATAAGTGTATCTGTACAATGTTAGATAATGTTTTAAAATCCCTCTGCTAATTTGTCAATTGTGACAAAAGAAATATTATTATTATTTTATTTATTAAAGAGTAAGAAACTGAAATAGACACATAATTGTTTATTTTATTTTTTGTTTATTTTGAGATATAATATTATATTATTGGTTTCTACATAATGAATACTATTAAAAATGTATTTTCTTTGGATCAAACTGTATACTACACTATTAAACTATTAATTTTTATTTTATAGGAAGGAGTATGATAGGGAAGTTGTAGCAAAAGTTGATGCCGAGTAAGTCGTCACTGGATTTATTAATAATTTTTTGAGGATTTGTTTTATTTTTTAAAAAATTAGAAAAAAGATATAAAAAAATATTTTGAGTTTTGCATGGGAATTTTAAATTTTCTTGTTTACTTATTATTTGTTTATATATTGTGTGACTTGAATTTTCATTTGTGGAGGTATTAGAAGGAGACTCAAAGTAACCTATAGAATTAGAAAACACTGCTACTGGTAAAAAAAAAATCTTTACCATTTTTCAATCTTTCATTGACAGATAATATTGAATCCAAGTTTATTATTTTATTTAGAATGGCTAGGTTCCACAAAAAATAGATCCAAACCACTAACTTAGATTTCAACCTGAAAATTGAAATCATTTTAGCTTAGGCATGAAAGTAGCATGCTTTTCTATCACTTATTGCTTATTAAAATAATTTATATTTAATTATTTCAAATGAAGAGTGAAATAATATGAAATTGATCACCTCTCACGAAAAAGAGGTTTTTATTGTTTTGTGTTAATAGTTTTGTTGATTATTAATTACCTTTTGGTGGTGTTTTTATTTTCATATATCTTGTGATTGAGTTTTATAGATGACAATGTTTTAACTTTGTAATAGAAATTTATTATTTGTATTTAATTAGAAACTATCTACTTTGACTAATACTAGGCATCGTGTGGCTCTATCATTGGAGCGTGTGTAATGCATTGAATATTAAGAAAATAGTTAATCATAATGATTTGATAGTTAAAGAGGATGATTGGAATAGAGAGTAGAGGCAAAGGGGGAGCTGGGCGGCTCCCCCCACCAAATTAGACGTCCCAGTTATTTCCTTTTCAACTATTATAAAATGTATCTCTTCACTACATAAAAACTTCTGCTTTTATCAAGTAGAAATTTTCCATGCATGTTCCAATAGTAAATTAGATGATTTATATGAAATTTTATTAAAATGGATATGCTAGAACATAAAATATTGGTAAAACTATTGTTTTCTCTATTTTACACGTTTAGGTCCACTTTAATAGTTTTAGCAATCTTTATCACTTCATCAAAGTGGTGTCACTTTTGGTGTTATTAAAAAATTGTATTTGAAGAAATTTTTGTCTTATCGAATAGGTGATGTTAGAATCTTTTTCCGTTCTAAAATTCTGATTTTAAATTTGAAACTCAAGTTTATGTGAGCATTTCTCGAAATCGTGGGCGGATAACACTGCCCAACAAACTTAGTCTGAGCAATATTCAAAGTAATATTTATAGCAAATTTCAACTGAATAAATCAACTTTTATCGTCGGACACGTAAACGTTACTGTCTGACAAAATGCATATTTGTTGAATATAACAAGCTCGCTGTAATTAAAATTAGTATTTATTCTGATAGTATGGAAAAATTGAAGGGAGAGCCAATGAGAGCTCAAAATTTTGTCATTTACAAGGTTAAGTGTCAAAATCTTTTGCTCTCATTGGTTCCCCCTTGATTTTCCCATGCTGTTGGAGTAAATACTTACTTTAATATTAGTATAGTTTAAAATGTAGTTAGTATAAATTATAATCTTCTATTTTTATCACGCCCTCTCTGGACTAAAGGTTGATTGATCATAAATTACCTAAGAACAATATCTATAAAATATGCGCCCTCAGTTATTTTCAAATCTTATCCTGTGCCTTACAGATAAAAAAGTTACTGACCCCTGTACTAGACCCTTTGATTAGAAGTAAAATTAAAACAATAAGTATAGTTACTTAGGTGGATGGATGATAAGGTGTGAAATAAGTGTAGAATTAATCCATTGTTAATTGAGGTGTTTTGTCCCGTTCTTAAGGTCATCTTCAGTGTCCGGGTTTGTCAGGAACTGCTTGATCGTTCAGAAGAAGATGAACACTTCTTGTCAAGGATCATATCACTCCTGACCCTTGCTCCTTGTGACTTTTTCTTGTTCCCCAAACTCAAAAAACCCTTGAAAGGAAGAAGATTTGAGACAATTCCCGAGATTAAGGCAAATGTGACAAAGGAGCTGAAGGGCATTACAAAAGAAGAGTACCAGGACTGTTTCAACAAGTGGAAACACCATTGGGATAAGTGTGTGCGTTGGGGAAGAGATTACTTTGAAGGGGACCCAGACTTGTAACTTCTCCCAAGTAACTGTTTGAATTAAAATGGCATTTAAAATGTGTTTTATAACAATAAGTATATGAATAAAGTGAAAATTAAACATTTATAAAACCTCTTTGGGATAGGAAACCCTAAGGGTATGTTGAAAAAATATTAAAATTATACAAGGATTTAGAAGTTTGTGCTACTTATTACTTAAATCCCTGCTGATTGGTGTCCATTACAGTGAGTGGTGATTGTCAATCTTCAAATAATGGTTTGGCTCTTTCATTAAACAATCTAACTTTGTTGTAGGACCTACATCTCAAGAATACATTTTATATTTGACCAATTTTTACATTGGTCTTCTATGAGATATATAAAGAGGTCAATAAGATCATTGGACCCCCTTTTACAGTGGAATTGGTAGTTTTAAGGTTGCGTCATTTTGTTTTGTTTGGTTTTTGAGGTAGAATTATACTAGTTTACGGTTGATTAGGTAAATAATTCACATTGAGATAATCTTTTCAACATCTATGTTTATTTGAAAAGAAGTAAGCTTTTTATCTATAAAACAAACTGGCTGCTCTTTTCACAAAGAATTTCAAAATAATAATTTTTTTGTAGTTTTTATTTCTTAGGTGGCTGGGTTTATAAGGAATGAAAGCCTTATTTCAGCAGTTTTTAGTCTCCTTTCTTATCATTCTCAAGTAGTCTAGATTAAATATTTATTGGTTATTTCCCTAATAAATAAATTATTATTCTTTTCATATTAATTTTACTTATAAAGAAAGAGTTTCATAGAATGCAGAACACAATGGTAGTCTTTATGAACATAAAACCTTCCATTGATGTACACCCCACTGTTGATCTGCTTGTTACCTGGCAGATATGGCATATTCCTCTCCTTGATGGGGAAACAAGTGATTTATTCTTAAGACAAAATCAAATTAAGCTGATAACAACTCCTCTAGAGAAAAAGTATTTTTTAAGAGTCCGAACCTCAATCAGGAGCCAGCATGGTCGAGGGGCTGTAGGTGCCTGCCCAGCTATCAATTAGTCGAGGCGACTTAAGGTCATGGGTTTGATCCCATGTCATAATACTCTGATTTGCATCTATAAATCACTGACAGAGCTGGGCGAGGTACACCCCCTAAGGGGTTCTCCTGCCCCACGCTTATACAGGGTGATTGGCGATATATGTACAAATATGAATTGGGTGTTTCTAAACCTCATTGGCTACAAAAAATGTCGTATAAACCATGGGCCTATTCTCAACCGTTTTCCCACAAGGTCAAATTATTTGATTTTTTTAAGATCGCATACCTTTGCTCATAAAAACACCCATTGCTCCAAACGTATAAAAACTAGAGCAATATTTTTGGTTTTATTGTAAAGCTGAAAAAATTTCCTATAAGCAAAGTGTAATTTTAATTTTCATAACTTCAAATTACACAACAAAAAATGTATTGTAATATCATTTTTATGAAAAAAATTAAAAAATCAATTTTTTATTGGTATTATAACTTGGTATAGAACCAAGCTTAAACTAGGCGGACTTCATAAAAAACTTCCTTATTTACTACTGTTTCGATCAATATTAATATAACTACCCATTCATATAGCGGATTTTTTAGTAAAAATCACTGAAAGAAAAAAAAAACATGTTTATTGATGTTTTTGTTGAAATATAGGTGAGTATACTAAACCAATCTTGCATCTTTTAATATTTTTTTTATTATTTACTCACCTGTAAGTCAAAAATAGCTATAAAAAACATGTTTCTTTTTAACTTTCATTGATGTTTACTAAAAATTCTGCCATAAGAATGGGTAGTAATATTCATATCGATCGAAACGTTAGTAAATAAGGACGTTTTTTATGAAGTCCGCCTAGTATAAGCTTGATTCTTTACCAAGTTATTGAACCAATAAAAAATTTATTTTTTAATTTTTTCTTAAAAATTATATTTCTATACATTTTTTGTCATGCAATTTGAAGTTATGAAAATAAAAATAACACTTTGCTTATAGGAAATTTAGTCAGCTTTACAACGAAACAAAAAATATTGTTCTAGCATTTATACTTTTGGAGCAATAACTGTTTTTATGAGCAAAGGTATGCGATCTTAAAAAAATCATATAATTTGACCTTGTGGGAAAACGGTTGAGAATAGACCCATGGTTTATATGACGTTTTTTGTAGCCAATGAGGTTTAGAATCACCCTATTTATTTTTGTACATATATCGCCAATCACCCTGTATAGCTCACTAATGATCATACCACACTTGCTTTGGCGGTACAATGTACAGATCAGGCTGCGGAAGCTGTGCAGGATGAATACCTGGCTGTCAACAAACTGATTTCGTCAATGAAGAAAGTTTTTCTTAAAGCCCCAACGAGAGTAGACTTGTTTTGGAGCATTTTTCCAACCACTCGTTTCCAATTTAACTCTGGAGCATATAGAACAACACATGATTATTTTTGCTTCCGAGTTTACCGAAGGTAACGGAAGCATGGTGTTCACTTTTGAAGACGAAAACATTTTATGTCTCCGATTTTAAAAATTCCAAGACATTAATCCGTTTTAAACATCAGGAGACATTATTAGAGAATTATGAGAGAATGGAGAATGGAATTATTATGGAGAGAATGCGAGGAGGGTGATAGACGAGGGGAATTGGAGATGACTTGGTTCCCCCACCTCTCTCTTTGACTCACAGCGAGCCTATATGGACCTCGAGACCAAGCGACCAGGGTTTATTGATGGGAAATTAAATAAATTAGACAATAATGGATTTTAAAAGCCTAAAATCATTAAAGTATACGTGAGGAAGCTATGTGCCACTCTAATTGGCAATGTATTTACAATGTTGAAGCATTCTGCTAATTATTATTATTTATTATTTATTGTAAATATAATTTTGTATTTATGAAGTATTGGAATCTTTCTTTTGAACTGTTTACCCTCCAAAATAATGAATCGCTTCATATAAAGACTAAATTTTCACAGTGAAATAAACGTTACTTTTGGCTAAAATGTCATAAAACAACCGATTTTCTAAAATAGAGGTCATAAAACAGGAGAATAAAAGTCATAGAATAAAGGTCATGAAATGGAAAAATAAAAGTCATAAACGTCCCGTCTCTGCTAATAAGTAATTCTCAGAATTATTTGAAGTTTATATTATTTTAATTCAAAGCATGGAAGAAGGGAGTCGTACTACCTTTCCTCATGTTTATTAACCCTTGAGAGGTCGCTGGGGGAGTGCGGTGATCTTGTTTGTGTTTGAAATGCTTCTGTGATTTACAGAAATTTTATATGAGCTTTTTGATTTTTATATGAGAAATTTTATATGAGGTGCTTGGGGATCTTTCATTCAAAACCCTTATCCTTAACCTAAAGCAACCCCCACCCTTATGTTACTTCTGTGTTTTCAACATGAGTTTTATTTCTAGCTTTACCTGTTTGGTGTCATATCGCTCCCCCGGGACCTAGCCCCTACTTTATTTTTAACTACTATTTTTTTTTTTTTAAATTTATGTACGAGTTTTGTAAGTTTTATTATATTATTTATTTTTATTATGAACGAGGAAAAGTCATCCGATCCACAACAGTGACTTAAATGGTATTTAGAGGAGGAGAAACTTGATTCTTTCACAGCAATATCTTCTGATGACGATTGTGGTAAAGAACTCACCCTAAAAATGTTGTTTTGTCCTGTTGCAGGTTCTTATTACTTTTATTTGCTTTCGATGATATTGATACAAGGAATGTAAGAAAATCAGTAGACCGCAATCAAAATGTATTTGTTGAATTAAATAATAATTGTCATTCCAATTTCACTGGAGAATATGTTACAATTGATGAAATTTTACACCAGTGTCTGGTTCGTTGGAAATTACTGTGGAAAGTAACCAGATGGTCCTTACAGTTTGAGCAATGATCATAAAAGTGTCATCAATAGACTAATTGAGCCAATATCTAGGAGTGGTAGGGCTATTGCGATAGGTAATGGGTTTACATCTATTCCTGTAGTAGAAAACCTCTTGGATTTTCATAACCTCACAGTTGTGGGCACTCTTAGAAAAAATAAAAGTGAGATGCCTCCAGATTTTTTAACCAAAAATAGAACAGTCCGTAGTATGCTTTTTGGATTCAATGGCAAGTTCATGATGACTTCATATGTTCCAAAAAAAAAATGTCATTTTAGTGAGTATGCAAGATGATTACACGATTGATGACGGAAGTGGAGAAAAAATGAAACCTGAAGTGATAACATTTTACAATATGACATCTGATGTTGTGGATAAGCTAAAAGGTGAATATTCAGTGACTAGAATTAGCAATAGATGACCACTAACTGCTATTATTACTCTCTTTTAGATGTGGCTGGTATCAATAGCCAAATTATTCATAACTCTAATACAGGAAACAAGAAAACGAGAAGACATTTTTTAAAGGATCTAGCAAAAGAACTTATACAAAAGCACACAGAAAATAGAGAAATTACTTCAGGGTTATCTACTAAACTTAAAAAAGGGTTAGAAAAAACTGGTAAATAACAATCAAGAAAAACTTCCGGAAGAAAAATTAGGAAGGACCTTATGTTTTTAATGTCCACGTAAGAAAAAATGCAAAACAGAGAGAAAATGTTATGCTTTTTAACGGTCTCTATGACCTGAGCATTTAAAAAATATCTGTATTCCGTGCCATGATATGATGGCTACCAAAGATAAAAGCAGTAGCACCCACTAATTTTTAAACATTATTTTTTTCTTCATTGCATTTTGGTTATTCAATTATGAATATATATGTTTTTTTTATTATAAAATTTTATTTGTCATTTTGACAAATATGAATTTATACTTAAGTTTTCCCTTATATTTGTAATTTTTTTATAAACATATATTATTTAATTATTAAAAACTTAAGTGTGTTTTAAATACTAACACCAGCATATATATATGTTTAAATATCTTGGGTCATTTACCAAAACCACAAATCTGCTAATCACTCTGAAATTTGTTTGACATTTGAAAGAAAGAGCTCCCCCGTGACCTATGACAGATGAACTTTGAACTCGGACTCCGGTAACTTTGTGTTAAACCTGGTGATGTGCTGATGAATTTTCATTTGCATTCCGCCACCTACCCTTTTTGATTCGACCATATATAAGGAAAGAAGAAAGGTTGAAGTTGAAAACAGACAGTTTGCCTGAGTACTTAATTGTATTATCTTGCTGCCAAATATCATTTGCAATTCCTTAGTAACGGCAATAACGTACTGCAAAAATTGCATTTTTGGTTGATATATTCAAGCACATAAAGTCTCTGAACTTTAAAATTTAAAGCAACCAAAAGCTTGCTTGTCCCCTGGCGTCAAAGGTCAATGGTTTTCTGTAAAAATCTGGAATTATTTTTTCAAGACTATGGTACATTTCCTTAACTTAAAGAAATTTAGTGATGAAATTGACATAAAAAATTTGACCCTTTTTTACGAATTTGAAACATGAATTTGAGGGTCACTCTGCTGACTTCAAAAAAGTCAAGAAGTTGTGCAACTAAAACTGTTCAATTGTTAACTACATTAATAATTGAACAGTAGTTTTACTTCGTAGCCGGACGGTGAGTGCAAGTTTTTTCAAATGTAATAAAGCTGCCTTGGAAACGGAAATAATTGATTTCCCAGAAGATACTGCTCTAAGAAATCTGTATAATCAAAATATATTAAAAGTGACTCTAACTACGACGAGTTTTTGTTAAAATATGTAAAGCACATACCATGTATGTGAAAAAACATACCCGACACTGAAATTATTGGTAATGAAGATGTAAACGACATTTGGTTACGCATACGCCTGCGAGTCCGCTTTTTTCGAAAAAGGTTAAATCAATCATGAAAAAATGAAGATACTGGCTTAGTTAGTAGTTAGTAGCAACAATTAACTTCAAATAATAAAGATAGCATGCGCTAATTACAGTCCAAGTTTTTTAATTTTAAATTTTATGTAATCAGGATTTCATTAGTCTTCATTTTTGTGGATGTATAAGTGCAACTTTATTTTCAGAGATATTATGTTAAATCACGTATATTGAAATTTGATGGCCCGCGACAGGTTCCCGTTTTCTTAATATGGCCCTTCAACAAAATTAATTGGTAACCCCTGCTCTATATGTACCACCTATATTCTTGACAATAGACTTAGCTTCATGTCTTACTCGGCAAAAATCTTGGCTAATTGTTAGAGTTCTAAGCCCTCAGTACACCTTTTCCAGGGTCTATCAATTGATTGTTTTCAGTTCATTAAAGAGTGAGCCAAATCCAGCCCTCCTTCATCACTTTTACTATCTCTTCCATATTTAGGTTTTTGAAGACACTTTCACCATAGATCTTCATTGCTAACTTTTTCTGGGCTATGTATGTTAAGGATTCTTTTAAGGCAGTTGATGGCAAACACTTTTTTCAGTTTGCTTGTAACAGTATTTATTGACTTGACGTTCAGGACACAAAAAAAGTCACCAAAGGAGGCCGAAGCAGAGAGATGAGTCAAGTACGTTCGGGCCTTACCCCACCTCTACTTTCTCCACTATGCATTCAACCTTCAACCCACTTTTCACTATATATTTCTTTCAAGGCCTTTTTGACTATGACTATTCATAATAATAATAACACTTCAAACATTCAAATGTTTATTAATGTAGCAAAAATAATACAATAATTAAACATAGACATGTACAAAACAGAAATAAAATAGACATTAAATTATTTTGTTATTTTTAAATTGTTTATTATTATATTAAACCCAAGAGTGATTGAAATGGAATAATTACACATATTATACACGACTAGTAATTATAATTCTAGAATGAAAAATGCAATAAATAAAAAAAAAAAAAATAAAAAAAAAAAAAATAAAAAAAAAATAAATAAAATATGAATTAAATTGAAATGTATTTCATTAAAAACAAAGCTTTGTAAGTAGATAAGTTCGAGTTTAAATATTTTATCGCATGATCAGTGTTTTTACTAAATGAGAAATATAATTTTATAATAGGTATTGAGTATCTTTGGTGTGACACCACATTTTTTAAGAATTCCCAGCAGTTTAAAATATAACCATTACATAATAATAATAATAATTATTATTATTAAATACCCTTTTCTTTTAATGGTCTTAATAAATATTATTATCATAACATGATCCACTGGTGGTCAAATTAACCATTTCTTACCAATTAATTTATTAAAAAAATTATATGTTAGGATTGTCTACCAGTCCAGACATCACTGTAATATATTTGCGTAGAAAATTATAAAATCTATATCATAATCTGAGTATTATTTTAATTGAAGGCAGTTGGTTTGATTTTTGCAACATAACTATTTTTTTAAAATTAAATATGTAAATAATAAATAATATGTTAAATATGTAGGGTATTCATAAACATTACATTAATAATTGGCATTATGAAATATGTATTAATAATAATGTAGTGCATAAAATGGAATATGCTTTAAAGTATCTAATAAAAGCGATCTAATTATTATTAATTTCGTAAAAGATAAATTATTTATTTAAGATAAGTCTTTATGTTGGTTCATAATAATTATAGAGGACTAGATAGTACAGACAATGCAATTTTCCAAAAGTATTGTATAAGCATTCTTTTAACTTATTATCTTGTTAAACGAAATATGTACAAGTAAAGGGTGGAATAAAGGGGGTTAAAAGGGTGCGTGTTTAAAGTTGTAGAGGTTAACTGTAGAGCGGACCCGATGATTCCCGAGTGAGATTCAACTTTCTTCGTGGCTTTTTTTTGTGTCCCGAACGTCTAGTGTATTTATTGCCTTCCATGTTCGATGTCCATATAGTAACACTGATTCTACATTTATTATTTTTTTATTTTTTATTTTTTTTTTGGTTGTAGTTTTAGTCCCGTTCAACAGCTCATTAGGTCATTACAGGACGGGGGTTATCCCATTATTACATTTATTATTATTATTATTATTTATTTTATTTTATTTTTTTTATTTTTTTTTTCAAGGAATAAAACAAAGAGAAAAATGCTTTAGTGAAAGAAAACGCAGTAGGTAATAATGTATTTTAATTAATTAAAATCAGTGAGGTACGGTTTAATAAAAACTACATAGAACCAACTAGTTTAGAGTAATTTATGCACATCGAAATTAGTTGGTTAAACTATGTAGTTTTTATTTAACCGTACCTCACTCATTTTAATCTCAATTTATAAATTTACGGTTGCTTATTCAAATCTTAATGTATTTTAATTCAGACCGGTTTTACAACTTTAGTTAGCCTGACCTAGAAAAACTGACTTGTTATAAAATAAACTTGTTATAATATATAAAAAACTTATATTGTTGAGTATGATAGTATGAAAGGTTACTGTAAGAAATTTCTGTCATTAGACCAGAATTTACCCTTTTTTGAATATGATGCTATAAAAACACAAAGATAAAATGCGATATAAGTTACTATATTTCTTGGTCCATGCTACTATAATTAAATAAAAGGGGAAAAAACTAATTTTCATTTATTAAATTTAAAAAAGTAGATATTTATCTGTTTAGAAATAATTATTTTATCTTAGTAAATAAATTATAAATCAAATTGAAGAAAAATTATTTATTAAGCATTCTAGGAAAAGAAACTCTGGCACTGTTTTTTACTTCTTTTTTGATATTATGAAGAAAATAGGAAAGGTTGGATATTCATTAAACAAAAACTATTGTTAGATTTGTGGATTGTTTGTAATTATAGCCTGTTTCTTTAATATAAGACTAGCTAAAGTACTGAGATATGTTTTGTTTTTTTATCTCTTTTAATCTATATAGTCTTTATCTTTTCTAGGTCAATTTAATTTATGACCCTGTTTTCATTTAAAACTCTGGTAAAATATTGTAAACACCTGAATTATTTTTAAACATTATCTAATACTTGGCTGTGATGTAGAAGGAAATTGAATTAAGTCTGAATATCTAATTTTCTGGGAGGTGTATTTTTGAATAGCGTTGCTAATTCAAATGCCATATTGCTTTTTGAACCCTTTCGCTATAAATATTAGCTTTTGGCTTAGTCTAATTTTATTTTTAAAAGCAATTTATTTTTCACCGATTAATTTATAATTGCCATACACACTTTCACTTTTAATACTTTATTACCTACACTATTCTCACACTAAAAGCCTAAAAATAATTTGGTTCTAATGGTTTATTAATAAATTTAATTAAACATTTATTTCCTTTTACACTTTTTCTATAATTTTTAAAATTTAGGAACGCAGCAGCGTTCAGCCCCGCCAAGTCAAAAAGTCAAAATTTCACAAAAGCTGCCAGTGTATATATACTGTAGGTGAAAAACTAGGGTTTTTGAGGGTCTGCAGCGTGAAATACGTTCAAGCTACCTAAATATTTTTTAATATCTTTGAAGGCCGTAGATCAAAATAAAAAAAGGTCTAAATCGGTCAAGTAGAAGTAGAGAAAAATAGGTTTGAAAATGGTAGTTTTGATAATTCTTCTTCTTATTCTTATTTTTATTCTACCTTCATTTTATGTTGACGCACCTACAAGCCTAAACTACTGAACCGATTTTAATGAATGAGGGCTTTTTGGATTTGTCTAGGGCTCTAGTGCATCCCCCCCCCTTCAACCCCTCAACTCATTCCTACGCTGAATGTGGAGCGAGAAACCATGCTAGCAAACAGTCTAAAATGGGTAGAAACCAAGTAAGGGTCATACGAAGTGGTGAGCCTGACAATTATATGGAGGTACACCAGTGTGTTGTCTAGTAGTTTCGTGCTTGTCACCTGACGTTTGAGTTACTTCTATTTACGAGTTCATCTTTTGAACTTTGTATTATAGGTTTAGTTCAACCTTACTCTCTTGAGTTCAAGGGGGGGGGGGGGGAGTAATTTGTTTATTAATACATATTTCTGTTTTCCATGATTTTATTTTATTATTATCATTTATTATTATTTATTATTATTATTATTATTTTTTTTTTTTTGTTTTCTATGCTCCTACTATCATAATATTAAGTTCTTTCAATGTCATAGGTCTCGTAGTTCTCTAACCTCCATAGACCTTGTCAAGCTCTTAACTTCACTTTTATTTGACTCTATTGTGTGGGAATAAACAGTTTAGAGAATCCTTCCTTAGGAACTGTACTAAAAGTCATGAAATCTGACCAAAAACCACTTGTGTGGTAAAAAAAACACCCCGCCAAGTGTGTGGTCCAAAAAAAGTTGTGAAATCAACTTTCTGTCCCTCCAAGTGATATTTTGGCACTTTCTCCTGACCGAACACTGTCAACTTAGATACTTATCAGCTTCTTCACCTTGGCGGTGTGCCTGCAGTACTACCCAAAGTGACCTGGTTGTATTCCACGCATCCTCTGCAAAGAAAGTAGTAGTTACATGGGATCATTCCTTGAAAGCTTAATTTGTATATTACTTATTTCTATTTTTTTTTTTGTTTGCTTTTTGATAATGGGAAAAATTTACAGCAATGATCATTGTGGCATCGAGTAGAGCATTCAACAACACTTTTAAAAGGCTTTCCTCTCCAATATGCACCTGCATATATTAGAACTAGTTGTGAGAACTACGACTATGAGGTGAACAACTATCTTTCCACACAAACCTCATGTGGCAAACGTGAAGGTGAAACAAGAAATTGTATTGGTGTTTGAAGAATATTAAAATTTCAGTTTCAGGAAATGGCAAGGCACACCTCCAAGGAGAAGAAGCTAATAAGTATCTAAGTTGACAGTGTTGGGTCAGGAGAAAGTGCCAACATCACTTGGCGGAACAGAAAGTTGATTTCACAACTTTTTGGACCACAGACTTGGCGGGGTGGTTTTTTTTTACCACACAAGGGGTTTTTGGTCAGATTATATATTACACGTGTTTATTTACTATAATTTTTTAAAAATAAAATTAGTTAGATATGTTTCTCAGTTATGATCACCGACTAGATTTGGAAAATGGTTGATATCCTACCCTGTAGCAATCTAATATTTTACTGGTCAGAAAGTAAAAATCAGCATACAAATAATAATATTTCGTCCGGCAGGCCTGACAGTTATGACTGAACTTTCTGCCAGAAGGCTTGCTCCTTAAGTGGGTGTATGATCCAGATACCTGAACAGTCACAACAGTTCATGCCTGAACAGACAGTAGTTACTGTTCAGGGGCCCCAAGTACATAGTCCCCAGGCCACCATAAGAAGTGAGTCGCTGATTGATAAAGTTTTCTTACCTTATGGAATCGCTTATTTATGCCGTGTCCACCGATGAATTGGGTATATGGCTACTGGGCGCTGGGCCATTTCTTTTTTGTTGACATGCCAAACTTGCCCTTCTGCGGGAACATTGAAAAAGAGATAGATAAAGTATTGATTTTCACAGGATCGTTTAATTAAATTATTTAAAAAACAGTGGTACACGTGGCCACCGATACGAGTGGGCCGTTTTCTTTTCAACGTCCCCGCAGAGCGATATGTTTGGGGCAGTGGACACCCCAAACGGCCCACTCTTATCGGTCGCCACGTGTACCACTGTTTTTTAAATAATTTAATTAAACGATCCTGTGAAAATCAATACTTTATCTATCTCTTTTCAATGTTCCCGCAGAAGGGCAAGTTTGGCATGTCAACAAAAAAGAAATGGCCCAGCGCCCAGTTGCCATATACACAATTCATCGGTGGACAGTGGACACGGCATAAATAAGCGATTCCATAAGGTAAGAAAACTTTATCAATCAGCGACTCACTTCTTATGGTGGCCTGTGGACTAACATCAAGAATGTAGTAACACAGATTACACAGATGAAAGAATACTTTTATTTAGGAGTTTTGGTCAGAAGTAGGTGATTTTCATACCATCTGGAAAAGTTTGCAAGATCATTCTGGAATATTTTAAGAGGGATATTATTAGCCATATTTTAATAAACTTGAGTAAAGATTTATGCTTCTCCTGTCTTCTTTCTTTTGAATTAATAAAATGTAGAACCCAAATAATACTAATAATTACTTAATAATGTGATTGAAAAATAATAATTACTTGGTGCCTACATCATACTACATCTCGCATTCTTCTCTAAGGGTCTTACTAAGGCATAATAATTTTACTCTGCTCACAACCAGGAGTTGCTAGTGATGTATACAGCTGAAGCAGTTCCAACCTCTGCTGGAAGGCTGGGAATTCTTGATCTTTATAGATCGCTAAAACTTGCTTTGCCAGATTTTGCACAGGCACCTTGAATACATCTGCCAGTTTACAACAGATATCTGTTACGTTCCTGGTGATCAGAGTAGCGATGCTGACACTCTCTCCACCAACATTTTATCTGTCTATCGTAGGCTCAAAAGAATGATCAGGAGCTAAAATCACTGTGGGAAAGTCAAACATCTCTCCGCCTTCTCGTGGTACCATTGTTCGTTACAGACATTGTTGTATGTTATTATTAGATAACAGATCAAGACAGACCTTACCTTCCACTGAATTTTGGGTCTCAGTAACAACTACACGGCCAGTCACATCCAGGCAACAGAGCAACATTGCAGTTGGTAGCCACCCGTTATGTTTGGACTTCACTAAGAAGTGACAAGGGGGCACAAGCATGCAAGTAATTTCAACAAAACAAAGTGACCAGGCATAACTGTCACACTGGTACAGACATTTCAGCTCTCTAAAACGCGCTTCCTAGACATCCACCTTGATATAGTGGGACCTCTTCCTCCAGAACAGGGTTACTGATATCTGCTAACTATCTAGGGCAGGTATAGTGGTTAGATGGAGGCTATTCCACTAACTGAGATCACAGCGAATGCATCTGGCGTTACGGTATACCATCAACATTAGTCATAGATCAAGGTCGGCAATTCGAGTTGGAGTGAGCTGTATGGTTATTCCAAGAACCGATCACTATTTCTACTATATTCAGAGTAACGGCCTTGTCGAGAGGTTCTATCGGTCTCTCAAGGCTTTACTGATGGCAGAAAAGCAGTCATGGAAGCTCACTTTACCTGCTACTTGGTTAGGGTTTCACGCAGTCGTTAGAGATACTAGGTGCTGCGACCTGCGAGCTGGTCTTGGGACAGACCCCCCCCCCCCCCCCCCGACTTCGGGGAAGTTATTTGCACCTGAAGCTGATGCTCAACCATCACCTACAGCCGAACTGCTTGGATCTAGGGAACTGTAGGCCAACCCTGCCTCGTTCATCACAACCCCGCCAACCAGTCGTTTGCAAAGATATCTAGATCTCCCACATATTCCACATATTCCTGAGGGTCGATATAGACAAGGCGAAATCTTCTCCTACTCCACCCTATGAGGGACCCATTCTAGTTTTAGACAGAGACCAGAAAACCCTATTACTAGATGACTAGGGAATGGCCATGAGAGTGACCAAGGACTGGTTGAATTCTTGTCATCTCCTCGAGAGAAGATCAACATTCCACCCCAAAAGCGGTACCAGTACCAGTGCACAAAACACCCAGCAGGACGAACACTTCCAGCTTGTCTAGGATTATTTATTAAATAAAAAAATTCTTTGTAAATAATATTGATTAGATTAAGCTAAGTTTGGGTGAAAACAAAATTATTAGCTACATTCTTTGGGATTGCTAGGATCTTTAAGTTTTATTTAATTACACTGAAAATGGGTTGGGAATTCTGTCTTGTAAGTTGACATCTTTCACATAATTGCAGACGATTAATTGGCAATTCATTTCAAAGAGGGACCAATAATAATCAAAGTAAATTTACTGTCTGAAGGGGTAATTGTTTGGATGCAGGCAGCTATTTAGGTCAAGCAATGGATTTGTTGTGTATATAGATTTTATAGATGTCTTAAAGCTCTTTTTGATCTAGCTCCTGGATGGCCTAATTTTGGAATTTGACTTTTTACTCTCTTGATATCTCATCAAGATACCTTTGTTTATTCTTTATTTAGAAAAAAATTGCTTAGTGTGACCATTTATTTTTACTTTCTCATATAAAGGGAAAGTATTGTGATGACGCGAAAATTCGATTTTGAGATTTTAATGGATTTACACGTTTTGAGGTCCCCTCAGTCGGTGTTCTAAGTGGATTTAAAAAAAATGTCTATCTGTTGTCTGTGCATACTCGTGGAGCCTAAACTACTGGGCCGATTTTGACGACTTTGGCATACATGTTCAGAAAAATCATACCCCGAGGCGAAATCGAGATATGAATTTAAGCTCCAAATTCTCCAAAGGATTCGATTCCCCGCCCAGGAGAAGTTATTTTTATTAAATTTGATGAAATGTTCAATAATAATTAAATGTACATATACGAAAACTAATAAATAGAAAACACTAGGCTAAGTAATTATGAACTCGTAAATGAGAAAGTTTGTCTGCGTTGTCTCGGACCGACTTTTTTGTCTTGAAAATGTGTTACAAAAATCTGAAGGTATTTTTTATAAAAAAGTAACCAAAATTTTAGCCCCTTGTTGGATGTAGGACAGTGGCGGATTAAAGGGGGGGGGGGGGGCGGGGGTGGCGACCGCCCCCCCCCCCCTTGATTGTACTTTTTCCCAACGACTACCAAATTTCATATCAGAAATGCATAAAAGCGCTGTTGTGAGAGGTAATATTTTCAAAATTTTCCGAGGGAGGACCCCCGGCCCCGCAATATATCCTCCCCCCCCCCCCCACCAATAATAAACTTCTGACGACGCCAAGCGTCCCGGAGTTGTCCCGGTTTTGGACTTTAAATCCCGAACTTGTCTCCACACTTTTCGGGACGCCAAAATGTCCTAGTTTTCAACAGAGACGCCGATAATAGATTTATTCGTTTAAACAAATCCACATATTCTGATAATTTATTTTATAATAGTATATTATGTTACAAGGCTGTGAAGTGAGTTTTTTCTTTACCGCGGCAATTACATTTACTGTCGAGCGAAGCGAGACAGTAAATATTGCCAAGGTAAAGAAAAAACACTTCAAAGTCGCGTAGCATATGCTACGCTTCATTGTCTGCTATGGTAGCAGACAATGAAAAAACATTAAATTTTAATCACTAATCAATATATAATAATAACAAATATTAGTACATACTTAAGACTTAAAAAAAGAAACCTTAAAATGAGGTTACACTATAAGAAAAGATAAATAAAACGCATTGACATCTAGCGGATTTTTATCGTACTAGAAGCATTTCTACAAAGACAGCAGCACTACTAACGGAAGTTTTGACAACTACCCGCCGTAAAGAAAAAATCTTTTAGTGCCTAGGACGTAAAAGATTTTTTCTTTACAGCTAGGAGTAATGAAAAGATTTTTTAAGTCCACGTAATGAAAAAATGGATTTTAGCTATGTTTTTTAGGCTCTAAAGTTACTATTTCACAGCCTACCACGGAAAAAATAATTTATAGATGCGTAGTTTTAGCAAAATGTTTGTTATTGCCAATCTGAATCAACCGCATTTATTCCAATAAAAATAAGTACGAGTACCTATTTGCTTTGATTCGATGGTCTTCAAATAGATATAATAACTTATCTAAATTAATTTACTTAGTTTAACTATTTTTTTCTAAATATAAAATTAGGTCCGTTGTCATGGGCTTAACGGCTCGTAGATATATAAAACGAAAATATTAAAAATCCCCATTTTGCTTCCGAGCTTACCGAAGGT
This sequence comes from Gerris lacustris, assembly GCA_951217055.1. NCBI lineage: Eukaryota > Metazoa > Arthropoda > Insecta > Hemiptera > Gerridae > Gerris > Gerris lacustris. Next base: position 64,980,100 of record OX578277.1, on the reverse strand, counting down.
AACAAACTGTGATACATTTTTGTTCTCAAGAACGAAATTTTTTTAGGTATTTTAGACAAAGGGAATGATTAGGTGCACAACTTTTATTGTGTTAAAATAACTATACTTTTAAGTTTGTATTATATATATTTTTTTAAATGTACTTGTGTTCATGTTCATACTTGTTTTCCAACAAACTACACCATATAATCGAGCCAAAAATTACCCTTTTGCCATTTGTGACTAAGTATTAAAAACAAATTTTACCTCAGAAATGCATTTAAACGCTGCTATGAGAGGTCATATTTTCAAATTTTTCCGGGGGAGGACCCCCGGACCCCCCGCCATATGCACCCTACAATAATTAACAGCTAACGACACCTATGACTTACGGTTAAGATATTGTACTGCAGTCGGGGGGGGGGGGGGGGGGGAAGGAATCCTGAGAACTCCCCCCCCCCTTTTCTTAGGGCTTTCCATACTCCCGAAACCCCTTGTACACCATATAATCGAGCCAAAAATTACCCTTTTGCCATTTGTGACTAAGTATTAAAAACAAATTTTACCTCAGAAATGCATTTAAACGCTGCTATGAGAGGTCATATTTTCAAATTTTTCCGGGGGAGGACCCCCGGACCCCCCGCCATATGCACCCTACAATAATTAACAGCTAACGACACCTATGACTTACGGTTAAGATATTGTACTGCAGTCGGGGGGGGGGGGGGGGGGGGGAAGGAATCCTGAGAACTCCCCCCCCCCTTTTCTTAGGGCTTTCCATACTCCCGAAACCCCTTGTAGGGTCTGATCGCCACCCCCTAGTTGACACCCTTAATCCGCCACTGATGTAGGATGTATATTAATACAAACACACATGAGGTATAAACATAAGGCATAAATGGAAGGACTAGTTTAATAATAAAATACAGGTATATTTAAGGAGAAGCTTAAATTGGAAGGGAAGAGAGAAAAGACAGACAACAAAAACGATAAAATGAATTCGATAACGTGGCACAGAAACCCTATTGTTTGCACAAATGGCACTGGATACCAAAGAAAGGAAAACAACATAGATCGACCAATTAATATCTATTAAGCTGGCTACACACGCTCAAGCATGCTTGCACAATCATGATTATGATTGCGCAAGCATGCTTGAACGTCTGTATGATACTATTGTGCAAGCATTATGATTGTACAAGCGGATTGAGGCTTGAACGATGGATTGAACGTGTGTACCATGTTCAAGCAAGCTTGTGCAAGCCTGGCAGTCTGGAGTTGAGTTCATTATGTTGTGTACGGATTTTAAATCTAACCATATTGTATTCTTATCATCACCATGAACTAAAAGAAAGTTTGTAGTTAGCAAAAAGTTTATTGGACGACTTGATTCGTTTATACGAAAATAATCTATGTCTATGGCGTGTATGAAATCAAAAGATTATGACGATAAGGGCAAAAGGGATGCTGCGTATAATAATGTTGCTACAGCAATGTGGAATTGTTAGTTATTTTAGTCAAAAATATGGTTTCTGTTCCAAAAAATCGGAGAGCCGAAATATTTTTTTATAATTGCTTCATTTTGACGTTCTGAAAATCATATTGAAAATCGGGAACGAGATCGTGGTTGCGTTAATATATATTCAAGGGCAAAGGTCAACAAATTTGGTTATTTCCGAATAGCTCGCTTCCTATGACTCGGACACCAATCAAGGTGGATATCAAAATTAAAGATAACAAAATGTCCCACAAAAAAAGTTTCATTCATTTTTTACGTGCAATGGATGGTTTACGGAATATTGGGAATCTCGGAAAAGGACTCGATCATTTTTTACGTAGAAAGGACTGTTAAGCAAAAAAACCTGGTTTACTATAACTTTTGTAATATCTGTTTTGGTCCACATTTTACGTATTTTTGCGAATATCTCGCATCGTCTGGCTATGAGACAAATATTGATATTTAAAATATATATATATATATATATATATATATATATATATATATATATATATATATATATATATATATATATATATATATATATATATATATATATATATAATTTTTTTCGTACAACGAACTGTCTACCAAATTTCATCAAAATCGGTTGACATTTACTCAAGTTATCGTCGCACGTTTCATAATTCGCGGACACACAGACCGACAGACAGACACTAGACCAAAAATGTTCCCTGATGTCTGAAACGGATTTCTGTCTTTTTAAAATCGGAGGCATAAAAGCTAATAACACAATGCTTCCGAAACCTTCGGTAAGCTCGGAAGCAAAACATTCTAGCTACAATTTTTAGGAACAAAAATCCTAAAATGACTGGACTAGATAAATAATTTTTTTCTTTATCTTTTGCATACAAGAACAAATGCAGCCAAAGCGAGTGCATCTTCGTCGTCTGGACTCGACATTTTGTAAACACAAACTGATGCTTGTGCAAGCATGCTTGAGCGTGTGTAGCCGGCTTTTGTTAATCCTTTATTTTTTACTGTTTCCAATACTTAGCTGTATTGTAATCTTACAAATAACTACTCAAATATAAACAATCAATTTTTGTTTAATTCTAATGAAAGTGCTTTTTACTTTTTGTTTAAGTTATAATGAAAGTAATGCTATTGTTTGTTGGCTTCTACTTCAACTTGTTATGATCCTCTTTATTGTTTTATTTTTGTCTCTTAATGCTTCATTACACCTGACAGAGATTGTGGGCGTAATATTCCGATATATTTTTTTAATTTATCTCTCCATGTGCGAAATGAAGCAATGTTTCTTTAAGGTGTTCTACTGCATCTTCCACTTCAAATAAAATACATTTAAATTAGCGCCTACACCCTATTGCTTGAACCTATTTGAAAAAAAATATTGTTGTTTTTTTTAGTAACTCAGGTAATTTGGCAAGTGCTTACCTATTTTTGTGCCAACTGTCATATATCACCTCTGTTAACTACTTACATATCATTTAATAAATGTACATTAAACAAGGGAGAAGCCAAGAAAAAAACGAAATCAACTTTTTCTACATGGTTTTTCTGAGTTCTAGCATATTGTTTCACTTTTTAACTCGAGTTAAGATGTAACATTGTAAATATTTCTTCACTTTCTCTTCATTCTAGACTTCATTAATTCAAATGAGTTGATCTGTTTTTAATTGGTCCTATTTCTGTACTCGCAATGTGTAACGAAATGTGGTGGTTTTTTACTGAACCAATATTTCTTAAATCTCTCGTATTGTTTTTACTGGTTACTTTAAAGTAATTATTATTTTTTATATTCGATGTGGCTCCCCATTATTTAAACCGATTTCTATGAATATATTTTAGGTGTTAACTTGTGAGCAATTACATTTTTTTTTTTCAATTAGTCTTTGCAAATCAGTTAATTATTAATAATGTCAGAATAAGGTTGTTGTTGTTTAATTTACAAAAGAGTTCGCTTTAAATTACAATTATTATTTTCTGCTTAGAGGATAAGATTTTTCAGCTTGTTTTCTGAGATTTACTCTTTTAATTTTCCGCGCCATTTTGTCAAAAAATTCAAAATTTTGCGTGTCCCCCCCTAAAACTGTATTTCTGCTGTTACTAAAAGACCACAACATTTAGGGCAAGTTAATAGAAAAAAAAGTTTTTTTGGTTTCTGTAAAATCTAACCCACCTATCCATTCTTGGTTTTTTTTTTTTTTTTGTTGTTTTTTTTTTTTTTTTTTTTTTGTTTTAGTGTTCGGCATTATCTTAATCAATAAAATTAAAATAATTTTTAGTTGTCTGCCAAAATTAGGCAGAAAGGTGATTCAGTTTTTTTATTTTTATTATTGCATTCGAGGTTACCGAATGTAACGGCATTATTGTGATCATTCGGAAGAAAGATTTTTTTATGTCTCCGAATCTGGGAACATTTTGGTCTTGTGTCTATCTGTCCGTCAAAAATTTTTGCGAACAACCATACCTTAAAAACTATGCTTGCCCGATTTTAATGAAATTTGAATGGTAGGTCATAATTAGCCTACTGTTGGTCCCATATTAATTTTCAATCGTCTGCGCAAATTTAATATTAAATAAAAATAAATGTGACCCTACTGTGAATCGAAACAGGTCCAAGCAACCAAAAATGTTTGGTGGAAAAGTCTTTATGCAATGTTCACACACATTTATAATTCGTGTAGTCTGACTCCGGCAATTATCTGATGACTTTCAGTGCGAATCTATTGATTATTTTGAATAAAATTTAGTGAAAAAATTATTTTTTTAAATTTTATATCGAGTTTATATTTCGTCAATTTCATGTTCACCACGAATACTTAAGCAATTTAAATTGTCTGGATTAAGTTTATTTTCAATAAACTAAGTCAAAAAGCCTGTAGTAAAGTATTTTAATTCTTCAAAAAATATTCTGCAGGCTACAGGCTTGTAGACTTGGGGTTATATACTACTAGTTTGTATGAATTTCTCTCTATTGTGGTTTAGTTTCATTTTTAGCAGACCCATAGCTCAGAGATAAAAGCTTATTTCCAGATTTAGTCGAGGACGGGCTCGCGGATAGTTAAGCACGGATTATTCCGTATTTCAGTTAATAATGACTTATTTATTTTAAACACCCAACTCAATATTTTATTGAGGTCACATTTGATTTTTATTATTTTGTTTACGTATTATAATAATAAATGCTGAATTTTATATTGGATCGTAAATGTGTTGTTTCTGATGTGCTGTGGTCTAATTTTTTTTTTTAGTATGAAGATTCAGTTGTTTCTAGATTGTTCTATAGTAAATTTGGGGTCTACTGAGCTGTATCGATTGTACAGTTCGAAAGCATATAATAAAAAAATCAGTTTATTTTTCTAATACTCTGATTTCATTTATCCATTTTTATATATATATAATTCTATCTTGTTTAAAAGAAGCAGCTAATGGTCGTTCGTTTCTTAAACAATTAGAAAGATCTTTTTCGTGGTATCCTCATTGGGACTTTAAACTGAATTACGCTAGTAATTGAAAACCATTTATTACTTTAGGAGGATGTGAAAGGAGAGTCTGACTTTATACTAGAGAACAGAATAATTAAAGTTTCCTCCAACATATTTGCTGAAAAAGTTGCATTGCTTACTGACCAAGAAATCGAAATAATAGTGATAAATTGTTCAGTGAAGTTCTAAATAAAACTATATATAAACCACTAAGGTTAATGATTAGTCTTGTTTAGCTGGACAGAACATTCATTAGATAAAACTCTTTAATATGAAGAATTTTTAGTTCGTTCATAATTTTACATTTGATCAAGAATGCATTTTAAATTGGTAACATTGTAATGGAATAAGATATTTGCTGTGCTGGGTTTAGAAATTTAACGAACTTCGCATGTGCTCACCATTAACCATTTATTTGGTTTTTAGATAATTTGTAAGACTTGAAAGATTTAGATTTTTAAAGCCTAATGTTTATGATATGGTAGGGTCGAGCCTAGGTTTTAAGCAATTACGAAACACTAGCGGGTCTTAATAACTTCTTTTTATTAATATTAAAATTTTGGAGTGTGAATAACCCTGAGTTTTTTTTAAATTTGATACGAATCAATCTAAGTAGCATCTTGTATTTTTAAATATTGGATTTTACAACCTTTTAGAAAACTTAGAATTGTTATGATCTCTATAGAAGCTTTTAATAGTGCGTGTGTAACGTCATATTTGTTGAAACGAAATCTTCAAGTAGGATCCGCAATATTAAATCTTAGGAAATTTGGTAAATTTACGTATTAATTGTCCAAATTCTGAAATAAAATGTTTCATGCTAAATAGCTTTTTGTAAGAAATAACTTCGAGGTTCGATTTTGATTGAATTTAGTATAATTGGAAAACAAATATTATATGTAAATACAATAGAAATTGTAGTAATAAGATTTCACATCCACATTAATAATGCCGTCTGTATTAAAAATGTCGCTGGAAATCGAAATTAAGTTTTAAATTTTAGTAATTTTAAAGATTCTTGAATTTCTCCTTCTACGAAATTATCGGATGCATCTTCAAATGTTGCCTTTTTACTTTTAAACAAAACGATATACTTGTATTGTTACAGGCTAGGTGATCATTACGTAGAGAAGATAATGATAGAAGAAACTACAACAACTACTACTAAAACCTCCAGGCCTACTGCTTCCTCCGCGACCAGAGAACTGGACGATCTCATGGCTTCACTCTCCAATTTTAAGGTTAGTTTTATTTTTCTTAAATCTCAAATTAAAAAAAAAATGACATTGATTTTAATCTGGTGTCATAATTTATTAATTTAAAGAATACGTGCGTGTTATTCGTATATATATATATATATATATATATATATATATATATATATATATATATATATATATATATATATATATTTTTTTTTTTTTTTTTTTTTTTTACATAATTATGGGTATTTTATTATTTATTTTAGTTGGGGGGTTTTAAATGTATTTTGCTATATTTTTTTATTGATACACAAGCTACTAATACAATTTTGTATTATACACTCTTTTTAGAATGGTTATTTGATTATTTCAAATCAATTCTACTTACGATTCGCAACAGCTATAGGGTGCTCTCCTGATAATCATGCAGTTTTCATAATTAAGTTAAAAAATAAAATCTTCGCAATTTCATGCTCCAATACTCAATTTTTGAATTATTTCATGATTTGATTTTTCATTGAAGTTTTTAAAAAATATAATTGTTATAATTATTATCACATATTATATGATATTTTGACAACTTTAGTGTCTTGCTGTGATTTTGAATGGTCATATTACCATTTTTAGGGTTTCGTTGGTAAAACTAAAAAAAAAAAAAACCCTTATAGTTTTGTTGCTGTGTTTGTCTGTCTGTCTGTCTGTCACTCTGTACGGTTCCAATAACTAATGAATCAAAAGAGATAAAAACATGAAAATTTCCAGTATTAAAGATCGTTTTGACGCACACACAGGAAAAATATGGCGAACTCAAAATCACCTGCTGTTCTAATTCAAAATGGCGGATAATTAACGTCACGCGAAAAAAATATTTTTTTAAAATGTTGAGTAGGGTATCAAATGAAAGGTATTGAAGAGTAGATTACAAAAATATATAACACTTGTGGCTAGTGTTTAAAATTGTGCGTGTCCCCCCCCCCCCCCCCCTAAAACTGTATTTCTGCTGTTACTAAAAATATGCAAAATGTGCGGTCTGCTGGGCCAAAGAAAAAATAAGAATACCAATTTGATCTGATTAACTGGAAATCCAAAATGGCGGCTAATACCTGTCACGGAAAAATAATATTTTTTTGAAAATTTTGAGTGGGGTATCAAATGAAAGGAAATCCTTATACTAACCAAAATACCAACAAACCCTTTTTACGTGAGACTTCATGCCCAACCAATTTATTAGTTGGTAACCATGTATTCATAGTTTTTAACTTATAAATTACTCTAATTTGAATTGGTACATAATCCTTCTTAGTAAATTTTCTATCCACCAACTCTTCAAATGACTGACATTTTTAATCTGTTAAACAATCAAATCATTGAACATTTAAGTTGGCTAACCATCAAATTAAATTCCAATCAATAGTACTTCATGGAAATTGTCCGTTTTTGTAATTTAAGTGAAGTTAGTTTTTGTTTTTAAGTTAATTTTTTTTTTTTTCTTCATTTTATCCACTGAGTAAATTAGAGTTTTATCTTAAATCCTCCAATTGAAAGAATTGAAACTATATTAGAAATTGTTTAATCTGTTGTTACTTCTTTCTCTTAAAGTTAGTTATTCCTTCATTTTGATAATCGTACTTTAATTATAAGTCACTTGTTTATGCAGGTGTTTATCTACCTTCGTTCATTTTACCCACGCAATGTATATTAATAGAAATAGCATGCAAGATGGAAAACCAATCTAAAATTTATCTCCTACTTCGTTTTTTTGTTAATGAGTTGAATAATTAAAAGGAAATTTATATTTAATTTGACTATGTGGACTACATAAACACGGATTTGAATATTAATAATGAGTAGATGGTTGTATTTTGGCAAACTTTGTTTTTAACAATCTATACCTACATACTTTAATAAAAAAAATACTTTTACTTTGCGTTGAGGGTAAGTCATTTTACCTTATTATGTACATAGGCTAAAGTATTACGTTCCTTGCATACTTTTTGCTAGCCCTCTTTTGGTATAGAATTGATTTTAACTGAATCAAGTAAAATTTATCCATCTGCAAATTAAATCATATTTACTTATTACATAAATGATGACCTTGTTTAGGGGGTTAGAATAGTAAATTATGAATAATATTTATATACATATTTCTACGTACAACATTATTTACTAGGACAATTATTAGATAAATTTCAATACGATAAAGTGATTAGTTTATTATAAAAAAAGAAGCAGCGAATATTTTACTGTAGACCAAAATAGACAACAGTTGACCAACAAACTGTCCGTATTATTATTATTATTATTTTACCATTTTGTAAATATTTAAATGAAAATAAACCTTACCCACTAAATTAATTTTAATTTTTGTATTATTTATTGTATAAAAAATGATGCAAGTTAAGAGTTTAACATTTTTACGGTACAATATAAGGCGGCTTTCACACTGCGCGTGAGAACGAGCGAGGCTGAGCGGAGCGTTTTCGTATTCACACTGCGGGCTTGACCGACGCCGATCGGCCGATTATCTACCAGTCGGCGTACAACCGTTCACAATGCGTTTTGCGTCCGAAAACGCTTAGCTAGCAAATAATATGTTGATACAACTCGCCCGGCTCGGCTCGGCCCGGTATCGCTCGGCGTTTAATGTGAATAGCCCCATCCTATGGTAGATGTGTTTGTTTTTCAAGCGGAATCGGCCTCGCTCGGTCTCGCACGCAGTGTGAGAGCCGCCTTAGATTTCGTTGTTAATACACAATATTTTCAGAACAATCTCAACTATAAATATATTTTAGAGATTAATAAAATATTTTAGGTGTGTTATATAAAATAGGTTTTGTTCGTTACAGCTACAGCAGTAAATTATTTCTACATTCTATTACATACTTAGAGACTGTTCTAAAGGTGTTAGCGTGCCATAATTTCTAGTCCCTTAGAGGCGTTTGTTCACAAACAAAACTCAGTTAGAACTCTTGCTCCGCCTTCTCAATGCCAAAGTTAATTTATGTGGCGGCAAATTACACGTAGTTCAAAATCTTATACTTTTTTTTAACCTGACCCCAAATTTTCTTTGGCACTAGATTCTTAAACGAAACAGATAAATACTTAAAATTTTAAGAAAAAATGTTAGCTATTTTTGTTGTTAGTTCAGTGACGCATTTTTAATTTTATTCTTGAGGAATTATTGTTTTATATTGCTAAAACTATTGTTTTATTTATGTATAGGCATAAATAATTATTTTTACTCTCTGAGTTACATTTACAGATAATGAAATATTTTTTAAATTTAAAGAGAATCTTTTGTAGAAAATTTCATTAATTAGCTGCATTAGCAAATATTTTAAAAGCTGGATCGATCATTACGGCTCGCAATTAAAGTGTTTGAAGTAGGCATTTTTAAAAATAAATTTTGTTTTAGTTTTGACGTTAAAAAATTTTTTTCTTTGAATTTTGTAAATATTGTTCAAATATTATATTATTATTTGTTTGTTGGACTTTTTTGCTTCATATTTCTGCCAGTAGTGTGACTCAAAGGACACGACATATATTTGGAACAAGATTAATTAATACATTACGAGTGGTGTAAAAAAATACCAAATTAAAAATCTTATTTAGGTGATAGTATTTTGCTTCCGAGCTTACCGAAAGTAACGGAAGCTATGTGATCGTTCAGAAGAACGAAAATATTTTATACCTCCGATTTCGAAAATTCCAAGACAGAAATCCGTTTCAGACATCAGGGAACATTTTTGGTCCCGTGTCTGTCTGTCGGTCTGTCGCTCAATTTTTGCGAACCACCATATCTTAAAAACTACTTGTCCGATTTTAATGAAATTTGGTTAGTAGGTAATACTTAGCCCATTGTTGGTCCCATATAATTTCAACCTTCTGCGCTTATTTGTTTATCTTCCACATGCTCACTAACATACATTTATTTACAGCTATATCTTTAAAAGTAATCATCTGATTTTTTTTTTGAAATTTTTATGGTTTGTCGAAAGTAGCCTGCAGATAACAAATGCCTAATTTCAACCGTCTGCGCACTTTAAATCGTGCTAAATTAATATGTCTATGTACTATAAAGCCGCATGGCTAACTGACTCACTGACTGATATGAATGTTTACCCACTTCCAGAAGAGCTAGAGACTTGTGGTTTGCGCCATACGACGCGCAACGTCCATATTGTGAACCAAAATAATTATACAATGTTCACTTTTCCCACTCCTTCCCCCCTTAAAAAAAATAAAAATGGGTGACTTGATTTTTTAGGTGTATTGGGGACTTATTGCGGCTAAACGGTAAGTCGTATTGGAAAATGGATAGCACCAGCGGGAACTGATTTTAAAAGATCTACAACTTTGGTCCTATGACTTTTTGTTGTATCATCATCGGTTGTACCTTAGATGGTGATAATTTTGGTATTTTTTTCCTTTTTGTCTTAGAATGGCCATAGTTTCTATAATAGTTGACCGATTTTATTTCTGATTGAGGCGCTTGAATCTTACATTAATGCTCTTTAAATTGATTATATTTTATTTTATTAGTTTATCCTATTTGCTGAGAACATGAGAGTAAACTTTTTCCCGTGTGCCGTGTCACGTGACCGGCACACGTTTTTAATATTGTGTCGTATATCATTTGAGAGACCTTGATATGTACATTAAAGCTATTTTATTGGTTTTGGGGGTTACTTTGGTAAATAAAAAGCGGACTGTAGTTTTTAACGTAGTATATATGTATTTAAAATAAAGTACATAAACTCCACTACCGGACTAAAGAGAACGCGGTGGGGTAATGGCATGTGTCCTTCACAGACCCGTGATTCAGATTAGACTTAGGTTGTGAAGTATAAAGGGTCCGGTAGGGAAGAAGGTGGGGGCACAATATTTTACGTAGTGAATGATACAATCCGCTAGATAGCGTGAGGATGCAATACCGAACAGGTTTATTTTTAAAAAAATTTGTACACGTACTTTTGTACCGATTTTTAATTTTGTTGTAGGTTAAAGGGTTTAAATGTTATTTTTTTGTTATTAGGTTTCTTATTTATATCTATTTATTAGTTTAATTAATGCTTTTTTTTTTTTTTTTTAGACAATAATGGTTTGTAAAAGCATAAAATCAATAAAGTACGTGAATAGGATGCGAGGAAGCTATGTGCCACACTAATTGGCAGTCTATTTTTCTCTCTTGCTTGTCTTAATCTAAGACTCCAAATTTTAATAGGTAAATCATATAAATATAAATATTTCTCCACTCTTCTAACTCTACGTCTCTTTCTCTCTTACATAGAATATATATTACTATAGACTATAGAGTATAGACTATATATATTAGATAATTTGATAGAAAACCTAAGAAAAAATTTAGAATGAAAAATAGTCTATTCAAACGTAAATATAGAGCTGTCTTTATGTCATGTATTTATTTTTATTTCCAAATGAATGGGTAATTAGTAGGGATTTATATTTGTGTGCTCGTTCTTTAGGTTTTCCCCTGTTCTGTGTATTTTTCAAGGGTGGAGCTTTTTCTTGTTTTGTTTTTTTATTGACACGGCTCTTTTCTGTGACGTTACTTTTCTATATTTATCTATTTCCAATGCTCCTCCTTGTCAAAGGAACATCTTGTATTCGTTTCTTGAGAGTTTAAAATGTACCTTGTTTTTTCAGTTTTTCTCGTGATTTTTCTCTCTTCTTTATATTTAAATATCGTGTTTTACTTCTTTGATTGCTTCCTCATATAAATAGAATAGGTCTTTTCTTAGTCGAATAGTTCTTCTTTAGTGCTTATAAATTGAAGGACAAGGAAACTATTTTTTTAAAAAAAAGAGTAAGAAGCTCCATTTTGGGTCGTTAAGAGCATAAAATACAAATTAGATTTTTGTTTCGTGTGAATTTGTTTCGATGTTGGCCAAAATTCAATTTTATACATTTAACAACCCAAATAAGTATCTAACCCAATTTATGGGGCAAAGAAAAAACATACTTTGAAAATAAAGAATTCTGATCGCAGATTTTTACTTGTTACATATTAATTCTATATAATTTATAAAATTAACTTTCTTAGATTGCAGGTACTTCTTTGTTTCGTTATGTACAATCTTGTATTCACTTGTTTTTTACATTTCTATATATAAACGAATGTTGTTCCTTTGTCCAATAGTTCTTTAGACAAATATATATGATCTCTCCAGTGTATTAAAGTGAATATATCCCTAGTCTTAAAATATGTATATTTGGCGAGCTTATATCTAATAAAAATAATTTCACTACTTCAGTTATTTTCAGATCTAGAAAGAAAAAATTAAATACACAATAAAAAAAAATACAACAAATAAAATATTCCAAATCCAACATACTCTCACCTAAATTAAATTCCAAGTTAATTTACTTTATGTGGTGAGCCTGTTGTCTGGAGCCAACTCCAAAGGGAACACCTTCCTCAGGGGTTGAAGTACCAAATGCTTTCCGAATGGATACAACTTTCTTGAGGCCGTCTCGACCAGGAATAAGTTTGTTTACTCTTACCTGATTCTACCTCTCCTCCACCTGATCCAAGTCTAATTTATTTTTTATTGCATTCTTCAGTAATATCTTAGGTATTACTTCAATCCATTCAGTATTCTTGTCAGTGGCATGTTCTTTGTAGTTGCCTGTTGCCTTCATCCTCTAGTCGACTAAATGTCTGCAATCTTTTCAAAGCTGTCTTAAACTAGGTCTTCTCCTTCACCCATAGTAATTGTATCTCGTAGCGTTCTTCCTCGTTAAAAAACTATAACAGTTTTTTTTGTAAATAATCCTTCACCTGATCTTCTTAGTTTTTTTTTTGACTTAGCCTCTATCTATAGGGCCCCTTATACCCTAACATCTAGTTCCTTCAGCTCTTCAGGTTTCATCTAGGACAGCGTTGATGTAACTAAATTTGACTCAAACTTTCTGAAATGCATCCCATGACAGCTAATATATTCCACTGCACTGCGAGTCCGTTTCATAACTCAATCTTTCCTCCTTTAAGTAATTTCTCCAAAATATCTGCTCCTATTATAACTTCACTGCTGTATTAATGTTATTTGGACTTAACTCTTCCAGCCATGGACCAGACAGAATAGGAGCTACTTCCACACAGCTTCAGCTTCTCTTGTGATAATGCTTGAAAATTACATTGCTAACAGTCTATATTACCTAGCCTGACTTTGTAGCAGTTGTAATAAACTGTTTTCGTTTCTTCACCTCCACATTGTGAGTGAATAGACCCCAAAGTGCAACTTTTTATACTATATATTTATGATTTATTTAAGAAAAAAATGTAGGAAATTTTATGACCGAAGAAACCCTTTTAGTAGCTTGCTGGCAAGTACTTGTCAGGATATTTAATCCTTTTTTTTGGCAATCGGCATTTTGTTCCTAAAGAATTTGGATTGATTTTATTTTGAATTGTTATTATCAATAATCTGTTCGAATAAAATATTTTTCTCTCAGATAAATTTAACAATATAAATCTCAAATGTGTCAAAATTGTTTTTAAGCTCCTCTTCACTTCACTTTGCTTCAAGCATGGCTTCTGCCATTCTATCTTTTACTTCTTTTAATTTATTTTAGTGTTCCTGTTATACCACAAATTGTTGATTGATTAAATTTTGCTCCCCAATGTTCTGAATTAAATTTTCAATATTTGCTACTTAGCTTGTCACTAAAGCTCTCTAAGTTGACCAAAATTACTTTTAGCTAGTCCATGTCTATTCTTAGAGTCAGGGTCGCTACGAAAATGTACGGGTTAATCACTAAGTTCGCAAGAATAAGACGAGAACTCTTTTCGCTAGAATCAACAACTATCCAAAAATACAATATGTATTTGTTCTTTTTCACAAAATTTTGTCATTCAGGATAACAATAAAAGAAAATACAACAAATAAAATGTTATAAATCCAACATTTATTTTAATCATTGCTGATAGAATATCTATTCCATTTCTTATGCATTTTCAAGTTTTATATTAATTCTAGCATATTTATTAGAATGTTCATCTGCTGGAATATTTATTTTGTATTGTGTTAGTTATGAATTTATTGAAGAATCAGTGGTATACATGTGCTCGTACATATTTTTTTATAATGGGTATAGAAGGGGACCATTTTTTCAAACATGATTTTAAAATAATTTTTATTTTGATGTCAAAAGAAAAGCAGACAATGTATTGTTCGAAGTAAAAATAATCGAACATTCCTGGCAGCCAAAATAAGGGTTTTAGTCAAACCAATGAATCTTAATTTTATATTAAAATAATTTCTTGTCTTCTTTTAAATAACTAAGTTGATTTATTAAAATAAAATAAAAATATAAAAAAAAAATTAAAATTTCAAATATTAATTGTATGCTACAAATGTTTTACCAATTTATTTATGATTTAAAAAAAAATAAAAAAATAATAATCATATTTCGAGGTTATTTGAATTTACTAATGACGATTTTAAATTATATAAGGAGAAGGGTGGTGTTGTGTATAAATATATTTATATTTTTTGTTATCCGTTGATTTCAAAATCTAAGAATTTGAACAATTTTTGATTATTGCACATTTGTTTTTTTTTAAATCGTCATCGACAAAAAATCATATGCTCATTTTTAGATCCCTTTGCCAGGGTCGTTCCAGTTAAAATTGGCAAACCTACTTAATTTTTTGTTTTGTTTGTTGGCACAAAAGCTATGATGATTTTGAAGAGGGTAGCGTGGGTCGCAGATCCGTCCCAGATAATTAGCAGTTAAAATGGCGGACACCCGTTGAAAAATTAATTTCTCTACTACAAGTTGTTACTGAGATTTTTGACTCTCAGAATTTCTTTTCATGCCAGAGGCGGGAGATTTGATTACGTGGCAAAAATTATATTTAATTTAGTATAAAAGTCATACTTATACCCTTACGGCATAAAATAAACACATCTAAGATTTTTCTTGGATGTTTTTCAACTTTGAAAAAAGACATACAAAATTTTCCCATTACGTCTTTTTTTTTTTATTATTATTTTTTTATACATATTTTGCACTCTCTAATGTTTAAAATTCCGTTAAAATTATATTTTAAAATTATTCCGTACCATACCATTTTTTAAAGGCAATTAAATGTAATTATTTTACCTTTATTATACCACATATATTACGTATTATCTTTATAATGTAAGTATGAAATATTCGTTATGATTAGATGAGATAAATATACCAATTATATGGTATATTGGTATTTACTTCTTTCATCAATATCCTGGTGAGGTTCATTTGATTTTTGATTAGGCGATATAACCGTTCGTTATCGTTAGTAAATTTCAGTTACTGAGCATGACATAAACGTGACTTTTTTAAGTAAATAAAATAAATTAATATAACACATACTCGTATTTAGTTTCGTTCTTTATATCAATAATCAGACTAATTTCGCTAAGCAGTATGATTTGCTTACTGTCAAATAATTAACGTGACATATAAAGTAAAATAAACCAATGTTTATTTTATTTAAATTTCATGTTATTTAATTATTAATTAAATTTAATTTAAATATTAGGTAGGTTCTGTTTAATTTTATTTTTTATCTGCAATTTAGCTAAGTGCATTAGAGTCTTCTTCAGAGCGGCTCTCTTCTTAAGCAATTTATGCATAAATATAATATTCTAGCAAAAAAAAGAATTTAAGAATACCTATTTTTCAAGATGACTTAGAAATTCGCGTTCTGTAAATTTGAAAATGATATTTTTTTTTCATTAAAAACCATAAAAGACAAGTATTATAATTTATAAAATTAATATAGACTTTGAAATAGGGTAAACATTTGTCTTCTCTAATAAAGGTTTAGAAAGAATTTCGTTTCTATTATTTCGTTTATATGCTGTCATGTATTTAAAAATTAAAACTTTAGTTCTTGTTAAATTTTTGTTTATTGGGTGTTATTTTTCTGTCTAGACATTTATACTTAATATTTTCTTATAGGATTTAAAATGTTTGCTGGATGTTTTGTTTTATCAAACCATTAATATACACGTACATATTGTAAACCTACATTAATTTTACATTTTTTGGTTTATCTATATTTTTTTTTGTCAGGTTTTGTCCTATGGTGAAGCTTGTGTTTTCTGTACAACAATCTATTTAATACCTAATATAAAAAAAGACATTAATCTTATGTATTTCACTTTGATTAATTTTTTAAAGACATTCTCGAAAGATCTAAGTTTTGTATCATTATAGGTTTGATTATCTATTATTCAATAAAGAAAAAAAAATGTTTTTCTTCTTCAAGTTTTACACAATTTTTTTTGTGGGGGGGGGGGGGGGGGGGGGGGTTAAAATAAAATCTAAGATTTCTTGTGAATAGCTCGGTAACATATTAAGACTATTTTTAAATTAAATTGCGCGAGGGTATAGGTCTGGGATGGTCTGTATGTTGTAAAGGTAAACTTTAGATTTCAGGGCAGGTTTTTTTATCGGTGTATATATCTAGATCAGTAGGTTAGTTCTCTATGATCTCTCGTGTGGGCGTTTTACAGACCAAAAATAGACTGAAACATTACGACCGCGCCTCTTCAGCTATACACTTGCCTCCATATTTTCTTACTTTTATTATTATTTTTTCTTTATTTCTTTACTTTCAACACATCATTCATACTGTATTTTTTAAATGTCCTGTCAGTGTTTTTACCATCTGATTTATTTATTAAATTAATACAACACTCTGTTTCATATTTCTGTAAGATTATTATTTAAGAAAATCCCCAGAATAACATGAATACAGTAATCTATTTTTGCGCTATCATTTTAAATAATCATTTGCGGTCAATATTAAACTATAACGAACAATAACACAAAGCAACATTTTTCATAACAAACGTAAACATGGTCATGGACCTTCAGGTGAATATATATATATATATATATATATATATATATATATATATATATATATATATATATATATATATATATATATATATATATATATATATATATATATATATATATATATACAACAGCAATTTAATATCGTGTTTGCACACTGCACTACACTACACAATTTGTGAGAGACACCAAGGGATGTGCCACTCAAGCGTGACACATAGGAACTGTTCCAACATCAGACATTGCGTCATTAAGATATTGGCTCGGCATTACTCCATGTCCTGCATCGTTTCGTCGCGTCCGACTCATCAGAGGCCCGACGATGCCCACCCAACTCTGTACCTATACCAGATCAAGAAGATCAGATATAGGGCTTATCAGAGACGAGCGTGCTCTCATACCGCCATACTTGCTTGGCTGGCAAAACACAACAGCAATTTAATACCGTGTTTGCACACTGCAATAGGTACACAATTTGTGAGAGACACCAAGCGATGTGCCACGCATATCCCTTGGTACATCCTATATCTGATCTTCTTGATCTGGTATAGGTACAGAGATGGGTAGGCATCGTCGGGCCCCTGATGAACGATGCAGGACATGGCGTAATGCCTGCACACCCTTGGTGTCTCTCACAAATTTTGTATATATATGTATATATATATATATATATATATATATATATATATATATATATATATATATATATATATATATATATATACGCGCAACACCATAGGTGCACATATGGTATGTGCACCAATCCATATTATTCATACATATTCCATATGTATATTTCTCCATTACATATTATTGCCTAAATTTCCCTTTGATTATTATCTATTGCATTAGGAGAATTTGTTTTCCTTATTAATTTTTTTTTTTTTTTTTTTAATCAGTGAATGTTCAGTTCTATTATTTTTTTTTTAAATTGATTTCCTTGTGTTGATCTCATACAACTAATTCTTTTATGTATTTTAATTTTAACTATGTGAATTTGGTTATCATCTAAGCACTTGCAAGTTGTTGCGAATCATTCTAAAATGCACATTATAAATAATAAATGGATGCTGTCAATTTAATTAATACACTTTCACTCGTTGTGATAATGTTTATTTATCATACTTATAAGATGTACAAAAATATTATTTTCTTTTGCATATAGATAACACGATTATTTGTTTTTTCATGTAGTATTTTATTGTGTGGGGCAGACCTATGTGGGAAAGGTTTGATGAAGGGAATAAGTGAATGGAAAATTATAATGCTAAATATTAAATTTTTCATTCACTTTCATGAATATCTATGGGGACGAATAAAGAAATTGAAACTATAATATTTAACGATTTGTTAGAATGTTTATTTAATCGTTTTGATTTTATTTAAAATATTTTATAAAAACAAGGAAGATAAATCGCGTTCTTGTTTAGTACCATCGCCCTCTGTTGATTTACAACCCACTGATCTTATAATCTATCCTCTCGCAAGGCATTGCGTAAGCATCAGCTGTGATCCACTACTCAAGCTAAATTAAAACACTCTTGACCTCCCTGTGCAATTGTACTCAACTACTTTTTATACTACTGACACAAATTTTAGAAACTTCCATAAAAATCGATGTATTATTTATGTTATTAAAATAGTCAGACTAAAATTGTTTAATTTAGTTGAAAATTAATGGCAACCATCCGTGGGATTTTTATAACAATTATTATTAATGAAGAAGAAGGGAGAAGAGCAGATAAACGTGCCTCCCGCCGGTGGAAATATAACAGTGCTCTAATCATTGAACTAAATCCTAGGCAATCCTATTAGTAGGTACAGTAAAATTAAGCTCAAACCCAAAAATCCCAAAAACAAGTAAGGCGGTTTCTGTACGATCGTTTTCTTTATTTAAAATTGCAACATTTTATACTAAAAATGTTAAATAAATTCATAATTTAAGATTTTGGTAGTATTCATACTACGGAACGATTAAATTTTAATTTAAATCAAATTATAATTATTATTAACTACGGGAAACAGACAGAGAAAAATAGACTCCAGCGCGGGGATTTGAACCACCGGCCTAAATATAGAGGCCGGTGGTTCAAATCCCCGCGCTGGAGTCTATTTTTCTCTGTCTGTTTCCCGTAGTTAATAATAATTATAATTTGATTTAAATTAAAATGTTAATAAATTTTATCGTATTAATGTTACTTATCGGTGACACATGTCTCGTATCTTGGGTATTACTTTTCGTAATTTCATGAAATGACTTCATTAAATACTGCTTCCGTGTCGTAAAGTAAGATAAACATCGAATAAAAGCCGACATTATGCTGTGTAAACTTCTTTTGCCGGTGTTTTCACTCATTTAAGTTACAATTTTGCGTGATTTACGAAATGTATTAAACTGTAAAAAATATCAAATCATTATAGTTGAGCGGACTTTGGGAACTGCCTCAAATGGCCCTGCCGATGCTCTCCTTTCTGTCCGTAGACCAGGGCGAGGAGTTAGGTCCCTTTGCCCAGACTTAAATGTGACCACAGTGGTTCGTGAACACTTTTCATGGAAGTGTAAATACCACTTTGACGTAGGTCCAAGTTGGAAAAAATAGCATCTAGTTTTGAGCCACGTCGTGTTGTTGGCAGCTTAGGAGATTTCAATGTAGTTGCCCGCCATATTAGAAATATTAAGTGTGAAAACTCCAAAAAGTGTACAGTTGTCACAAATGCCGAGATGCACCTGTGTGCCGAATTTCATATTCCTAGCAATAGTAGTTTATGAATTGAAACATGCCAACGTACAGACGCCAACGGACAGACAGACAGACAGAGCCGTTATATAAGGTTTCTTTTCGTACTTCGTACAGAAATCTAAAAGATCTATCCAACGCCAAATTGTGCTATACCCTCCTCGTAGAAAGTGACAAAAAGTTGCTCGATCTAGAGCGTCGGGTTTGTAGGAAAGGGGGGTGTTAAATGTTGCTAGGGTTATTAATGTTTATATTTTGATTTTATTTGTATTTGTGTCAAAGAAAATATAATGTCAGACTCGTTTAAGATTTGAAGAAAGAGTTTCATTTTCTATTTGAGTAAAATAGTTTAAGTATTTTAAGTGTAAGAACTTATAGTTATATTGAGTTGTTCTTACATTTATGGCGACCGTAAACATGGAAAGAACTAAGAAAGCGAGGAAGATTGCTCGAGCGAACTTCACTAAAATATTTATCAAAATCGAAGAGGAGTTAAAGGCTACAGTTCCATCGTGCGTAATTCTAGAATCACAGTTAGAATGGCTAGAAAAGAGGTTCAAAGAATTAGATGCCTTGCAGACACAGCTTATCAACCTGATGATAGATGAAGATATGCCTGATGAGGAGATTGAAAAGGAACTCGATGTAGAATACGAGGCTAAGTATTTTGAATTTAATATTAAAATTAAGAAAATACTTCAGAAGGAGAAGACATCTATGGTAGTTCAAAAAGGCTCTGGCTCCCTTAGCTCTCGTAAAGTAAAACTTCCTCCGATCGAACTTAAAAAATACGATCTTGAGGTAAAAAATTGGTTAGAATTTTGGAGTGGATTTAGATCAATCCATTTAGATAGTGAGTTGACAGGGGAGCAAAAATTCCAATATTTATTACAATCTTTTAATGAAGGGTCTAGCGCTAGAGAACTGTTAGAAAGTTACCCTCCAACTTTAGAAAATTACGACAAGGCACTAGATAGTCTTTAATCTAGGTATGGGACGGAAGAACTTTTGATTGATGTTCAAGAGTTGTTCAATCTAGTTTTAAGTAATTCTAAAGTTAAGTTATCGCTTACTCAGCTGTACGATAGGTTTGAGACGCAGCTTAGGGCTTTAGAATCACTAGGTGTAACAAAAGAAAAATATGCAGCTATGTTGTATCCACTGGTAAAGTCCAGCTTACCAGAGGAGACATTACATGAATGTCAAAGAACATTGGCGTTAGCAAACCCTGAGCTTAGAGCAGCAGGGGGAACCACTACAGTTAGCAAAGTGACCAAGCTAATTCAGATCGTTAGCTCTGAAGTAGAAAGTGAGCAGCGCATACAGTTAGCGATATCAGGGTTTGGAATGTTAGATAGTTCCGGCAAAAACAAACATTCCGAGCATAAGCTAAGTGCTACTGTAGAGAGTAAGGTCACTACACCAACTGCGGCATATGTAACATGCTGGAGTGATTCGACTGCTGAGTTATCATGGTTTAGTAGAAAAGAAACGTGGACACCATTTGTTAGGAATAGGGTAACAGAAATTCAAAAATTAACTTGCGTTAGAAATTGGCACTACGAGCCGGGTCAGATTACTCCAGGAGATTTGCCAAGTAGGGGCTGGAATGCAGTCCAGTTGCTTAAAATCAAGTGGTGGGAAGGACCGGCGTGGCTAAGAGAACCACCCGGAGAATGGCCAAAAGTGCAGTTTATAGTAGATGAGGACGAAGTAGCTAAGGAAAGGTTTAGGAAAGTAGTTTCAATAGTAGCTACTAGGCAGGGCTGTAACTGTGACAGTAAATGGTGTAAGAATGCATACACCAAGACAACTTGTTGCTCTTATTACAAAGGAAAATGGTGGTACAAGTTGAATTCAAGTTTTTTGATGGATCAAAGGATTACCGCGAGAATCAAAAGATTTATTAGTGGTTGTCAAATAAGGAAAATTCAAGGAAATAGTTTGACAGCTCATGAGTTAGAGGAGGTTGACGAAATCATTATACTGGGATATTCAGACTGACGCATTTGTAGATCGAAGGGGATTAGGAAATTTAGATTATTTTGTAGATGAAAGGGGTTTAATTAGATTAAAGACTGGGTTGTTTCATAAGGAAAGATTAATTAAGTTAATAATAAAAAATTTGTTAAAGAAAATAGTAGGTAGGGCAGTTTTAAGTTTTGAGGAGATGAGTAATGAGTACCGTTCTTTGCGGGAACGGGGAGTCCAGTACAGCTGATTTGAACGAAGTAGTAACTCGGAATAAAAGACTCCGTCATCGGCGAAAAATATTGGATTGCCTTAAGAAGCTGATTCGCAATGAATATATCGGGATGTTAAGCACCAAGAGAAAACACATTGATGCTAAGAAAAGGATTGAATGGCCACTCTCTCTCAATATTGAACAAGAAAAAGGTTAAGGCCGACGGCTGATGAAGCTGAAGACTGCATCAGGAGAGATGACCAGACCTGTACGAAGGTTATACCATGCAGGAGATACATTCTAGAAATGTAGGCAGGATCCAGCTTCTCGGTGTGGAGGATGTTAAATGTTGCTAGGGTTATTAATGTTTATATTTTGATTTTTGTATTTGTGTCAAAGAAAATATAATGTCAGACTCGTTGAAGATTTGAAGAAAGAGTTTCATTTTCTATTTGAGTAAAATAGTTTAAGTATTTTAAGTGTAAGAACTTATAGTTATATTGAGTTGTTCTTACAGGGGGTGAAAAGGGTAGTAAAATAGTATGCTTTAATAGTTTTACGTAAATATCTCAAAAACTATGAGGTCTAGTAAATTTTGGGATATATATTGTGAACTGCGATAAAAATCATAACGAAATTGGTGGATTTTATGGGTCAATTGAAACAAAAAAGTCGTGTAAGCTTATGCCCATTTCTCAATAGTTTCGAGACATCGACTTATTTCTTTTTTTCAGTTTTCACGAAAATTTCCAAATAATATATAATATCATAAAAACTAAATGAGACAGAAAAATTGGGCTAAGATACACTTTTAAAGACCATAAAAAACCTTTCAGAATCACTCATTGATATTCAAATTAACAGCTGCTAACTATCTTTTAAATCCTGTTGCATTTAAAAATGTCAAGAAGGGAAATGTAAGAAGGGTGTTTGTCAGAATTGTGGCGAATTTGGGAAAAACTACTGCTTTTCATTAGCTTTTTAATGATATAAATAAAGTTTGAAATCAATGGACTAATTTTTTAATTATTGTGGATTGAATGTTACAAGGCGTGACATTATTCGGAGAGGATCTTAACCAATTCTTATACAAATGCATAAAAGATGTCCCCGAACGAAACCACAATACTCCAGGTTCTTAAAAGGAATTTGACGCTGAACAAAACATTTTCTATAAACATGCAACTGAAACAGATTTGTTTTCAAGATATTCGCAGAATTCGCTTTTTAAATTCATTAAAAATAATATTTTTTGGACATTTATCATTAAAATTCTCAAACACTACGCTTACGATCGTGCAAATGTATATCACTTACTACGAGGAGGTTATAGAACTATTTGACTAGGGGTAGAACTTTTTTTTGAGTGTTTGGATTTGGACAACTTATAAGCTAGTTTTACTGTACTGTGTAGTCTGATCACTTATTAACTATTGTATCAGAGTTACAATGTTATTTTTTGTGTGTTTCTCCCTTCTTCTTCATTAATATAACAATATTAATTCTCAGGCATGGTTTGCTATTAATTTTAAACTGTATTATATTAATACTATAGGATCGTCCATGTTTAATTATTTTCACAACTACATTTTATGGATAAAATTCGGTTTTAACCCAATTTAAATTAAATTTAAACCGTAGTAGAGTTGCAAAAATTATTAATTATAATACATAATATTAAATAACTCTAAAAATATAAACAAATCAAAATTGAGATGTTATTAATTGAATATATTAGTTTTGGGTTCAAAGAGTTGATTTAATTTAGAGCTAACAAATGTATTTTTAAGGAGGTTGTGGGCGTTTACCAATTATCTTTTGACGTATTCGCGTTCATATTTTTTCCTTCCGACTGTTTTTTATAATCTTCTTTTGACTTTAAAATATTAAATTAATATTCAAGGTATTTTTTAGTTTGTCTTATCACTTACTCTTTCTAATATAACTATTTTTATCACATTCAGGATTCATAGAGGATGGATTAAGTGGGTTGTTTGTTTGGGGGTAAACATAGTTATATTGTCTAGGGTCAGTGTTGTTGACAGTGGTTATGAAGATCAATGGGTGAGTGTTCGCGGGTTCGACCACGGGTCGAATATCAATAAGAGTGAGAGCGGGTAATGTCTTGAGAAGACAGGTGCTAAAGAGATGGCAGGTATTAGACACGGAGGGGGTGATTGTTGTTGAATGATAATAATTGTCGTAAAGCGAAATATTGTCGCTCCGCGTTATCGGGGGATGAGGGTGGTGGCTACCCTAGTATGGAGGTGCTAGAAATAGACGTGGCTGGGGTGTATCGGTGGAGGGGTACTAGAGAAGCAACCGGCCTGTGCACAGGTCAACCAGGGTGGAGCCACTGTGCCGGACTACGCCAAGCCAGTACAGACGAAGCCGGAGTTAGATTGCATCCTCGGAACTCTCCAAGCCGATATGAACAGGCAAGGAGTTACCACTACCCAGAAGGGATGCTGTTCCGCCTGCGATAAGCCCATCGTCGGACAGGTCATCACCGCTCTGGGCAAGACATGGCACCCAGAGCACTTCGTCTGCGCCCACTGCAACCAAGAACTCGGCACCAGAAATTTCTTTGAAAGGGACGGCCGTCCCTACTGTGAAACCGACTATCACAATCTCTTCTCCCCAAGATGTGCTTACTGTAACGGACCTATTCTCGATGTAAGAACCTCTATATATTTTTTTATTTACACGCCACATGACTTCTATAGAAAATGTTTTTTATAAATTCCAATATTTCAGAATCTTTTCAGGTTAAAAAATTATTTTATTCATTGCATTACCATTGTCTGGCTCATAAAATAATAGTCTTAAAGAATTAAATTACTTAATTTATTTATATGTCTATTAATGTTTGAAGCTAAGTTTTCTGTTTTGGGTTTGATTAGTTTCAGTATAGAATCAATTTCAATGATTCATAATTTGCTAGTTAAAATCATTATATTGAACTTCATATACATATTTTAGGATAGCATCATTTTTCTTAAAGCTAAGATCATAAACCCAATTTTCTCATTATTAAAACATCAATTTAATCATTTGGAACAAAGAGTATGGAGGTTTTGTATCGTTCTTCTCTCATTTTGTTTTAATTCTTTGAAACTAATACCAATTATTTATTATTAATTCATACTTATCTGCCCTGAAAAAATAGTTTTTATTTGTTCTCGTTATTTCTTTATTTTATTATTTTAAAATTCTATATTCTTTCGTTTAGTACGAAGTTGTATTCATTGTATAGAACAGTAAATGGAAGACCTCCGAACTTCCAAGACATAACACTGAAACTCATGACTGACCATTGTCCCTCCGTACCTTTGGTATGGATTTGGAGACTCTTGAAGCATAGTCAATTGTTTTGGTATGATTGTTTTACTTTTGTTGTTTTTAATTTATATTTCTACTTCTATAACAGAGTACTAGAATAAGAGCCTTCAGTATAATTAGCCTTATTAAACTGTGATCCAACCTTATGTCTGTCTGGATGTATATAAACTAGTTCAAGAGTCCTTATAAGTTGTATTATTTTTTATTTATTCATTTTTTAAAAAACATTAAATGTTTCTGTTTACTTTCTCAAATGCATATAATATATAAAGAGAAAGTATTGTGACTAACTATACTTAAATAAATTAGATTACCACTTTTATTACACACAAAACATTACTTAGTATTCGTCCAAATTACTTTATACGCATTCAGAATAATCATAATACAAAAATACAATTCGTACAAAACTTTCTCATATTCGAATACATAATTACTTGGTCCATTAATTACATTTAACTACGCGAAACACACTTTTACACGTTTTGTTAAGTCCAAAAAAGTGTTTTATAAAAAGGTTGTCTGTAGTCTGAGCAGAAGAGAAAGCAAACCTACAGGGTCAACTATGATGATGTTTTGCTTTGTTCTGAAAAATTATACTCTGAGGCAAAATCGAGAAATAACTTAACTTTTTAAAGTCGGATCTTAAAACAAGCGTAAATCCATAAAAATCTCAAAATCGAATTTTCACGCAATTAAATGTAACCACGAAAACTCGAAATGGCTAGCAAATGGAAAACATGGGATATGTGAACATTATAGCTCCAAATTTGGGGGCGTCCCCAAAAACTCTAGAAAAAAACTGGAAAACTATTACTTATTTGAAACTGGTCCGACGATTTTGTTTTAAAAATTCTAAAATGTATTCCATTTAAATGCGAAGCTAACCGTATTTCATTTTATCGGAAAAATCTAGATCCATAGAAAATAGCTCTAAACGCGGACGGTCAGAGACCGAGTTCGATTCCCCGCCGAGGGGGAGTTATTTTTATGGCAAATTTTGATATAATTATCAATAATAATTAAACGTAACCACGAAAATTCGAAACAATTAACAAAAGGAAAACACTGGACCGTAATTAAGTACACATAAAAGAGAAAATTTAGTACAAGTTGCATCAGACAGTTTTTTATATTATGATTATTCTGAAGTAACTTGGACGTATAAAGTTTTATACTTATACTGAAAGTGGTAATCTAATTTGTTTGAGTAGAGTTAGTTGTTTTAGATCGATTAGATGCCACTCCCTGTCTCAGTCATCCCTGAGAGGGGCATCCAAGGGGAAGATGGGCGCCGTCTCCTTTTAAATTAATCATATATTTACATTACACCATATTGATTTTTCATTTTTCCATGGCGTTAAGGTTGAAAAACACGCTTGTAATACGATAATCTTTAAAACTAATCTCCAGAACTAAAAGCTTGAAAGTTTTTTTTGAAGGGTATGAATAAAGGAGGCCTTTAATTCATTTTTGTAATTGCAGCTTACTTCGCCAATCCATCATCTGATGGCTAATGCGTTTAGGGCTGATAATACTGAATAGATAAAAGGTGATGTGTATACAGTGATTATAAATGCTGCTATCAAATTGCTGATTAGTAACCCTACGTACATATCGCTTAAATAGACTCTTAAACATTATATAGATGTATAGCCGCTATTTGTCGACACTGCCTAATTAACGGATTGCATTTCTACCTGTATAATTGTTAAGTAAGCTTACCAGCTTACTGTCAATGATAAACTCGCTATATATTCCAATTTAAATTCTACCAAATTTTTAAACTGTTAACGAAGACTTTAAATGTTTGTTTGTGGCTTATCGTCTTTAGTATCTCTGTAAAACATGAGTACCTTTAAGAAAATGCTTTTAGTTTGATCTATGAAGTGAATTTGTACCTTACGGAACCAATATCTGTTTGCATTGAGTTGAAAATAGTTTTAAATAGATAGTTGCTTACAACTTAGTGAGCTTGTTTTATGTCTATTTATTAGCAAAAATCTAATTGAGGTCGTCGATTCTTGATTACTATTTGGCTGAATCATTACTGATACTGCATCTTAATTCAGACTTATACTATAAAAGATATTTGGCGATAAATACGACAGTTTAATAGGCTGCGTTATAAAAAAAAGATCTTTTGTCAAAGAAGACTGTCTCATAGCATTGTAGCGGATGATATGTTGGTGGGGAACGTTTTAGCCTCGAAAATACTAATCCCTGATTATTAGATATACGATGTTTTGTCTAAACATGTTTAGACAAAACAACACACACACACACATGTTGCGTTTGTATAAAAATAGGATTTGGACTTAATTAATTCGATTGCATTGTTGATTTCATTGATAAATTAGGAAATGTCAGTTGCACTGGACCCCTTTGCAAATCGTAAAGTATGAACCTGCTCCCTCGTAAGTTGATGGTTATGGTCCATTGAATCTGTACTATACTAAAATATTTGATTTAATAAAATAAACATTTACTTTTGCAAAAGACCATTTTAAACAATTCTGTCAAGATCACCTTTTATATAATATCTTTAACAAGGATAATTATCAGTTTAATACCAGCCTAATAGTTGAATAAATACATATGTTAAATAAATATTCTTATTAAACTAATACTTACTTACTTCTAAGATTTCACAGAAAACTTTTCCTATGTATTTTTTTTAAAGTCATGTGGCATGTATCATTGTACTTAAAGTATTTGTAATTAGTAGAAAAGAAAAATTCTGAGTTTAAACGTCTATGAAATTCCTATAGAAATGCGTCACCGCATTGGAGAAAACATGGCACATGGAGCACTTCTTCTGCGCCCAGTGCGGCAAGCAATTCGGAGAGGATGGCTTCCACGAGAAGGACGGCAAGCCTTTCTGCCGGGACGACTACTTTGACATGTTCGCTCCTAAATGCGGCGGCTGTGGGCGACCTATCATGGAAAACTATGTCTCCGCACTCAATGCTCAGTGGCACACTGATTGCTTTGTTTGCAGAGTAAGTATTATCGCTAGGTTGAATCTAAGTATAATGCGCAGACTTAGTAGTAAGTTGGCTCTTGACTCTTTATATGTTTTGACGACACTGCACGGTTGATTGTTCTTTTGGCGCACCCCACATTTCTATACTTAGGTAAAGTATAAAGGTCACATTTTATTAATTTTGAGAGAGTTTCTGTACTTCATTATTATTTCTTTGACAATAGTCTAAATTTAAGTTCAATCCATATCTTGTGTTCCCAACTTATTCTATCTAAAAATAAATTTTCCAATTATTGTTCTCTTTTCCTGATTGCTACTCCTTGTAGTATCTAATGTCTATAGTAATTTTATTGCAGTTTTTAATTTAAAAAAAAAAAATCAGTAATATTTTATTTATATAATCTTCAAGTATCAGAATTTTCTCAAAATAATTACTAACGTAAAGCCGTCCGAAAACTAGTCTCTACTTGTTTCGTTAAGCAAGAAGGTAAGTGTATTAGTGGCATAAGTTACGTTTATCTCTTCTCCTCTTCTCTGGTTTTTCGAATCAAGAAATGATTTTAACTAGATACGAACTTATGTTATATCTAGATATAACTTATATATATATTAACTCTTAGATACTATCGGCTAACGATATTTAAAAGAAATGTGTGTATGCTGCCTATGTACAACTTTATAAAGAAGCTTCAGTAATTTATCCAAAATCTCTTATTGATCTATTTTAAATAATAAATTATAATTATAGATGTGTACTGCTTAGATTTATTAAAACCATTAATATGACCACAATAAGTTTGATATTTATAAGCTTTTAGAAGTATTATTCTAAATTTATTTGACGCTTGTATCTTTATAAATGTAAGAAACGCTTGCTTTGTAACAAAATTGCGCTAATAATTTACATTAAGTTATTGAATATCATATTGCTGTCATAACAATTTATCTGCTTTTTTATATTTAATCTGTATTATGCTCATCAGAGGAATATCACTTTAACTAATTTATCCATTATATTTACATAATTTAGAAAGTTTTTATTGATATCTTCCTGCATAATTATAGTCTTAATCAGTGATTTAACTGTGATCTCGTTTTTCGTACAGAACGAATTAAATAAATTTAACTTTTGTTATTCTGTTTAAAAGAAACTTTTGTTTATAAATCTCTTTGTCCTTTTCAATATTATAATAATGTCTTAGGTATATAAAAATACATTTTATTTTAACGTTTTCAACTACCTTTATTCTTTTAAATAGTTAAGTCACATTCCTCTTTAATATTGTGTGAATTCTAATTTTAGTTAACTACCTATTCTTAAATTGACATTTGACATTTTTTTAGAAAAATATTTAGAAAATTTAGAAAAAAAAATTAGAAAAAGTTTAAAACTCTTTTAAACTTAGGTTTAAAAGAGTTTTTGCTAAATGAAAAATCGTTTATGTAGCATGTTTACATGATAAATAATTTATTTATCTTATACTTTATTAAATGACTTAATTTTTAAGGAATCAGGGATATTTATTTAGTTAATCATACAAACTTAATAACTGATTCTCATAATGCATTTCACATCATCAGTTATCAATTATGTATTTAAATTGAATTAGATTGTTTTTAATTATATATTTATTTATGTATTTTTTTAAAAAATAATAATCATTCTTTGAAACATCATTTTTGGCATAAGAATTTTGCACTAATTTTTTTTTTTTTTTTATGTGCATTTTTTTCTAAATTATACAAGAGGTGTGAAGTAGTTTTGAAATGTCCCTGAATCTTTAAATAGAGATTTCTAAAAATGCAGAATTAACCCATGTGAATTTTAGGGGGAAAAATACATCTGTTAAAGAACATCATTATCTCGAAGACACTGGCTGATATAAATGAAATGTCTTTTTTACCGAATAGCTTGAATTCTTGTTTTACTTATAATTTAACTAATCTTATGATCGCTATTAAATTCTGTGATCTAAATTTATAAACTATAATTCAAAGTTTTTTGTACATTTGGCTTTTAACCAATTTAAGTTGTTAAGAGTCTCCTGTTTCTTCTAGTTTTGCTTGAAACTCATTTATATTTTTATTATTAACTATTTTTATTTTTCCAAATCTTTCTCTCTGGTTTTGGCTCTAAAAAATATAATGTTATATTATTTTTTTTAATATCTATATTAAACATCGCAGTGAATTTGACACTAACTTGAAACAAATATTAATAATATTTATTAAGGTCCTTACAATTATAAAATTCTACATATAATTATTTAATAATAATTTATATATATATATATATATATATATATATATATATATATATATATATATATATATATATATATATATATATATATATATATATATACACTCTTTGCAATCTTTTATTATTAGATCTACAATCGACTAATATAATTAATTTTATGATTAATAAAGATTTAAAGCCAATATAGAATTGCATTAATATTTCAAAGTCATTGACTTATGAACAAGGTTGATGAGCACTGTTTAACTTTATACGTAAACCAGCGTTGTTAAACCGGTGCTTTTTGGTGTGTTTTTCTTTATAAAGATTTATGTAGATTTATTTAATTAAAATAACCTCGAGTTTCATCTTAAAGATTGGCAAATGAGAGCATCATTAACCGATATCTGATTATATTCCCTGTTGAAGGAAGATGTTTTTAATATTTTATTAGTTACGATATTATCTATGGCTGAGCTGTGACAACTCTCCTATCGCCTCAGTTTGATTCCAACCTTACATATTTTAATAGATGTGCATATTGACTAATTTAAGCATTACCCACAACCACAAACTGATATATATGTCTATGCTTGTAGAATTTTTAAATTCTTTCTTAATCATAATTTCTCTCATAATGATGAAACTATGATATAAACAAGTATGAAGAGTAAGGATCGAATTAAAATTAAATCATGATCTCATTCTTGCTAGTTGGATAGAGAAACCATATCAATGTCAGTGTCTATTTTAGATTGTTTATAGTCTTAGCGTTTAAGTAACAAACAATTATCCTTTTTTACAAACACAAGTAAGGTCAAGTTTAATAATAATATTATCTTAAATTAGAACTTTAAATGTTAGTATATAAGATTTTTTTGTATAACTTCTAAAGTTTGGTTAAATCAGCTTTGTTTTCAATACCTTGTCTTACCCTTAACCTTCTTGCTAATTTAATTACGCTTGTTTATATTTTACTATTATTATGATGTTTTTTAAAGCGAAATCTAACGCCTAAGGTTTTTCTTTTTTATTGATCGGTGATCATATTTTTTATTCCTTTTATAATATTCGATTGAATTTGAAGCTTTTAATACTTAATATTTGGCTAGTCTCTCTTCTCGATCATAATTGTTACGAGGTAACTCATCATTTAAAAGGTTAGATTAAACACAATTTACAGAATTTTAAATTATATTGTATAATATATACTTTATTTTCAAAATATATTACAAGCCTTTTAAATATCTAAGTTAGCAGAAGGACATCAGACCCTTTTTTACTTAATTAAGGGGCCCTCACACAATATTATTGCTTCAATATTCTATTTCTGTGAATTTATTCGTGATCGTCTGAGGCATATTTGTCAATAAGATTGAAGTCAAATAAATATAGACAAAATGAATTTGATTTTTTGTCTATTTTCTTTAGTTGGCCCTTATGTTTTTATTAGATTTGCTTTTTCTTATAGATAGTTTTTAGGGATGAAAAATGTTTTAAAAAAACTATTATTTTCTTTTAAGTCATAATATTGGCTATATTTTGGCCTTACCTGGGCATCTTCAAGCCTTGGATTGATAATAAAAATTTACATAATTGTATTTTATAATTCAACATTTTCATTTGAAATATGAACCTGAATCACTATTGGAGTAACTGTCACAGATATCATTCTCATAATATTGTTAACGAGTTATCTCGTTAATTATAAAATACAATTATGTAAATTAAGTATGTCAAATTATTGGGGTGTCAGTGAAGCTCTGTTTTATAGAAGAATTACAATCTTAGTTTAAGTATGTATATATAAAAATTAATTTTATAGACAGTTAAAGAAAACACTATTTTCGGGTTTGATCCACTTCCATTTTGTTTGTTTTATGCATACAAATTTATTATTTATTAGTACTACCTAGTTGTCGTATCTTTCTCTACGAATATTATTAATAATAAATCTGGATTAATGCCGTTTTTATTGAACAGATCTCTGGTTTTATGTCAATGGCTATACAAAATTATATAAATGTATAACCAAAATAATTCCATCTAATGATCTCATTTTGTCATTAACGATGCAATAATATTTTAAATGTTAAATTATATTTAAAAAGAACTAAAATAAATTTAAAAATTTGAAAATATAGTTTTAACGAACTTAAACAGATAATTTTTCCTTGTTCCATTTTTTAAATGTGTGTGTATATTAAATTACATGCGGGGACGGATTTTTATTTTATATGAACTAGTACTGCTACATTTTGTTTGTAGTAAAGGTTCAAATTGACCACTAAATATCCAATCAGATGGAAGGCCAGTTGTTAAATTGGTGAGAAGAATGTTGAAATTAAATTATTGTAGTAACTTATATTTTTTTACCCATAGGCAATTATTTCTTGCAATAGGTAATTTCTGAGATGATCATTATATATAGAAATATAGTACCGGCCTCAGTATTTTATAAATCTATTGCTATTTTAAATTAAAATGTTTTCGAACTAGTACTAAGAAAATGTACCATGTTGGTATCATTGGCGGGAGGGGGGGGGGGGGGGGGGCTCTTTTCTTTTGTAGATACCTAATAAGTTTTATTTTTTAGAAATTAAACGATTTAAAAAGTCTATCCGGGGCAATTTGTTAAAACCTAAGTGATAGAGGAAGGAAACTGTGATATTAATTAAGTGTGTAGTACTTGAAAGAAAATGTGATTTTAGCTTAAAGTTAGGTTAGTTTAGGTTAGGCTTTAGTTATGTTTATTGTCAAATTTAGTAGTTTGTATAAACTTCTCTGAAACTATCATTATAAAAAATGTAGAAATGGCTATTAGAAGTAAAAAGATTATTTAAGTAGAATAATAGATCTGACTCGCCGATGAGGAGGTGGAAACAAACAATATTGCGGGCCTGTAATGCACCAGCTAAGCGGTGCAATTATTTGAGCCTTGAACATTAAATTGGTTAATTGCCGAAGAACATTGCAATAATTGACTTGAAAAATATACTAATATTTTGCCTGAATATAACTGAAGTAAAGCACAAAATAATAGACAATTTTATCGGAATAAATAAACACTAAGAAAGCATTACTAATTTAAGCATTACCCACAACCACAAACTGATATATATGTCTATGCTTGTAGAATTTTTAAATTCTTTCTTAATCATAATTTCTCTCATAATGATGAAACTATGATATAAACAAGTATGAAGAGTAAGGATCGAATTAAAATTAAATCATGATCTCATTCTTGCTAGTTGGATAGAGAAACCATATCAATGTCAGTGTCTATTTTAGATTGTTTATAGTCTTAGCGTTTAAGTAACAAACAATTATCCTTTTTTACAAACACAAGTAAGGTCAAGTTTAATAATAATATTATCTTAAATTAGAACTTTAAATGTTAGTATATAAGATTTTTTTGTATAACTTCTAAAGTTTGGTTAAATCAGCTTTGTTTTCAATACCTTGTCTTACCCTTAACCTTCTTGCTAATTTAATTACGCTTGTTTATATTTTACTATTATTATGATGTTTTTTAAAGCGAAATCTAACGCCTAAGGTTTTTCTTTTTTATTGATCGGTGATCATATTTTTTATTCCTTTTATAATATTCGATTGAATTTGAAGCTTTTAATACTTAATATTTGGCTAGTCTCTCTTCTCGATCATAATTGTTACGAGGTAACTCATCATTTAAAAGGTTAGATTAAACACAATTTACAGAATTTTAAATTATATTGTATAATATATACTTTATTTTCAAAATATATTACAAGCCTTTTAAATATCTAAGTTAGCAGAAGGACATCAGACCCTTTTTTACTTAATTAAGGGGCCCTCACACAATATTATTGCTTCAATATTCTATTTCTGTGAATTTATTCGTGATCGTCTGAGGCATATTTGTCAATAAGATTGAAGTCAAATAAATATAGACAAAATGAATTTGATTTTTTGTCTATTTTCTTTAGTTGGCCCTTATGTTTTTATTAGATTTGCTTTTTCTTATAGATAGTTTTTAGGGATGAAAAATGTTTTAAAAAAACTATTATTTTCTTTTAAGTCATAATATTGGCTATATTTTGGCCTTACCTGGGCATCTTCAAGCCTTGGATTGATAATAAAAATTTACATAATTGTATTTTATAATTCAACATTTTCATTTGAAATATGAACCTGAATCACTATTGGAGTAACTGTCACAGATATCATTCTCATAATATTGTTAACGAGTTATCTCGTTAATTATAAAATACAATTATGTAAATTAAGTATGTCAAATTATTGGGGTGTCAGTGAAGCTCTGTTTTATAGAAGAATTACAATCTTAGTTTAAGTATGTATATATAAAAATTAATTTTATAGACAGTTAAAGAAAACACTATTTTCGGGTTTGATCCACTTCCATTTTGTTTGTTTTATGCATACAAATTTATTATTTATTAGTACTACCTAGTTGTCGTATCTTTCTCTACGAATATTATTAATAATAAATCTGGATTAATGCCGTTTTTATTGAACAGATCTCTGGTTTTATGTCAATGGCTATACAAAATTATATAAATGTATAACCAAAATAATTCCATCTAATGATCTCATTTTGTCATTAACGATGCAATAATATTTTAAATGTTAAATTATATTTAAAAAGAACTAAAATAAATTTAAAAATTTGAAAATATAGTTTTAACGAACTTAAACAGATAATTTTTCCTTGTTCCATTTTTTAAATGTGTGTGTATATTAAATTACATGCGGGGACGGATTTTTATTTTATATGAACTAGTACTGCTACATTTTGTTTGTAGTAAAGGTTCAAATTGACCACTAAATATCCAATCAGATGGAAGGCCAGTTGTTAAATTGGTGAGAAGAATGTTGAAATTAAATTATTGTAGTAACTTATATTTTTTTACCCATAGGCAATTATTTCTTGCAATAGGTAATTTCTGAGATGATCATTATATATAGAAATATAGTACCGGCCTCAGTATTTTATAAATCTATTGCTATTTTAAATTAAAATGTTTTCGAACTAGTACTAAGAAAATGTACCATGTTGGTATCATTGGCGGGAGGGGGGGGGGGGGGGGGGGCTCTTTTCTTTTGTAGATACCTAATAAGTTTTATTTTTTAGAAATTAAACGATTTAAAAAGTCTATCCGGGGCAATTTGTTAAAACCTAAGTGATAGAGGAAGGAAACTGTGATATTAATTAAGTGTGTAGTACTTGAAAGAAAATGTGATTTTAGCTTAAAGTTAGGTTAGTTTAGGTTAGGCTTTAGTTATGTTTATTGTCAAATTTAGTAGTTTGTATAAACTTCTCTGAAACTATCATTATAAAAAATGTAGAAATGGCTATTAGAAGTAAAAAGATTATTTAAGTAGAATAATAGATCTGACTCGCCGATGAGGAGGTGGAAACAAACAATATTGCGGGCCTGTAATGCACCAGCTAAGCGGTGCAATTATTTGAGCCTTGAACATTAAATTGGTTAATTGCCGAAGAACATTGCAATAATTGACTTGAAAAATATACTAATATTTTGCCTGAATATAACTGAAGTAAAGCACAAAATAATAGACAATTTTATCGGAATAAATAAACACTAAGAAAGTTCAAACATATAGCTAATGGTAACCATGGCTATATTAAGTTTATAAAAATATATGTTAGTACAACTTAGATTTTTTTCTAGCAAACCCCACACTTTTTGTGTGTTGTATTTTTATTTAGGTTTGGAGGTCTGATGTCTTTTTACTAATATATATTTTATAAACCAATTTTATTAATATAAAAGGCTATTACCGCAAGTTCACAAGTTATTTCTTTGAATAAATAAATCAAAATGAGGTTTATTCCTTTTTGATGATTTCTGGCTCGTTTTCAGTTGTATACTCTGTTATAAGCATAAGAACATAGAATCTGACGAGTCCAGGTTGAAGTTTTTGAGAGAATACCCAATACTTTTTACATAGACGTTAAGATTTCTACGTTCTTCTGGTGATAACTGTAGTATTGATGGTAAACTTTCTTGGATCTATTTTTTCAAATTGTTTATTTACAATATAGAAACCCTTTTTGGTAAACAGATGTCCTAGTTAATATGTGATTTTGTCTATAATTAATTTTTATTATCTTTGAGATATTAATTGTATTATTGTGTTAATGAATTGCTAAGGATTGCAAGAAGGCTGTTATGGGTAAGACATTCTATTGTATTGAGGGCAAACCCACCTGTCCAAAATGTGTTGGTGCTGATGAGGAAGACGAATAAATCTTTTTTAATGTTACCTATTAAGTTTAAGTAACCTTATCTTTTTTATATAATAATAAGCTTAATTACCAGCCTTTAAATATGGCAGACGGGGAAAATTGTTACCTATATTTTATATAAAAAAAATTAACGAATAATTGTTAAACCACCTAATTGTATATTTTTCCATATTTAAATAAACCCAAGATATCTATAATAAATATTTTTTGAAACCTTGTCAAATTTGTATAATTTTTAACAAATTACTATTACCTACTTGATGTTTTCTATTTTTGAACTTGTTGTATAGATTATAATAAAGATATTTTTTACTAAATTTGTGTTTATTCTGTATTATAATGTATAATGTGTATATATATTTTTTGTTTTGTATTTGTATCCCATATCTGAAAAAATGAGTGGATTAAGACTGAAATATCAATTCCAGCAATTTATAATTTTAAATGTATGCCTTTTTTAATGAGATTTGATTGTTCCAA
The DNA here is from genome assembly GCA_951217055.1 of Gerris lacustris. Taxonomy (NCBI): domain Eukaryota; kingdom Metazoa; phylum Arthropoda; class Insecta; order Hemiptera; family Gerridae; genus Gerris; species Gerris lacustris. The sequence continues at coordinate 64,942,823 of OX578277.1, read as the reverse complement.
TATGGCAATTATCTCGTTACCACATCGTGTTAGAATTCTCATAAACAAGTGAAATTAAATAAAAACTTTATTAATAATTATATTTCTATGCATCTTTTTGTAAATAAAAATTATCTGCGTAAATCTTTGATAATAACGAGGTCCTGGGCACTATCCTCTGGATCGCAGGCTATGAACATTTTGAGCTTTCAACACACAGTGTAAGCAAACACTATATTTCATAAAACTTCTTTTTAGACTTCTCTTAGAAAATTAGAAAAAATATAGTAATCTGACTGATCTTATTTGAAATAAATAAATGAATTTGACATTTTTAACAATTTGGTGAAAATTATATATCTAATTTTATATCTTTCGTCAAAAATTAAATTAAATTACCTGCATAATTATAAATTATATGTATATTTAAATACTTGTTTCGATTTTTTCGACTGCCACTTTGATTATTTTCGTGTTTTTTCTCTTGTCTTTATTATTTTATTTATTTTTTAGTTTAAAAGGAATTTTTAAAAAAATAAATCTTTATTTATATTTTCACATATGATTATTTATGAATTATTCATCATTTAAAAAAGTTTTGTACATAAAAATATATGTTAAGGTCAGTTTAGTCTAAAATTCGTCTTGAAAGTAAGTAAGTTGAAATAACTCCATCGTCGAATGAGAGGGACTATAAATACCTTTACGTTCTCTGCCAAGTGATACGGTCAGTTACCTTTGCGCATAGTTTTTTTTTGCAACCAAATTCTACACAGATTATTATAAAACAAATGTTTATTTTTTTATTTTCTAAAAATATGTGTATGAAGCTGTAAATAAAATATGATTCTGTATGCTGCACACAGCTGCATCGCATATTATTTTTAAACGCCTATTTGTTGCCTTTGCACTGTATTTTTTTGTAATTTAAATGCGTTCTAATTTTATTATTTATTTCCCTTGTTATTTATTCTAGGTACAATAAATGATAAATGTAATCCAATAAAAATACAAAACATAGTTATTATATATCTTCGGTATTTACTCCATTTTTAAATGACAGATTCTTTGTTTTTTACTTTTCCTCACTACAAATAATAGGAAAAGTATTGTTTTCACCAAACATTTTTTTTCCAGATTTCAACGGAATTATCCGTCTGAGGTGTTTTTAAGACCTCCGGAGTAGTTTTCAGCATGACGTATTTATGTGTGTATGTGTGTATGATGTCCACAATTAATGTCCCATAAGAACTATGATTATAGAGCCCGCACTTTTTATTTGGCCTGTTACTTTTAGTTTATTGTAAGAGCCTCTTTTTTATAACTTTAGGCCAAGTTTATCGCTTTAATTCGTGTTTTTGCTTCCGAACTTCCCAAAGGGAACATAAGCTATGCGATCGTTCGTGAAGAACAAACATTTTTTTTTTTTTTTTTTTTTTTTTTTTTTTTTTTTTTTATATAAGTACGCATATAATTATTTTATTAGAACATAATATAAGTTTCAACCTTCTTCGCCTATTTGTTTCTCTTCTAAATGTGCCAAAAAATATACATTTATTTTTCACCGATATCTTCGAAAGTACTTAACTGATTTTTTAGTAATTTGGATGGTTTGTCCAGTAGATAGCAGATAATCCCAGATTTATTTTAACCACCTGCGCACATTATGCTTTTATATGACTATAAAAAAACAGTTGTGACAGATTTAAAAATAGTCTGCCAATTCGTGTGGCACATAGCTTTCTCGCATCACATCATGTAATTTATTGAGGTTATGCTTTTACAACCCATTATAGTCTTAATTTATTTGATTGTTCCCCTTTTTTTCAAAAAATTTGTCAACGTTGACAACTAAATAAAAATGTTCGTTTTTCAGAACGATAGCAAAGCTTCCGTGCCCTTTGATAAGGTCGGAAGCAAATAGAGGAGAAACAATTTAATAAATTTGACATATGGGCTATAAAAACACAACATCATTAAAGTACGTAAAAGGATACGAGGAAGCCATGTGCCACACTAATTTGCAGACTATTTTTTTCTTGTTTCTACTGTCTTTCACAATAATTAATAAAATATTATAACTCCTCTTCAGAGAAGACTGTTTATTATTAATGTGTCCTACACTTTCTTTACCTCCTTTAATTAGATTTTCACTGTTATGTTTAAACCTCCTTCTATGAAAATGGGAATTCGGTATGAATTTAAACATAAAACAGGAAGGTCGAGGTCTTATCGGAAGAAACCACTTATATTTTTTTTCATTTTCGATGGTTTCTTTAGCCAATTTAGGCCAATTCGGTAATAATATTTAGCAAAAAGAGGTTAAGTTAAATGGAAAGCCTGGGTGTTTTTATTGCTATTTATTAGAGATTAATTGAAATTAATTAATTCAAATTCAACCAATTAGGAAAAGAGAGGGTTACTACGGGTTACTATTAAAAACTTTTCAGAACACTTAGTTTACAATGTTACATTGAAGTCTACTGCTTAGATTTGTTTTTGGAAAAAGAAGTAAATTAAGATAAAGCATTAAGTAAGTAAGAGTGGCTTGATCACTTATCTGGCCTATGAGATGCATTTGGAAAAATATATAAGGTATTAAGAATTAGGAATATTGATGAATTCATTTTGTAGGATTGCTAAACTTTGGCGACAAATGTCTGTGGACTAGTAAAAAAAATATAAGACAAGGAAAAAGTTACTCGATAGCTCCTTTTTACAATCAATAAAGAGAAATGTGAAATTGACCGTCAGTTATTTCTATCTTTAATAATAAATTTTTTTTTAATGAGCTTTTAATAAAAAACAGCATCCTACGCTGAGACCATATAATAAACGCTGGTTTTAATTAGCGTCTACAGTGCCTTAAATTGAGTTTAAAGATTAATTATGCTGCTTTGACTTCGTTTTACTTTAAGCATAATAACAAATATTGTTTTATGGTAACTGTTATAACAGTTATTGGTGCGTTTTATTTCTTCTGAGTATAGTATATATTGTACAAAATTAATATCAAATCACATTTTTTTAGGGGGATTACATTTAATTTAATTCTGTAATAAAAAACTTCTGTTTCTCTATATTTAGGATTAAAAAACCCCCGAACATTTTTGAATTCGGCAAATAGATATTGTTTTGCAAAATATTTAGGTGGTACATTTTTTTCCTCCATTAGGGTTTGGTGTTCTGGGTGAATTCGGATGAAATCCACAAATCCACAAAGCTGAAATGGTTTATCTTAATATTAATTGATAAAACTATTGACAAAATGTTTAGTAGTACTTAACCAATACCTATAGAAGGGGTCCATTGTTGTTCAGGTATGAGAAGGTAATCCTAATAACCTTACTTTGACAAGCTTGGGATGCTCGTATCACGCAATTTGGGGAAAATACCACAGTCTAAAAAGGGTAGGAAACACCGAAGCAAAGAAATACATTATCAATTATTTGTTGCAGTTTTTTAGTTTTTGGGATTAGTCTTGTAGCAATTGTATTTTGGGTAATGACTGTATGGGGGATTTAAGGGGACTAATGGGAGAGAGAATGTTTTGATTCTCTCTGTTTCTGTAAAATGTTTGAAATTTCTTGGGTGAATATTATGTGTTAGAAAAGATTAGTAATACGCCTTGAAATTTTTAATGGATAGTTTTAAATGATAAGGGGGGGGGGGGGGTAAAAATTATGAAAATTATGCATCAATGAAATTTAAATGATGAAGGAAACGTGATAGAACATGACTTAAAACCAAGAATAACAGGATTGAATAATATGTTAATGGTAGGATGCTTTTAGCGAATTTCCGAAGAAAATTAAGCCATTGCAATGGCTTCAAAATTTTTGTAATGCGAATTTTTGAAAATTTTCTCCATGGAAATCCGTTTTAGATCAATCTTAATCGATTCCTGAAAATTTACACTTTTTTATGTATGTATGTATATATGTATTTATGTATATATATATATGTATATATATATATATATATATATATATATATATATATATATATATATATATATATATATATATATATATATATATATATATATTATATATGTGTGTGTCACTCCAGACATTATCTCACCCTAGGATGCACTTAAGAAATCCAAACAAATTTTAAAATGGCAATAATATCAAAAGAAAGGATGAGTTCGATGGCCAGAATTTTTGGAGTCCATTTAGGGGTCAAATTTTGACCATTTAGGGTCCAAAAATAGTATTAAAACATGTTTTTTCCATTTTACCCCCCCCCCCCCCCCCCCTCTTATATGAAAATACGACAAAAGTGTGCATAACAACAATTACTGTACTCTTAAAGAGCTTTCCAACGACATGCAAGGGTAAATACTATTTTGACTTTTGTACACTGTACACCTGTGTACCAATTTTTTTTTCACCCATGCAAATTCTAAACCAAAATTATCATAAGCCAATACGCAGTTTCTTTGAAAATTCGCTCATTAAGTCATGGTGCATGACTGGTCTTTTTTTTTATTTTTAGTTTCAAATTATGGACATAGTGTCATAGCCTAACAAAAGCATAAGTTTATCAAAAGACATTTCCAAGATAAGAAGCTCTATTTCAAGTGAGGGGTGGTATCTCGAGATAAGTTAATATCCTTATATTTTTTAAACCACACGTTATGTATTTTATCTTCGAGTCTTACTAATATCTTGCATAACACAATTTGTCCTCTTTACTTTTCTAGAATTTCCTTAATAATTCCTAACTTCTAAATTTGTTACTACGGTTTAATGAATATTTGTCTACTTTAGGCATAAATATGTTTGTTTAATGCAAAGGTACAGATGAAAATAAGAAGAATTGGAGTTCGTAACCATGATATTTTATTGGCAATACTGCTTTATTCTTTTTTTTAGGTTTTAAGTAGGCAACTATTAAACGTAAATATACTGCAGTGTCTATCGCCCATCTTGTGTTCAAACTTGAAACACTTTAGAGTCACTTCGTACTGGTTTCTTAATATTTCTTGTGGGAACAATATAGTTCAAGCTTGGACACAACAATATATTTTCAGGCTTGAGTTAAAGTTTTTTGTGGTACTTATTTAATTAAAAATGTTGACTTAAACACTGGGAAACACTGGGAAACACTAGAGGATCAATCACCGCTTGATTGAGTACTTGGGCGTTACTGAGCGTGTTCAGGCACGCCTATTTGGTTCTGATTTTCTCATTTTTTCTTATGTTAATTTTAAATTCTCTTCTTATTTATTGTGTTAAATTGGAATGCGATATAGTTATTATTTTTACAGATTTTCTGGAACAATTTTATGAAGGTCAATTGCTACGATTTTAAGTGTATTTGAAAAACAATATTTAACAGTATTTATTACAGCTATACGATATTGTTTTAGATGTCCATGTTATTTTTTTAGTTCTTTAGTGTTAAAATGTTTTTTTTTTAATTTCTTAGAGTTCCCCTCGATTAGTCTTAGTGGTAAAACTGAAATAGGAGATCATCGAGTTGTTAAGACGCCTGGGGGGGGGGGGGGGTGAAGAGGCTGTGGCCTAAGTGGGGGGGGGGCCTGCATCCTATATATAGAACCGATTATATTTGGGGCTCTGATGGTGGAATCGAGAAGTTTTGGTGTCACGGGCTCCAAGACTGCTCTAGAGGGCTCCACTCCATAAAGATACTCCCAGGGGAAACTTTATCTCTTCCAATTCCACTAATAACATTTCCACACTTTTTACTTAGATTTAGTCAAGGACAGTCAGCAGACACCGGGGTGGTGATTCCCTGTTAAAGGAGAGGGGGTGGCGAGGAAATAAAATTAGTTTTCCGTCGATAATGCCAATGCCTTGGCCTGTTCCTACATTAGCCAATGTTTTGATTCTTGGTCTAAATTCAACCTCTCGTGGCTATTCCGGAACGATAAATGATGGAATAGAAATCTTGAAAGGTTTCAACCCAAGTCTCTATCTTTAATTGTTCTTGTAAACATTATTAAAACAGACCTTATCTTCCCTACGGCCAAGAACTTATATTTTCGAAAGAGAAACAATTAATAAATTAGGGAAATTGTTGTTTTTTACTTTCTCATATAAAGAGAAAGTATTGTGATGGCGCGAAAATTCGATTTTGAGATTTTGATGGATTTACACGTTTTGAGGTCCCCTGAGTCCAAAAAAGTGGTTTTTAAAAAATGTCTGTCTGTCGTCTGTGCAGACGCCTGGAGCCTAAACTACTGGGCCGATTTTGACGAAATTTGGCATACATGTTTAGAAAAATCATACCCCGAGGCGAAATCGAGAAATGAATTTTAGCTCTAAATTTGGGGGCGCTACCCCCCAAAAACTCTGAAAAAACATGAAAAAAAATTATTACTCGAAAACGGTTCCGACGATTTTGATTAAAAAAATTCTAAAATGTAGTCCATTTGAATACGAATCCAACGATATAAGCCGTTTTCCCGGGAAAAATCTAGTTCCTGAGAAATTAGCTTAAAACGCGGACGGAGAGAGCCCGGGTTCGATTCCCCGCCCAGGAGAAGTTATTTTTATGAGAAATTTTGATGAAATGTTCAATAATACTTAATGTACATTTTAAAACTAATAAATGGAAACACTGGGCTAAGTAATTATATGAACTCGTATATGAGAAAGTTTGTCTGAGTTGTCTCGGACCGATTTTTTGTTTTTGGTTGATTGCAGCCTTTTTGTCATTATAACATAAAATTGAACTTGAAAGGTCGTTATTTGGTTTAGATTTTTTACCTCTTTAAATTCTCTTGCGTAATTAATAATGGAAAAGAAATATATTGTTTATTGCATCAATTTTATTATATGAATATGAATTATTATAAAAGGCTATATCTTTTACAAATCTGATTCTTAGTATTTTAACTTTGAACCGAATATACGTCTATATAAGTCAGGAATATGTTGATTTGTTTTTCATCTTAGGAGCAAATTAGGGCTGCAGGAACTTTTTTTACGTTTTTAAATAACTTCTTGTTACACACAATTTATCTACAATGAATGCAACGACCTCAAAAGCTGGACACCAAAACTTATTGTACAACGAGGATTACCAGCCATCTTGAAACACTATTAATTTAGTAATTTTTATTTACTATATATATGTATTAAGTATTCATTTGCAACGAAGAACGCCTTTGTAACTCAAAACCCCTACAAAATAATCCCCCCCCCCCCTCTGCTCCCCGCGTCTTGAGTATTATTTACAGGCTAAGTCCGAAACTATGTAACGCATGTATATGCGTTTCCTTATGTCATTGAGATATTCTACTTATGTTTAAGTACGTCCGTTCGCGGTGTAAAGGTACCTAGGTTTATTTACCTCATAAAATATATTGGTTAAATTGACTTAAAATACTTAACATATTCAAGAGGTTTATCAGTATAAGAACATACATTATGCTTGACAATGTGGGACTGGTTAAAATAACCTAAAACAATCTATATATGTTTACCGTATATATATTCCAGATATATTTCATTTTAGGATGAAATACTATATTATAAACTTATATTTTCGAGAACCCAAGCATTTTTACGATTGAAATTTGAACCTTTCAATAAATTACTTTTCCTGCTTATAATATAATCACACAATGCTTACTTGTATTTGAATTTAAGCAAGTTTAATATGCCCACGAAAAAGGCTTGACACTTTTTAAGGTGAGGGCAAATGTAAGACTTTTGCAAATGTAGAACCTGAAACTTCGGTTGCAGGTTCTAAAGCCAATAGAGCCGGATTTTTGCTTAGGGCCCGCATTTAGGCCTAGGGGCCCACATCACATACGAGGATTTTTTTTAACGTGAATTAACAAATTCTAGTTTTTAGTCTATAAAAAACATACTTATAGGGTTACATTTTTCTTTACGACTTATCGTTTTTCCATAAATATAATATTTGCTAAAAATAAAAAAAATAAAATGTGTATTGAGATCGAGGAAGCCCCTTTCTATTGATTTGAAGCTGTTCTTATAAACGGCTCTTTTCCACACAGAATGGTAAAACTCACCCGTTTATAGAATTTTAAAATGAGTTTAAAAATAAATTGATTAAATTATATATTATTGGATTTAAATATAATCCTACTATAATATAGTTTTGTTCGAGTTTGTCACACTTTTTTTACGCATCGCTTTTCTTTTTTTTAGGTTCTCGTTGGAAATACGTAACAAAAGTGCGAAAATTCAAACAAAACTATGTTATATAGTAGGATTATATTTTAATACTATAGAATATATAATTTAATCAATGAAAACGTAGTATAAATAAAGATAAAGTATATTCGAGTTTGATGGATTTACACGTTTGAAGTCCTCTAGGTCCAAGAAAGTGGTTTTTGAAAAATGTCTGTCTGTCTTGTATAGTCTGTGCAGACACGTGGAGCCTAAACTACTGAGCCGATTTCGATTAAATGTGGCATAAAGGTACAGAAAAATCATATCCTTAGGTGAAATCGAGGTATGAAGTTTAGTACTAAATTTGAAAACGCTGCCTTCCACAAAACCTAAAAAAAAATTGTTTCTCGAAAACTAATCTGACGATTTTGATTAAAAATAAACAGCTATGTCAAATATCCAAACTTTTCGATTAAGTTACACAATATGCCCATATCCTAGCTTTGTTTATAATGCTGGTTTAATATCTGTTCGTTTTGGCGATTCTCAGGGTGCTAGGAGGGAATATAAAAAAGTCTTAATTTCTTAAAATTTCCACGACGGAGGACCCCCCCCCCCCCATATTTCAGACCCCTATATGATTGGCCCTTAATATTTGGTCATAGCTAAAAGCAAGGTAGGGGCCACATCATCCACCTAGAGGCCCATCTAGTATACATCTGGCCCTGAAACCCAGTCTTAAATCATGTAGGGGTCCATGTAGCATACCGCTGCAACATCCTAATCAACACAATATTAGGAATTAAGGACAGGAGGGTATCGCCATATCACAAATTTAGTTTATTTTGGTCATCCATAGGGGATATGGAGTTCAAACCATTACCAGATTACCAGATACGTCAGTATCTGGTACCTGGTTTAGTAGAGGCAAATTGCAATACGCTAACCATTCAGGTACATTGATTCCCTTACCATTGTTGTTTCTGGTCTAAAAAATAATATTGCCAACCTATTTAATGGGATACGAAGAGACAGAAACTATGTTTTGTTGTTTTTTAGTCTGGAAGTTAGCTTGAAAAAAAATAACCAGAGCCACATCAGTGAATGCAGCTGTAATAATACGCAAGGTGCATTTGCTGAAAACTTAATGTGTTGATCAGGTTTGAAAGAAAAAGAAACAAGTATAAACATCAGGGGTGATGTTTTGCTTAACAACCTGAAATGATGATTAATTATAACACTATTAAAAGTTAAAATTGCATATATTTGAGGAATTCAGAACATTCAGTTGTCATTTTAGTTCTTCTAAAACATCCTTTGTAAACATTGAAGAAAAACGCTCTTATGAAATAAAATTTCATTTCTGAAACAATTCCCTACAATACCCTCAAGTGAAGTTTTTGTCTTTTTACTTAGACTCATTGGCTCCCTTCAAATTTGTCTGCCCTTTCAAACCTATTATTTTCTAATAGTCCAGGAGATAGCGAACATAAATGTGACTAACTATCATCAAGCTAGAATTTTATGTATAAGTTAATCTTTTGGTACACTTTAAGAATATGTGGCCAGCTAAGTTCATCCATGGAACATAGCTTGGTCATAGGCTGTTAAAAGAAACAAACCCGTGGAGAGCGTCCATGCCCCATCCATTTTGACGGACAATGTGATCCTGTGAATCACCAATGTGCTTTGAATATTTCTTCAATTTTAAGTGGTCACAGAGCAAGTGACAAACTAACATCAACTTGATTTTTTGGTCTACTAACTAATTTTGTACCCAGGATCATGAAAATCACATTATCTGCCAAAATGGATAGGGAATGGCCTCACTTTACTGATCTGTTTTTTTAACAGCCAATGACCAAGCTATGATCCGCAGACGAACTATGCCGACCACATATTCCTAAAGGTCACCAAAAGATTAACTTAAACACAAAATTCTAGCTTGATGTTAGTCGGTCCTGGATAACAATAAAAGCCCCCCCCCCCCCCCCCCCGGGACTATAAATATAAATGCAAGGTAATAATTAGGTAAACAAATGAATAGATGTAAGAAATTATGTTCTGGCTAATTCTGCAATGACTAAATACTGTTGCTGGTCAGAATTTAAAATGAGTTAAAATTAAATTAATAGGGGCAATTTTTAACTTTCGCTCAGATTAAAGCCCCGTCCGTCTACACGGTGATAGTAGATGTGATAGTTGCGGTCATAAAAGTAACTATCGCTTAAGCTATTACCGTGTAGACTACATGATAGATTCTGTTGCGATAGCACTATCAGCCATCACACTACATATCTCGTCTTATGAGATAGTTGTGTTCTATCACAGCAGTCAGAGTACTCACGGGGCAGATTTAAGAACTACCATGGTAGATACTAGATACTGATTGGCTTATTGTTCATTTATACTTTTATATCACATGATGACAAATCTAAAAGGCAGCAAATATGATAGCTTGCTTCATTTTTGATATCAAATTTTGTTGTTTTCAACAATATGAATATTCTGTTTGCTGTATGTGTGTTATAATATACCATTATGGTATATTTAATGCTCTATTTCTGTATCCAAGTCAAAAAAAATGTAGGATATGGATATAACTTTGAGTACTTTGAGCGATAGTTGTATGACGTTAACTGACATGATAGTTCTATCGTGGGACAACTATCACCTTGTAAACAGGGCTTAATGCATGGATTTATTGTATTTCTATTGAAGATGTCACGAATAAATTAAAATAATATTTAATGCAATATTGATATTTCAATCTAATCCTCTTTAATGTATTTTATTGTTTGCATTTGTCTGAATGTTATAATATTTTAATCTGTTTAGTTTCATCATTAGAAAATATTGTAATATGGTTCTCCTCATCAGCTCTCAATTTATGTCTCATCTATGTAGTAATTTATAATTATAAATATGCATTTATAGAAATTGTTAATACATATTTTGTATTATTTATTGTGTTGCATAATTGAGCAAATAATTGTAAAAATGTATATTTAACTAATGTATTGAGTTGTTTTTTAAGCTATTTGACCAAGGAAACTTTCTGCCACCTGATTCCATGAGTTCTTAAAAGTGAGGTGAGTATATTTGGTTTAATTAACTATATTTTGAGGATGCATCACCGTTCAACACTTGAGGTAACAATACTAGAATAAATCTGAGGTAAGCCCATCTTTATCACACTTTCAATTTAATGAGTTGTTCTTTCATCATTTAATGAGTATTTTTATTGTTGAGAGATTTAATTAAAATTATGGAATTTTATCACTTAGAAATTCTAGGTAAGTGGTATATTCAGTAATTAAATGAAATATTTTCTCAAAAATCAAATAATAATAATTAAAAGATCATTGAAAAAAAAAAAAACATATTTTTTATAATCAGATGCTGGTTACTTACTTAGTAACTAAGTCTCAATTTTAACTGTTAAAAAAATGAAGAAAAATTAGGATTGCGATAAACTACATCCAAATTTGTAGGTAAATGTTTACATTTATTTATAATTAAATTACATTCTTAAAAGAATCGATGAACTTAAATTTATAAGCCATTTTAGTTTGTATTGTCTTTTATCCCAGTTCTACATTAAACCAATATAAAATTCATATACATATTAGGCTAATTATGCCTAATATTATATATTAGGCCAATTATGCCTAATATTATAAATTAGGTCAATCATGCCTAATATTATATTATATTATCGTTGTTGTGCAACAATCCACTGAGTAATTATTGGGTAACAATTAAGACACTCATTTCAGCTGAGCTATTTTTAAAATATCTTAATTTTAATGTATATTTTAATCACTTAAAAAAAGACTATATTTATGCATAGCACATACACTTGCAAGCTATTATTAGTCCCTGAATATTTATTTTTTATTGCTAACTTGCATGAGAATCATGTGCATGGCAAAAATTACATATTGACAATGATTTGTTTGTCCTTTTTTTATTATAACATTGTTTAATAATTCAGCTCAATAAAACATTAGTCAGATAATGATTATAGTTTGGATTATAATGTTTTTAAAACGATAAATTTTAGATATAATTGGCAATTACTGAGAAATGGCAGCCATCAACAACAAAAAAAGATTCATGTGAAGATTTGCCAAAAACTAGGCTACATTTTAGTTTTCTGTTCTATTTCTAGGCTTAAAGTTACTCTAATTAATTATTAGCTACTGACCTCAAGCCAGCAGTTAAGTTTAATAGTGATAGCTCTAAGAAAGTAAAATTGATAATTTTAACTACAACTGATGTTCTTGATTTTTTTAAAGGAAAAGAGCAATTTTTATTCACTATGATTTTAACTCAATAAAAACAATTAGTCCAGGAGACAAGATGCAAAAAGTGTCTGACTAATCTTTAGGAGCCTTTTAAGAAATGTGGCCGGCTAAGTTTATCTGTGGGACATAGCTTGGCAATAGATTTAGATTCAGAATTAGTTAGTAGTCCAAAAATCAAGTAGGATATTAGTTTTTCACTTGATAGGTTAGTTATTTAAATATTACTCCTAATCAAAGTGGTCATCTATCAATTGACACACTAACATCAACTTGATTTTTGGTCTACTAACTAATATTGTACTCTGAATAATGAAAATCACATTGTCCACCAAAGTGGGACATGCCTGCTCTCCAGTGTTTTTTTTTTTTTTAGATGTTTATTGCCAACCTATGTCCCGCAGCTCTTAGCCGACCATATATTCTTAACCCTTTGTGGCACGACTATTGTGGACAAACAATGAGGCTTACTTTATACGCCGATGCATTTATCAACCATGAATAGGTCAAATCCAGATTATCTAAATTGCTTTTTGGAAATGTTGAACTAAAAAGTAAATTAATGTATTACATATTTATTTCTTAATGATATCTTTAATTTTAAAAAATAAAAAATCAGTAATTACTCTTTCAGCATTCTGACTTAGTATCGGGCTTTCAACCTTAATTAATTCTTATTAGTTGTCAAAGTCCTAAGATAACTTCTCACAACAATCATCCTAATTCGACAACTCATGCAAAACCGACAAATATTGATCTGGTGGCACAATTTCTCTACCGGACATGGTGGCACGGGTGCGGCGCATACAGTGTACCAAGACAAATAAACACGGCAAAACAATGCAGAACGAAGCAATAATCAAAGCAGACGGTTTCGTCCATTTTAGGGGTCTCTAGTGGGTACGGTAGAGTGAGGTTGTATTATTCTACCATCGTGAATCTGTGATTTACAGAAACTTTTTTACTCGTGGCACACTCAATGCGCCAGCCAGCCTATGTCTCTAAGGGTTAAAGGGCACCAAAAGATTTATATATACACAAAAATCTAGCTTGATGTTGGTCAGACTCTTTTTTGCAGGCTATATCCTGGACTAAATCAATTTGGACTAATTTTGTAAAAAGTATACATTTTTGTTACATCTTAAGATTTGACTTAGATTAATGAAATATTTGTCTGTCTATCTGAAACATGTTATTGTTTTGATCTGTATCACAATTTAATCACACAATGTTGCTAACCGTCAAAATTTGTATGTAATTTTATATTTTGAATAATATTCATTTGTTTTTCCTGTACAGGATTGTCGGCAGCCATTCCAAGGAGGATCATTCTTTGACCACGAAGGACTTCCCTACTGTGAAACACATTATCATGCCAAGAGAGGGTCACTTTGTGCTGGATGTCACAAACCAATCACAGGTTACATACTGCATTTAGAAATTTTATATGTGTGTGTGTGTGTGTGTGTGTGTGTGTGTGTGTGTGTATATATATATATATATATATATATATATATATATATATATATATATATATATATATATATATATATATATAAATTTCTTTTTTAAGAGGTATCTTAACATTGCTATCATTGCATGTGAAATAGGAGGTTCTAGGTTCAATTGCCAACCGTGGCAAGTGGCTTCACACTCTTTGTTCACCCAGGATTGGGATAGAAATTGTTAACTACTTGATTGTAGAATGCCAATAATGTGGTTTATACAGCTGATGGAGTGACACTCCAACCCCATGTTATCCATTACTCATCTACAGTTATATTGCCCATCTGACTTGCCCAAACCCTAAGCCCTTATTATTTTACATCATAATCTTAAAAATATTTATTTCATATTGTTGGTTTAATGGAATATCAACAAATTTGTCCTTTAATTTACAGTGGTTTATGTATTACTAAAAGCTTTTATTTAACTTGCAATGTTTGTATGTATGTTCGGGACTAATCTTGCAACTGAAATTTATAGTAGTTATCCTCGACCAATTGAATTGAACTTTTGCATACACGTTTAGTTTGGATGACAATGCGTGGTTAGCTTTTTGACATCATTCTAAATCTAATATGGCGGACTAGTTATTTTTTAAACATGCCCATGATATGGATATCAAATGAATATGATGATGAATGAAAGGGTTTGCTGAGAAGAATGCGAATAAATGCTTGTTTTTAAAAATGCTTTTTAATAAAATTATTTTATTGTAATTCCAAATTTAAATAAATAAAAATACGTGGAATGGAGTAAAGCATTATGCCAGCCATTCATGGTCCAACTAGACACATGACACTCACTCCAATGAGCCAATGTGGTATGACAGTTGGACTGTGATTGGGGTTGTTGGCAACATGGTCGTGTTAGATTCACCGTGCATCCAACAAGCCCCGCCCCATGCCGTACAACCAAGTTGAACTGTGAATGGCTGGTTCAATGAATACCTTAATAAAAATATTAGAATGATTTCTCATGAAACCAATTGTATTTTTTAATTACTTAATTTTGTTTGATATGTATTTTCCAGGAAGGTGCATTACAGCCATGTTCAGGAAGTTTCATCCAGAGCACTTTGTCTGCGCTTTCTGTTTGAAGCAACTCAACAAGGGTACATTCAAAGAACAAAACGACAAACCATACTGTCATTCATGTTTTGAAAAACTGTTTGGATAAAAATCACAAATAATTTAAGTGAGAAAAAAATGCTGCTGTACACACAAGCTAATCACTTCATTTCAGTGTTTATTCAGTTTAATGGATGGGTTGTTTATTAACATTTCTTTTTCAAAAAAGGATATTAATGGAGAGATTAAAGCAAACTATTTTTACCTTAAATTTGAAAGCAGATACATTTGTTCTAGGAGTGAACCCGCTCATGTCGGGACCAACAGTTAATTGAACCGACAGTCATATAGAAATGGCATTTATTGAAAATGCTTTTCTTTGACTTTGATTAATGCCAACGATTTTATTGACAATATGTAACATTAACTATGATATGAAGTCATGTGAATGTAAAAAGAAGATTTAATTTTAATGTTACAATAAATCTATTTCAGTAATAAATAAATTAATAATTCTACATGAAAATTGTATTAGTAATTGTGAGCAATTATTGGATCAGTTTTATTTATAATTAAATGGTATTTTACTTCCATCACAATAACCAATGGTAGTCAAAAAGGTACACACACAGTTCTACTTTATCCATTAAAACTATAAGAATATTTATAGAATTAAACCACTAAGGACTAATTACCAATTTAATAATTATCAGTACATTCATAATAAGTTCTGAATTTAAACAATCATTATAAACTGACCAATCCTTGGTTGATAACTAATTGAAGTCTATCTGTCAGTAAATTAATAAATAATTACCAATGACTGCTCACATAGATAGAACGAAGTTAAATATCTTTATAATTTTTTCTAACAATGAAAACATGACAAAAGATGTGACAAAATTATGTATACACCCACATTTCAATTTATAAGATGAAATCAAAAGATAGTTTTTTTTATCTTTTCTTTTTTTTCTGTCTTATTCCACAATCCCTATACTTTTAGCATGAATTCAAAGAATTAATTCCATAATGAATTTCAATATTTTTTTTTACTTAAAATTTCTAGAACATTAACTAGTCTTTTAATACCCAACACATCCATTCATCATTTATTATAATTATATTTATTATTTTTCTTAATCATTAATTTAAAGAAAATATGACAAATTATTTGTTTTTATTATAAATATGTTATGATTTTTTTTCTCTGAACATTAACTCTACAAAAAGTTATTTTATTTTATTTTTAAATGATAATATTTGTTTGGAGTTCCTAACAAAAAAGTAAAGTACAGTTTCTTTTTTTTTAAATTTATTTTAATTAAATGATCAAATACGTGTAAAAAAGTAATTTATAAATGTAATTATTAGTGAGTTTATTTTATTCTTATTCCTAAATCCAACTACTGACTTTATTATGAATTGCTTCATTAGCTTTTATTTGTAATGAATGAACAATGAGTCATTTTTTTAAAATAAGATTACTACTTTAAATTATATACTTTAAATTTGAATAATAAAAATGCTTACAATTATTGATACTAGATTTAAATACCATTGCGCCATTTTCTATGATCAGCATGAAGGAATTAGAGTTTTTAATAATAATAAAAATAAAAAAATAAATCTAGGATTAATACCCTAACTAAAACAAAAGAGCTTTCTTTTCGTAAGTTATTGTACCTAAAGATAACTGTCCTAATTTCACCTGTTGATCATCATCATAAAAAGCTTTTAGGGATGGGAGTAGAGTACCTGCAACTCATCTGAAATCTAGGTAGGTCTAAATACCATCATATCTGGTGAATTTGAATCCTTGAGAAATGAGACCTACCGTGTAAAAGTGTAAAGTGATTGATCCCCTATCCTGTAATAAGCTAAAATTGTGTTGATTGGAATGTAAAAGAAACAGAAGAAAAAAATATTATGTTAGTACCTTATGGATTTAAATAATACTATTTTCAGCTTTAAACAGCAGAATGAAGCATAATTTAATAATTAGAGGAGTCTAATTATTAAATCATAATTTAATGTTCGACAACCAAAAATTGAAATAAATTTGTTGTAAAATTAGTGTTTTTCTTATCAAGAATAAAAAATACTCTCACTTAAATTACAGTAATAATTAATTAGAAAAAATCCATTGAAATTTATCAGGGAATTTTATTATTAAATTTTGTTTTAATGTTTTTATTAATTTTAATGTTTAAATTGTTTTCTGTACATTTATATATTTTAACGTTTTTAGATGCTCAGTGCATTTTATTTTAATTATTTCAACTGTACATAATTAATATGGTTATAATTGTTTTTTAATCATTAAATGGAGATAATAATTTTAATTTAATTTTTTTATGTTATCTAATTGTATTAACTTGTTGTCTTTATTTTCTTTATTTTTTTTATTTAATTTTTTTCCATTACAAATATTTAATTTTTTAAAAAAGAAAGAGTGTTCATTCATTGTTTAATTTATTTTTTTTATTAATAAATATTGTGAAATTAATATATATATATTTTTAAAAAAATTTTAATTTCCAATTAACTATTAGTTTGGATCACTGAATATCACTTAATGATTTTTATTTTTTGTTTATTTGAATATTTGGTTAAATTTAAAAGTACTTATTAATATAACAGAGAATTAATAGAGTTGGTTATTGTAAACGTTATCAACATTATAAAAAAATTAATTAATTATATATGCATACCTTATTATTTTATTGCTTAAACTATTGCAATCGAGCCTGCATCAGAGAATTAATAAATAATAATGTTGAGAGAGTTGATCCTGTCAATTGAAATTTAATTACCTTGAGTGAACAAAAAATTATTGAAAGCAATTGATGTTAAGATGATCATATCGTAAAATGAGCTCTGTGAGCTAGAATCTCAGACACATTTTTATTTACGACAATTTTTGAGAGGTAGTAGTTGGAACTATACAATTATTGGAATTGAGGCAGAATAAAGTCAGAAGTAATTTGTTTGATTCTTATTAGATTGTAGCAATTTGTTTTGTATTTTTCTTCATTTCCACTCCAAAACATATAATTTAATTATATGTTTGTTTTATTGAATAATTCAATTTTCATATGAGGTTACTATTTATATGCCATTTGTCGTCCATGCTGGAGGAGCTTTATTGTTTAACCATGTGGTGTAAAGCCTTGTGGAATAATAACAGTAGTTCTTATTTAATTACTAATTTAACCAATAATAAAATGATAACATTTGTTTTCGGCTTAGGAACTGATTATTTCCCAATTTGGATTGTTTAGCAATAATCAAAATAAACCTTATTCTAAATGCCAATTTTATACAATATGCTTATATTGGGAGAAGTTTAATTCCATGCTATGTTGGAATGCAAGTAGAAAATTATTTCTAAAAATCATCGTTGATAACAAGAACACCACTATCAACCACTGCAATCACTTCTACCTCTCACTTGATTCTTGGTTTGGCTTAGTGGTTGCTGGTACCAAAAATTATGTTTTCATCCTGATCAATTAATCAAAGTATAAATCAAAATTGAGCTTCTTAAGAAGAGGTGGTCAATGGTTTAATTTTAAATAGTTTAAATAATATGACCAAATATTTTAATTAACCGTTACTTTATTGGAAGGATCCAAAAAGAAGAAAAATTCCTTTCTATCTTAAATTTACTCATTGACCTAAGGCTTACAATTAAAAACTGAAGAAATCAGCTCAGAAATTAAAAACTCCTTTGTACCCCGTGTTTTTAGTCATTCCTTTACTTATAACCAGAGACAGGACGTTTATGACTTTTATTTTTCCCTTTCATGACCTTTATTCTATGACTTTTATTCTTCTGCTTTGTGACCTCTATTTTAGAAAATCAGTTGTTTTATGACATTTTAGCCACAAGTATGACATTTATTTCACTGTGAAAATTTAGTATTTATATGAAGAGTTTCGTTATTTTGGAGGGTAAACAGTTCAAAAGAAAGATTCCAATACTTCATAAATTCAGAATTATATTTACAATAAATAATAAATAATAATAATTAGCAGAATGCTTAACCATTGTAAATACACTGCCAATTAGAGTGGCACATAGCTTCCTCGCATATACTTTAATGATTTTAGGCTTTTAAAATCCATTATTGCCTAATTTATTTTATTTCCCATCAATAAAGCCTGGTCACCTGGTCTCGAGGTCCATAGGCTCGCTGTGCTATTGAAGAGGTAGGTCAACGAGAGAAGTGGGGGAACCAAGCCACCTCCTACTCACCTTGTTTATCTCCCTCATCGCGTTCTCTCCATAATAAAAACTATTAATAGTTTTAGCGATCTTTAACTCTTCATAGCGGTGTCGCTGTTGGTTTTATTAAAAAATTGTTTTTGAAAAAAATGTTTGTCTCATTAAATATATGAAGTTAGATTTTTTCCCGACCTAAAAATCCATTTTAAATTTAAAGTTCACGTTTACGCAAACGTTGCAGGCAAACGCTTGGGCGGATAACGTTATCCAACGAACTTGTCCTGGGTATTGGTAAAATGAATATGTATACCAAATTTCATCAAAATCGGTCTACTTTTACTCAAGTTATCGTCACACGTTTCAGGGGACGCGGACACACAGACCGATAGACAGACAGACAGACATGAGACCAAAAATGTTCCCTGATGTCTGAAACGGATTTCTGTCTTGGAATTTTTAAAATCGGAAACATAAATGTTTTCGTCTTCAAAAGTGAGTACAATGCTTCCATTATCTTCGGTAAACTCGGAAGCAACAACTGTGTTGTTCTATATGCTCCAAAGTTAAATTGAAAACGAGTGGTTGGCAACTGTGAATTTCCTCCTAACTATTTTATCTAAGTAAAAAAAAAGTTAGAATATTTGATAATTTAGCTGCTTTGCATTTTTTAAATAACTTCTTAGTTTATAGGTACTTAAAAATTATAACCATAATATTAAAATTTACATGTTTTAAAATCTATTTTATTTTAATATGAATAATCATCATTGAAGGTTTATGAGGAGCTGGCAAAAAAAAAAAAACAATTTTTTTAAATTTTAAAATGTATACCTGATTTATTTCCCCCATAATAAAGGCCTAAGATTTCTAAAATAAATAATTGTTAAATTTATGTGTTAAAAATGTAATTTAATGTGTATAATTGTTTTAATGTCTATTGTTTACTTACATTGAGTATTTTTTTTTTAAATTTTAAAAATATTAATTTTTTTTATTTTTCAATTCCTCTATACCTTCAGCTTGTTAAAAGGTTTATGAACTCATTGTTACATATAAATATTGCTTTTTAAAAATCTAGTTTTATGCCTTATTCTAGCATTAAGGCTAATGGAAATTATCAGCAGACTGAAAAATCCCATTTTCACCTAACAAGGTCTGACAAGCGTAAAATGAGTGTTTAAAACTGCTTTTTTACATTTATTCTAAAACCCAATAAAGTAAATATGAGAAATTATTATTAAATAATAGTGTTTTTAGCATGAATCATGTCATTTTGATATTCAGCGATCCTCTATGATATTTTAAATATATATCCTAGTGTTTTTTTAACAACATTGTTTATTCCATTTCTTAAGAATAAAATTCTAAAGTACAAATTTCTAGAAAAATACAGGTTTTAATGAGGTGCATAAATATAGTTAATATGATATATTATGAAATAATTGTAAGGAAAATTTGATTGATTACTAATCTTTAGAAGCTGAAGTTATGTTTTGATTTAACATAAAAGTTATTCTTATTTATGTACCATTTCTTTCGAAGTGCATATCTAAAGCATAGCAAGTGCTATATTAAACTATAATTTAATAATTAAGAAAATTAAAAATTAGATTCTATATCCCTCTCATTATGATTACAATAATAAAGTCAAAATTTATCGTTTTTGTACTAAGTTATCTTTATCTTATTTTACCCATCCTTTTTATTTCCTTTCAATTTTTAAGTTTTTTTTTTTTTTTATATTATCACAAGATATCTTCCATTCTCAAGGAATAATAGATTTATTAGCTCAGATAAGGCAAGTGCCTTATTAGAGTAAATTTGAAAATGTATTGTGTTTAAATCAATTGTGGCAAGAGGAATACTAAAAAGGGAAATTTAATTGACCAGAAATAAAAGCTACTAGAAAGAAAATCAGTATCTTAGAGTTAAACTGTAGTATTTTATGTTTTGTTTAATTTGACTTTTCTACACTAACATAGTCCAGGGTGAGTAATCTGTAGGGTCATGTGTCCCATTTTGAACGGTACAGCTCTGTTATTTTAAGCTTTTCGGTTAAGTCCCGACGGTTTCCGAAAATGTCTTGTTTTGGGAAAAATTAGACATTTTCCAGAAGGTCTGGGTAAAATTAAAAACTTTTTCCATACCTAATCAGTTGGAAACATTTCCAATCTTAGTAATTATGTTATTTATTGTGAGGTATTACTAAACTAATAAACTAACAATTGGTTCAGATAACACCTTTACTTAATTTATTATTAATTTTGAATAATGGGTGTATTGAATAAAATCTATTACATTTTCCTCATGTTATTTCTTACTTTAATTTTGTGATAATTGATCTCAAAACAGAAAATGTTGTATATATTATGCATATTTTGCCTTAAAATTCCCAAAAGTATTCTAGGGGAGGGCCCCTGGCCTCCCTTTTCTCTGGGGGTTACAACATCTATACACCCTTTCCCCCCCATTTTAATGTCCCGTTTTGGACTAAAGTTTTTATGGCCAATCTGTGAAGTAAATCCTTGTTTTTTTAAAAATTAATTAATCTGAGTTATTTAGTGACTAACCCATTGTTAATTACAAAAAAAAAAAAACTCAATGTTTTACCTCTAAGGTACTAAAATATACTGATAATAAATATGTCTGCCTACTAAATCCATAAAATAGATAAAGGGTAGTGAAAATATTAGAAAATTAATTTATAACATCAAATGAGATTGAGACATTTTTAGTTTGATTTTTTTTTTTTTAGTAGTGATGTGCTATCAATAAAGAAATTAGATGATTTGGATGAATCAAAATATTCATTATTGATATTCATCTGGTCAAAATATTAAAGTAACAACATTTAAATTCTTCCTTACTTATAATTGAGGTAATATGTTTCCCAAATTAGTAATCCCAACAAAACACGTGTTAAACAATTAGCCAAGTCATGTAAAAAGTTGTAGGTTCAGGTTTAGCCAAGTCTCCCTCTGTCCAAGTAAGTTCTACTACAGTACATTTCGAGTTGAGACTTTTGAAACTTAGATTGGCCAACTTAAATGAAAAAAAAAAAAAATTAAAGCCACTAGGCCTGTGGGAGGGGTGGGGTCAGTGACATTTTTATTTGCCTAGTTGGCCCGACCTTTTAGAATTCTAGTTTTCTCATTGGCTCCCCACCCTAATTTTTTGGATTTTCATGTGCTGTCAAAAGTCACAACTCATAATGCGCAAACTTTAGGTCTTGATCAACAAGGCATGGTTCATAATTATCTAATGGATACTAAACCAACACACAGAATCACAGGAAAATAGAATGTGGATCAACTCAATTTTTCTGAATATTATATTCTCCTAATTTCAGTAGTTTGAAGTTTTTTTGGACTCAGGGGATCTTTAAGAAGACAGATCTGAGAAAACTGTTAAGAAGAGAAATGGTGGATTGCAACTGCAATGTATCTGTGTGGGTTTTTTTTAAATGTAATTGTGGGTTATGGAGAATAAGACCAAATCAAGAACTGGCTAACTTCAACCTTGGACAAAGTTAAGTTACAGAAAAAAAAAAAAAAAAAAAAAAAAAAAAAAAAAAAAAAAATGTGGGGAAAAAAAAGTTTGATGGGCGGGGCATGTAGAGAGGGTGGATTTGAGTTGCATTTCCAAGATGTTTGTTGGGAGGTAGAAGACTTACCAAACAGTCACATAAAATATGATTAGAAGACCCGGAGAAGGATCTGAAGAAATACTTATGAGTGCCTATTAGAGAAAGGTCCAAGACAAATTAGACTAATTAGTAAAAGATGTAAAAAAGGCCAAGGGTCTTCTTGGTCAAAATGTGCTGGAGAATAGTATTAGTAATCAGTGGCATCGCCAGGTGGGTGCAGCCCCCAGCAGGTTCCACACCCAGAGGGGTGTAAAATTTAAATTTTTTTGCTTCTAAGCTTACCGAGGTAACACTGTGGTTGTTTGATGTCTCCCAATTCAAAAATTCCAAGACAGTAATTTTTTTTAGACATCAGAGAACATTTTTGGTCCCGTGATTGTCTGTCGATATGCCCAATGTGTTTGCACATACACATCATCAGCACTTCTAAAAAAACCACTTGTCCCATTTTTTTTTTTTTAAATTGTTTGTCAGAATTAGCCATTGTTGGTCTTCTATAACCTCTATGCCCATTGGTTTCTCCCCACATACTCACTAAGTTTTTTTATGAACACATTACCTCTAAAATTACTAATCCGTTATTTAATAAATTTTAGTGGTTTGTCGAATATAGCCCACAGATGGTCCCACATTAATTTCAACCTGTGCTCATTAAATTTTGCTAAATTGAGACTTACTTTTATCCATGTGACAAATCGAAACAATTTGGACAGAATTAAAAATTAAAATAAATTAGACTGTAATGGGTTGTAAAAAGCATAACTTCATTAAAGTACGTGACAGGATGAGAGAAAGCTATGTGCCACACTAATTGACAGAATATTTATTTATTGTGATTTTAATTTTAATTCCAAGTTTACTGAAGGTAACAGAAGCTCTGTGATCAATTTTTTTGTCTCCGATTTCAAAAATTCCTGGAGAGAACTCTGATTTAGACATCAGGGAACATTTTTTCTAACCATCTTTTTTTAAAAACTATTTAACCGATTTTAATAAATTTGGAAGGTAGGCCATAATTACTCCATTGTTAGTCCCATAAAAATTTCAATTCATGCGCCCACTTTTTTTGCGTATGGTTTTAGTAACAACTAAATATTAAAAAGTACTTGTCCAATTTTAAAGAAATTTGGATAGTTTGTTGAAAGTAGCCCACAGATGGTCCCATATTAATTTCAATCGCCTGTGCCAATTTAATATTTCTTTAAAATAAGTGGTCCCTCGGAGCATGGAAACTGATCCAAAATTCATTTGACCATTCTTCCAATAATGAGAAACTATGTGTCATTCTAATTGGCTGACCATTTTTAAAATAACTTGTTGTCTCATTTTAAATAAATTTTGAAGATATTTTATTGTCTGTTTAATAATTTGATAATCAAATAAACAGGAGTTGAGTCAAACGGTTGGCCTAACGTAGTAACACGGATCAGAGTAGGCTATGACTGTTATGAGTGATGTGATGACAATAAAGTCGATGAGAGGAAACTACGTTACCTCAAAAAATTAAGGAGCACAAACTATGTGCCAACGAAGGCAACTTTTTAGAGCTTATCTGACCATGCTAGATGGCCATTTGTGACTTTTCTTTATTGTGTTATCTGCAGTACGCTAAATAAAACGCTGTTTTACTTGCAGTACGCTAAATAAAACATGCTCAGATTTTGATACACCAAAGAAAAAAGAATGAAAATAAAAGTTTTAAAGCGCCTAGCACAGCGGTTCTCAACCATTTTGAACCCACATACCCCTTTTAGCGAATTTTCAAAGAAAATTACGCTATTGCAATGGCTTCAAAATTTTTGTAATGCGAATTTTTGAAAAATTTTTCCATGGAAATCCGTTTTAGACCATTCTGAATCGATTCCTAAAATTTAACACTTTTTTTTATGTATGTATGTATATATGTATGTATATGTGTCACTCCAGACGATATCTCCCCTTAGGATGTTCTTAAAAATTTCAAACAAATTTTAAAATGTCAATAATATCAAAAGAAAGGATGAGTTCGTTGGCCAGAATTTTTGGAGTCCATTTAGGTGTCAAATTTTGACCATATAGGGTCAAAAAACGTGTTTTTTCCATTTTACCCCCCTTTTATGTGAAAATATGATAAAAGTGTAAATAACAACAATTACTGTACTCTTAAAGAGCTTTCCAATGACATTCATCTTGAAGGGTAAATACTATTTTGACTTTTGTACCCCGTACCCCTGTGTACCAATTTTTTTTTTCACCCGAGCAAATTCTAAACCAAAATTTTCCTACATTGTCATAAGCCAATAAAACGCAGATTTCTTTGAAAATTCGCTCATTAAGTCATGGTGCATGACTGGACTTTTTGTGTATCATTAACTGTGTGTAACCCCTAACTAACAACAACACCTTATTTTTTTTTATAAATATTTGTTATATTAGATAAAGTGTTATTTAACTACTGCTAATATTGCTACATTATAGAAACATCTATGAATAAAAAGACTTTTTAATTGACATTTTATTAAAAGTTTTGATTTATTAGACAGAAAAGTCGAATGGAAAGAATCGATTCAAGGATAATACTAATCGAGTTAAATAATCTATTCAAGGCAAACGATTAATCGAGTAATCCAATCTGTATTGGCCAATGGCCATCCCTACTTACTGACTATTGTTCCAGTCTAACTCCAACCACAAGTACACTAGTAATAAGCATCGTGTGTCCTTTTCATGACGCAAAAACTGTTGACACAATGAAATTCTAGCAATCTAGCAAATGTACCAATATCATTTTTTGGGGGTTTTTGCTAGTTAACCGCATACCCCTTACAGATTTTTATGTACCCCCAAGGGGTACACGTACCACAGGTTGAGAACCGCTGGTCTAGCAGGTGAAAAAGTAACCTAGCTTTTACTTAAGAGTTAATAAGGCCATTGTGTAGTTAATAACCCATTGTATGTTGTTTTGCCGATGCCGTCTTTAGTGACACCAGTGTGCTTAAATGAGATGCCTGGACACCTCATTTATTATCTCCATTCCGTTATTAAAGTGGTTTATATGCCGTCAAATTTGAAACCTGACTTAATCTTAACAGATTATAATAATGCGATATGTAGAAGAGACATGATTATTTGTAGAGAAAAAAATGAAGAAAAGAAATTAAATCATCATCCCAATAGGGCAATCGAATGGAAAGAATCGATTCAAGGATAATACTAATCGAGTTAAATAATCTATTCAAGGCAAACGATTAATCGAGTAATCCAATCTGTATTACTAGCATGGCCCTAGTAAGGGCCATGCTAGAGTGCATGGGCATACAAATATTAAACCCAGGAAATATTCAATTGTTTTTCAGGAATGAAAATTAATTCAAATTTTGCAATTATACAATCTCAGAACTTAATGGAAGATCCTGAACCTGAACTTTAAAAGCTTATTCTTGATATAAAAGCGACCTTGATGAGTTTCAGGAGAAGAAGTTGATCTGCCAAAGAAGGTTTTGTAATTCAGGAGACTCCTTAAAGCAACAGGCATTGCAATGGCACAAGCAAGTGATTGGACTTTAATAAGGAGGAGTATGATTTTTGTGGTTCACTCCCAAACTTTCCTTTAGCTTTTAGTTATTATTATTTAACTATTTGTGTGTCTGTAGCATCTTGTGAGAGAAGTTTTTCAAAACTCAAGCTTATAAGGAGTTGCCTAAGGTCCAACATGAGCCATGCTAGGCTTTGTAACTTAGCTTTGATAATGTTTTAGCTAAAAATATTGATTTTGATACTATTATATCTAGGTAAAAGATGTTTCATTTTAAGCCTAAAACAATGAGTCTATTAATGTTGTTGATGATAAGAAAAATTTAAGCTACCTTTGAATGTAGCTGTAGGATTGTAAAAATAATACTAAAAAACCACATAAAAACTGAAAAGGTGTGGGACAGGGTTGCAGTGGCGTACGCAGGGGGGGGGCAAGGGGCCCTGGCCCCCTCCCCCGAAATGATTCCATAACTTGAACCCGCAATACATTTAAAACCAGTACAAATGACAGACAGATAAGATGCATTCGAATTTTCTGTAAATATTTTTTAATTAAAGGTTAAAGGAAATAATTAAGTAGGTATTATATTAGGGTGGGTATGCAATCACCCCAAATGCGCTCGGCCAGGATTTTGCCGATGGAATTAAATTTATTATACACTATACCGGCCCGATTATCGATTTTAGAAGAAATAAATAATAAAATTTATAACCCTCAAAGAAATTTTTTAGCCTTCTTTTATCATGATACTACACCCCCAACATTTTTGTGTAAGAATAATTTAGTGGCACTTTTATTATTGAGTAAAATCAGAGAAATAAACGCAATTCTTTCTTGCTTTGATGAAGACGAAGACACAAAAGAAGTATATTAAAAATTAGATGCCATTAAATATTCTTTTCAGAGAGAGAGAGAGAAAGAAAAGAAACTGCAAACTAATTGGGGTTGAGAGTTATAATTATTAGGCACTTATGAAAACAAAGGGAGGATGTTATGGTGGTGTAAAGGACTACATATTTTCAGGTTGGCAATGGGCTTTAGAAGAAAACCTATAACCAAAACAGTAGGAATTTAATCATTCCAGACGAACATTCACCCAACCGCTAGTTATCGAATCATGGATACCTGTCATTACACAAGCTACGAGGTTTGAGAAATTTGTATTTTTCACTTCCTCTTAAGTTGTAATAAAATTAATTCATTTATCCCTAGGCATTATGGTTGGTCATTAATTTAAACTTTATTTTTTGATACACAAACAAATTTCGCTAACTTGAGTCTAAAATATTTATATTATTTTAAACCTAATTCTGAAAATCATAAATTTGAAGAAACTAAAATTCTAAATCAAATTGCTTTTGTAGGTTTTTTCCCCAGAAATAATTTTTAATGTTTACACAGAGCTAACATAGATTAAACCAAACATTCTGGAAATTAGGTTGGGAAAATATTTTAATACAGATAAAACAACTTAGGGGAAGAGATGACTTTTATAAAAGGAATTTGTTATTGAACTATAAAAATTTTTTAAATCATAAATCGTCAAAGATTTTGTTGACAACAATAGAACATTTTTAAATGCCAGTTATAGGACCTGATTGATGACTAGAAAAACTATAAGCAAACCAACATTAGAAGAAGAATTAGAGTGCTATGGTGTACACAAAATTTGGGGTGAATACTAATTATACACTTCAGTTAATACTTTTTCTTTTGAAAACTTATTTATATAAGCTAACATTATACATAATTCCCCCCCCCCCCCCCCCTCTTCTTTTTCTATTTGTGTATTCAGAGGTATTTTTTACGATGAAATAAAAGCTAATAGCAAATATATAAGCAAATGTATTAGCATACATTTGCTATTATTTATTAATTAAAAAATAAACAAATTACTATACTGTAATTCATCAAAGTTAAAGCCCACCTGTCATATACGTATTTTACATATAATTATCTTTTAACTTAAGACATAATCAATCTCTGCTCTTTAATTCTCTTAACATTTCTGCTTTTAATAAACTATTTTTTATAAACTAGCATTTTAGATAATATAATTGAATAATATTCCTCTATTTGGATTGAAATAAATTCTAGCATTTGATTAGGAGTTAAAGTTGGAATAAAATGAAAGATGGAAAACTAAAAAAATAATGGAGAAATGTTGACAATTACTAAGATAATGTTTGAAGATAAATTTAGAACTAAAGACCATTAAGCTACAATTAAATTAGCAATTAACACAAGAGGTTACAGGTAAAATTTGTAAACCATGACAGGAACCATCTGATCTTAAAACCACGAATAGAAGCACAGCTGAATTTATGTACAAAGTAGTATTTTTAATAAAACTGTTCGTTTCGTAAAATTGAGAATAGATGAGATATGAGATAGCACAAGAACAAACAAATATTATCTTTCCATTACATATATTTAAATCTGTATACCACTGTATTGCATTCAACGTCTAATAAAAACTAGTTTTGAATAGAATTGAAAAAATACCTAGTCGGTTTTTCTCAGCTAGGTACGATACAATTATTTTACGATTTAGTTAAGGGTTTCACAGAACCTAATCATTTATCTAATATATAGATTTTACAAATGTAAAAATTAAGATGTAATTATTCACGCAATATTTAATTATAATCACGTTTTACAGATTTAGCTATATACTCGTAAATATATTTCTATAGATTTTGGTTAGTAAAAGTTTAGGTAACTACGTAATTACGTTATAGCTCCATGTACTTCTATACATCATATATTTCTACACATTTGGTTTTGATTATTATATAGATATAGAAGCACTTAAGTTATTATCTTAGTTTTATAAATATAGTTATGTTTATGTTAGTACAGGTAACTAAATTTTTGTATAGTTACTGCTTAGGCTAATTTATATAAACAATTTTTAGGCTATTTTTTTATATACAATTATTCATTTGTCGGATACCTGTAATACTTATATTGACTTAAGTTAAGATTTTTTTTAATTTCGTTTAAGCACTTTCTAATTTTATACCTTAACTTTTGACTTTAGATTATAATATTCAACTTTTCATAAGAAACAAATAGTTGTAAGAAATAAGTAGTGTATAATAATATGGAATTTATAAAAAAAAAAAAATTATTGTTCATTAAAATGGAAAAAAAATCGCCCTTATTTACATATAATTATCTTAATTATCTTTTAACTTAAGACATAATCAATCTCTGCTCTTTAATTCACTTTCTTTAAGTGGTACCTATATGATCACGCATTTCTTTATAGTAGTGTTATAGTAGTCTTTATAGTAGTTTTTATACTTTAGTTTTACGATTATCAACATATAATCATTTTTAATTAGTCAGCATTAACCGATGGTAATAAACTAGTAACTTAAAAATAACAATACTGAATATGATATTATTATTATTTGGCTATTTTTTTACGTCCCGATCAATACATCATTAGGTTATTACAGGACGGAAGATTAAACCCTTTTATTCATCTACTCGATGAGTTCATCAAACATGTCTCACCTAGCTGGGATTCGAACTCACAAAATATGTCAGTGTTTAGACCTTGGTTTCACTATGATAATAATACATTTGTATTTCTTTTATTAGCCTGAAGATGGGAAGGCAGGAGCAACTGTTGAATAAGGAAGCGATGTGTTCCTAATCTAAACCTTTTTGGAAGCCAAGACTTATTATCAGGGGATAGGGGAGATTTACGTGCTACCGGTAATCACCAGAGAGAGCTTGGAGGAGCCCGATGGCATCAAACAAACGTAGGACTTAAGGGCGGTTACGATGTGTTCGAGTGATGATGGAAAGACTAGGGGTACTGCATTCGGTGAAGCCAATCAACGTTGGAACTCTCAGGGCCCTAACAGCAGGTGTTACGAATATGGAGGCAGGCTTGAACATACCTGGGGAAAGAAATAAATTACATTTCCAGTTAACAAATATGTAGTAAGAAAGTATCATTAAATAATGGTATTAGCATTGATTTAGGTTTTTTTTTTTTTTTTTTTTTTTTTAAATTAACTTGTGAAAAGTATATGTGTTTGATCATTAATGTAACAATTATGAGATATTACCAACTCCTGGAATTTAACCCCCTCACAGCATTGTACTTGTACACACATTGATATTTCATTGTGTTTCCATACTTCTACTACTACGTGTTCCTTTTACTTTCATTGATGCTTTAAAAAAAGTAGAGATTTTCAAATATTGTTTAATTTGTCATACCTTAAAATTATACGTTAAAATATGACTTCATCTCAATGATTATCAGTTTGTCATTTACTTTTTTACTAACCATTGAAATCATACCCTAACAATAATATAGGCTCGTAATAAAGTAATGTTTATAACAAAGATAAAATATTAAATAAAGAAATGTTTTTTGTTATTATTATTTTCTTTTTTCATTTGATTATATGAGTTTGCAATATTTTATGTGCACTATGGCTATCATTGTGATAGCTTTAGAACAGAGGTTCTTTTTGACAGTTTCGGGGAAAAAGTTGCTGAGAGAATAAGAAGAAAAAAAAGTGTTTTCTCCCTTGAGTTTTAAAAGTAAGAAAGTGCTAGGTGGAGAAATTGTAATGAAGTTGAGAGAAGGGTCGGTTCAGGGCCAGCTGGGGGTGTCGCGGAGCTGGAACGGGGGGCGCAGGGCCGCCCTGATTAATGGTTCTTGGACCAGTTGGCACCCCCCTCACCCTGCCTCATGATAATATCGCAGAGTGCTCCTACGCTAAACTCAAACCTACCCCCTACTCCCAAACATGGAAAAAAATGGTGGACCGGAAAGTGCCACAGGAAAGTAAGAGAAAAAACCAGGCCGAGTTGTCCTCTAGAAAATCTCGACACTTTCCTCTCTCTTGACATTTGTTTATTTATTTTATACGTCAGCTTAAAGAATGAGAAAGTTATATTGTCCTATTATTAGTGATATTTTGTGCTATAGCTACAAACTAAGAACAAAAGGCAATGGTTTTTTTAAAACTTTAAATTTAAATTCTGATGTAACGAAACCAAACGATTAAAAAGTATATAAGAAAGAAGTAATAAATCGTTGTGACTGTTAAATATTTTATTTTATACATATATAAAACTAGCAAAACCCGGCATACATTGTCCTGCCTATGTATAATTATTACTTCTGTATATTTAAATATGGGTGATGTGTATGTAATCTAGAATCTATATTCGTTGTAGAATAATGAAAGATGGCTTATACTGATTACTGATGAAATTCCATATTTTTTTATTGGTATAAATAGATAATGAACTATATACATTTTTTATTTATAAATCACGTGAATGAACAATATTATTCACTATTCCATACGCTAAATAAAACTAATGCTAATTATTAGGGTAACGCGAGTGGATTGATGGTTTTCGTTTTCTGATTTGGTGTAAATAGAAAAGTATAGCATGTTTTAATGAAAAATCTAATCTTAACAATTCTGCACTTGTAAAACCTTTAAAAAATATTTTTTTAAAAAATAATGTGGTAGTTACGTAAGATATTTTATCTACAATTGATACGAAATATAAACATTATATCTTTGTTTACATGTACTTGTATTCATTGCGCATGCGCGCAGTGGCGTAACTATGGGCCCGCGCGGGCCCGCATTGCGGGGGGCCCCCAGCGTCAGGGGCCGCCACATTCTAACTGGAATTACTATCCTTTTACCAACGTCGAGGGGGCCCCCAATCCTGAATGCAAGGGGTTTTTTTTTTTTGTTTTTTTTTCTCATCAGTTTTTTTTGGCGAGGAGGGGCCCCCGAAAATTTCTCGCGGGGGGGCCCCCAATGGTCTAGCTACGCCACTGCATGCGCGTCTCATAGTTCTGAATAATTCCTCTTCTTTACCACGCTAGCGCGGTAAAGAAGAGGAATTCTTCAGCTTTACGCACGGTCAGCGAGTTTGTTTACATTTAACAAAACTAATTTGCTGTTTTTTTATTAAAGTAACTGTTTATATCGAGTTTTTAGTGAAAAACAATGAGTGAATCAAGTGACTTTGACGAAAATGTGGTGAATAATACTCCTCCAGAAATAATTAATTCGGCAAAAAATACAACTCAAGAATTAATGCCATCTTTATCAAGAGAGAGATACGAACTTACATACAGCAAGTTTATTTTTTTCTGTATTTATTATTTAAATCTAACAATCGTAGATAAAGTACGGTACGCAACTCGTGCGAAAACGGCATTTTGCATTGCTCGTGTGGTTTTACCACCCTCGCTCTCTCTCGGGTGCAAACTCCACACTCGCATGAAAAATGCTACTTTCCGCACTCGACGCGTAATGTACTATTATTCATAGTAATGTAAGCAATTATATACTAATTTCTTAAATCCTAATTTAAGGAAGAAGAATTTAAATACTAATTTCTATTAAATACTCTCAAAGAGCTTTCCAAAACATGATGCATGAAGGGTAAATACTGTTTTGACTTTTGTACCCCATACTTTGTACCCATGTGTTCGAAATTTAAATTTCAAAATCATAAAAACCTGCTCCATGAAAAAATGTATTGAACAAACAAATTCATTTTTTTTACCACTTGAACCTGAGTCTACAACATACATTAGGTACCATTTGTACCCAAAAGTACTAAATGTACACAAATTATTTTATAATCGAGTTCCTGGCATCAAATAAAGCACGTATACCAATTTTCATTCAAATCGGATCAAAAATAGTAATATTTATAATTTTTAATTAATTTTGTTCCCCACTTTTCCTTTTTACCCCCTCTTACGTGAAAATATGACAAAAGTATACATTACAACAATTACTTTACTCTTAAAGAGCTTTCCAACGACATGCATCATGAAGGGTATATACTATTTTGACTTTTGTACCCCTGTGTACTAAAATTTAAATTTTGAAATCATATAATCCTTCTCCATAAAAAAATACATTATATGTGCCAACTTTACTTTTTTACTTTTATATGTGGTCAAACGGTGTCGAAGTCTATAAATCACAGACAAACAGATAGATAGACAGACAGACAGACATCCATTTTTATGAATATAAAATGTGGGTTTGTTTTCATCGTAAAAAAAGAGTTCTTCTTATAAGTATCTTATCTAATACGAAAAAGTAAATAATATTTGTACAAATATGTATAAAAAAGAAACTGTTGTTGGTCGTTTTATTGGATGTTTTTCTTAATTTAATCTCTGACGGAAGGAGAAGTGAAAACTTTTATACAGCTTTTATATGAAATATATATACCCAAGTGTTATATATATTTGTAATATACTCTTCAATACCTTTCATTTGATACCCCACTCAAAAATTAAAAAAAAAAAATGTTTTTCGTGTGACGTGATTTATCCGCCATTTTGAATTTGATCAGCTGATAATTTTGAGTTCGCTATATTTTTCCTGTCTGTGCGTCAAAACGATCTTTAATATTGGAAAGTTTAATGTTTTTATCTCTTTTGATTCAAAAGTTATTGGAACCGTACAGTGACAGACATAGGAACGAAACTATAAGGGTTTCTTTTTTTGGTTTTACCAACGAAACTCTAAAAAGGCATTTTTGCATATAATAAATAGCCTCCAAACAATTATCAATTAAATATGCAATGCGATTAGATTAGCAGGGTATTTTAATTTTAATAATGGAATGAATGATGTATGATGTAGTCCTACTTATAAAAACTATTTAGGTATTTCATTCAATCGCTTGGACAACATGGTATTACAAAACACTGCCACTTATTCCTAGCGTGAGCCAAGCGCGGGGTGATGTGTCCATATATTATATAAAACTAGCCTTTACGCGTGCTAGGAATCAGTGGCTAAGATTCTATTATCATGCAGACCAAGCGATTAAATGCCATAACTAAATAGTTTCGTCTCGAAAGACTTCATAGAGAAGAGTCAGGACCATATTAGGCATAATTTATTCCATTATTAAGTTTAAATAACCCTTTGAATTGCAATCTGGAGGCTATTTATTACATGCAAAAATTACTTTATTTTATTGTAAGCGCGATAAATAACCATTTTTAATCAAGATAGAATTTAGTCTCACAATTATCTAAATAGTGCATTAAAATATGTAGTAAATGTATACAGTTTATAAACCTGATATTCAGCTTCGAGAGCTTTCTTATAATGTACAGAGAAAAAAAAAAAAAAATCATTCAAATCAGTTCTGATTTAATTATTTTTGGAATTAAAAAGTTAATAGTTCAACCGTAAATAAAGCAAGTGGTAAAATATAATAGTATTTAAACAAAATGTTTTTATGTTACAATAACCAATATTTGTTTTTAAAAAGAGGGTATTAAAAGTCACAATATTTTTTAAAAAAAATATCTTATTTAATAATTCAGGTTCTACTATTTCTTTTTTTGTTGCAACAAAGTCTTTTAATATGCGCTAGATATTAGCGCACACAACTGCATAAAAATCATTTGATTCTGTTCTGCCAGTTTTGCGTCTATAAAGACAAATCGTGAAGACACTAATTTCCGGTCTGTATGTCTGTCAGTAGTTCTGTCTGTCTGTATGTCTATTTGTATGTCTGTTTGCATGTCTAATATGTGCCGCAGGTCTAACTTTATAGGCGCCAATCTGCCTAAACGAAATCCTTCAATTTTAAACATCGGTGAGCGCTAATATGTGGCTCATGTTTGAGTGTTCGTTTTATCGAAAAATATTGAGTAAAACCTGAGTTATTAAATATAATATATAATATAAAAAAGGTTGTATTTTTTTAAAAACTAGCGTTGAAAATGAATTTCATAACAATCGTGGTAATTGATTATTTTCATTTGGTCCCATTTAAGTTCTAACCTTTGCCACCCATTGGTTTCTTTTCCGCATGCGCACTAAGTTTATTTTATTAACACTTAGATCTCTAAAAGTACTCATCTCATTTTTAAAAAAATTGGGATGGTTTTGTCGAATGTAGCCTACAATAATTTGAACTAAATTGAATTTTGCTAAATTGATACTTTTACTAATACATACTCAATTTGACAGATTTAAAAAAGGGAGGGGGGGGGGGGGTAGTAAAATAAATGAGAGAGTAATGGGTTGCAAAAGCACAACATCAATAAAGTATACGAGATAGGTACGCGAGGAAGCTATTTGCCACATTAATTGGTAGACAATTTTAAATTTGTTTTAAAAGAACAAATTAATTATCAATATTATGATAACTATTAATTAAACAGCTTTCTTTTAAAACACAAATTACTTAAAAATTAAGCCGAATCTTTTAATCAAGAAAGATATTTCGAAATTTTATTTCCTCCGGCTAGGATGTCGCAAGAATTCTCATTTCTGATAAGATATTTTTTTCGCATCAGTTCAGTGTAAATGGTACACTCCACCATCTTGGTTGGGAGAGGTGATCAATGGTTAGAAGGAAGAGAAGGGGTTGATTTAGATTAGCTAAAGGTAAAGGAAGTAGAAGCCCTGGGGCCCTGGGTGGAGAATCAAGGGAGAGATGTGTTCTATCAATTTAATCAGGTGGTAGAGTTGTGTAGTGTGGGGTGGGGGATGTGTTGTGGAATCAGCTTCCAAGGATGGTGATGGTATGAGCCTGCCGAGGTTGGAGTAGGCAAAAGCATCAATAATGAGGCCTCCACCAGATTACCTTCCTCTCTGATGCCTTTCCAAACGCAATTAATCATTTGAACCACCAACATTGCGCACCCCCTTCTCCCGACCGGCTCCGCTATTATATGAAAATTAATAATCATTAGATGCTTTATGGTTGCTGTGGTGAGGAGACTGACTTCGGGATGCTTCTTTTCAAAGAGCCGAGAGACTGGATTGTGGCGAGGTCTTCGCGTGTGGTCCTTCAACAAAGAGTCTTAGCCATCAAGCTCCAGTCAACACAAAACCCAGAATACCGAAAATAAGACAGAATTTTCTTTAGAAGTATCGCCGCCATCTTTGTTTGTTTGTGTTTGTCTATTCTATTCTCTATTTTTTAATAAAAATAAAAAATAAAATCCACCATCTTTGTTTACATTTTTTTGTAATTTTGATACAATAGAAGAAAGAGAAATCCATTTATTTCACAAATCAAAATAAATTTCAGATGGACCGCAAGCGTTTATTTTACATCCGGATAGTTTTTTCCCAGATTTAATTATTGAAAAAGTACCTATTTTTACAATTGAAACAAATTTAAGGTTTTTCTAGAGCGGCGCTTCAACTTAATTTAATTGCTATTGTTTCATTAAAGGAACTCATTAACTAATAGGTTGTTCTAGAAATGAACACATACGAAACTGGACTGAGTTTCATTCATTTATTTTCGGTATAAAGGTTGCCATGGATCAAAAGTTTTTCTCATATACTAATAAATTTATAGAAATATGAAACTTCATGAGTCTTAGTAACAAAAAACAATTTAAAAAATTTGAAATAATCACTGAGAATAGTAGAAGAGGTGGGTTTATACTAAGAGGGGAGCTATAAGGAAAAATAATATTTTTGGATAGAGTTAGTAGAAGAGTAGTAGTGAGAATTAGTTGTGCTTTACTTGGACTTTAATAATTATATTAGTTTTTAATTTTAAACTTGAGAGATGAGACCAGAGATTTTTATGTATTCTATTCAGAGATATCCATTGACTTCAAGATTATGAAAACTTAAAAATCGTCACTAAGCACATGTCTTGAGTTGAACACGTCAACTCAGTGTTACGCGCTGTGTGTGTGTGTGCTGAAAGCATCTTCAAGGATGTTTAGAATCGTAGTGTTAAGTAGAATCAATAACATAAACTGACCAATGGAGAGAAGAATTGCTTATCTATTCTGTCTTTCTAAAACGGTGATTATCCCTGGTTTTCCCGGGCGTTTCCTCTGGGTTGGTAATTGTTGAGTGATGCAATGCAGCAAGTGCTGCTTTGATCGGCGTTCCTTTGTCGAGCTAGTGATGTCGTTGAAGTCCTAATGTGTCTGTTACGTCTCCTCTTGCCTAGTGCTTGGAAAAGGCATTTATCAGACGGTTCCAGGGCCGAGAAAGGGTAAATCTAAATCCAACATCTTCGTGAAGTTCTCCGTTTTCCAGCAGCGAAGCTTGTTTATTACTCTGCTATGATACTTGTTGATAGATGAAAGTTTACACGAATATATTCGAATCGGACAAGATGGCCGGTTTCCTTGGATTTTATTTTCACGGTGGATGATTCTGAATATGATTTCTTTTCTAGAAGCAATTCTTAGCTAGGGCTGTCTTCAGATATTGGTTGTCTTCGTTCCACAAAATCCTGTCGCGGATTCTTAAGCTCCTTGAAACTAAAGAGTTGATGACAGCTTTCTTTTAAGTCGGATGGTGGTGTGGATCTTGTTTTTTTATTTTGGTTTTTTGACTGGTTAGATATAATATAAATTAGAAGCTATTCTATTCTAAACAAAATTTCTCCACAGTTTGAACAGAAATAATTTAAATTGAAATAAATAAATTACTAAATGAAAAGCGTGGTTTAATAAATCCTATCATTGACTAGTCGCAGCTAGTTTCTATCATATCAAGTCTAATTCAAAAACGTATTGTTTAATTCAAATGCGGAACAAAAGACAATATGTCAAGCATCGGTGCCACCAACTGTGACATCCAACCATCAATTATAAGTCAATTAATGACATGTATCTGATGGATTCACCGGAGGACTTAGCTACATCAGGCAACTTCCCCCGTCCAGGATCCCTCCTCTAATA
Source organism: Gerris lacustris (assembly GCA_951217055.1). Taxonomy (NCBI): domain Eukaryota; kingdom Metazoa; phylum Arthropoda; class Insecta; order Hemiptera; family Gerridae; genus Gerris; species Gerris lacustris. The sequence continues at coordinate 64,904,734 of OX578277.1, read as the reverse complement.
ATTCTGTGTTCTAATGATTAATAGACAAATTGCCTTGTCAAAATTTCGACCTTTTGACCCCGAATACTATTCTCAGTCACCGGTAGTTTTTTTATACGGTCCCCCGTACCACTCTCAAAGTCAATTGGGCAAGGAATCATCTCGACTTCAACACAACTAACCGCTATTTAGAATTATTAATCACTACTAGTGACAATAGGTTCCCTTTTCTTAGTCAATAATTATCATTAATTAATGAAATAATGATATAGGTAGCTGAATCAATCTCTATTATCATTATCTAAGATATTGCAATTGATTTGTGGCAGATTTAAAAAGACAAAAAAAGAAAAGATAAATTATTTAAATATGTAATTAATAGAAATATATTAGTGGCTTACTATTATTAGTGTTATTTAATAATTTTTGGGATAATTTAAACAAAAAATAATAATAATAATAATTAAGGAAAATAATTCTCAGACCATTCTAGATTTTTATATAGCGTGTATATATATATATACTTAATACATATATACAAATACATATATATTTAAAGCCATACAAAAAGGCCATAAATATACCGAATGCAAATTGATGATTGTTTCACACTCTAAACATACTAACAAATGGTTTCACGGGCCTGAAATAGCTGGTATAATTTTTATTAAAATTATTTTCAATTGGCTTAGAAATGAAATCTTTTGTTATTTATGCATAAAAAGATCACACTCAAAAATCACGTACTTTGTTGTCTTCATGTTCATTTTTCAGGCCAATTCTTAATATTTTTCAATATTCACTTTTTGACAAATTAAATGTTATATTTTTAATTTATATTATTCGAATAATAATTAGATTATGGCTTGAAACGTTTTAACCTGAAATTTATTATTATTTATAATATAAAATATTTATCATTAATGGAAAATAATTATTATTTTTATTCCACAATTGTTATTCACACAATATAATTGAAGCAATCAGATTTTAATATTTTGGTAAAAAGGTTTTTAATTGTTTATAAGTGTAAGGGATATTCCTGAAAATCATTTTATAAATAATGAAGGTAATATGTACACAACTCAAAAGGCTATTTCTTGTAAATAAAGCTCCTTTTATTGATTGAAAAGAGATAAGCTTCCTTAATACTGGTGTTGAAAATTGTATTGATTTTGTGTAAGAATGTAAGGATGGGATGGAGGGCTTTGTAGGTCCAATTCATAGCGTGTCATGAAGAACCAATATCACAGGTCCGAGGAGCCACTCTAAGGCTTGTATTGTGTATTCCACACAAGAAAAGGGCCCTCAGCCTCAAGCCACTATGGCAGCCCTCTTTTATACACCAGTCCCTTCTTTTACCCAACCTTTTTCACCATTTTTAGCTTTTAAACCTTAGCTGTAAACCGACAAAAAAATAAGAACATTCTACCATTTATTTTTTTATCTTTATTGGGGAAAAATATATCTGCAGTAGGATTCAACCGTGAACATTTTCGTTCTTGTGGAACAAAAAAGTATCCTAATTTTTTATTTCGGTAACAAAACAGCCCTTCTACAGAGAGTATTTGACTGCCATCATAACTCCGGAGGACGTTATAGCTGACCTTTGGATCTGCTACTTAACTATTATCTTACTCGTAAGCTCTAAATAAATTAAATTTGACTTCTAAGTGTGTTTGCACAATATTGTGCAAACACACTTAGAAGTCAAATTTAAATTAAATACTTAATTTGTATTCATAAACATAAAATAATAATTAGTGGTGATGGTTTCTTAAGATCCGTATGCAAACACGAGGACCTTTATACATTCCTGCGCTAGTCTGTCGGTAACGCTCCTGATCTCCGACAACACACAACTCCTGAACACACAGGTTACTACTAATGCACACAGGTTATTACTAATATCCCAATCCCAGAAAAATTATAGGGAAGCCCCAAAAATTCATCCCTGAAAAACTAGGGGTTGAAATTATTTTTAACGTAAATGCGTCATGTGGGGTGTAAAATAAAATAAATGATTAATTTTTGTGTAAAATAAATTATTTTATCTACGATTGATAAGAAATATAAACATTATATCACTGTTTAGATGCGTTGAAAGTAATTATTTACGCACTTGTATTTATTGCGCATGCGCGTCTCATAGTTCTGAAGAATTCCTCTTCTTTACCACACTAGTGCGGTAAAGAAGAGGAATTCTTCAGCTTTACGCACGATTAGCTAGTTTGTTTACATTTAACAAAACTAATTTGCTGTTCTTTTATTAAAGTAGCTGTTTATATCGAGTTTTTAGTGAAAAACAATGAGTGAATTAAGTGACTTTGACGAAAATGTGGAGAATAATACTCCTCCAGAAATAATTAATTCGGCAAAAAATACAACTCAAGAATTAATGCCATCTTTATCAAGAGAGAGATACGAACTTACATACAGCAAGTTTATTTTTTTCTGCATTTATAATTAAATCTAACAATCGTAGATAAAGTACGGTACGCAACTCGAGCGAAAACGGCATTTTGCATTGCTCGGGTGCAAACTCCACACTCGCATGCAAAATGCTACTTTCCGCACTCGACGCGTAATGTACTATTTTGTATTAATTAATTTGTGTCTTTGAAAGTTTCGTTTTTCGTGTCTCCCCTCAACGGAAAACTATAATCATACATATCAACGGAAAAATAATCATAGCTATTCTTTGTCAAAAACCAAAACGGTTATATTAAGGCATTTTCCATAAGTCGCATATATAGTGAAAAAAATGTGGCCCTCCAAACGACATGTAGTGAAACCACATGTAGTGGTTTCATTGCGTATTGACAAAATGCCTATTATAACATTTGCTTCTCGTCATTAATTGTTCAAAGATTATAGCTAAAACAAACTTTTAAATGGCCTTAATCTTGATATGGCTGGCCCGATTATGCAAATGAACTCGTCCTATTTGTAGAATTGCCTAGGACCCTTTGCGTGAGCTGAATGCACCTACTTACTTAATATATTGTATTATGTATCTTCTTAAAGAAATTCATGTGGTGGGCACATCAACTAGATTTTTCTCACCTTAAATTTCTAAGATTAGACGCATTTGTTTGGTATAAAATTTATATTAGTAAAGTATTAGTATCACAGTTCAATTTAAATTAAACAGCGTAATCGCTTCGAACTGATAAAAAGGGGGAGGGGGGGGGGGGGGGGGGGAGGAGCTTTAACTGCCCTGAAACTGATAAAAAAGACTTAAGGGGAGCTTTTTAAACTACTAGTTACTGTCAACTCAGCCCCCCTTTTCTTTTACTAGTGATAAATTGATAATATAATTAGTTAACTGTTATCTATACTATTAATTTATCATGTCTCTAATGATATTAAGATAAAGCTATTAGTTTTTTTTGTTCATTTAAAATTTTAAGTGATCAGAAAATTGCTGTAGATTTTTTTTTTTTTTTTTTATCCTTTTCACCTTGCATTTGATATTATAGCTAATTTTATCAAATTAAATTTTAATTAATTAAAATTTGTTTTGTTTTTCTCTAAATGAAATGAAAAGATCATTCTCGTTATATTTTTATCTTTACCTTAAATTACTTTATATATATTTTTTTTAAAAAAGGGTAATTTGAAATGGGTGGGTAATACAGAATAGGGGTTAAAAAAACAACCAAGTTTCATTGCAGAATTAACAGTCGAGCAGTATAATAATAGATAGATACAAGTATGAATATTAGATTAAAAATATAGATTTATAAAATAGTTGGTTAATGAAGTTGTGGCCTGGTCCACATTATGGTTATTCCATATCAGCCGAACTGGTAAGTATGTCATATTACCCACGAGGCAAACCTAAAATTTTTAATGCTCTTTGGAAATAACTAGGGGAAAAATAATAAATATTGCATGAGTAGAAATTTATACATAAAGCTTCTAATAATAAATATTATCAGATATTTAAAAACTTACTTATTAGAAACGAAATGGTTTCAATAACGGCGGAACTGAGTGGTCAACTATTAATGTTAAGAAATGAAATATAAGGAGCAATTGTAGGTGCCGTATTTATGAATGAAACATTTTTAGGGTATAACTTAACTTAAAACGTTATTTACTCAAGATTATAGAGATTACAGAGTCATTAAGATTACAGATTACAGATTATTAAGATTACACAGTCTCATGTAAACACCACATGAGACTCTGTAATAGCTCTAAATATGAATGTCTAATTTTCAGATAATACTCAATTTTGATTCCTCCTCATTTTCAAGTTAGGATGGAAAGGTACAGAATAATTTTTCTATACATTAGTTTTACAGAGTTTTACCAAAAAAACACCTTCTATAAATAAGAGCTTTTAGTAAAATAGTACGCCTCGATGAACAACTGAGCTAATTATCAAAACACCGTAAATTTTTCGTTCTATGAACTTAAAATTAACGACTGATATGAAAAGTAAACAAGAAAAAAAAAAATTTAAAAAAAAAAAAATTATATAATATATAACCCTACAAAAATTTGTCGTCTGTAAAGCTACAACAAAAAATTATCTTCAAGATAAAAATGTAACGCTTTAAGTTGAGTGGGGTGAATGGACGATGCCTGACAACACGGAAGTGTTTGCAAACATGCTGAAAGAGATTATGATTTAGTGAGTGGTTATATTTTGTGAAAGCTATGACAGGGGTTGTAATTTGGAGAAAGGGGCATTACTGACTGACAGTAATCCTACCAAGGGATGTGTGACCAAACCAACCTCACATATTAGTACATATCCACATTGTAATGACATTTTACTTTAGTGTTTATGCTTTAATGCGTTTTAGTTATAAGTTAAGTGACGTCAAGATACACCATTATTAACCGAATTTGAAATTGCTCATGTAGAATGTGAAGAAACATTGTAGTTCGGTCTGTTTTTATTTTTATTAAAACAAATGATCATTATTGGAGGGAAGAACAAGTCCTTATCCATGATCCTTACAATATAATTTGATAGTAAACCAAAAACCAAGTTGATGTTAGTTAATAAAATTTTTCTCAAAATCAAAGTGGTCACCTATCATCAACTTGATATTTGGTCAACTAATTTTGTTCTCAGGATCATGAAAATCGCATTTTCCGCCAAAATGGGTGGGGCGTGGCCATTTTCCACCGGTATTTTTTATTTAACAGCTATGTTCCGCAGACGAACTTTGCCGACCAATATTCTTGTAGGACACCAAAAACTTTACTATATACACAAAATTCCAGCCTTATATTATACTCCAGGTATCCTTATTATACTCCAGGTCTATGAAAATTTATATTTTATAATTGCAAACAAGTAATTTAGAAACAAGTCACTCTCATACATCAAAGGGTGAAACACGAAATATATATATGGATAGAGGGGACGAGGCCGTCACATTGCGGCGATCATCTAGAAAATTATAGTAAATAAAATAGAACTTAGGAATTTTAGGATTACTTGTCTGCTTTGATTCCCGAAACAGATACTGCAACCTATAGCATAGCTAAGAAGCCCAAAGTGATAGCCAGCCTTTCTTGCACTGGTTTTTTTTTTACTCGTGTTGTGTAGTGGTAGGCATGCAGGTAAACATTTTGTATTGTCCACTTATTAATTTGAATTTCAAGTTTTATTATAAATTTGCACCTCCATAAGGCGACTATTGATGAAAATTCTTTTCATCCACCACCTCCTTGACTTTCTTGACTCACTTTCAGAGGCATAATGCTTATAAATGAAGCACACAGCAGACAGCTGCTGTTGGAACGACATGGATTTAGTGTTCACTAAACGCGAGCGAGCCCTAATAACAGGACTTAGGTTGGAAAACTGAAAAATATCGCGATCATGACACGCGTAAAGCCTGGGCCACACTTGGCCGACCTTTGGCAATAGACCCATTCACAAATATTTGATTCCAACATTTGCCTCCCCCTGCTGCAATGACGCACCAGTGACTAGGCTGGCCACACATTGGCCCAATGTTCCTTGGGCAATATTTGATTCCAATAAACGCTACGTGGATTCTCCCGCGCCCGTGAGAGTTGAAATAATAATATTGCTGAAGGTATTTTAACACTCTCATCTGCTCACATAATATAATCTTTATCAGTTTCGTTTGCTGGATGCAGCCCGCGGATATTAAATTAAACAAAAACAAATTTAATTTTTAAAAAGATAAAAAATAATAGCACTAATTAAGTCATAACGACACCTGCACAACTTATTGGTCTAGAACATTCAAAATTGGAAGTTAGTTTCCTTTTAATGATAAAAAAGGAAAATACTTAAGCAAAAGGGTTTTCCAATCAGCATCTAAAAGTTCTCGATAGAAAGTAACTCGTATATATATATATATATCACTAATAATTTATTTATAAACATGCATGATTGAATTAAAATCAAGATTACTTTTAATTTTATGATTAATTATAATTGCATAAATAATTTAATTTATTATATATAATAATTTAATACATTTATTTAATGTATCTATATTAATATACATTTAATTAATTAATTTCTATAGAATAATTATTTCTATAATTAACTTCTATAGATTAATTTCTACTTATTTAATCTAATCTATATTAATATACATTAAATTAATTAATTTCTATAGAATAATTCGATTATTTTTAATGATATACGATAATACATCCATATTATATATTTTATATTATATGCGTGATGTTGTAGAATATTGGACCAATGTGTGGCCAGACGTTTCGGGTGTTGGGGAAAGGAAGGCGGCTCCTTTGTATCGGTATTGGATATTGGAAGGTTGGTCATTCTCTTCGACCAACCTTCCAATACCTCCCAAACTCAAACATTTGACGGTATTTGCCAATGGTAGAGCGGCCACACTTGGAACCTTGGAAGGTATTTGGCAAATGTCGGCCAATGTGTGGCCTCGGCTTAATTAATACATTTGTGGACCATGTGTATCACTGTGTCAAAGTGGGGGTTACTTCGATGGTCAAAGTGAAGAAGTACGTAAGTGGACAAAAACAAATTTTACAGGAGAGCAGTTTTAAAGTTTGTCATTTCTTCCAAAATCAACTAAACATGCTATAAATATGCTTGTTATCACAAAACATTTTATTTCATCCAAATATTAATATAACAATGAAATTTAAGCAAAACATTGGTTATTCTTAGTTTTATGAGACTTACCTAATTTCGTCCCATTGACTTATAGCTACTTCTTACCGAAATTACTGATGTATTTTAGAGAAAGGAATTTTAAAAATAAGGAAACACAACATATTGAAAACTCAAATCTTGTATTACTTCCGAGCTTACCGAAGGTAGCGGAAGCTATGTGATCGTTCTGGAGAACGAAAATATTTAATTTCTCCGATTCCAAAAATTCCAAGACAGAAATCCGTTTCAGGTATCAGGGTGCATTTTTGAATCCGTGTCTGTCTGTCGATCTGTCGTTCAATTTTTGCGAACGAACATATGGGGCCATTTGCTTCTCTTTCACGTACGCACAATCATACATTTATTTTCTCCTATACCGTCAAAAGTACTCATATGATTTTTATAAAATTTGGAAATGGTTTGTCCAAAGTATCCCGCGGATAGCCCCAGATTAATCTCAACTTTCTGCGCTCTTTAACTTTTGCTAAATTGATAATTTATTTCATGTAAAAAATCAAACCCATTTTGACAGATTTAAAAAACGAGGGAAACAATTAAATAAATTAGCCAAATGGCGTGTAAAACTATAAAATCAATAAAGTACGTGCTAGAATGCGAGGAAGCTATGCGCCACACCAATTGGCAGTCTACATTAAAAAAGAAAAAAATACATAAAAAAGTTATGCATTTTCGAATAAATAAATGAACTTTTCATAAAAATAAGACATCATTTTTACAATAATCAATGATTAACAAACTGGGGAAAGTTTTTTTTTTATATTAAATTATTATACTCAAAATGATGACTATATCAAACAAAATATTAATATCAAACAAGAGGTACATTTTACTGAGTGAAACAGTAGCAAGTTCCAGTAACATATTAAATAAATAAACGGTTCAAGGAAAGATAAGATGTATCTAAAATTGTTGATAAAGATGAATTTAAAATTGTTATTAAAAATGTATTTATTGGTCCTAAATTATTACTGACTATAATCTTCTGGATTGATTTCCTCAAAGTCAGGATCTATGGGATCACTATTTATTGGTTTTATTGTTCCTAGCAAAGTCATGGAAGGTGGAATCGATTAATGGGAGCAAATCCATTAGATCTCGTTTTTTAGCCTCACTGATGGGCACTGAACTGTTTTAATTAATCAATGGTAAAGAAATGGGTTTTAAAATTTGATTTCCGCGACGTTGAACATTTACAATTTTAAACTCTTAATCTTCCTGTAAAGATAATCTAATGTACTGCAGCCATTGTATTGGATGCCAAATAAATTTTTCCCCAGTTACCATAACTTTTCCAGTAAAATTTCCAGTATAAAGTTCTGTTAGAATCAAAAAATTGTACCAGGAAATACATTATCTATAAAAACGTTTGTGGTTTTCTCACGTAGAGTTTTGGCATACCGAGAAATAAACGTGATTACAGTTGGTTAACTATTAGATAAGTCAAATTACCTATTTTTAAACATTTCTCTGTTGTTGTGAATAAATGAATAAGTCGTCTTAACTAATAAGTAAAAGCTCTCGACAATTGTGAAAAAGTGGTTATGTGGACTTACTGATTAATTCACAATATTCAAATGTTAAATGTTGCAGATTATTGACTAAATAAACTTACCTAATAACAAACTCAAATATTCAATATATCCAAAAATGCACATTCCTTTTATGTCGGTTCTATAATAGATAGGTCTTGCCTACTTATACGCAAGACGGGAAACGGCTCTTTCTACATACCTACGTACTTACTTGAATTTACCCAAAAAATTGACTTACCTACTTCTTCACTGTGACCGTCGACTTATCCTAAGAAAGAGGCGTAATCTGAGAATTGGGATGGTAAACTTGAATTTGGGGAATATTTAATAAATACAAAGTATTGCGAGTAATCAACCATCCTTACATTTTGGAAAAAAGGAAGCAACACTTCATAAATTTTATTTTTATTTTTGTTTTTACCATCTTGCACTAAAAATCTATTCATTCTCCAACCGTTAACTTTTAATATTTTTAAAAACTAACTTACTTACTTACTTAGAAACTAACTTTAATATTTGTAGTAAAAAGGAACCAGACTTGAAGCCCAAACGGCCAAAGAAAGTAATGAAATAAAGCTAGAAAATACATTTATATTTGATAAATATAAATCCTCCTTCTCCTCGGAGGGTAATTGAACCTGGCCACTCTCCGCATCCACGTTTATAGCTATTTTCTCAGGAACTAGATTTTTGTCATATTATATCGTTAGATTCGTAATTAAATGGACTGCAGTTTAGAATTTTGTAATCGAAATTGTCAGTACTGTTTTCGAGAAATAATTTTTATTCAGAGATTTGGGGGGTAGCGCCCCCAAATTAGTAGCTAAAATTAATTTATTGATTTTGCCTCGGGATATGATTTTTCTGAACATGTATGCCAAATTTCATCAAAATCGGCCCAGCAGTTTAGGCTCCACGCGTCTCCACAGACGACAGACAAACGACAGACTGACGACGTACAGACATTCTTTAAAAACCACTTTTTTGGACTCAGTGGACCTCTAAACATGTAAATTCATAAAATCTCAAAATCGAATTTTTGAGACATCACAATACTTCCTCTTTCTATGAGAAATTAAACATGCGCGCTCCCACTTCTTCACGCTATACCTCGAAAACGGTTGAGAGTACGAAAAAAATGTATATAACCTAACTTGTTGGGAATACTGTTTTACGTAAATTTTGTTATAACTTCTTCAGACCTCAGACTAACCGAAAGCGAGATTTTTGCAGAAAACTGATTTCCCTGACCTTTGACCTTCGACATCTCGAGACGCTCAAGGGTGAGCATATGAGACTTTTTGGTGCTTCATTAGAACATCAATACGAAGGTCTGTGCAAAAATTCAGCTTGCTTTCTCTCATTCCGCAGATTGGGTTTTTTTTTACCTTATTTCCCTGGATTATTTTAAGGAAATATCACTTATTATCAGCTGATAATAATAAATAACTATCGAGTTTCATTGAGTTTTTATCTGGTTTTCGATATTGTTTTCATCAATTTGCCGTTTGAGAGTGCTAGTTCGGGGGAGAGCATATAATGAACCACTTTTTACTTTTCCTCACTACCTATAGTAGAATAGTACATTACGCGTCGAGTGCGGAAAGTAGCATTTTGCATGCGAGTGTGGAGTTTGCACCCGAGTGACAGCGAGGGTAGTAAAACCACACGAGCAATGCAAAATGCCGTTTTCGCACGCGTTGCGTACCGTACTTTATCTACTATTGTTAGATTAAAATAATAAATACAGAAAAAAAATAACTTGCTGTATGTAAGTTCGTATCTCTTCTCTTGATAAAGATGGCATTAATCTTTATCAAGTATTTAACCTAGAGAGTTGAAACTTGGCAGGAAAATCCGGTCCTTACCTGTAGTGGTGCCGCCCGGAAAATCACCTTTTGCACCATCTTGAACCCAGTTTTCTGAGTCAGCAAAAATGTAAAAAAACCGTAATAAATCGAAAATGGTCCTGATCGAGTTGAAATTTGGCACGAATGTACCTCTCTGTATGACAAACAAGCGCACTAAATTGAATTTTGATATTGGCCGCCATTTTGAAGTCATCAATTTTTGAATTTTTAAACTTTGACGGTTAATAATACCGAAAGTATAAATAGGTTTTTGATATAATAGCATATCGTTGGAACCGGAAAAAATTAAAGAACAAATATAAAACTAACCCGATGAAGTTCCATTACTTAGTTTAAAAGTTATAAGCGAATATAATTATATATTAGTGCGATAATTTTGATGACGTCCAAGTTTGTTTACATACCTGTCAAAAAACCGCCAAAATTTAAATAATTACATAAATGAAATAAAATCAATGAAAATAATGTTAAAATAAAATTGTTCAAATTACAATTTTTGTGTGAAGACGTTGTTTGGTTATTGAACTACACCTCTTTCATGATGAGTCGCTATCACACATTGGAGAAAAACACAGTCGAGGAAAATAATGTATAATTTATTTTTGAAAAATGATAATTAAAAGATCAGCTAGTTCAAAACGGCCACCCATCCAAGTACTGACCACGTCTAATGCTGTCAAAATATTGCCAAACTTGAAATAATAAAATAAAATATAGGTATTAAAAGTAAGAGTTTTTTTTTTGAAGAATGATAATAAATCAGTTAGTTCAGAACGATCACCCATTCAAGTACTGACCACGTCCAATGCTGCTTCCTCCTGCGGCTTCGCAGCAGGAGAGGCCACTTTAGTGGCCTCTGAAGTGAGGAAAAGTTCCGAGGTACCCCGTACCCGATTGTTTATATTCAGATTATACAGTATTGTTCCCTCTAGTCCTGCCTTACTCTGGGATCACAACTTATTTAACATAATGAGTTAAAGTGTAATATAAAATATTTTGATATAATTGTCGTTTCTTCTATTTTATTAATTATGTATATATATATTATATGAATTGGGCCTAAACGGGTGGAAAGTGGTACAGAGTATAAAAAATTAAGGAGCTAATGTCACAAAAGTTGATATGTTTTGAGATTTCGTTGAAGTAATGGATTTTGAAGAAGAGATTGGAGGTGGCAAGGCGTTTTCTTCTTATAACATGGGGGACAGGTCAATTTGCTGAATTAATAACCTCTCTTCACTAGGTCCCAACATCTCCCGAAGAATAATAACGTTAAGGCAACTCGGATACAAAGAACTCCCGCCTTCTAAGGATTTGATTAGGTTTTTTTAGGGAGGTCGGACTTGTTTAGGGTGAGATCAGTGCAGGGGGAAAAAAAGAGAAATATCAAAATTTCGTTTGCCTGCTCTTTTTCTTTTAGTGTGTGCAGTGCTGTCTGCACTGGATACAGCTATCTCGGTTTGACTCGTTTTTACCCTCCACGGCATCGGGTTCATGGTTCTGACTCTGTTTCACATACTGAGTATGTCTCGTTTCTCTATCCCGGTCCTAAGATATATCATTAATCATTGAAGTAGAGGCGCACACAAACACGTCGGGCCCCCGCATAGGAGAAGAAAAGGGGCCGGCCTCGCGCAGACAGGCATCCTCCAATACCCCCTCCTCCCTTTCCTCTCCCTGTTCAACATCTCCCTCCAACCCTAAACCTTCCTCTTAGATCCTTCCTTCTAAAACATCTACCAATTTTATAAAGAAAAAAAAATTATTTAAATTAAAAAAAATAAAATAATAGTAAAGCATTTCTTAACACAAGGCATAATAAGTAGAAGAGTTATTAATTAAAACAGTCTAACACCAGAAATTTTAATCAATACAACTATTTTTAAGGTGTCTATAGTTAAGTTTACAATTTTTAAATAATCCTATATTAATAATATAAGGGGGGGGGGGGGGGATTGGTTTAACCAAGTGGTTAGCGTACTCACAAAACTCTCACCTAAATCCTAGGTCATTATTGGAATACCAAGTAGAGGTTGATGATTGAATACCAGGGAGATTAGACATGTTTACTCTGACGATGGTATCAAGTGGAAGATTTCCTCCCGTCCGGTATTAAAGAGGAGCAAGCCGCGGGTTTGCTCAATGAACCCATCTACGTGGCCTATTTCTTCGGGCTAAATATGGATATAACACTCCAGGTTAAGAAAAAAAATAAAAATAACTAGTAGTTATGTGATCAGTAGACCTCGCGAAAATTAGAAAAAGCATTAAACGCGGACAGAGGATCTATTTAAATACGAATCTAAAGGTATATGTCGATTTCCCGAGAAAAATCTAGTTTTTGTGAAAATAATTTAATCGGACAGTGAGAGGTGGGGTTCGATTCCCCGCTGGGGCGAAGTTATTTTTATGGTATTTGTAAAAATTTAATTCGAAAATAGCCATCAAAGTCGATTTCAATTACTTAAAGGATAAATGATAACCCGAGGTGAAATCGATAAATTAATTTAAGCTATACATTTGGGGGCACTCCCCCTCAAAAACTCAGAAAAAACATTATTTCTCGAAAACTATTACAACGATTTTTAATTAATTTTTTTTAAATGTAATCCATTTAAATACGAATCTAACGGTATAAATAGTTTTCCCGGGAAAAATCTAGCTTCTGAGAAAATAAGTTTAAACGCGGACAGTGAGAGGCTGGGTTCGATTCTCTTCTGGGAAGGTTATTTTTATGGTAATTCTAAACATTTTTTAAAGAAATAAACCATATACATCGATTTTAATGTCTTAAAGGAACATCTATTCCAAATTTCAAGAAAATTTAAAAATAAAAATGTTGAAAAAAGTCTAAAAAACTTCTTTTTTTTAAATTAATAACAATTTTTTTTTTTTATAAAAAAGAACAACTATATATATATTTATTTTCCCAACTTGAAGTAACATTCATGCCAAATTTCAAGATAAACAAAAAAAATTTTTTTTAAAAATATAAAACTCATACGTTGTTTTTTATGACTTCAAAGGACATCTATGCCAAATTTGAAGAAAATCGAATAAAGCGTTTGGCCGTAAGCACGTAACAAACATTTTCAGAAATGCAAAACGGTCTAGTAGGGTAGAGCGGGGCTAGTTGAGCATAGGGGCAAGTTGGGCAATTTAAATATCTCTAAAACTACGCATGTCACAAAAATACTTCAAATAATGGAAAGATGGGGACGAGGAAGGAGAACGCATCGCGCGACCTTCAGTTGCCCTACGACAATCGAGAAAGATAACAGACACCTTTTTTAATTTTCTTAGTAAAAAGTAAAAAAAACTGTTGATCGCCATTTTTCTCTTAGACTCGTACTAAAACAACCGTCTACAATCACGTAAGTGTTTATATTTTATGTATTTATTGTATTTTTGATAATAATTAGTTATTTAGTCCCAAGTCTACCCGTTTTTTCATAACTTAACTTTTTATCTTATAAGTCTAGTCGGGGCTAGTTGGGCAGGCATGCTCAACTTGCCCCACTCTTATACTACTACGAAAAGTTAAAGGTTTATTTGTTATTTTTAAAAATACTAAGCAGACTCTGGCAGACGGCTATAATAGGTATGCCTTTTTATACTTTGTAATAACAATTTGTATAATAATTGTATTTATAATTTTGAAATTATTAATAAAGAAATAAGAAAATGTTAAATGGCTTGCAATTCATTTTAGGATGCGGTCATATAAAAGAAAAACGTCAAGGGGTTCTGCTACGAGTCAACAGTCAAGTGAAGCTGCAAAATCTGTGATGGCCGGGTAAAAGATCATGAACGCAGCTGCAACAGAATTTAACGTAAAACGAATGACTCTCACAAGATGACTGATGATAAACCCTGCATTAATATTTTTACCTTACTAACCTCTAAATTACCTACTAACCTCGAATTTTTATATTGTTTTAATATTTACATTTTTTTTATCCTTAAAAATGAATAATAAAACATAATATTAATTACAAAGAGTGTAATAATACCCAAAGAAAAATAATAAATTATGTCGTAAAAGTGTGTTATATTTGCTTTAGATTTTTACTTTTCCTCACTACTAATAGTAGGAAAAGTATTGTTTGTTGTTTGTTTGTTGTTGTTTCTGTACCTACATTAGAGATGGAACTTAAAAATATATATTTAATTATCAACTGAGGTATTACTGTAGTTTTGAGCAATTTCCACATCACTATTAACCTATTCTTTCCATTGCCCAACTTGCCCCGTGCCCTTGCTCAACTAACCCCTACTATGTGGCAGGTTGAGCAAGTAGGAGGTTTCTCGCATTAATGGTAATATTTTCTAAACCAGATCTGAAATAGTTTTATTTTCTGAATACATTTAAAGAAGGATAAATTACTTATCTAACGTTGAAGGAATCAAGTAAATCGGATGAACCGTTTAGGAGTTATTATAGATTATATAAAAAATTGCTCAACTAGCCCCGCCCTACCCTACCTGGGGAACACTGAAAAACAAAAAAGTTAAAACATAGACCTCGCTTCGCTTGGTCAAAAATAGGGCTGTACACCAAGTGCGCCGGGAAAGGTAGGGTCACGGGGGAAGTGCGCCAGCCCCTTTTTGAAGGGTACGGTCGAAGTGCGCCGGGTTAATCCTACCTCTCGACCCAGGTAGTCCACCCACCTCGGACACGGATCCTCTAATCTAAAGGACTAATCGTTG
Organism: Gerris lacustris; assembly: GCA_951217055.1. Taxonomy (NCBI): domain Eukaryota; kingdom Metazoa; phylum Arthropoda; class Insecta; order Hemiptera; family Gerridae; genus Gerris; species Gerris lacustris. The sequence goes on along the minus strand of OX578277.1, from coordinate 64,889,471 downwards.
TCAATATTCGCATATACCCAATATAAAGCGATTTCAAGTTACTTTGAACAAAATGTTCAGAGTGATATGGCGATCATTAGCAAATCTCAGTGCATAGGAGAATCTGTAGAATGTTCTCGTTAGAACAAAATCCAAATTTAGTCAGAAGATACACTTTAATTTTTGAATATTCAAAATGAAAAAAAAAACTAACTTACAAAATCAAAATTTGTTATCATTAAACATAGGAAATTTAAGAAAATACGAGAGAAAAATCAATTTATTTTGTTAATATTAAAAATTAAAGAAATGTTTCTTACATAAATTACACTCACTTATAAGTAAGTGCTAATATTTATTAGAAGGGCTTAGAATATCTTAACATTAAACGTACTCATGAAAACTAAAATCTCCTGCATATGAAATTTATATTATAATATAATTGAGTCTATATTCAATAAATATAATACAAAATACACATTGAAAGGTGTAATTTATTTATATACATACTCCTAAATAAAATGAAAATGACTTTCACATTTCAAATCTAGATACGTTATTATTATAAACAACCAACGCTAGGCGGCTTGAATCCCACATTGGTATCGGGAACTTAGCCGTGGCCAGATCAATATAGTTCTCGGTGATATTGTCCCAAAATCAATCATTGCGATGGCTTATTTAATCTTCAATATAACATTCTTCAATTTCTTCAGGATCTATATAGGGTAGTTCGAAGATAAACTTAATTAGTTGGCCATCGTTGGTAGAACATCGGTAGTCCTCAGTAAATCCTAAATCCTGAATTATTCTTAAGTGCTTGGGAAGACATTTCGAACGGTTTGTTGGATTCCAATTTCAAAGTCCACTAGAAAGTTCTTTGGGTTTAGACGGGGTACAAGAGGTATAACCTGGGGTTACCTGACCCTCACCCTTTTGACACTTTAGATTAAGAGGCTGGCGCACTTCGACCCTAACCTTTTTCTAATCCGAAGGGGGGCTGGCGCACTTCGGTACCAGCCAATAGAAGAATAATAATTTTCAAACTTATTTTCCCTTATAATAACTTTCATATTGTTTTTATCGTAAAAAGAATATTTCGACTATTTCTTCAGTTCCTTCCAAACTTGATACTGGGCCAATATCCCCATCTTCTCTCTCCACATATCAAAATCCTCTGAATATCCATATTCCCGCCATTTCTTCCACAGCTGTCCTTGAATCTATATCCACTTTAAAATCTTCATATTCCTATGGTTCTGACAATATTCCAAGTTTTTTTAGTAAAAAAGTTCGCATCCATTTTTGCCCCAGTTCTCGCTTCTATTTTTAATTGTTCTCTTGCTTCTTCAACTTTTCCTTCCCTCTGGAACCAAGTACTTATAGTCCCGGTATTTAAATCAGGCGATCGCTCTGACGTTAAAAACTACAGACCTATATCAATTTGTAATGTCTTTTCTAAAGTTTTCGAACGCACGCTCCATTCATATTTATCCTCCTTAATCTACCCTCTTCTTAGTCCTCGTCAGCATGGTTTGTTCCAAATAAATCTACAAATAGCAACTTCAACTTAGTATCTTGGTCCATCTGTTGCTAAAGGTTCACAGGTTGTTGCAATTTTCTTTGATTTCAGTAAGGCGTTTGATCTTGTTAACCACGCCATCTTAATTAACAAACTTCCATCTCTTCTTTTACACCCCCAATTAATATAATTTTTTAGTAGCTATTTATCTAACAGAACTTGTCAAGTCAAAATAAACAACCACTTATCGCAATCTTACTGGTGTCCACCAAGGATCGATTCTAGGGCCTTTACTGTTTCTTGCTTTCATTAATAAATTATGCGAAGTTATTAATTGTCCCTTCCTATTATTTGCGGATGATTTAAAAATATTTTTAAAAGTCAATTCTCTTTCCTCTTGCCAAATTCTCCAAAATGATATCGATGCCATATCTTCGTGGTGCAAAACAAACAAAATGATTATAAATACCGAAAAGACATCTTTCGTGTCGTTCTCCCGACGTCGACACCCTTTGCAATTCAAAGATATTCTTGATGGCACTTTTCTTACCCGCGCCGATTCTGTTTGTGATCTTGGTATCATATTAGATTCTAGACTTAAGTTCGATTTGTATATAAACTCAATAGTTACTAAAGCTTCTCAGAGTCTTGGCCTTATCCGTAAAATCAGTCACCATCTTTCACTTGAATGTTTCCTTAGTCTTTATGTTTCTCTGGTCAGGCCTCTCCTTGAATATGCTGTGCCTGTCTGGAACAACCTCGCCTTGATCCGCTCGGATCAAATCGAGAGTACAGCGGCTTTTTGAGCGAATCTGCTATCTTCGATACTTCTTCAGGAGGGCTTACTACTCATATGAGCACTTATTTTTACTTAATCGTATAAGCCGGTTCTCCAGCCAATAATTCCTTAAAAGTTTATTCCACGAAACAAAGAACTTACTGGCTTGAGGTAACTTTGTGCCTCACGCCTCACATGATGTAATCCCGGACAGTTTTTAACAGGAACTAATAAAAGGGAACAAGTACGGTTGGAACTTAAGTCTACAGAATATTTATCTTTTATATTTATGCCTTTAAAATTGACAAAGAAAAATCATTTAGTCGCAGATTTGTTTTCGGGACAATGGGTTAAGACTTCAGTCAGTCATAATGATAGGGAGTTGAGGTCAAAGGTCTTGAAATATTTATCTCTTTATCTCTTCTCATAAGTATTGAAGATTTGTAATAGAGGCAAGGAAACACGAAGGAGTGGATACAACTCGAATAACATACAAGTTGACAGTACTGCTGTAGAAAATAAATTGACTACAAATGCTTGCTTTAGCTACATTATTATGACATAATGCAAGGCACGAAGGTAAAATTTTAAGTACTAAGGTAAAAATTGAACAGGAAATACTAAATTAGTTGTTCAACCGATATTTTGTAAGTATTACTCATAGTGAAGAGCAAATTTGCCCAGTTTATTATAAAACAGTCACCTAATTGGTGTGGCTTCCTCGCGTCCTATTTCGTGTACTTAATGATTTTATGCTTCTGCAACAAATTATTTTCACATTTATTAAACTTCCCCTCTGTTTTTCTGTCAATTTTTTTTCATGAATTAAAGTATCAATTTAGTAAAATTTAGAGAGACTTGGTTGAAATTAATCTGGGGCTATCTGCGGGCTACTTTCGACAAACCATCCAAATTTCATAAAAAGCAGATGAGTAGTTTTCAAGATATAGGTTTTAAAATGTATGTTTGTATGCATTTGGAAGAGAAACAAATGGGTGCAAAAGGTTGAAACTTGTATGGGACCAATAATGGGCTAGTTATGACCAACCCTCCAAATTTATTGTTAATTGAGCGACAGACAGACCGACATACTAACACGGAATTTCAAAATGTTCCCTGATGTCCGAAATGAGTTTCCGTTTTGGAAGTTTTAAAATCGGACACATAAAACCACATTTTTGTTATTCAGAACGATCATATAGCTTCCGTTACCTTCGATAAGCTCGGAAGCAAAAATCATAGAAAATACAATAACTAGTATTGTTCAAACTGGCCTGTATTAAAAATAATTGCTATGCTGGTTGCTTTTAAATTAGGTAGAGTAATGCACGCACGTTAATAACGAATAATGTGAAACAACTATACCTAAAATAAGTTTACTAAACATGTTTAAAAATAAACTAATTAAATTTGCCTTTGAATATATTTAAGAAAAAAATCGGTCCGAGACAACTCAGACAAACTTTCTCATATACGAGTTCATAATTACATAGCCCGGTGTTTTCCATTTATTAGTTTTCGTATGTACATTTAATTATTATTGAACATTTCATCAAAATTTATCATAAAAATAACTTCTCCTGAGCGGGGAATCGAACCCGGGCTCTCTCCGTCCGCGTTTTAAGCTATTTTCTCAGGAACTAGATTTTTCCCGGGAAAACGGCTTATATCGTTGGATTCGTATTCCAATGGACTACATTTTAGAATTTTTTAATCAAAATCGGAACCGTTCATGAGAAATAATTTTTTTCCGGTTTTTTCAGAGTTTTTGGGGGGTAGCGCCCCCAAATTTAGAGCTAAAATTCATTTCTCGATTTCGCCTCGGGGTATGATTTTTCTGAACATGTATGCCAAATTTCGTCAAAATCGGCCCAGTAGTTTAGGCTCCAGGCGTCTGCACAGACGACAGACGACAGACGACAGACGACGGACAGACATTTTTTAAAAACCACTTTTTTGGACTCAGGGGACCTCAAAACGTGTAAATCCATCAAAATCTCAAAATCGAATTTTCGCGCCATCACAATACTTTCTCTTTATATGAGAAAGTAAAAATGTATAAGGTGAGACTTTATATAAATAATGATCTCCATATATAAATAATTTCAAGATAAAAAGAACTTTTTATATACTACGTTTTTAAATTTTCTGTTGAATCGTATGTAATGTTGATAATATAATTGTTATTGTTATATAATATATAATGTTAGTGAAAAAAAATAGTTTCGAATTTATTTACTTCACATAAATGACAACCGTCTAGAATCTAGAGAGCTGAACTTAAACCTATAAAAGGACAAATCTTTGTACAACGGATCTCCCCAACACCAAATCTAAACCGTGCCGTCCGTGCCATCGATATATTTGAAATAATATAATCGATATATTTCCTGTTTTGCTGTCATTCAATATTTATCTCTTATTTATGAAAATCACAAATTTGAAACACGTCAAAATGAAGATTGTAAATATGGGATATGTCAAAACAAATAAAATGACTTGCGGATTTTTTCCGAACTAACTTTCCATACAGCAAAATTTGCTGAAAACCAATTAAATTCTGCTGAAAGATGGCTAAAAGTATTAAAATAATACATTGTCATCGTGTTCTGAGCTATGCTAAAAGTTTCATATGTTTAGCTATTCGGGAAGTTAGTTAGAAATCGATTGCCAGATTTGTACCGGACAAACAAACAAACAAACAAGAAAGCAAGCTAATAAAAACGTAGTAAAAAAGTGGTTGCAGTAATAACTCAATTTAAACAATGGAAATAATAAGATGGATTTTGAGAAAAATTACTCTTTTTTACAAATAAGCCATTAAACGGAAGAATAAAGCATCGATCAAACAAAACTCATCCCAAAATGGTTATTTACAGATACCCATCACCAAGGCACCCGCCTTCCCCCATATTGTGTGCAATTATCACGGAACTAGATTTTTCTCTGGACTGCGACATATATATGATAATATTAGTTTGTAAATGGAACATTTATTTTATAGTTATCTTAAAAGTTATTTCCTGCTTTTTGGGAGGTGAAAAGCGAAAAGGTGTAATGTTATTAGCGTACTGTAACTCATTTTGAATAAGGAGTAACTTTAGTATCATATTTCATTTTTTAATAATTGTCTTTACGTATGATTAGATTAAGGGGTAAGTTTTGGCAATTATGAATGGTAAATGAAATGTTCCCATTAAACTAAGTAAATTATACGTGATGAAAGAGAATCTTGCTTTATAATATTAAGAATCGATGTGAAATATAGACTTAAAGTATACATCAAATACTTCTAATATCTGTGTTGTACATCAATCATTCCCATTTACTGAACTCTTTAGAATGGGGACATATATATGTAGGCTCCATCAAAAAATCGTTTTCCTCTATGAACGGTTTAACTTCAAGGGCGTATCTCGGGAGTATATTTACGAAATAGGATCGAGGATCGCCTTTAAGAAATATTTAAGTTTGCGCAATGTCACCTTGAATAGTGTGTTGCAGTAAGTTCTAACCATAGTTGCTGCTAAAAGCCTTGTAAAACGTTGTCAGCGAAAATACTAAAGACATTCTTTTTTGTAATTTTCTATGAATGTGATAAATGCTCTAAGATTATTTACGGAAATATAGTATGTATAGATCACAAAAGTTACGTCAATGAGAAATTACCCAGAATTGATCCTAGACAAATTCTAACTACAAATTTTTAATTAAAAAAACATACTGTTTTTGGCATTAAGATCATAACCAAAGTTAAATTATGACAAATTTAGAGTCGAAACTGGCTTGTATTTAACAATTTTATACATGTGGTTTGAAAATAAGCTAATTTTATTTACCTTTGAATCTGGGGGCACGGCAGTGCCCCGGCCAAGTCGAGCACAGCCGTACCATCCTTTACTGAAACCAACTCAAGGCACTTTGGACCCCCCTCTATTATCTGATTAAAGATACTTAGATATATAAAATTAATTTTGAATTATTAGAGTTTATTTCAAACTTTACCAGAATTTAAATTTCAGACCCCTTCCTATATTGGTTCGTAAGATATATGAGCCTAAATTTTTGTTATTTTGTCACTGATATATTTATTAACTGACGCATCATAATTCGAAGCCACTTCTAGCAATCCTAGAAACTTGGGATCTTGTATGTAGGTAAAGTTTAATGTACAAATAAAGGAAGAATTAAAAAGTTAACAAAAATCTGGTTCTTTGACCATCTCAAGGCTAATAGAAAACCGACTATTCAAAACATTTAAAAAACAATTTTTAATGTTAATTTTACATTAAATAAAAAAAAAAAAAAAAAAATATATATATATATATATATATATATATATATATATATATATATATATATATATATATATATGTATATATATATATATATACAGGGTGTCCCAACTTAAGTCTGCCAATAAGAAGGGGCATATAGGGGACCCTAAAAAGGGTAAAAAATGTTATATTAACCTATGACCTTTCGGGATTCGTTTTCTGACTACAGCCATTTTGAAAAATTTTGGGCTAAGCTTATTTTTTTACACTTAAACAAATGTATCTCGAGAACAAAGAGGGTAGCTTATAATTATGGGTATTGTTGAAAACCTAAAAACATTTGCTAAAAGAAATATTATTATCAATATTCATTAATTTTATTTCTTCTAGTTCAAATTCAGCTCAAAAAGTCTTTAAAAAATCGAAAAAAAAAAAAAAAAAATTTGACGGCCCATAGTGCTTATACCTGATAGTTTTTGAATTGTCCAGGCAATGGAAAAACTTCTTTATTTAATTCAAATTACGTTGTTAAAAATAAACACCTTCTTTACTTTGTATCACTTATATTGTTTATTGATGGATTTCTTTAGGTGTTGAATAAATATAATCAAAACATGTTGATTTTCATTTATATTTCAGAATAAAAAAACGTTACGACCCTTCTCTGTGTTTTTAAGGTCATTTTCAATCTTGTTCTAAAAATAAAATACATTAATTTAATTAGTCAAAATCCTTTCTTATCATATATTTTAAACAATAACTATTTGTTGTGAATAATAAAATTTAGATGTTTCTTCTAAATTCCTACTTATTTGGAAAACCTAATATGCAATAATTAATTCAAATTTACTTACAATTCCAGATACAGTTTGATGCGAAATTTAAAATTCCTTAAAAAGAGTTTGTCATGGTTACATTAATACAGTACTTTAATATATGTACTGTACAGTCAATACTTAACAATTTTTTTACTACAACCATATTCTTTAACTATAAACTCATCATGATCAACTTTTTTCTCAATATTCAATAAATATTTATTGGAAGGCGCTTGCTTAAAAATGCAATGATAACAATAATGTTTTTATTTTAATTTTGTCTTAACTCCGCAAAGTACAAAGTTACTTTTAATTTTGTCTCTTTTATAACTCCGTCATGTGTAAGTAGTTAGCAACGTATACTTAGTAGCAGTGTGATTTTATAATTTATATTTAATGAAAAGCGTAAGGAACTTCATTCCTACCGGGTGTCCCGCAACATCATACGTATTTTTTATTTATTTATCAGAAAAAACGAATGTTTAGAAAAATTATCTGTCAATTAATGTGGTACATAAGCTCCTTGAATAATGTTTTGCTTTTTTAACCTATAATTGTCTAATTTTAATTTATTTAATAGCTCCCCCTCTTTTGCCATTGAAAGACGGATCAACCATTTTTTACATCTTTTAGATGGGGTCATGATTTTGAGCTTTCCTTTTGTCTCCGTCGCTGGGGATCGAACAAGTGAGCCAGAACAGGCATTTAAGACTCTACTCAGCTAAGCTCTGTTACTATTTAACTTCTGTTCACACGAAGTTAGGTAGACAACCCAACAAGAGGTTAGGTAGACAACCATTAGTAGAACTAAATTATTGATTAAGGAAAACTTAAACATCAGGCAGGAAAAAATAGTTTTTAAACATTTTCTAATGTTCACTAGCCACTAGCCTACAATTTGTAAATTCTTTAAATAATTAAATTGTTAAGGAACGCCTATGCTTTTTCCTTACAATGTTAGAGAAAGTAAATAACATCATTCTATTGGTAGAAATGTTATAACAATGTTGTTATAATATTAAAGTCTCAGGTAAGTTAACTAGGTCGGCAATTTCTGCAGAGAGTAAATCTCGGCTAGGTCATGAGTATGATTTCCACTGGGATTGCCCTAACCAACCTAACATGAACTTGAACTTTTCTTTTATGCATGTGATTCCTTGTCTTCAGATACCGCATTTCTAATTTCATCATGCATATACCTTCAAAAGCTTGCAAATTAACCGTTACTCTCGGTTTAAAAATATTTGATTTTCACGAAAGAAAGTAATATGAAAATATATCTCTCTATCTTTGTGGTATAAAAGAGTAAACATAAAAGGAAAATAAATCTATCTCTATAAATAAATTTAAATTATAAATTTTTAAAAGTTACGGTTGTAAGAGAGTGAGAAATCATTTAATCATTAAGGAGTTCTGGCGTGGTAGGTACAGGACCGGCTTAAGGCAAACATTTGACCCGGGCAATAGAGTTCTGGTGACCCCCCCCCCTCCCATTGGGCAAATGGCAAATGGGTTCGATAAAAAAGCTACATGAATAAGTGTATCGTCAATCATATCGTGTTATTTTAATCTAACAATAAAGTTTCTATAAAAATATCCAAATTACAATTAATTGTTGGTTATTCAATTTAAAAAACCACAATGTAGTTTACGGCGAGATATTTTTGTCTGCAAAATCTTCTATAATAGAGTCAATATCTATTTCTTTGAAAATATTTTGAGAATATATGAATCAGAAGTACTAGAAGTTCTTGGTGCAGCTGGTGTCCTTCAATATATCGGTGCTCCCCATCTGTCAAAGCTATCTTAAGCCGTCCCTGGCTAGGTATATTGTATACGGTGTTTCAGTTAATGTCTTCTGTTGTTTCTAGTCTGTTGTTATTGTTTTCAATATAATTCAGTCTTAAATACATTTTTTGCCAATTAGTATGTCACATACCTTTTCGCGTCCTATTAATGGACGAATGGTCACATGGCAATTGAAAGTTTGGTTGATTGAACCTGTTTCTATTCCCAGTGGTGACACTCTTATTTTTATTCTATATTAAATGTGCGCCGACAGTTGAATCAATATAGGACTATTTATGAAACAATATTGCATTTTTTGACAAACAATTCAAATTTCTTCAAAATCGAATGTGAGGTTCCTTAAGTTCCTTTTATGGTGCTTAATAGTTATTTACGCACCAAGGGAGTAAAGTAAGTCATTGTACCCTGAGCGAGGAAGGAATGTTAACTCCCGAGGATGAGTCGAGGGAGTTAATTATCGCCCGGGTACAATTCATTTTTACTCCCTAGGTACGTACAAGATTTTATCTGCTAATAATAAGCTAATAGCTAACAATAACCTTACTTACTTTTGCTGTATCTAGGGCAACACTGGAGGAAATCATGAAAGTTCACGATTCCCTTATTTTCCATTACTCCCTGTTCAACCTGACTGGGTGCAATGAGTAACTTTCCTCCCTGTAAGCTAGGAAGAAAAGTTAACTTCTCCCTTCTAGAGATAAGATAAATATATTGCTTTGGCAAGGTTGGAAACAGAAATGTTATGAAACTGTTGAAAAATAAATGAACTTGCATATTATATATACATAAATATGTATATATATGTCTACTGTGCATATTTTGATATGACAAGATAGATGACTTTGTTAATTTGATTTGTATTTAGTCAAGTCACTTTCTGTTTTATCTTGATGTTACATTTATATTGAAAATATATTAGTGCTTTCTTTCCTCCACTGAAATCCTGTTTCATCAGAAACAACTACCTAAGGACCATTTAGTGTGACGAGAGAGGCAGCTTTGATCTCGGTACCGAAAACTACGATTTATTTAAGAGGACAGCTGCGGTAGGAGTAGCATCACTTATATTACAACCAATCATACTAGTTAATATTATTACATACTTTATTAGTTTATATTATTAATATTATTACATATTTGTGCACACGACCAAGAATTGTCACGGTAGACGCCTTTTGAGGAAACATAACCGTGTCTGGAAGGTTTGGCGTCTACACCGAAAGAAGCAGACGTTTACTAAGTTTCCATGAGTTTTCCAAACTGTTTTGGTTTCAAACCAAATGTGGTTCCATGAGGAGTTTCCAAAAGCACTTTTCACAACAATTTTAAAATACAATAAACTCCCAGTGTTGCGAAACTTAACTTCTCTATGGGGGGGGCGCCAGGGGTAAATCTTTATTTACAATTTTTAAGTTTTTTTTGTTGTATGTGCAACCTTGAGAGTTTAGACGAAAAAACGTGTATAAACAACAACGCTTGCTTCGAATTGTATCCTGAATTGTGTGTTAGCAAGGAAACGTGTGTTTTGTGTTCTTTTTTGCTTTCCCACGATTTCTGACTCGGTATTGAACATTTTGGCGACCGTGACAGGACTTGATACTTGATCCATAATTACCTTATCGATATGGAGCAAGAATACCGAGTGTTGAAAAAAGTGTTTGTTCGTGAGTGTGAAAATCTTAAGACAGTTATTTCAAACAAAAACATTAGTGAAGTGAAGGCGAGATTGTTAGCTTTAACTCGTAAATTTGAAAAGCTGCAAGCTGTGCATGATTGCCGAGTAGAGGAAAAAATCAAGGAAGGCTGCTCGGACGAAGATCTAGAAGAAGAAATCTCCCAACATAGTGAGGTAGAAATTTTATATTTCGAATTTAAAGATAGGTTGGAGTTAATATGCTCAAACAAAAGTAGTTTGGCAGAGATTTCTGTGACGCCGTCAGTCATTAAGTTGCCCAAACTTGAACTAAAAAAGTTCAACGGCGAAATTAAAAATTGGATTGGGTTTTGGGCGCAGTTCTCTAAAGTCCACAATGAAGAGGGGTTGAGCCCAGAAGACAAATTTGCCTACCTTTTACAGGTTATGGAACCTGAATCATCGGCGCAAAAGTTAATTGAGGGTTTTCCACCATCTAGAGAAAATTATATTAAAGCCATAGACTCTCTGAAAACGAGGTATGGCAAGGATGAGCTTTTGATTGAGTATTATGTAAGGGAACTGTTAGCTCTCTTCTTACATAAAAATAAAAGCACAGTGGCGGTATTATACGATAAATTAGAAACGCAATTACGAGCACTTGAGTCGTTAAATGTAACAAAAGAGAAGTATGCTGCCATTCTTTTCCCACTTGTTGAATCTGTTATTCCTGAAAATATTTTTCAAGTCTGGGAACGCCATCGCCTCACTAAAAATACTTCCATGAGAGAACCAACTGACTGCTTGTCTGAGCTGATGGCTTTTTTAAAAATTGAAGTAGAAGGGGAGGAGCGATTGAAGCTACGTCAGGGAACCTTTGAGCCGAGACCATCTACAACTTCTAGGGATAAGTCAGTGTCAAGAGAAAGACCCTCGACGGCTGCGGCTTTAATTTCTAGTTCTGCATCTAAGAACAGCCACATTTGTATTTTTTGCGACAAGACCACTCACTCAGCCCAAGATTGTGGATTTGCGATTGATCTCCCTCTGGCAGAACGGAAGTCCATCGTGAGGAAAAAGGGTGCTTGTCACCGTTGTTTAAAAAAATTTCATATTGCTGCCAACTGTAAGACATTTGTGAAGTGTGTTCAATGTAAGGGCCGACATTTTCCTATTTTGTGTGAAAAAAATGAACCGGCTAAGTCTGACAAGGGCGTTGCAACTCTGCTATCAACTCCCACTGTAAACACATCAGTCACATATCTTCAAACATTAGTAACTTATATTAAAGTAGGAACCTTAGTCCACAAGGTGAGGATTTTATGCGATTCTGGTTCACAGCGCAGCTATATTTTAAGAAGAACTGTGAATTCTCTAAAGCTTCAAAGCTGTGGCAAGGTTACCCTATGCCAGGAAGTATTTGGTGGGAAAAGAAGTAATCAGACCCACAACAAGTACAAAATAATGCTGAGTAGCATCAAGGAGCCTCAACATACCGTGGAAATTTGTGTTCTGGACAAGGATTGCATTTGCAACTATGTACCTAAGATCCAGGACAGTGTGTTAAATGAGCATCTGAAAGATCAGGGTATATACTTATCTGATTTTGTAGAGACTTGCTCTAATGAAGAATACCCGCAGGACATAGAAATACTTCTAGGTGCGGTCAAAGATTGTAACAACTGAACAAGTAGAAATTAGTCCGGAACTTGTGGCCTTAAAAACCAAGCTTGGATGGACTCTGATAGGTTCTTCAGAGCAGCAACCTAATATTTCTACTACTCTGCTAGTTTCTATGGTTTGCCAATCAACTCTCGCTCAATTTTGGGACCTGGAACTAATGGGAATAACTGATCCAGGTGTAAGGAAAAGTCGAGAAGAAAAGGATCTAGAAGTTCAAGCATTTTTTGATAAAACCGTCAAGCAGAGCTCAACAGGTAGATATGTTGTTAAATTACCCTGGATTGAAGGTTGTCCAGTGCTAGAGAGTAACAAGGATGCTGCACTTTATAGACTTCATGCAACGACTAAGAAATTAAGAAATATGAATAAATTCAAAGATTATGACAAGGTCATAAAAGAGTGGATAAAACAAGATATAGTGGAGATTGTTAGCCAGGAAGAAATTGATAATGAAGCTCATTACCTACCACACAGAGCTGTAATAAAAGAGAATAGCACAACCAAAATAAGACCAGTTTTTGATGCTTCAAATAAGGACAAGAATGGTCGTTCTGTAAATAGTATTTTGGAAAGTGGTCCTAACCTTATAGAACTAATTCCTACCATTCTAACAGCTTTTCGGTTACACCCTATTGCAGTGACGGCCGACATAGAAAAGGCCTTTCTTCAAATTGAAATAGATCAACTGGACCGAGATATGATGCGATTTCTATGGTGGGAGAATGGTGAAGTGGTTGTTCTTCGTCACCGCAGAGTAGTTTTTGGAGTGACATCGAGTCCTTTCCTCCTTAATGCTGTAATTCAACATCTGATTAAGCACGCACCTCCTCACTTGGCTGATATTGCTAATAAATTGAAAGGAGCTTTTTACGTAGATAACTGCCTAGCTGGTGTAACTGCAGAGGAAGACCTGGAACACTTCATACAAGATGCTCGGGCCTTACTGAAATCTGGTGGATTTAATTTGCGAGATTGGAGGAGTAATCTTGACTGTAAGAATATTGAAAATATTTTAGGTCTACTTTGGTTTTGTGAGACCGATGAAATTGGGTGTAATATTGATCTACTATCTGTGCCTGAACAACTCACTAAGAGAACTTTACTTTCTGTTGCACAACGAATATTTGATCCACTTGGCTTCACAGCTCCAATTACACTCGTGCCAAAGATCATGTTACAGAAAACTTGGAACTTAAACCTCAATTGGGATGAGCCATTACCTGACATTATGTACAAAGAATTTAAAAGCTGGATTGGACAAATTAAGTGTTTGAGTGACTGCAAAATACCAAGGAGAATTTATTTAAATGAATCAAGCACTCTACATGTATTTTGTGATGCGAGCATTGCTGCATATGCTTGCTGTATATTTTTAAGGACCACTGTCGGCAATCAAGTTAAAATCAGCCTTATATTAGCTAAGGCAAGAGTAGCTCCTACAAATGAATTAACCTTGCCTCGACTAGAATTGATGGCGGCACTACTGGGAGTAAGGCTATGCAATTTAGCTTTGACCAGCTTAAATAAGACTGACATAAAAATAACGTATTGGTCAGATTCATCTGTTACATTGTCCTGGATATGCAATCCTGGGCCTTGGGCAGTTTTTGTCTGTAATAGAGTCAAAGAAATTCTCAGTTTTAGCAATGCTGCTCAGTGGAGGCATGTACCTGGTTCGATTAATCCAGCGGATTTGTTATCTCGTGGATGTCAACCACTACAGCTACAAGCATCCAGATGGTGGGAGGGCCCCTCATGGCTGCTTCAACCTGAAGAACACTGGCCTTCTTCTATTCCTGTTGTTGACGTTGAAGAAATGGATAAAGAAAAGAAGAAAACTGCTGTAATCGCCGTTAATACAGAACCAAGGAAAGACCTTGATTTTACTCACCTTGCAGAAGTATTCTCAAGTTATGTGAAAATTATTAGAACCATCATGATTATTGTAGATGCAACTTGCACTCTGTGTCCTAAATTTGCAGAGCGTTATCAACTTATTGTGGGACAAGGGATCTTAACTTCATATGCAGAGAAGTTCCTTAATGCTGAGTTAATTTTGTTTCGCTCCATACAAGAGGAGTATTTTTCTACTGACATTGGCAGAACTTCCCTGAAAAGTTTAAATGTTTTTAAGGATCCAAGAGGTATCCTGCGATTGAAGAGTCGACTTTTGGAAGGTACGGATTCCAATGAATTTATTTATCCTGTTATATTACCCTCAAAACATAACATAATATTAAGAATGATAGCGTATATGCACGTATTTTACAACCATGCCGGAACTCTACCACTTCTAATGCTTTTAAGAGAAAACTTTTGGATTCTTCATGGTAGAAGAACTGTTGGGACTGTAGTGAGAAAATGCATTATTTGCCGCAAAAATGATTCTAAGGCTTTGGAAGTACCTACACCACCACTTCCTGAAGATCGCACTAGGACTGCTGCTACATTTCAAGTAACCGGATTAGACTTGGCGGGTCCTCTATTTCTCAAGACTGGAGACAAGTGTTGGATTGTAATATTTACCTGTGCTGTCTACAGAGCTGTGCACCTAGAACTTGTAAAGTCCTTAAGTTCAGATGCTCTAGTACAAGCTCTGAAAAGATTTATTTCACGATGAGGCCGCCCTTCAGTACTGCATTCTGACAATGGTACTAACTTTATTGGTGTCAGGAATGCATTACTCAATCTTGAGTGGGCAGCCCTAGAAAAGGAATGCGGTTTAAGAAAAATTAAGTGGAAGCTGAATCCTCCGACTGCAGCATGGTGGGGAGGATACTGGGAACGTCTAATCCGAATGTTGAAGACCATACTTAAGAAGAATTTGGGCAACGCTTCTATTAATTACGAAGAATTAGTCACATTGCTATGTGAATGTGAATCAATTATGAATAATCGTCCATTAACTTATGTGTCAGACCACCCTGATGAATTCGTTGCTTTAAGACCTTGTGATTTTTTAATAAGTCTTAAAGGAAGTAGCATCAATGATCTCAATAAATTAGATGCAATTGATTTCAAAGGACGATGGAAGTATCTAGAAACGGTTCGGAATGGCTTGAGAAGAAGATTTAGAAGTGAATACTTAGGCTTCCTTCGTACTGCCAAAGGACGTCGACTAGATACCATTAAAATAGGAGACATAGTCCTAGTGGGCAGTGATGAAAAGAAAAGATTGAACTGGCCTCTTGGAAAAATAATCAGACTTATACCTGGAAGAGACCAGATAACAAGATTAGCTGAGGTGAAGACAGCTAAGGGCATCCTGCTACGACCCCTTCAACGTCTCTATCCTTTGGAGGTCCCATCTGATGATCCTCTGATTCCTGGCAGATCCCAGGACACAAGCAATGATGAGGAGGATGAAGATTTCGCTGGCTGGCCTGAGGAAGAAGTTGGTGCAGCCTCGTATTCACCTGATGAGGATGACACACAACCTGATGAGGATGACGCACAACCTGATGAGGATGACTCCCAACCTGATGAGGATGACACACAACCTGATGAGGATGACTCCCAACCTGATGAGGATGACACTCCACCTAAGGTGACCCGATCGGGAAGAGTCATTCGACCAAAGAAAATTATTGACATGTAATCTATATTGTACAACTCTGAAGGTTGCAATTTCACGCTCTTACCGTGCATTTGCAAGGTGGGAGGATGTTGCGAAACTTAACTTCTCTATGGGGGGGCGCCAGGGGTAAATCTTTATTTAGAATTTTTAAGTTTTTTTTGTTGTATGTGCAACCTTGAGAGTTTAGACGAAAAAACGTGTATAAACAACAACGCTTGCTTCGAATTGTATCCTGAATTGTGTGTTAGCAAGGAAACGTGTGTTTTGTGTTCTTTTTTGCTTTCCCACGATTTCTGACTCGGTATTGAACACCCAGACTAGTTATAGTTAAGTCAGGCTATCATATTATCTCTGCTCATCATACCTACTGCACATGCCTCAATTTTGTTTTCAATTCAATACCCGTTTCCGTGGTATTTTTTCAAATCAGTTTCACTACAATACCAAAAATTTGTTGTTGTGACCATGGACACAAAACGTTTTTAAAATCACCGTTTCCATGGGGTTTTGAATACCATAACTGTTTTTAAAACTCATAGAAATGAAGTAATTATCTATCAAAACATCGTAAAGGTATGATTAAGAAAGGAGAAGCTTTAGAACAAATATGGTGTAAATTACGAGTTACACACATATCAAGCGCTATAGCCGTTACCAATCATCGGCTTTAGCCTCCTGTACAATCTTCCTCCATTTATCTCTATCAGCCGCCTTCACTCTTCATCCTCAGATGTGTATTGCTATTAAGTTCCACATTGTCCATTTATCTAGTCCGTGGTCGTTCCCGACTTCTTTAGTTAAACAATGTTCCTTTCCTTTCAATATTAACTTAGGATTCTCAGGCATTCGATCTAGATGACCTAAATGATCTCAAATTAACCTCAAAGAATTTATAAATCTAAGACGTCTTGTCTATGAGATGTTCATTTCTTTATATGGCATATTCTCCAACTCCCACCTTCTTCCACTACAAGTTCATTACTTCTATGAGTGAGAGATACAACTGGCCTTACAATTCATCCCTCAAAAAGGTAAAGGTAAGGTTTAGGGAAAGGTAAGGTTAGGTAAATGGTTTTAGGTTGTGTTTTTCGATTTGGTTTATTATGAAATATAATAAATCTAAATCTTTCGTCGGAGACCACGTCAGAGATTTTATAAATCTCGACGTTTTGAACCAAATACAGGGATTAGTCTCAGAAGCGACAAGCGAAAAGCTCATGTGTCCAGTGTTTAGGCACAGATTAAATATATAAGTACGAAAGAAAGGAACCAAGATTTTTGGATTGATGTTTCAAACTAGACTGAATTTTTATTTTATAACTTGTCAAAATAATAATATTGACAGTGTCTTAACTTAACAATAAAAATTAAACTGAAATAAAATCAATTCCCTACAACTATTATAGACAATAAATATATCTACATAAAATTATGATTTTTGTGTTCTGTGAATTAAGAAATAAATAAAATTGTTTGATGTTAAACTTGACTTTTTTCTAATTGAAGACATAACAGTTTGGCGACGTGCGAAGAACCTACGTAGGTATTTTTGTTTGTTCTTGAATTATGTCGGAATCGAAGACAAGTTCGTCTGAGAGTAAGGGTGAAATAATAATGCGAGCGGCAGTTATAGGACGCATTGATCCGTTTCAACCGTCGCAGGAAGTGTTCGAAAATTATCTGGAACGTCGACGCAATTTTTGTTGTGAATAACACCGCGGATAGCGAAAAAGTTGCCTTGCTGGTGTTATTAATCGGCCCAGATGTCTACACAATTTTAAAAAAATTAGTGTCTCCTTATAGGCCAAAGGATAAGTCATTTGAAGAACTGTTAGAAACCCTTAAAAATCATTTTTCTCCGGAAAAGTTAGAAGTCGCGGAGACCTATAAGTTTCATTTGAGACACCAAAAGATCAGTGAATCAGTTCGGGAGTTTATTGTTGAATTGAAACGTTTAGCCGCGACATGTAATTTCGGGAGTTATTTAGATCGAGCTCTGAGAGATCAGTTGGTGATCGGAGTACGTGATCGACATATCACGAAAAGATTGTTAAGCAAACGGTCCTTGTCGTTTGATCAGGCAGTCAAAATAGTTCAAGATATGGACCTTGTGCGTGAACAAACTAATGTTTTAAATGAAGAGTCAACGCAGTTAAATGAAGAGTCAACGCAAGATGTGGCAGCGCTCAGCAGGACGGGAGGTACCCGCATTAACATTCGAAGTCGAGAGAATTTTTATTCGTCTCATCGAGGTCGACAGGAAAACAAAAATATGTCAAGAAGTGATGTTTGCAACTTTTGTGCCCAATATCATGGAAATCAAGTTGAATGTCCAGCCAAAAACTGGATTTGTTTCCGATGTAATTTTCGGGGGCACATAGCTAAATCGCGAGCGGGCAAGAGCCAGTCCAAGGTAAATTTTGTCGATTTTAAAGAAATCTTTAAAATTAGTCAAAGTAAATTTGAAGAACCATTATATGTTAAGGTTAAAGTTATATAGAATAAACAAGTTGTTGCACTGTCCAGGTTTGACGTTTCAAATCTCGGGTCGAAAAAAAGTCACGCATTTTTATCCCCTAGAGTGCAGGCCAAACAGTAAACCCCCATACTGTTTGGCCTGCACTCTAGCGGATATTTTTACCCGTGAATCCTAGATGTTATGACTGGGTCTCGTTCTTTTCTCTTGCTTTTGTATGTTTTCTTTTATTTCTAAAATTACGTCAATTTATTGAGAATTGTTTAAGAAAAGGATTAATATGAAGACTTGCTATGTTCCTTTTTGTAAAAGTGGTTGGAGGCCAAAAAAAAAAAATGAAGAAAAACTTAGCCATCCGATTAATCTCTTTTCTAATTCATGTAGACAATGATTATCCCTTGCTTTGAAGATCAAATGTGTAAATTTTTACATCAGAAAAAAAAACTGTAGATTTGTATAAACAACACACAAACACACACATATATATACAAATATATGCACATATACGTTGACTTTCATATATGTTATAAATGAAACATATTGTCATGAAAAACTGTAGAAAAACTTATAATAATTCTACACTTATTTCGTATTATATTTCAAAAAGTCTTCATACATTAATTTATAAAACCTCAAATATGTTGAAAAATTCGGGACAAATCAGCATCTGTATACGGAAAAAAATATTACATGACAACTAGTTGAAATTCGGGACTGTCTGTAAAAAGTACGGACGTCTGGTTACCTCAATTAAGTTAAAAAAGTTATAGTTTGTAATGTAGTTGTGTAGAAAATTAGCCCCATACAGATTGCACTGCTGCGTGGTGGGCAAAAAGTAAACTAACCTCACCAAACGAAAAAAAATAATCCAGTGCAACAACTTGTTTATTCTATATAACTTTAGTTAAGGTTAAGGTTCAAGGAATTGATTTGTTTTTTGAAGCAGACTGTGGCTCGGCAATAACGCTCATTCCGTGGTTCGTTTATACAAAGGTCTTTAGGAATGTGAAATTATTTGATAGCAGTGTCTCGTTGGTAGCTGCTAACAAAACGAAAGTAGCAGTGAGGGGTAAAATGCTAGTTGAAGTTAAAGTTAACGATAAAACTGATACATTACCACTTATTGTTTCAGACAATTCGTTAGGATGAGCACTATTGGGGCGTGACTGGCTAGAGGCTCTGTATCCAGGTTGGAGGTCGGCATTGTTGAAGTCTGAGGTGTCGACCGGGGCTAGCAGTGTGTTGGATCAGTCTCATGTCGCTAGTAAGCGTCCAGCTTCGTCTGATTGTTATGCGCTTACCTCAGAGGAATCGGTATTGCAATATAAGTCTAAGTGCCCTCAAGCTTTTCCTGGGTCAAATAGCAACCCTATCAAGGGTTTTAGTGTGACAATAGTCATGAAACCGGAAGCGAAACCTATTTTTCATCGTGCTTATTGTTTGCCTTATGCTTATCGTGAAAAGGTAGAACATGAGTTACATAATTTAGAATCACAGGGGATAATATCTAAAGTAAAGAATAGTCAGTGGGCATCTCCCATAGTTTGCGTTCCGAAGAAAGATGGTAAAATTAGGATGTGTGCGGATTTGAATGCGACAGTTAATAGTTGTGTGGATGTTGATCATTATCCTTTGCCGGTAATCGAATATATGTTTAATTCGTTTACGGGTTGTAAGTTTTTTTGTGAATTAGATCTATCAAACGCGTATTTACAGTTAAATGTGGACGAAACGAGTAGAGAATAGTTAACAATTAACACCCATGTTGGTCTTTATCGTTACAACAGTCTTTGTTTTGGGTTGAGGGAGATGGGTGAATTTTTGGGGCTTTCCTACATCTATGTGTTTGGGTTATTTCATAAAAAATAACTGGAAAGTTTCAAAGTGTGTTAGGTTCTTTCGGAAATAAAGAACCTTTAACGCCCTCCAGGCAAAGTCAGAGAAACGCAAGAAATTATAATTGTCCTCGGTTTAGTTTCGCCTAAGGACCCTAAAAATGGTTATACCTAGAGATTATGCAAATTCAACATAAGTTGGTAAGCTTTAATATTTTACCATTTAATCTAAAATATTCCTAAGTTGGTAAAAAAGTATTGATATTATAAAAAATAGGCCTAAACTGTCACTGGGTCATGGTGGTATACATGGCTATGTAAATGAATTTTGGGATATCTAAAATTGTTTTATTAATATCATCTGAGGAAAAAATTATAATATTTAAATATAATCATACACCTTTTTGTTTCTAGGGCCCTGAAATTTTCTATGGCCATATTTTTAATATTATCCTTAGTGGACATTATATTGTGAATTATAAATGAAACACGCCTCCTCTGATACGTTATTTTAGATTAGATTAAAAAGTAAATTTTTACTTATAAGCCAACTTTTGTTAACTTCTAACCGTCTTGTCTTTGTTTTGTTTTTGAGGAATAACAACTTAAAGTAATTTCAAGAGGGCTGAACAAAGTCTATTTAATATATAACCTGACTGCTTTTTAAAATAGTGCATGTCACTATTATGTAGCTATGATAGTTTTTGAGTAATTAAGTAGAGTAGGCTATTTTTAAAAATTCAATATTAGAGGAAGGGTGCTTCTTTAGATTGTTACTCCCCTATGTTGCTTTAGAATAAAAATGACTTTGACTTAATAACTATTAAGAAAAAGAGATGTTTAGTTCAATGTAATTTGGGACCAAGGAATATCCCATTTCAGATTTTATAAGGGGAGTAAGAGTCTAAAGAAGAACATTCCGTACACCTTCTTTAGATTGTTAATCACCTCTGTTTTTTTTTATAAGGGGATTTAACAGTCTAAAGAAGTGCCAAAGCAAGAAACCTATATAACAGAACTGAGCTTTATGTTTTTACCTTCTCATACAAAGAGAAAGTGAAAATATTTGTGATGGCGCACAAATTCGATCTTGAGATTTTGATACATTTACACGTTTTGAGGTCCCCTGAGTCCAATAAGCGGTTTTTTAAAAATGTCTGTCTGTCGTCTGGGACACCAGGAGCCTAAACTACTGGGCCAATTTTGACAAAATTTGGCATACATGTTCAGAAAAATCATACCCCGAAATATATATAATATATTTGGAGCACCTAACTAAAATTAATTAAGGGAAAACACTGGGATAAGTTATTATGAACTCGTACATGAAAGACATCTGATTTGTCTCGGACCGATTTTTATTTTATTATAGGATTAGGAGAGGAGAGATATAACATTTAAAAAATTAAGGGAAGGGTAGAAAATATAAGAGATGTAAAGGGGTAAGAAAAGAGTTAAGTGAATAAATAAAAAAAGATATATGAAGTATAATGCAAAAGACTGGAGGGTTACGAGAGAAAGAAAAATACATGCACATACATAGATAAAATATAATAAATATGTACTAATATATAGCAAAGACAGCCGATAGGTTTTTTAGGAATAAAAAGAAATAACACCGGTGTAACCAAGAATCAACCCGAAATGCGATTAGCTCGGCTACTAAACTAAAACAGCACCTGATAAGGTATTATCTAAGGGTGTTGGTGTTATTACAAGGGTTCCATCTCTAAAACTGCCTACTTAGTATGGAGGTTACGCACATTATTATCGTTTTGCTACTAGAAATTTTGTTTTTCAATTTATAAAATAAAACAAACTGAGGGCGTCATCGGCCGCCCCCTGAGTTTGGCCGCCACAGGCGGCCGCCTGCCCCGCCTGTGCGTAGCGCCGGCGCTGCTGGAACCGCTCTATGCACTAACAAGGAAAGAGGCGTCTTGGGTCTGGTAGATGGTTTGAGAAAGTTAAGAATGCGGTTGCTGAAAGAGCGTTACTAGTCTTGTTCAATCCGAAACTGCCGATTGTTTTAACGGTAGATAGTAGCTCTTATAGAGTAGGGGCAACGATAGCGCACCTCATCGACGGTATTGAACAACCTATCTGTTTTGCCTCGTCTACATTGTCACCAGCAGAGAGAAATTATAGTCAGATTGATCGGGAAGCATTTGCCATTATTTTTGGAGTTAAACGGTTTCACAAATTTTTAGCAGAAAATGTTTTTACACTGGTTAAAGATCATCAAACATTACAGTCGTTGTTTAACCCAAAAAAGGGCATTCCTATAACAGCTAGTGCAAGACTTCAAAGATGGGCCTTAATTCTTTCAGGGTATAAGTATAAGATAGTGTACAAAAAAGGCGGGAGCATTGGTCATGCAGATGCTTTGTCTAGGCTGCCACTTGGAAGCGACACCGGGGTCGCAGAATGTTTCACGATCAGCGAAAATTTTGAAAAATCGTTTGTGACGTTTCGGGAAATTTCGCAGCAGACACGAGTTGATCCTCTATTGTCAAAGGTGATTGAGTGGGTCAAAGTAGGTTGGCCTGATAAGGTTCCGGTTGAATTTAGGCAATATTTTAAACATCGAACAAATTATTCGTTAGAGGAAGGTTGTTTACTATTCGGTTGCAGAGTAGTTATCCCGAAATCTTTGCAATCCTGTATCGTAGACCTGTTACATAGGGATCATATTGGCATTGTTAGAACTAAGATGTTAGCTAGGTCGTTTGTTTGGTGGTTGGGTATGGATAAAGATATCGAACAGAAAATAGCGTCGTGCGAAGTTTGCCAATTAACACAAAACGATAACAACAAAAAATATCATTTACCATTACATAGGACTGTTCAACCGTGGCAAAGGTTACACATTGATTTTCTCGATACGTTTAAGTGTAAAATTTTGATTTTAGTTGACGAATATTCAAATTGGCTTGAATGTTGGATTGTGAATGATACATGCGCCGAGAAAATAATACCGTTGTTGAAAGAGTGTTTTGCTAGGTTTGGTTACCCTCAAGTCGTACTGTCCGATAATGGTCCCCCTTTTAATTCTCGAGAATTCCAGAATTTTTTTCTTAAAAATAATATTCAGTATGTTCTCACTCCTCCTTATAACCCATCCTCAAAACGGACAAGCCGAAAGAGGGATCGTCATCTAATGATGAAAATGTTGTTACGTTCGGTAATTGATTCAGATTTAAAGGGGAAGAGAGAGACGATTAGTGAACGGCTAGTAAGATGTTTAGCTTCCTTTCGGTCAACACCGTGTACCAAAACCCGAAAAACACCTTCAGAGTTAATGCTGTCTTATCCCCTTAGGACGTCATTATCTATGTTAACCCCGAGTGATAAGTTTGAGTTAGGTTCAAACGGGGATACTGCGGGGTAGGGTTGGGACATCGATGTCGATGTATCGAAAACATCGATGTATCGGACTTTAAAAAATCAATGTTTAACATCGATGTTGATCTTTCGATGTATCGGTCAACATCGATGTTTTCCTGAAACATCGAAAAGACCGATGTTATCGATGCATTGCAGCCTAAAAAATGGACGACAACGAAAATCGGGGACGAAAAGGAGAGATTTTTTGAAAGTGGTGACCTTTTTTTTTTTTTTTTTTTTTGCTCTTCAGCTTGGAGGACCGATGTCGATGTATCGAAAACATCGATGTTTGCCTATCGATGTCCCAACCCTACTGCGGGGCTTAGAGAGTTTACAGTCAATGAGAAGGTCTTGCTTAAAAACCCCAGAAAGGGATTGTGGAAATGGTTGCCGGTGCGTATCATGCAACGGATAGGTAAAGTGGTTTATTTTTTAATTTAAATCAAATTATAATTATTATTAACTAACTACGGGAAACAGACAGAGAAAAATACACTCCAGCGCCGGGATTTGAACCACGGGCCTCTATATTTCCAGTATAGCGCTCTACCAACTAAGCTACGCAGGAGAATGAGTTTCTCTGACGTTAATGATACCTAATCCCGAATTTAAGCTTTCAATTTTCCACATAAGTCTTAGAAGTCAACATTAATGACATAGAACTAGACCGAGAAATAACGCTTATAATTATAAAGTACCCAATTAGTACCTGTACCTAGTACAATCAATTAGAAATTCATATTTTACCATGTTGGTAGTACTCATACTACAGAATGATTAAATTTTAATTTAAATCAAATTATAATTATTATTAACTACGGGAAACAGACAGAGAAAAATACACTACAGCGCCGGGATTTGAACCACGGGCCTCTATATTTCCAGTATAGCACTCTACCAACTAAGCTACGCAGGAGAATGAGTTTCTCTGACGTTAATGATATAGAGGCCCGTGGTTAAAATCCCGGCGCTGGAGTGTATTTTTCTCTGTCTGTTTCCCGTAGTTAATAATAATTATAATTTGATTTAAATTAAAATTTAATCTTTCTGTAGTATGAGTACTACAAACATGGTAAAATATGTGGTTTATTTTGTGAAATTGCATGACGAGGTAATCAGGAAAGCGCATATCAACCAGTTGAAGTCGAGTCAGCCTGCCGGATAGTCTTCACCCAAGTGGAAGACCGATTGCTAATGACGATGAGTCCTGGTATCCATTCGCGGTAGCACCTAAGGTCAATACACTAGAGCCTGAACCGATTACTCCGCCTCCAATCCGGTGCAGACCTCAGCGCGATAGAAGACCGCCCGATAGGTACTCTCCGTCTTAAGGGGGGAGAAATGTCATGTACCGGCTTTAATTATGTTTATTTTGTTTTTACCTTGTCATCGTTGACGAGTGGTTTTTTGAGATATAGTTTTGTGTTCTGTGAATTAAGAAATAAATAAAATTGTCTGATGTTAAACTTGACTCTTTTCTAATTGAAGACATAACAATGATAAATAGGGAATCTAATTTTATTTTTTTAATAAATTTATGGTATTCTCATATATACCATATAAGTTATGTGTTTCTTACAATACTGTAATAATGGTTAAATAAAGAACTCTGATCATAGATCATAGATCTATATGTAGTTGTTTCACACTATTTAAGTCTCTGACTCACAATGAAATCTTATATCGAAATGTTTAGTCAAAATATAAATACATAAAGACAGTCATAGCTAATTCATCATTATGGTTTTTTAGGGAGGTAGGCACGAGTCGTCTTATCATGACAACAAGTATTAAACGCAAGTTTGAACTTGGAACGGGTGGTGAGCTTTCAAACAACATGTTCCATATAGCAGAGGAACATGGTGAGTATGCTGATAGAGATTAGATTTTGAAAGAGGTTGTCGGTGTCTGTTGTCGATGGCTCGGTTTAGCTGGGTCCTGTAGTTACTCCAATATGAATGAAAGTGATCTATCAGGAGGGGCTTGGCTCAGGTAGGACAGGATACAACTCTTAGGATAAACATCTTATAGAGATTAGGGCGCCCACGCCGCTTCAAGTCCGCTATCAACCTTCCTCTACGCAGACTACTAGCTTACAATCTGGCGTCCACAATACATACTACTTTATTATTTTTTAAAAAAAATAGTAATAATTGAATCCTTTTAATACTCAACAAAATATAAACTTGCAAGAATGAGCTAAACTTAATGAACCAATCCATTGGATGTGTAGGTATATATTATTATATTATATAATTGTAGTTAGTGTTAAGGTCTCCAGAAGCCCTCGTCTAAACTTAAAATGCTGAATCTAGACACACTAGTATAGGATGTGTATATATATATATATATATATATATATATATATATATATATATATATATATATATATATATATATATATATATATATATATATATATATATATATATATATTCGATTTTATACTTGGGAGTAAATGACGACCATTTTGATTTTTAAATAATTATTAATAATCAAAGGAATATTGTATTGAGATGAAACTTAGTACAACGGTCATAGTATACTCGTATGTATAACGATATAACGTGAATATGAAATAATTTACTTTTGGAGAAAATACAACACAAAATTGGGGCCATTTTGTTTTACTTTAAAAAAAATCGTAGAAAGGAGTGATTTTCTTTTCCATTAGTTCTCGGTGAAATTA
The DNA here is from genome assembly GCA_951217055.1 of Gerris lacustris. Classification (NCBI taxonomy): domain Eukaryota; kingdom Metazoa; phylum Arthropoda; class Insecta; order Hemiptera; family Gerridae; genus Gerris; species Gerris lacustris. Next base: position 64,863,011 of record OX578277.1, on the reverse strand, counting down.
TATCCGAGTAGCTAGCTACCAGGGTAGAGATGCTGAAGCTATTAAATTTTAATATATTGGATTCTGAGAGAGGGGAGACATTACTAAGAACTTGTGATATCATCAATATATTGTGGTAAGTGACTAATCAGTATGTTTGAGAAGTTTAAGACTCTTTCAATAGAACTAACATAAAAATACCAAATATAATTGGGATGTTATTCCAGAGAGGTAAGATATTACATACTAGTTATCACATTTTTATTTGCAATATATAAAAATGAATTCTCTACATTCTTAAAGAACCCTTTCGTCATAATGATTTTTATATTCTGTAACAATGTCACTTTTTTAATAGCTCAAGCGGAGTTCTAATAAAATAGTCTGTAGTGTAGAAATGGACCTTCGATAGGTTACTACTATATTTATATATTTATATGATTTGATAAAATGGGGCAAATATCCACACACTGAATGGGGCAAATGTCCGTATGTGGACACTTTTCCCATTTAAAAAGTTTAATCTAAACATTAATTTATTTTAGTTACTTCTGGTAAAAGAACTAGTTTTTAATTTTCAGAGTGTACAAAAGAAAAAAAAAATTGTTTGCGCCTTTTAACAGCAGATCCTGGATGAAAAGAAAGGATTAATTAAAAAGGGTTTCTCCATCTATGATACTTTATATTATTGTACCTAATAAGTATTCTTTATCGATCAATATACATGTTCTTTTATGAAGTATTTCACTTTCTTGAATTATTAATTAATTAATAACAAATGGGATTAACGTCCGCAAATCATAATTTTGGTAAACTGGTGCCCCAAAAATGTTGAGAAATTTTTGGAGCAATGAGAGATGGGGGATTGTTAGATGGAATGTTGGCCCAAATTCACAGGTCATTTAGATATTATTAAAAGGAAGCAAATTAGCCCTAAACCAAAAAGTGCGGACATTTGGCCCTACCTGCCCTATAGCTATCTCGCGTCTTTTATGTACTTTAACAATGTTTTTCCCAACAACTAATTATTGTCTAATATATTTAATATGTTCGCCCTTTTTTTAAAAAAAAAAAACCTCACATTTTTTTGTTATATGAGTAAAAGGATCAATTTAACCTTATTTAATTTGTGGAGAGGTTTGAAATTAATATGTTATCATTTGAGACCTTTGTTTTACAAATAAACAAAGAAAAGGATGAGTCCATTTTAAGATATAGGTTAATAAAAAAAGTTTGTGTGCATGTGGAAGAGAAATCAATGGGTGCAGAAGCATGAAATTTATATGGGACCAACAATGGACTAATTTTGATTTTCCATCTAAATTTCATCAAATTTAGAAGATTAGTTTTTACTTTATCATATAAAGTGAAAGTATTGTATTGGTGGCACGAAAATTCGATTCTGATGGATTTACACGTTTGGCACTACTCCCCAGAAACTCCCGAAAACGGTTCAAACAATTTTTATTAAAAAAATTCTAAATTGTAGATCATTTAAATACGAATCTAGCGATATAAACCATTGTCCCGGAGAAAATCTAGTTCCTGAGAAAATAGCTTTAAACGCGGACGGAGAGAGGCCCAGTTCGACTCCTCGTCGAGGAGAAGTTATTTTTATGATACATTTTAATGAAATTTTCAATAATTATTAAATGTACATACGAAAACTCAAAAATAATAAATGGAAAACACTGGGCTATGTAATTATGAACTCAAATGTGGTAAAGTTTGTCTGAGTAGTCTCGGACCAGTTCGAAAAAATGTTGAAGGCCACACCAACAAGCAGAAATGGGACCAAAAATGTCTAAACGGATTTCTATCTTGGAATTTTTGAATTCGGAGCTTTAAAAATTCTCGTTCTTCTAATATTTATCGATACTTCTGTTGCCTTCGGTAAGCTCAGAAGTAATAAGCCTGATTTAATTGAAAAACGTTAATTTTAATTACACATGGGACATTGTTGGTAATCATTAGTTTTATGAGTTGAACATATCCAAGGACGAGTTACAGACTTACTTATTATTCTTCACTTTTATATTTGTTTCTTCAAATCTTTCAAGTTATATGATAAATATTGTCTCTCAAAACATTTACAAAGAAAGGTTACTTTGTACAATCAATGTTCTATTATAAACAACCTACGTATCTTTTTTTCATCAAAGTATTGTTTTCACCCAAAAAAACCGAAAAAGAGATTTCAACGGAATTGTCCGTTTTGGTGTTTTTTTTTAAGACGATTTCAGAGTTTTTAGCTGGATGTGTGTCTTACTGTCTGTTTGTCTGTGTCACGCATAAGTCCCACAGTTTTCAAGCTAGAGGGTTGAATCTTGGTATAAAAATCCGTCCTTACATGTTGTGCTGCCCGGGCAAACATAAATGTGTGATGTCATTAAACCCATTTTGGGAGCCAGCAAACATTTTAAATTATTAAAAAATCGAAAAAATTTCCCATTGCGCTGAAATTTGCACCAATTATACCTCTTTTTTTCATTTTATTTAATACTACTATATACATCACAGCAACTACAATATACATCATTGTTATGAGCAATACGCGGATGAATGAACATGTGACTTGAGACAACGTGAGGCAAGGAACTATCCAGTGATAGCACTTAGTAAGTTGAGACAGATATTATTTCATGTGTAGCGTAAAGATCAATGAGTAAATTTAAAACATGAAATTGAAATAAATATGATTAGTTGTCTAGAAGGTCACGTGGCCACTGCCTCTTCAGGCGTCTAGGAGGATTGTCAGGAATGGACCGGGAAAACAGACTGTGGACTAAAGGATTGGAATGGTCAGAAAGGATTTGTATCGGGAAATGGCTAATTCACGGACAAAGGGTACTTTGAGGTCATTATGAAGGACGAGGTTTGAAACATAAAAGTCAGCTATTTTTCTTAGAATCTTGGATTGGAGTGATTGGATGCGATAGGAATTGGAAGGTTTGGTGCAACCCCAGAGTTCTATGCCATAATGTCCATGTAGGTTTTATTATGGTGTTGTAGATGAGTAATTTGTTTTGCATGTTTTAGATGTGTTGTGTAAGAGTCTGTGTAAAAGTATATAGCGTGTATTGCATGTTTGGCGTTTATGCTTAGTGTGATGAGCCCATATTAAACGACGATAAGTATAGCCCCAGGTAGCGGACGGAACTGGATTGAGGAATAGGGATTTATTTTTTATTTATTTGATTTAGGGGGGGGGGGGATTTGATTTTATACCTCATAATAAGAAAAACATTTCCACTAAATTTCGTTTAGACATCTGCCGCCATTTTGAAAATATCGTCTTAAGAACTTTGAAACTTAACTCTAAATAATTTCTGAACTAACTATATCGCCGATTGAGCTGAAATCCATACCATCGATACCTTTCAATAAGATAAATATGCCCTACATATTTTGTCATTTTGACGTATCGACATTTTGTTAAGTCTTGTTATTATGGTTCTCATTATACCGGACTTAACTTTTAACGGACAAACAATTATAATTCATATAATGTGGGGTAAAGTTCTGAGACGCCCCGCGTCCGATTTTTAGATTTAATTTCATTCGCTTAAAGGTACGTATAGCTATAGTTAAACACATTTTTATAAAAAAAGATCTTGATACTGATTTTGACTGAACGTTTGTACTAAGTTTTATTGTTCGTTAATTTGTTTCCCCCTTGTTTATTTATTTATTTATTTTTTTAATATTAAAATTAATTTTTAAAAATTGCATGTCTTACTGGTCATGGTCATATCTCGTAACTTAATGTTGATTTTTTTTTTTTTTTTTTTTTTTACATACTTATTTTATTTTAGCAATTAGAGCGTTATTGGAGGTCATCGTAGTGGATTTAAATAAAACTTACTTGATTATTTATCAAAGCAGCTTTGGGGCTTCATAAGGCAATAATATTAGATGGTGTCAGTCTATATTACGTTGAAGACCAACGTCAGACTCCAATATTTTATTTAGGCTGCAAGCTCAAAAATGAGTTGAAGGTAGGGATAGTGTGCATTATATTTTGATTATTTCTCTCAAAATATATTACTTAATACAATAGGCAAAAACACCATGTGACACGCATTTAGTTCAGTATTTTTACTGGTCTTATATTACTTTGCTTTGTAAGTTTCATCGCACATTTCCGTTTCCCCAATTTTGAACCACTTCCCGTCATTCAATCTTCCCCAAATTTTGCACATAGATACAACTAAGATGAAGAATACAGAAACCAAAAAAACAAAAAATAAAAACAAAATGGCGTCAAATTTATTTGCTTTTTAAGTTTCATCGCACACCTATTACCCCAATTTTGAACCACTTACCGTCATTCAATCTTCCCCAAATTTTGCACATAGATACAACTAAGGTGAAGAATACAGAAACCAAAAAAAAACAAAAAATAAAAACAAAATGGCGTCAAATTTATTTGCTTTTTAAGTTTCATCGCACACCTATTACCCCAATTTTGAACCACTTACCGTCAATCAATCTTCCCCAAATTTTGCACATAGATACAACTAAGATGAAGAATACAGAAACCAAAAAAACCAAAACTAAAAACATAATGGCGTCAAGTTTATTTGCTTTTTAAGTTTCATCGCACACCTATTACCCCAATTTTGAACCACTTACCGTCATTCAATCTTCCCCAAATTTTGCACATAGATACAACTAAGGTGAAGAATACAGAAACCAAAAAAAAACAAAAAATAAAAACAAAATGGCGTCAAATTTATTTGCTTTTTAAGTTTCATCGCACACCTATTACCCCAATTTTGAACCACTTACCGTCAATCAATCTTCCCCAAATTTTGCACATAGATACAACTAAGATGAAGAATACAGAAACCAAAAAAACCAAAACTAAAAACATAATGGCGTCAAGTTTATTTGCTTTTTAAGTTTCATCGCACACCTATTACCCCAATTTTGAACCACATACCGTCATTCAATCTTCATCAAATTTTGCACATAGATACAACTAAGGTGAAGAATACAGAAACAAAAAAAAAAGGTTGAAAATAAGACCAGTTTTGAAAAATGGCATTTTTATATTAATTATTAAACCTACTGAATGTCACTGTGAGTTCGTGCGGAGACAACAGAATAAAGAAAGACACAATGTAATAGATGCTTGATAAACATTTATTTTACCTTCATAACATTTTTAAAAAATCCTATAGCTTATAGCCTAAATTATAGGACTAAATAATAAAATAAATGATGTACTTAATGTTATATGGTCTTATATCAATAAATTGTTTTTATTATGATTGAACTTAGTGTCTAAGTATCAACGATCTTAAATGGTTTAGTGAATGGTAGGTAGGTAGTGACCTTAATCCTTAATTTCGAAATTAATTTCCGGAATAATATATTTTCAACAAGTTCAATATACCTCGAATTTGATTTATTTTTTTGTCGATATGTAACTCATAATGTGCGACATAGATATACATCGATTGTTGAGAAATGAACCAAACTAGTGTTGAAAACTTTCTAGTTGTATATTTGCATCGATATGTCAAACTATAGTTGGTTATTTAATATGAAATAGAAATTGTAAAGATGACTATTGTTCTATAAGAGAAGAAGGGATGAAATTATATAGTTCTGAGGGAGGAAGAGGGAATGGAAGATTATGCTGGCTCTACTTGGTGTGGGGGTGGGTCGGCCATCACTGTAACCCCTGTCATCTCAAGGCCCTATTGTTCTATAACCCCCCTTGGTATAGTAGCAGTGGTGTGCACTTCACCATATCCACAGTATAATACAACTCAGACCCACCATCATTCCGCATTCTACAGCAGTATACTCCCTCATAACAGTACATATCATCAACTTGCAAATGTACATTTATCTGCATCTCTTACTAACTCAATAAGGGAAACGTCAACCTAACTATCCTTTACTGACTAACTTAAATGGTAATACTAAATTAATTATATGATTATGTCAAATTAACTTTAGATATCTTAATCTTGAGGTAAAATCAACATTTAAATTTTACCCATCCATTTTATAGTCTGGATTAGTATTAAATTTTTCATAACAGTAATAATCACAACTCCACGCAAATGTTATAGCAATTTTTAAAATTTCGGAGATATTTAAAACCACGAAAAGTGTAGTATATTCACATTTCTAATAATTGATTTATTTAGTTTTAGTTGACATAACTTGGTCAGTTGTTAATAAACTTGATTTCCATCTTGGGCAGAGTCAATTGCTATAGTAGATTTGTACCAAACCTATAAACTGTGTGTGCTCCACTACATAGGCTATTAATATGTACTCCCGCTGGGAATGGTCAAAAGAAGACGAGAGGTGCTTTTAAAAGTTAAAAGAGCTGATAACTTGATCGAATACATTAGTAAATTTTGACCCTCAAAAAATTACCGTTGTAGCTTCTAATAAGAGTAAAGTTGAAGTGGGTGTACCGTGTTATTCAAATGTTTGCAGTGGCTCAGGAAAGCCGGTAGCATTCGCTTAAAGAACTTTACAACCTTCAGAAAAACGCTACTCTTCACTAGACAGGGAAGCTTTGGCTATTATGTTCGCTATCAACAAATTCCATCAGTACGTATATGGTCGGATATTCATTCTGAGGATGGATCATAAACCATTGGTGATTTTACTAGGGGAAAACAAAGACATTCCGGCGGCGAATCGACAGACAAGGTGCGGAGATATGAGATTCAGTATTTACCGGGAAAGACAATCACACCACCTGATGCACTGTCAAGATTACTGAGCGATTTCCCAATATGTGGAACATGGAGGTGAAGAATTGGATAAACATCTATTCCAGTTACGTAAAAGACCTGTACCAGTGACCAAAAGGAAGCTGCAGATGGCAACCCTAAAAGATAAAACTCTGTCGAAAATCATAAGGTATTTAGATCAAGGGTGGCCACAGAAAGGGGAATCAGAAGAATTGGTTACGCAGTAGTACTGTTCCAAGAAAGAAAAACTTTCTCTAGAAGAAAACATTCTTTTGCGGCAGGGAAGAATAGTTTTACCCAGTGAGTTACTAGGGGCTGTCTTAACTATGTTATATGCTGGGCAACCAGGTATAATAGCTATATGAAATAGATAGCAACATTTCAGGTGTGGTGGCCCAAAATGTCTCAGTACATAGTCACAAACACATGGTAACAGCCTACGCCCACAGTGGGTCCCAATTTTAATTTCAATCGTCGGCACAATGAACAATGCTCTTAAAAATAAATTATACCTGACAGAATGGAATGAGATCCAAATATCATGTGACCAATCGTTCAATAATTGTAGGCGAGGAATATGCCTCACACATTGGCCGACGATTTCATATTTAAAAATTATTTTTCACAAACTTATTTAATAGATTGCAGAGATGAAGTTACCCTAAAATAACAAAACGTCCTTTAAATTCTTCGTTTAAAAAGTAAAAACTTAAATAGTGTTCGTTGTAAATTTCGTTTTTGTCTTTCAACGTTCAGTCTTTGCAACGTGAAGGTTTTCAAATACTGCATTCATGGCTGTAACCTCAAATAAAGTTTAGAAAAATAAAAATTTATCTTTTTACACACTTTCAATTAGCTTACAATGTTTGTCGGGGACAAATCTTGATCTATATTTAATTATGTGATTTTACTACAAATGAACTTTAGATACCTTAAACCTCTTCCCAGTCTCTTAGAAAAATGAAACTTGGACAGATGATGTATTTGCAATAACAATACACCAGTCATTACTCGTAGTTTTAAAAAATCGTTTTAATAGCTCTTTATTGATTCAAAATTTCCAAAAATTGTTAGCGGCAAAATTCGAATAGATTTTTTTTAGAACAGATAAGTGAGGTTATTTTTACTACGTTTTTATTAGCTTGCTTTCTTGTTTGTTTGATTGTTTGTTTGTTAGTTTGTCCTGTACAAATCTTGTAATCGAATTTTAACTAACATCCCAAGTAGCTAGACATTTGAATCGTTCAGAATGGCTCAGAACACCATGACAATGCATTATTTTAATACGTTTAATCATCTTTCAGCAGAATTTAACTCGTTTTAAGCAAATTTTGCTGTATGGAAAGTTTGTTCGGAAAAAATCCGCAAGTTTTGTTATTTGTTTTGACATGTCCCATATTTACAATCTTCATTTTACAAGTTTCATATTGATTTTTTATTTAGTCAATAGAAAATTTAAAAACGTAGTATATAAAAAGTTCTTTTTATCTTGTAATTATTATTTAAATCATTTAAATTTAAAACAAAGATTAAAAATATAATTAAGGAAATTATTTAGGAATCACTTCTTTTTAGGAATTTAACAATGACGATCACTGAAAAAAGTTAAGCGAAGTAAAAAAAAAATTTAATTTGACGAAATAAAGTAGAAAAAATCGGTCCTAGACAACTCATAACTCAAAAAAACTTTCATGCCTTCATAATACTTTCTCTTTATATGAGATAGAAAAAATATTATATTTAAAACAACACGTGTTTATAATAATATGCATTAAAAAAGGGAAATTGTTTTTTGTTTTTTTTTAATTATTAAAATTTGCTAAATTGATACTTTTATTCGTGTAAATAAATAATAAAACTATGGCAGATTTCCTTTTATAAAAATGAACTAAACAATAATGAATCGTAAGAGAAAAACATGATTATAGTACGTGATACGACGCAAGGAAGCTATGTGCCACACTAATTGGAATAATATTTTTTTAATAGACTGTATAGTTTTAATATTATATAAGTATAAGTTTATGCTTTAAGTCAAAAGCATACTAAAATGTAGGCTCTAATATATTTCTCTACATTAAATACTAAATTATGTCTATTTTATTCGATTTCTTACATCCTGTTTTGGCTAAACTCGGCAATAGTGTACCCCTTCCGTGTAATCGATGTCTTTCGAAGTCGTACAGTTGGCTTCGATATATCAATTCATCCCTTCCATTTATATATGTTTATAATAATTATATATGTATGGTTTGTTCATAGGAGAGTTGATATCCCTTTGTCAAAAAATACGTTGGAGTGAGAAGGGGTACGCTATTGCCGATATTTACCCCTGTTTTTCTTTAAATGATTCATTCCTGTTATTATTTTTCTCTAAGAGCATTGTTGAAAGAAAAAGTACCGTGTAGAGGAGATTAGAGTGTATCGAATGTATTGTATTGGCAAATTGAATGTGGAGTTATTTGTCCGGAAGTTGGTTTAGTTAGTTGTATCGGAGGGGAGTTTCCTTGTCCATAAGTATGAGATGTAAACCTCTCCTTGAGGAGAAGTGTCGTCTCCTGAATCCCCTATAAGACAAGTTCCCTATCCTATATAAGTATAATACAAGGGGAGATTGTGAAGACCCTTGTCGTAATCCCAACTTACCCATTTTGAAGAAGACTTCCCTGCGCTTTCTTTACCCCTGTTTTGTCCCCAAAATCTCCATTGTCATTTCAGAATATTAAACCAGAGAAGATAACCCCTCCCTTCTCTTCTCCGATTCCCTTTATATTTAAACACACCCTCTATTCACGTATTTTAGATCCTTGAAAGAATGTTGGAGAGGGAGTATTTTTTGTTGTTCAGCAAGCTCTGTTTTCTTATGAAGTTGTTTCCTTAAACTTGACAGCTTTCATCCTAAAGCTTTCAGAACCATTATGTAAGCTTATGAAGAGCAGGGGGAAAATGCCTAAACACTCTATTTTTTAAATTCCAAAAACCCGTGGAAAGAAAATATGCTATGTTCATTTATAAATATTAATATCGACATATAGAAAACTTTTGTAATCTATCCCATCGTGTATTTTTTAAATTATGAAAAATGATACCATTGTACGCTTAGTTGATGGCTTTGATGTGTAATTTGTTAAGGTGTGATAGGAACTCTAAAAAAAATCTATAAGTAATTTATACTTAATTATTTATTCCCAATTAACAAGAAGAATAAACTGTAATAAATGTATCAATGAAAGCATATTTCACAGCCACACATGAAATAAGTCTGACAACATTTATAAAACGCATTGACTAGTTATATTAATATAGAAAATAAATATTTAGCGGAAACAGATTTGTTAATGCACTAACTATACTAATATAATAATTATCTAATTATATTTTACGATTAAACGTGATTGCTGTAAGGACATAAGATATAAGCTTTTCAAGGGCAATTCAACTAACACGTATGATATCCGTATGATGTATTTCTCAACATGACGAGATCCTCTTATGTAAAATATTTTAATATGGTAGCCACATTTAATAAAACTTAGCTCGTTTCATGTCACCCTGGTTATGTTTAAGCATATTTGCGGCTGTTTTTTATGACTAAAACAACTGGATACCCAAGGATTAAATATAAAAACTTAAATTTATTAATAATTTTTTAATTTTCATTTCAAAACTTATCGGGTAAAGAAAGGTCTATTTTACTTCTTTAATACGTAACTATTTTCCTACATTCAAAATCCATCATTAAAAGCAACATTCTCTAAATAGCTATCTTCCCTCAAATGGACTTATAATATACATTTATTTTTGAGCCATGGAAAGCAGCAAATTTGTGATAAGAAGAGCATATTCAATTTTAAGACTAGGAAAATACTAATGAATAAGCTGCTACAATGAAAAATCGCACATTATGTACAAGGAATTCACAGAAAGGAATCAAATGCTTAAAATAATATTTTGGCAACAAAAGCAATGAGAATACAAAAAATACTTTCTCGTTACACTTAACAACCTTATACCGATAAGGTTGAAAATAATTTGGTTTTCGGTTATAAATGAGAAGTGTTCCCGAGGGAGCCAGTAGAGCATAACCTTGTAATAACATTAAGTTGACTCATGGGTTCACCCTCGCTTACATGCGCGACCAACCCACTGATCCATGCTCCCCTAACAATCATATTTAATTCTTACTCACGTTCAAAACTTTATTATACATTTTATTGATCAGTTTGCAAGCAACAGCCATGAGTAAAACCCATCCACAACTACATCGGCCTTATAATATAATATCGTGACGTGAAAACAAGAATAATCTAGGAAATAAAATTTCAAGTTTTAGAGATGAAGATTTCTTACCAGTGAATCCATTCCTATTCATTCAGAAGTCCTATTTTAATTTAATAAGTTATTCGTGCATTTTGTGTTCAAACTTTTCACATACGCTACATTTAAGGATGTATATTCCCAATTTTGTGTTAATCAATGATTGATATTAATCAATATATATATATACAATTTATCCTGATTGTAGGACCATTAGGGTGTCGCTAAGATACATTTATAATTTCAATAACCTTATCGTGTTTAGTCATCCATTATAATGGTAAAATGTTGTAGGGGCATAAAGATAGGACGATATAGTAGTAGATAAACATATTTATACTGGGTTGGTGATAAAAACACATTATTTCATGTTGAAGTGAGAGATAACGCAGTTAGTATTCAAAACTTAGATATCAAATGTTGTTATTAAGGTAAATTTTATAATTTTAATCTTAAAAAGATAATAACTAAATTATGAAACATAAAAGTATAATATAAGGACTTGATTGGCATAGACATTAATATAACCCATTATTGTCAAATTTATTTAATTTTCCCCTTTTTTCCTTCCGAGCTTACCAAAGGTAACGGAAGCTATGTGATCGTTCAGGGGAACAAAAATTATTAATGTCTCTGATTTCAAAAATTCCAAAGATTCCAAGACAGAAATCCGTTTCAGACATCAGGGGTCATTTTTGTTCCGTCTCTGTCTATCGGTCTGTCTGTCGGTCTGTCGGTCTGTCGGTCGGTCTGTCGTTTAATTTTTGCGAACCAACATATCTTAAAAACTACACGTCCAATTTTAATGAAATTTGGGTGGTGGGTCATGAGTAGCCCGTTGTTGGTCCCATATAAGTTGCAACCTTCTGCGTTTATTTGTTTTTCTTCCACATGCGCACAAACATACATAAATTTACACCTATAGCTACAAAGGAACTTATCTGATTCCTTACTAGCTGGTTCCCTTCCTGGTTCCTTTCCTTATCTGGTTTTACTTCCTGGTTAAAACTTTTATAGTTTATCGAAAGTACCGTGCAGATAGCCCCAGATTAATTTGAACCCTCTGAGCTCTGTAACATTTGCTTAATTGATACTTTAATTCAAGTAAAAATCAAAACAATTTTGACAGATAAAAAAACGGGGAAACAATTAAACATATTTGACAATAATGTGTAATGACTTGTAAAAGCACAAAATCACTTAAGTACGGGATAGGATGCGAGGAAGCTATGTGCCACACCAATTGGCAGTCTATTTTGGTTCCTTACCAAAGGTAACGGTCTGTCGCTCAATTTTTGCGAACCAACATATCTTAAAAACTTCCCGTCAGATTTTAATGAAATATGTATGGTAGGCTGCGCCTATTTGTTTCTTATATCATGGGTACATACATAATTTTGGAGAGACGAGACATGTTTCTACCATCAAAATACGTATATAAAGTTACTGTCTTAGCCATTTAATAGTATAATATTGCTGATGATCGGGAAGTAGAACATTTTTTAAAATATTTTATTAAAAAAACAACTTTTAGTTCATACAATTCATTATGCGCATTCCCAGAAAAATGTCGGTCAAGGATTGTAAAGGTGTGGTTCTTTTCTTTTAAAGTGTTTAGCAAGGTTTCTCAGGCACTTGGCATTAACCTGTTTGGTGCAGACAACGGGACAGGGTCTTCTTTCTCTAAAGGGTTGTGTCGCCATTTCACGCTTGTCAAGTCAAATCAGTCCTGATGCGCTAAAATCCTCACGGGACCTATTTGCGGATTTCCTTCTCTAATGCGAAACCCTTGTCTTGCTTCTCGAAAACTACGACTACAATTGCCTTTTCATCTGCATGTCTATTGTAACAGTGAAACTCTCCGTAAGACAATGACCAGAATGAATTATTGAACTGCAGGTTTTGTCGTTGAATCTTTTCACACACATTCAACCTTCATTTTGGTAAACAGTTAACATAAAATTAAACAGTTATACTTTGGTTTCAAGTAAATATGTTTCAACCATTTAGGCTTTCCTCTTCCTTATTCAAAAAGAAATAGGTCAGTAGTGTTATTTTTCTTTTGGTCAGCACACTAGTGTTACTCTTCGTTATTTGAAACTCTTACTTTTGACTCAATGTAAATGATTTTATAATTTATTCTTTGGAAACAATGCTATGTGCATTGATGGTTCAAACTTCCTGAGTAGTGAATTTTCAGTTTTCGATTTATTCATATTTACTTATGTGTATACACTTCCTTTTATTTTTAAACAATTTTTTTATGTTGCATGATTGTCAACCAAACAATTTTCTAATACAAACTACAAATGAATCTAATTAAAAATAAAGTTAGTTTTTTTTTTTTTTTTTTTTTTTTTTTTTTTTTGTCAGTGACAATGGGTACCATTAATTAATGTTAGGTTGTATGGGAGGGGTGCGTGTTTGAGGTCGCTATTCCTGGCGTGGTTAGTTCCATATTTCACATCGTGGCTCTCCTGTCACTCAAGCCTCTAGTCTAACTCCTCTACTCTTTCTATTCTTTACTTTACCACCCCCAATCTCTCCACTATTTATTAATCTATCTCTGGTCACGGAAACACCGACTTCATTTATTTCTTATCGTATCAGCTTGCATTAGTGTTAAGCTTCAAAATAAATATTATTTCACTAAACAAAATGAAAAGCATACGCATTCAGTTCTTTGTTTGAAATGTTCAGTGATTATCATACTAAATCTAATAAGGGCTTACAAATAGCATTAATTTAAAAAGACATTGCATTTAGATTAAGGTCAAATAATTTCTGAAAATATGGTCAATTTATTCATAAATATGTTATTTTAATTTGTGTTAAAATTTAAAACACTGGCGAAATTTTTATGACCCATACATAGGAAAGAATGAAAAAGTTAAAAATGTGATATGGATGCGCAATTCGCTATATTATGGTGAGCTCAAAATTTTAATTATTTTATTATTTTAGAGGGGTATCAAATGAAAGCCACTGAAGAGTATAGATACCAAAAATATATAAAATTTAATGTGCATTGTGCTTTTTACCACCAATATTGCCTTTTTAGCGCCAAATTGTTTTTTAAAAAATGCGCCCCCCCCCCAACTACCCTACAACGACAAGTCCAGTAATATAAAATAATTAATTATGATGAGCTAATTATGATAGGCCGAAGAAAATTCTTCTGAAGAAAATGATATTTCTAAAGGGGATCTATTATCGATCAACTAATAGTAAACAAGCATTACTTACATCGTAAAAACGTTGGATAAAATGAAATTAACTTTAGCACAGGGAGTAAGTTTATTAGGAAAATTATCAAATCTTATAGTTAAGGTCTCACGTTGATCTCCGACATGCAGTAGATACACCTCTCACTAATTATTTTTATTAATGTAACTCTATTTCTGCGTAATTGGCACTGAAGCTGCTTGCTTAATTTAATCAACCACTTTGAATTTATGAGGAGAGACTTTTTATGCTAATCCTTTAAGTTTAAGATGACCTCCATAGAAGCTCCAAAATTTAGCAAATCTTATAGTGGATAAAATCAGAATAAATGAAAAATTTAATATTGCAGTTTTGATTTTGATGTTCATTCAATTTGAGGAGATTCTACAAAATCTCAGTTAAAACTTCAAGTCAGCTACACCAAAGAAGCCCCTTTTTGTAGAAATGTACGAATTATTATTATAATTATATACTAAGTAAATATTAAGTGCTTATAAGATTAACCACAATCAATTTTTTTTTCAATTGAGCATGTTTTAAGGGTCGAATAGACAGTCATTCAGCTAGTTAATTTAATTTAATTTAGTTATATTAATTAGGTAATATCATATTTAGATGAACAGTGGAGGCTCTTTATTAGGAATAATAAGAGGACGGTACAGTGACAAAGTTAATTTTATATATACTAGCCTTCACCCCTCGGGGCCTTCACCTCTTCGGAGCTCGTGCTAGGTATTAGTGGCAATGTTTTCTATTATCATGTAGGCCTAGCAATTAAATGAAATGCCTAAATTCTTTTGATTCCAAAGCCTTCTAGAATTAGAATCAGGACTATATTATACATCATTCATTCCATAGTTAAGAATATAATACTCTCCAAATGGTAGTTTGGAGTCTATTCATATATAAAAATAGCCAATTAAAACTAAGTAATATAGTAATAAATAACAATGCTAAAAAAATATATACTAAATGAGAAAATAAAAGTAGTAAAAACTAATTAGACTGGGTAGTCATTGAACAATCATCTACCATTGGTGCATTAATTTAATTACTAGTCTCTTCCCTCAATACGGCAGTTGTACCAGTAAATATTTTATAACTCTAGTTCTAGAAAAAATTTATAAAATAATAAATAATCGATTTAAAAAGCATTAGTGTGAAGGTTTATGCACCCCAATCAGAAATTAAATCGGTCAACAATTGCGGACGCCAAAAGAGCTCAAAGTCAAAAATTAAAAAATTAACTAAATTTAGCTCTATTTAAGGTAGAACCGACGGAGTTACGACAAAAAGTCATAGGACCAAAAATGTAGATCTTTTAAAATCAGTTACCACTGGTACAATCTTCTTTTCGATACAACTCACCGTTTAGCCGCAATAAGCGTCCAAAAAAACTTTAAAGTTGCGTCCCAACTTTAACTTTTTATGGGAGGGGGGGAATTTATTTTAACTTTTCGGATTTTTCCAGTCGGTTTGAGACAATTTCCGACTAAACGAAAAAAACCGCGAGTCACTAGGTGGTCTAGAAGTACCCAAACATTTTGATTAGCGAGTCTGTGGCTTTTAGTTATGGTGGGCCAACCTAATATTTTTAGATTTTGATTTTTTATTCATTTTTTCAAAAATAAAAATGTTAATAACTTTGGTTCTACTCAATATTTTTCGATGAAACAAGCCTAAAAATTGTGCAACATGTTTGCGCTCACCCCTGAAAAAAAAAATTAATCGATTTCGTTTAGCCAGTTTTGCGCCTATAAAGTCGGACTGATGGACACATACCCACATACATACATACACGAAAAAAATTAAGTCCGGATTCGGTTTTTGGAATGTATAAAATGAAAAAGTATCCAAAAAATGTTCAATTCTGACCAATGTACAGACAAAAATTTAATTTTATATATGTATATATATATATATATATATATATATATATATATATATATATATATATATATATATATATATATATATATATATATATATATATATATATATATATATATATATATATATATATATATATATATATATATATATATATATATATATATATATATATATATATATATATATATATTATTTTATAATTTGTTTCAGGAAACTTTTCTTCAGCCCATCATCAGGTATTATTTCAAAACTAATGGACTAGGCATTGTAGGATGGTTGGGGGAGGACATACATTTTATTTTTTGGGAAATTTTGGCGCTAAATACGCAATATTATCACAATACTCATGAAATGACATACATTTGTGCTCTACTAACTTAGTAGCTTTCATTAGATACCCCTCTCAAAAATGATTTGATGTGACTGTCTGTACGTCTCACTTAGGTTCATATCTCCAAAACCGTTGAAGCTAGAGTGTTGATATTCCAAACACTGGCGTAATTTTTTTTGACCCACACATAGGAAAAAATAAAAAAGTTAAAAATTTGTATGGATATGCACAATCGCTAAATTGTGGTGAGATCGAATTTTTGGAACGAAGTTCCTTATGGCACGTTCTGGAGCCCGGGAGTGAATCCGAAACAACGACCAAAATCACCGTCACGCAAAATCCGTCACGAAATCTACAGATGACGATAACTTGAGTAAAGGCTCACCAAGTTAAATGAAATTTGGTACACATGTTCATTTTACCAATGCCCAGGCTGAGTTCGTCGGAAAATGTTATCCGCCCAAGCGTTCATGCTCAACGCTCGCGAAACGTAAGTTTTAAAAGGCGGGAAAAAGTGTTATTAGGGAGCCTGTTACTTGACTTGTTTTAATTATTTTGTTATATATATAAAAAATGTCACTTTCTTTTGTAAATAAATAAAATATAATCATGTAAAATTTCACCCTGATACAAGCAGAAGCGGTAGAGTAGGGAAGAGATATATTTTATAATATTTTAAATTAATTGGCCGGGTAGGTAGAAAACAGTCCTATTTCAATCCAAACTCCTGTAACAAACATACTCTTTCACTATAAACTCATCATGATCAACTTTTTTCTTATATTCAATATATATTTATAGTAAGATGCTTGCTTTAATTATACAAATAATGATTTTCTTTTAATTTTGCCTTAACTCTGCCAGGTACAAACAGTTCGTTACTTTTAATTCTGCCTCTTTTCTAACTCTGCCATGTATAAGTAGTTAGCAATGTATACGTACTTAGCAGTGTGATTTTATAATTTATAATATAATAAAAAATGTAAGGAACTTCGTTCCTACCGGGTGTCCCGCGACACCGAACGTATTTTTTTTTTATTTTAGAGTGGGGTGTCAAATGAAAGCCTCTGAAGAGTAGATTACAAATATTTATAAAATTTAATGTGTATTGTGCTTTCTACCACAAATATTGCGTTTTTAGCGCCAACATTTTTCCATAAAAAGTTGTCCCCCCCAACTACCCTATAACGGCTAGTCCAGTTTATAAAATAATAATTAGCTATTATCTTATACCTAATGGGCAAAAGAAAGAAAAATTTTCTGAAAAAAATCCCAGTTTTTCAATAGCAATTTTTTTGTGGGCCTATATGCAGTGCGCCATTTACATATTATTATTTTTTTTTTTTTAAATTTAAAGGTGGGTATCAAATGGAAGCTATACTGAAGTAGATAAACATTGCATTTTGTATTGGTTTTATAAGTCAAGATATCCCAAAAAATTATTGACCCTCCCTCCCCCCCCCCCCCCAGTTACCCTTAATGTCCTTAATAATTGTGGACAAATTTAGGATACTCTTTTTATAGTTCGATGACAATTTCCAAAATCTCCTTCTTATAAATTGCAAATGCTGCTTGCGCACATGCGCGTAGTCTGCCAAATTGAGTGGGGTGTTATTAAAATTATTAACCTTAATCTTAATAACCTACGAAACCCTAAGACGTATTTGGAATTAAGTACTTCCTTGTAACTTTTAGATATTAATTTCAGTTTTTCTAAAATGAAATTTGTATTTTTGCTTTATACCTTAATCCCTGCTTTACATGTGACATTTTTAACGAATATGCAACCTCTTATTGATTTATATAAACACACTTTATCTATCAATGTACGTGTAAATTAATGCTAATTGTAAAATAGTTTTTAATTTTTATTTCTTTCACTCTTAATTTTCTATGATGATTATCGTGATGATGTATTTTTTAGGTGTAAGAAAAAACGACGATTTAAATCATGTTGTTTAGGTGATACGTTTCAACCTTGATTAAGGTCATCTTCAGTCTTAAATAACTTAAACAACCAAAGAATATTATTAATTTCTCATTTCCACTAGAACATAATTACATATTGTTTTTATCCCTTAATTACAGTAATCTAAATATACTTTAATAATCAGTTTAACTCACTTATGAAGTCATCATTCTTTCTCTCTGGGAGGGCGTCATAAATTGGTCGTAGTTTAAAATAATTTTTCTTTATAAACACTTACAATATTACAAATATTACTGGGTAATGGGATTGGCCACTTATTAGATCTATGCGACTTGTTTACTATAGAAAATGTCTAAACTCTCATGTAAACAAAGATACTTTTGGAGAGCAGCTGTATTTGACATTTGAAATCTTAAATAATTTTATCTGTTTTTTATTGACCAATACTTTCCCCATTTCTACAGAATTTAGTGTGTTTAATTTGCCTTACCTTGTTGGCCAAATAGTATTGATTTCCTTACTTGCTATGTGTGTTATTTCATTATTCAAATATAACAAGTAAGGCAGTTATTATGATTAGTCCATGAATATAAATATATACATATATATTGTATACACACACACACACACACACACACACACACACACACACACACACACACACATATATATATATATATATATATATATATATATAAATATATATATATATATATATATATATATATATATAAATATATATATATATATATATATATATATATATATATATATATATATATATATATATATATATATATATACACATATATATATATATATATAATAAGAAACTAATATCTAGTTTTAATTTAATGGGTGTAAGAGTGAAGACATAGACACATAGTTCTAAGTGTTAGTGTGTGGTTTGAGCGATGGTTGGTTTGGTTGTTAAAGGCAACCTGTTGTAACATGGCTACTGTTAGCTGGTTTGTACTCTTACACGCTCAGCTGGCTCTTATAATCGGGTTAATGAGATGTTTTCAGTTTCAGGTAGCATAGCCTTTACCATCAAGATTCTATGTCAAAAACAGAAATGATAAATCGAACCCTCAATTCCATCTAATCCTACTTCATTCACCTTCTCAAACTAGTTAGCTACTATAAAGGAAGGAATTATTAATATTTATTGATTATTTATATTCACTAAATTCTCATGCTTTAATTTAGATGTTAAACTTAATTTGTATTTGCATATACATTTTGTAACTTGCACTGTAGCCTGTCATTAATAATTATAAGATAATTGATAATTAATTTGTCTCTCCATTAAAAGATTACAATTCGCACTACATGTGACCATTACTTAGTTAATTAAAAAAATGTAATTTGTACTTAAGCTCGTCAATAATTATCACCAAATAGTTAAGAAATTAAGTTGTCTTGGTGAAACTCTTACAAATTACATCATATTACCTCTCTAATCGATATTTATATAAATATAATACATTTTTGTCTGTAAATTGGAAAATTGTTGGATACTTATTGCATGGGGGGGGGGGGGGGGGGGGTTAATCAGTCACTACTGCTCCAGGCTGCTTCAAACCACGCTACGTCACTGATCCGATATCTC
Organism: Gerris lacustris; assembly: GCA_951217055.1. Lineage (NCBI taxonomy): Eukaryota > Metazoa > Arthropoda > Insecta > Hemiptera > Gerridae > Gerris > Gerris lacustris. Next base: position 64,842,996 of record OX578277.1, on the reverse strand, counting down.
AAAAAAGATTATTATAAATTAATAAATTATTATTAATTAATAAATAATTCAGTTTAAAAAAAAAGGAACTGGGACCAGTGGGACTAATAGTAAAAATTTTAGTAAAGAAACTTTGAATCAGGATGTATTTCGACATATTGCTGTGTTATATTTATATAGATCTACTTTTATCGAGTACAATCTAATAAACTTTTTATAACATGTTTTTTCTGAACTCATTGTTCTTATTGAGTAAACTTTTAATGATATGTTTGACTGTTTAAACCATTTTTTATTAGAAAAAATTTAAACATGAGTGGAAATTGAGGTCTAAAGTATCACAAGAAATTAACTGATTAACAAATAAAAATAGTATACTTCAATTAAGAGTGTACTTGCGAAAATACCTAGTATGATATTATAAGTTCATTATCAGGTTTTTTTCATAGTAAATAATTCTGTAGTAAAAATTTACTTTTTCTTATAAAAAAATCATTACATTTTCATTTTTTCCAGCTTTTAACAAAATCTTCTTGGTAAAATCGTCTTTCAACCCTTGTAGATATTCAAATATTTAAAAAAGTTAGTTTTGAACAGGCTGTCTCTTTAGCCGTAATTGCTCTTTTGTCATTTAATAATTTTAAGCAACACATGCAAAGAACGGCCTTTGTTCTTATTGTTTAAGTATTGGCCTACCCAGGCAGGTTGAAAAGCTACAGAAACGCCTCTACAGCTGAGATCCACGAATAACCCTAGATGGCAAACAGGCCTTGGAATGGAAAGTGAAGTAAATTCACTGCGACACTAAGAGAACTATGGTAATCACAAAGACTGATGTCGGTCCGTGTGTTTAAAATTACAAAGGACACATCACTTATGTCATAAAAGTAGGACAAAATTCAAATTTAGAAGTATAACCTTTTTGATCAGAGCAGATATGACAGGTTAAAAAAACTGGATAATGAAAGGATTAAGAACGTATAAATGAATTCAGAGAAAATCAGCTAGCTTAAAATACACATATAAACGTACTCTTTTTTTTATAAATATAAATCTCAAAATATAACTCCAATAATAATGATATTTTAGATAAAAAAGAAATGGGGAGGAGTGACTAAGAGTGATTGTGCGCGGTAGATAGTCTATATTAGTAAAACGATTTATCACTTGAACTATATGGGAGACCACCAGCAATGCGAGCCAGTTCCTCCTCTTTTAACCCATTCAACTTCTTACATCTCTCCGCTTTTGTCTCGAATCTTTTATACTGAGGCCAACAGAAAGAAAACAAAACGCTTCTTTGGGCTGAACAGACAAGCCGCGAAACCCTTCCTCCATTCAGGGCAAAGGTCACTCAACCACGACCCTGCGCGAGAAGTGCCGAAGACCAGGGATTTCAAAAGGTTGGGACAGCGTCTCGCTTCGGGACCAGTCCAAGAAAAGACTTGGACGTGGTACAGTTCTACCTTCACGCTCCCAGGACTCCCAGCTGACCGTTTCAAGACCATCCCTTTGATTAAATAGAAATGTAATAATAAAATCCGTGAGAAAACGTGGACTAGTACAACTTTATAAGTGAATCGAACAACGTATTCTGTCCAAAGTATTCCTTTCCTTTGTTGGATTGACTTATACAAGTTGGTGATTTCAAATCTGATGAATAGGTTTTAATAACTTTTTCAGGCGTCTGTCAAGCAATGTGTGTAGAATATAGAATATAGGAAGGCCCATAATCATTACAATAAATGATTTATTTTTTACACGTTTTTATTTATTTTTTCAAAACCGGTATCAACCAATATTAAAAAACATTGTCTGCCAATTAGTGTGGCACATAGCTTCCTCGAGTCCTATTTTGTATAGTTCAATCATTTTATGCTTTTACAACCTATTGTCAAATTTATTTAATTTTCCTCCCGTTTTTTAAATCTGTAAGAGTTGTTTTTTTTTGTTTCTTTTTTTTTTTTTTACATAATTTTAAATCAAGTTACAAAGCGCAGATGGTTGAAATTAATCAGGGAGCTACTTTCGACAAACTATCAAGAGAAACAAATGGGAGAAACTTATACGGGACAAAAATTGAGCTACAGGCCGACAAACAAACACAGAACCAAATGTTCCCTGATGTCTGAAACGGATTTTTGTCTTGGAACTTTTGAAATCGGGAACTAAAAATGTTCGTTCCTCAGAACGATCACTTAGCTTCCGTTACCGTCGGTAAGCTCGGAAGCAAAATAAGTTCCAGTGTTAAAAATTAAGTTTAAAACGGAGACATCCTATATTAAAACAAACTCACAGCAAGGCAATCAAATAATATAGAATAATAAGACTTACATTAAGACAAATTCTCTTCATTAAGTCAAATTCTTAATTCTGTGTTACAAGCTTTGTTTATATTCTAATCCAACAATATTCTCATTGTAAAATTGAACACCCTATTTTTTATTACTGTGTCTTACTCGTCACCAAAATAAAGAACATTAGGTAAAAATAAGTTTGAGCACAACCATTAATCTTGACTGGCACTCACAAACCAAAAATTGTTCATAACATTTTATTGTTTTTTTTCAGATAGGTACATTCTTTAAAAATCATCAGTATAATATATAATTTGTCATCAATATTTTATTTATAAATAAGTAGTACGAAATTTTGTTTAATTTTCTTGTGGAAATTTAGATACGTAGGTTATTTTTTATCTTTTCATTACCATATACTTTTCATTGGTACTTACGACTGAAATATTTCTGTTGACAATCAATTAAATTATTATTCTATCCTGTAATATAAGGTGCTTTTAATTAATACATTAGCACTTTTAATTTTAATATATTTTTCCAATTATTTCGTACAAAGCTAACAGAAATTTTGATTTAAGGTCTTGACAATTTACAAATATAAAAAAAGAAGAAATTAAATAAATCATTGAAGAACTTAACTAATGAACACCGCACCTCACACACAATTTATATTTCCCTAAATTAATATATATTATAATATTTACAACAAATAACTATTATTTATATAAAAATATTTGACATTATATTTGTTATTGAGTCCGGACAATTCTGACTATAAATTACATTTATCATAATTATTTACAATTAAAATTTACAATTACGTTTTATTAAATACCAGATAATTCCAGAATTTTGTAGTTTAACTGCAAAGACTCATATTTTTATTTTTATTCTTTTTATGCTTTAACTTAAAGATATTTAGAGTTTAATTTGAGGGGTCATGAAGTAAATTTCGAAAATACAAATAATAATATGTAGTTGCCATTTCACTTACTTATTGCTATAAATATGTTTATATAATTTAAAAAAGAAAAAAAAAGAAAAGAAAATGGGGCAAAATACTCCGATAGGAGATTATTTAAAAATAAATGCTATAAATATGATTATAAGGGAATTTATGTTTACCAGTCGGAACCAAAAACAAGTCTTAAGCGCTCATTGATTCCATAGATTCTCATCTGTTAATCTAATCTCCTAAACAATGTTTATGGGGGTAATTTGATACTAAAAATGTATTTTTCACTGAACCTAGTTTTCATATCTTAAATTATCTAATTAATCCATACAAATAAAGTCCAAATCAGAAGAACCATATCTGTTAAAAATTAAATTTTAAATTGATGACTGAGATGGCTGTACAGTGCTAACATAGTGTTGCAAAGGCGTTTTCTGATGACACTGATTTAGGGGGATTTCAAATATTGATTATTATTATTCTTTTAAGTCTTGTTGAGTCTCTTATTCAATAATATATATATTTTTCGAATTATAATAAATGAACCTTAAATAAATATAATACATAGGTAGTAATTTTCTCGGAATACGATCTATATATAAGTATGTACATTATGTATAAAAGTGGTCGGGGGTTATAAGGCGGTAAGACCATAGTCAGGGGACTTTAAGGGAGGCATGTGCGGCTGATGAATGGGAGGACCGCAGTGATGAACAGCCTGTGGTTGAAGAGGCGCTAGACCCTGAGGTGCTAAGCCTTGTGGTCCAAGCGACGCAGAAGTTAAACCTTGTGCCATACCCTGGGGAGGCAGTCCCTGAGGAGGTAACCCGTGCGGATTACCCATGCAAAGCATGGGGTCTTGATGAGGTGGTGGTAGTCCATCGTGCATCGGTCCCATGTCTTCCATGGGGCCTGTGGCTAAGACTTCTGCCCGTGCAGTGTTGTTTCTGTCTCTTGCTCTAGAACCTTTTTTCGTGGCGGGCGCCGTCTGGCCGTTCTTTCTTCTGACGTTCTTGGTGTTGGGAAGCTTGTTGTCCTTTTTCCACTTCATCCGTCGATTCTGGAACCATATCTTGATCTGGCGTTCGGAAAGGCAGAGAGTGTGGGCTATCTCTATTCTCCGCCGCCTCGTCAGGTACCTGTTGAAGTGAAACTCCTTCTCTAGTTCGAGGATCTGATGCCTCGTGTACGCTGTCCTCTGGCGCTTTGGTTCCATTCCTGGCTGGTATGGGCCATTGGCTGAAACAATTAATTTTCGTTTACGTAATTGCAAATTTTTATAATTTTATTGTATATGGATGGTTTACTATTTAATTATAAATACTAAAAACATCAATGAATAACAATAGATAATATGTAGTGCTTAATCTTAATAACATAGAGGAATAAGGAATTAGGAGAATTGCCGGACCGTTAAAAAGTTTTCTCTTTAAGAATTCATAAATTTCGCAGCATTGATTGAGATATGGTATTTGTTCACAATAAATAATAACATCTGAAGGAAGGAAACGAACCCTTACAAGGTACTCATATTAAAAGTACTAATCTACCAGAACAATGAACTGGTCATGAATTATGAGCCATGAACTCGACTATGAACTACATTTAAAAGAAAATATATTGTTTATGACTATGTTGTGAGTGATTTTAATTTTATTGATAATAGATGTATACATAAATTGATTATAAAAATGATCTTATCTCCTACATTGTAAATTTCACTATTAGCAAATAAAAGCAATCATAAAATGAGGGAAGAGAACTTAACCTATTTACCGTCTTAAACATTAAATTATCTATAATAACACATTGCAGGTGTAACTAGTGAAGCATTAAATTAGTCAAGTATTTTCTAATGGTATACGAGTACATGTTGTGATTTTGCTCCTAATGAATGTATTTTTCACATAACACATTGTATGATAGTATCAGGGTAACCACTTAATACGCGTTTTTACTTAAATATAACTTATGCTAACAATCCATAATATGTATATAACACTATTTAGATGTGTGCTGATAGTAAAATATTAGTTATGCAAAATAGAATATGTATATAAAGTTAACTATTATTTGTTTATAAGAATATTTCGAAAATATATTTATATATTAAATTCTGGATTACGTCAATATCAATAATTAAAAATTTACTCCTGACTTTAGTCACGTACTTTCTCATCTGAAATTAAAATTATCTGAAATTATTTTATGATAACACGTTTCAATCCTCGTAATGGGATAGATTGGTAATCGACCGTGCATCAAGAGAAATACATTTACTATTATCTTGGTTTAATCTTTATACTAAAAGCATAATTAATTTTACCAGAACGTCGTAAGATAAATAAAAATTATTAATAAATAGTCTGCCAATTAGTGTGGCACATAGCTTCCTCGGTCCTCTGGCGTACGGTGATTTTATGCTTTTACAACCATTGTAGTCAAATTTATTTAATTTCCCCCCTTTTGTTTCCTAGCTGACTGAAGGTAATAGAAGCTCTGAGATCGTTCAGAAGAACAAACATTTTTTTGTAGCCAAATTCAAAAATTCCAAAACAGAAATCCGTTTCAGACATCAAGGATCATTTTTTGGTCTTATATCTTCTGTCGCTCAATATTTGTTAACAAACACAACTTCAAATTTAGTCGTCCTATTTTAATGAAATTCGGATGGTATGAAATAATTAGACCACTAATGGTCCCATAATGTAAGTTTCAACCTTCTGCGCCTATTGGTTTCTCTTTTACACACCTACAAACATACATTCATATACACTGTAAAGATAACAGATAGCCCCAATCTACGTATTTTAAATTTTGCTAAATAGGTACTTTTAATAAACCGGGTAAAAATTATATAAATTTGACGCGAAGTAGCTATGTGCCACACAAATTAGCACGCTACATTTAAATCTGTAAAAATTGTTTTATTTTTTACGTGAGTAAAATCAATTTAGCGAAATTTATTAAGCGCAGTCGGTTGAAATGTTGACAGTGTGTGAACTACAGTCTACAAACCATAAGTTTATAAAAATCAGATGAGTACTTATTGAGATATAGGTGTAAATAAAGTTTTTGAGCAACAGCAATGAATGAAAGAGAAAAAATGGGCGTAAAAAGTTGAAACTTATATATGACAAACGATGAGCTAATTATGACCTACCATCTAAATTTCTTTGAAATCAGACGAGTATATTTATGATATGTTGGTTCACAGAAATTGAACGACAGACCAACAGATAAACTCAAGACCAATAATGTTCCCTCATGTCTGAAACGGATTTGTCCAGGGTATATTTTTATTGCGGAAACATAAAAAAAGTGTTTCTTTAGAACGATCACATCATCATTATTTGATTTTTTACTTGAATTAAAGTATCAATTTAGATTTTTTTTGCTAAAGAGCACAGAAGGTTGAAATTAATCTGGGGCTATCTGCGAGCTACTTTCTTCAAACTATCCAAATTTCATAAAAATCAGAAAGTACTTTTGAAGATAAGGTGTAAGTACTGTACGCTTGTGGCAGTGTGTAAGAAGCAAATGGGCGCTGCAAGTTGAAACTTATATGAGACCAATAATGGGCTAAATTTGACCACCATCAGAATTCATTATAATCGGGAGTAGACTTAGGATAAGTTGATTTGCAAAAATTGAGTAACAGACCGTCAGACCGACTGACACACACGGAACCTAAAATGTTCCTTGATGTCTTAAACTGATTTGTGTCTTTGAATTTAGGAAATCAGAGGCATAAAATAGTAGTAAGCAAAAATAGCAGAAGTATCACATAGCTTCCGTTACCTTCGATAAGCTCGGAAGTAATGGGTATATTAATTGAGATATTATGGAATTTAAATACATTATCAACATCTTGTATAAATATGAGAAAGTTTTGTTTCGATTTATCAGACTGATTTTTAAATGTAGTATTATTGATTTAATGAAGAAATTGATACTATCCTTCCTCAAAATATTAACATAAAAACTGAATAAAGGCAATTTTAATTGCCTTATTTTGATATTATTTGTAGAGATCGTTAACATTTGTCTAACAATACAACCTTAATGTCAGTTAAAAAGGTAGTATCGGTAATTAATTTTAAATTAGACTGAATGTTAAAAAATAATCCATAAAATTTGTAGTTTTACACACTAAATTAGACATACTTTGTATTTATTACTAAAACATATATTAAGAATTGCATAATTCTATACCCCTTAATATAACATTCTGTCTAATATTAAATTTTAAAAAATTGTAAAAGGTGACTTCATACATATGTTATAATAATAAACTTCATAAATATATAAGATGTTATTTTAATTTTAATTACTTCTAATGTTAAAATATTAATTTTTCCGTGGTAGGCTGTGAAATAGTAACTTCAGAGCCTAAAAAACATAGGTAAAATCCATTTTTTCATTACGTGGACTTAAAAAATCTTTTCATTACTCCTAGCTGTAAAGAAAAAATCGTTTACGTCCTAGGACGTAATAGTACATTACGCGTCGAGTGCGGAAAGTAGCATTTCGCATGCGTGTGTGGAGTTTGCACCCGAGCGATAGCGAGGGTGGTAAAACCACACGAGCAATGCAAAATGCCGTTTTCGCACCGTACTTTATCTGCGATTGTTAGATTTAAATAATAAAAACAGAAAAAAATAAACTTGCTGTATGTAAGTTCGTATCTCTCTCTTGATATGGCATTAATTCATTAGTTGTATTTTTTGCCGAATTAATTATTTCTGGAGGAATATTATTCTCCACATTTTCGTCAAAATCACTTGATTCACTCATTGTTTTTCACTAAAAACTCGATATAAACAGTTACTTTAATAAAAGAACAGCAAATTAGTTTTGTTAAATGTAAACAAACTTGCTAATCGTGCGTAAAGCTGAAGAATTCCTCTTCTTTACCGCACTAAAGTGGTAAAGAAGAGGAATTATTCAGAACTATGAGACGCGCATGCGCAATAAATACAAGTACGTAAAGAATCACTTTCTACGCATCTAAACAAAGATATAATGTTTATATTTCGTATCAATCGTAGATAATAGATCTTTTCATCCAGAAGGGAGAAAACATTAACTTTCCACCCTACTTTATAGGGAGGAAAGGATCCCATTACAGCCTAGTAGTGAAAATCGTGGCGGAAAGTAAAAATCGTGGTGGAAAGTAACAGTAGAGCCAACTTATTATTGCTTAAAAATCAGTGTTGCCTGTTTTGCAACTAGTAGCAGTTTCTTTTTAACTGAATGACTCGACTGCTTAACAGTTTTTTTTTTGTTTTTTTAAATATTAGAGAGTTTAAATAACACGTACTTTTGATTGCCGTGATGCTTTAATTTTTATCGTCATTTTAAAATGTCTAATGACTTCATAATTGAGTTTAAACAAGACTTATAAAAAAGAGGTAGGTTACGTCTAATCAGGTTATATTTATGTTTTGATTTCTCGTATTTCAGGGTTAAACACAAATAAATTAAATATTATTCAGTTAGTCATTTTGTAGTATTATTAAACATTTTAATTATTATAATAGTTACAAAGTTATAGAAAGTCATTATAGAGATCAAATAAAACATAGTTGGAATTGATGAATTGCACATTTAATTTACATTTTTTTACTTCAAGATGTTATAAAACTTTTTCTTTTGCTTTTAAAAGTCATTTTTAAAATTAAAGGAACAAAAATTTGTAAATTTAGTTATTAATACCTAAATAAATAGATAAATCGAAATCATTGGTTTTATTTGTGTTGATTTTCTCCCTTCTAGAGGAAAAAAAGTGGTTTTATAAGGCTAGGGGATGCTTGTTGGACACATTCATCCTTTTTTTAAGCTGAAACCTTCTTATTAATAGTGTTTCTTCAGTGAAGAGCTTGCTTCAAGATTAAATAGCTCTAGGTATACGTTTCAACAATGTAATATCTAGTTTCATTGTAACGGCTCATTAAAAAAAAATATAGAACCATCTAGAGGTATAACTATAACCTAGTGCTAAAATATATCTTATTTTATTAGTGTTGTGAATTTTGACAATGTAAATCCAAGCAGGCAGAGAGAACACGGAGCTAGATATGGATAAAAGCATTGGAAGACAAGGGGGTCTAGTTCAAGCTGATTAGAAAACGTGACCCAACTAATGAGGCTCACAACACTTCTAGTCCCGTTCTCTGCCACTCACACTCCCTTCTTACTCACCCAACTTCATTATTATGATTTTGGATACTTAATTAGAACTAACCTATAAAATCTTACGAGAAACAAAGCATTCTGCGACTGCAGTCTCATAAAATTAGAATTGCTGGAGAAGATCGCCTGATAGCGCCTTGCGTAATTACCGGTACAAGTCAGATGATTTTCTAAAGCTAATTTTCTGATGGCACAAATCATAAGGAATCCCTTGAGAATGATTCCTTTAATATTTTAAACTAGTTTTGACCTAATATCACACACAATTTCATCTAGCAGATCTCAATGTGAAATGCAAATCTGTATCTTAAATGTATAGATCTTAAATTTTGTAAAAGAATAAATAAACAAAAGTAATAACTAAAAATAATAAATTTAGTTATAACAATTTTTTTTTCAAAACATGTCTATATTTATATATTTTGTCTAAAAATATAAACAAATTAATATTATTCCACTCAGCTTGCAAAACAGTCATAAGAAAGGAAGACTATACTTACTACTTTACTTCAGAAGTTCTTTATTAATCAAAATATAATATTAAAATTTGTTTGATACTGACTGATCGGTCCTTGAAACACATCTAGCATAATTTAATGTTATAATAATTAATCTATATCACACAACCTTTGTCAAAACTACTTAGTTAAACGTCTGCTACTTATAATGGTCGTTGGTAAAAATATTGGACTAGCCTTTTTATTTTCCTTCTTTCTGCTAGGAATTAGAAAGTTTATACAGTTAAAGTATTATAAAAAAAGCTATGAACTTATAATATAAAAGAGTATTAAAGAGAACTGGTTCTAAAAATAGCCGAGCAATATTAAGTCAATCAATTATTTTTAGGTAGGCTATTCCATTGCACAGGGGCCTCGGAGAAACAGGTGTCATAATTAAGGGTCATCAGCAATACGTGTAAAGGGAAGAAAAACAATAAGAATATTAGCGAAAATTACGGTAGGAAGGGAGTGGCAGTGTAAACGATGAAGTTTGATAAATGATGAGCGCATGAATAATGATTCTCTCTGACTAGAAGAGGTGAGTGAATTAATCACATGATGATTACAGTTATTAGCTTACTTAGACATCAGCGATATACAGCCTCCTACATCCTTCTCCCTTCCTACATCAATTTAAATAGTCAACTTATAAAATCATTATTTTGTTCTTCTTAAGCTTTCTAGAATAAAAGAACCTAAAAGATTAAGGGAAAAGTTCCACAAATAAAATAATATACCTATTTTTAATTATAGGAGGTTAAGGGCTACATCCAGAACAACACAATATTAGATTATTACAAGACCAGGGGGGGGGGGGGAGGAGGACAATGCACATTTACCCGATGTTAACATCAGTGTAAAAAATATTTTACCTCTCTGTGATTCAAAAGATCACCAGATACGTCGGTATTTGACCTTTGTTTCAGGCGAATTGTGATAACGCTAACAATCCCCTTTAAAACTTATAATTCATTTTGAATACTTAAATGAGGTGGATAGAACCAGATCATTTCCAGAAAAACGATTTCATTTGAATTTAATTTATTTTTTTATTATAGTAGAAATTGATTTTTGAGCAAATATCAGTTTAATCATTTTTAAACGGAAGAATTTGGTCATTTGATGAACGAATTTATTTTTCCGAATTAAATAATTCTTAGACAGAAATCCGTTCCAGACATCAGGGAACATTTTTGATCTAATATCTGGATGTCTCTTTTGACAAATTTTTTGAGAATCCCCATATCTTAATAAATACTTGTCCGATTTTAATAAAATTCAGATGATCGATTATAAGTAGCCCATTGTTGGTACCTTACTGTTTCAACCTGCCTACAACCGTTCTTTTCCACAAACGCACAAAAATTATTAGTTGTTAACAGCCAATTTGGATGGTTTGTTGAAAGTAGCCTACACTAGGTTCAATAACAATATCAACCTTCTGCGCCTATTTGATATCGAATAAAAATAAATTTGACTCCTAGTGGGAATCGAAACCAGTCCAAACAATCACACTTTTATTTCTCAATGGAATCACTGTATTAGGCCGCGAGGAAGCTATATTGCCACTGTTTGCAGACTATTTTTATAGTTGTTGAAAATCATATGGCTCCCTAATTGATTTTTTAAATTGGCCGATTTAGTAAAATCATAATGAACCGATTTTGATCAAAGTTGGTAAATTATAATACGTACATAACAAATTTAAATAAAAATAAGCTTCTTTTCATACGGTGTACCCCAAGAGATTCTTTTCGACGCAGTGGGCCTTAAAAACACAATTCTTTTTTAAAAATATACTACGTCAAAGAAATTGTATAAATGAGCCTTTATAAACAAATATTTGTTATCTATTAATATGTTTTGACATTTATTTTAGGTTGAAATATTCTGTTTTTATCGAATTGACAAAACGAATTTGCTAAAATTGACGACTGTCAAGATATAGGTACTTACTGTTAATAATCGCGGATTTAAAACTTGTCATTTGGACATTACATATGTACTATCATGTTATTATGCATCAATTAACCTTTATTAGGCACAATTACAAATCATGTCAATGGATGTCATCGTCAAACGAAAAACCTAGATAGAATAGCTTCAAGGCCTCATGTCTAAGTGAACGTTAAATTGCAGAGAGGATTGCACGATAGAACAAACTCGACTAACCTATTTTATTTTAATAATTTTTCACTTTGTGTTTAATTTCTATAATGCTGGATTCACTGAAATTCTGGAAATCACTTTTCAATTAATATGAATAGGTGATTTTAGAAAAGAAAAATTACTCTTTATTTCCAAAATACGGTTCTTATAACAACAATTATTTAAGCTCCCGCACTATAAGCAAGTTTTTAGTTGTGAGGATAGTAATCACAATTAAGATTTTCATACACTTGGTATCAGAAGCAAAACGATAGAAGTTCATGTGCTTCTCAAATGTACCTGTACAAAGTCAAACTGGAAAAGACCAAGTCAATCCAATACAACACCTGTAGTTCTCTGTCAGGATTATCTGTCGGTCTGCTGCATGGGATGAACATTCTGATGGACAGACGGCATTTGGTAGAGGTTACTTTCCCTCTTGGTCAAATATCACGTATTGAAATCGTGATGGATCGGATCTTACGTCATTGATATTTGATTTTAACAACACCTAACAACAAAAATAGACTTATCAACTCAAAGCTATATCGAGAAAACGAAGAATGCATATTATTTCTAAAACTACATTGAACTTGTAATAACACCCTTAAAACAATTTTAACAAACTTTAATATATTCACAATAAATTAAAATGTAGACGAATATCCGGAGCAATATTTACACTGAGAGCTAAGTTAAATAATATATTGTTAAAAGTTGTATATAACAACAGCCCACTTTTGTTTAAACACTTAATATCTGAAAAAAGTGGTAATATTTAAATATTTTTGAAAAACAAATTATTCTTGAATGAATGTCAAAGAAGAACTAGAATTGTAATGTAGCACTGACTTTAATTCTGTGAAGAGAAGAGAATTATTAAGCGATAGTTTATGGTATACTCTAATTTTCAGGACGGAGGAAGTAGCCACTTTTCATAATATGAGTCGCTTCTCCAGTAATCAAACCAGATATATTAGTGTTAGGAATTATCTGAGAAAAAGTTAGTCTCCGGAAATGACGGAATAAGTGTAAGAAATACTATAAGGTAATTTCCTCTTAATCCTCCATATTACAATTACTCTTAATATAAGTAATAGACGACTAACAAGTTTAAAAAAATAACCTCAATCAATCATGCGATTTTATGCAAATCTGTCAAAGCAAGGAAACTACCCCTGGATCTGATTCTTATTCCATTGACTGTATAAAATAAGGACATCAGTATTTATAAAGTTTCACGACAATAAGAGGTTACCACAAGAATTTCCTTAAACCAAAATTCCTGAGGGGTTCGGTAAGGAGGTTGGAATGACTCAGTGTTGGAACTGGATAGGAGGGAGCGACCCCTTAACAGGAGATTCGTCTGATCAATCAGTGAAGATGGAAGGTGGTTCTGAATCTCGCTCCCTTACCTCGCGCGTCTTATCTCGTCTTCAAGAACTCCCTCGACAGCCTCCTAAACAGCTGACATTACAATCAACATTATACCAAACCGCTCCTCTGTTTCCACTTGGTCTTTTTTTTACCACTCATCAGAATCAGATAGGAAAGGCTTCGGGCTGTTGCTTAGGGCAACCTAGTCAGCGGAATAATAACGAGTGTACCGGTGCCTCTACACATAGAGGAAGTATCGTATTGTAATTCTTCGATATTACCAGATCATCACTCATTCCTATTCAAGACCGCTTTGATTTGAAGTTCATGTTTTGCTGTTTATATAATGTTTTTAGTTTGCAGCAAATAAACTTAGCTATCGCTTACTAAAACACATTTCCTCTTTAATCCATTAAGATTAATGTATATTATGAAGCATAAGATTTGAAAAAAAAACTTAGGCTTTGAAATAACTAAATGTAATTATTACTAATTACTGTTATAAAACATTTTCTTATATTATTTATTGTAATTTATACATGCAGGAAAGTTATATATTTTTATAAGCTTTTGGATTATGGTAATTTATTATCGTTATCTATAAATAATCTCGTTGGTCATTTTTAGGGCCAGTAAGGAAGGAAATAAATTATATTCAGAGAAAACTCATTAAATTTCCTAATATGTCAAGTAAACTATATATGTAATACTATAATCCCATTTGCTTAATTATACTCGTATTGTTAATATAACCTTTATAGCTATAGAGTCTTGGCCTGACGTAGATTTCATCTTTACGACTATTCCCTAGTAAAACTGCTATAGTTTATTTAATAACTTTGATTCGTGTTCGCACATTTTAAATGACATTGTGTCAATTCCATTATAATTTTATTTAACTTGTGATACTATGTAAGAGGTTTAGAGTTGCACAATACAGACAAGGTTTTGAAGCCTATAAGATTCATAGCCATTTCATCCTGTTAAGATGAGTTTATCTGAGAGGCTTGAAGCATGCTGAAGCCGAGAGGACGAGCCCTGCATGCCAGAAGATCTTCGAGGCCTGTATAAAACATACCAAACTTGTCTCTACACGACAGCATCGTGTCTGCAAGGTTATCTACAACCGGGCGGTGTAAAGAAACAGACTCCACGGGTCTCGATCCAACACGTTCCTTACAACTACTAGCACCACCTCGTCGTAATCATGTTCAAAAAATTAGAACTTTTCACTGTTTGCTATGTCAGATCGGGTTAGGAACAAGTACAATTAAGTTTCAGATAGATTATGTGTATCGAGTAAAACAAATTGCCACTGTATAGTGTTCAAGACTAAAAGTCTTTTCTGTATTTTTTCCTGTTCATTCAACATTCAGATTTTTATTATGTTACCTTATGCGGGAGAAATATTTTACGTAATAAAAACTGAATGATTTACACCTTAAATGAGGATCCCTAAAGAGGATTTGATAGAAATTCAGCACATCACGTCTCGTATTGAAGCAGAGAAGTTGCATAAAATGTTAGTAAAAATCAATCTCCATAGTTTTTGCCCTTCAGATATGCAAGTACAACGCAGTCACATTTTTTTTAGCTGTAACAAATATTTAATTTAGTTGGAGATAGGAAGAAGAAATCAGTAAATATATAGATGCAACAGGTAAAAAAGTCAAAAAAGGAAGTATACATTAAGAAGAGAAGGAACACACAAACACTTTAATCTAAGTAATAATAAATGATTATTTTTCTCTTTAGTTTAAATTAGACTATTTAGTTGAAATTATTGACTCGAAGGGTCTTTTTTATTACAATAAAAAAATCTACATCTATAGTTTACTGTCTCTTTCATTTACTGCCATTTAGAAGGATGTAAAATTTTGTGTTAGGAAGTAAAGTTTTTGTGGTTTGGTTTATGTTGTTAATTTTCGCAAGTACCCAATGATGAGGTATGATGTGGTTAGATTAGTAATTTTCAGATCACTAGTGTTAAGTAGGTACGACGGCATTTCTTTATGCTTTTTCTAATTAAGAAAAAAGACTGATTCTTTCATAAATATATTTCTGATATTAATAATAAAGGAAGCAATTTGTCGAATGTCGTATATGAGTTATTACTATAAAAAATTGTCTGTTTGAAAAGAAACTCTGGCAAGATCATATCGCACACATAGTGGCAATAATCTAGAAATAGATATTTCACTAAGGAAATGTTGCCCAGTAATGGTAAGGGTATTAGAGTTTACAAGAGATAATTGTGTCATCTAGTAATCTCAGAAAAACGTATAGATATCAAAATAATATGATGTTTGGGTTACGTATTATGCATGAATTATCAGTGGCGCCTGGATTCTTCTGCGATAAAAATATTTCTTATCACGAAATCATATCATTTCCTATATATTGAATATATCTATTTATTAATTATCACAAAATTAATTTTCTCTAGGAATTATAACATAGACTGATTGCCGACATCAACCTAAAATAGCGAAATAAAATTAAATATGTAAAATAAATTACTCCTAAGTTTTGAAATAATTTATCAAATTTGCTATGCTAAAATTGTAAACGGAAAAATTGTTGTTAAAAGTCCATAATATATTAAAAGACATTCGGAAACACCTCTCGCCATAATTGTGCTCCTGAGTGATTGTATTTAAGCTTGCTTCAATGTAAAACTGATTTGATTAAAATTCGCTGTATGAGTTGCTTTCGTCAAATCATAGACTTGATATCATTATACATTTTGAAAGTTTGTGGGTTCAAAATGCAGTACCAAAAATATAAATCTGTGAATTTATTGAAAGAAAAATAGTTGAAAAGACATGATCCTTACGAAGCCCTTAGGATTCATATCAAAGGTGTAAATATCTTGTGCTATGATAGGTACACGTCAATAAAAAATGAAGATGATGTAATAAAATACTGCCAATTAGTGTGGCACGTAGCTTCCTCGCATCCTTCCCCACATCACGTACTTTATTGATTTTATGCTTTAACAAGCCATTATTGTCTATTTGTTTAATTGTTTCGCCCGTTTTTTTAATCTGTCAAAATTGTTTTATTTTGGGGCTATCTGCGGGTTACTTTTGATAAACTACAAAAGTTTCATACAAATCAGATAAGTACTTTTGAAGCTATAGGATATTAATGTATGTTTGTGCGCATGTGGAAGAGAAACAAAAACTTGCATGGGACCAACAATGAGCTAATTATGAACTACCATTCAAATTTCATTAAAATTGGACGTATAGTTTTTAAGATATATTGGTTCGCAAAAATTGAACTACAGACCGACCGATAGACCGACAGACAGACACGGAACCAAAAATGATCCCTGATGTCTGAAACGGATTTCTGTCTTGGACTTTTTAAAATCGGAGACCGAACATTTTTTCGTTCTTTAGAACGATCACAGAGCTTCCGTTACCTTCGGTGTGCTCGGAAGCAAATAAATTATGTTAAAAGAAATTAGTTTATTTGATTAAAAAAAGGTTTAAAATCTAAAACAATATCAGGAATAGTGAATTCATTGGTTTGACAGTTCGTTTTTGTGCGAGTTAATTTTTGTTGTATGAATTATTGAAAATCACGTTGTAACAGTTAAATGTTATACGGTTTAAAAATACATTTAAAGAAGATGGTAAGGAGATCAATCTATAAAGACACTGCGAACAATAGAGGCGGCAGACGTGACGCTTACGGAGCACCTCGAGTACAGATCAAGTCGTAAATAGCTTGACCAATCGAGTGTAAAGGCGCGGGTCCGACGCGGTGCCAGACCCCTTATAGCCTGATTATCAACGCCACTTACACGCCACTGAAGTTACATTATCATCCATCAATAGGCCACTAGTGTGAGCCACATAGCTTTAACTAAACTAGAAGGACTTCTCCGGTAGTAGTCCACCTACGTCCACTCTTGAATCGGGCACGAGGCAGAAACACTATGTAAATGAATCCCTAACATCATCGATATTTTTTAAATCGGATGATGTATGTCATCGATCTATGTTTCAATCCTTTATTCTTTAAATTATAACCTTCCAAATAAAAACAAATATTAAAATTATATCGAATTAATGACGCTTGAACCCAAAGTGTTCCAATGAACATGAAATCCTTATAAACGCGATTAAAGAATATCTAAAAGAATTATGTAATGTTTGCAATCTTAAAGATTTGAAAAAAACCTGCCACCATTAAAAACATCTTTTAAAACCAGAGTGTAAAGATTTGAGAGAGATAGGTTTAGACATCATTAGTGAATACAAATCGAATCAATTTGGATTATCTGTTATGATAACAGTGCCAAATATTTCTTTTTGAACGATCTTTTAAAGAAACAAGAATTCCTGTTTGTACTCAGAAATTATGAACTGCAGGTCAAACGAAGGAACCTTCAATGAGGAATACGTTATTTTACAATTAAAATTAATATTATTCAAGTGAAAAACCCACCATACAAGTGTGTTACTCATATAAAAAAGTAACATGTCTACTTATCTGCCACTAACGGCCAAATATCGATAGAAACTACAAAATAAATATTGACTATTATACTATCCTACCCTTCTAATAAATAAATTGACTTTTAAATTAATTTATTATAGGTTGCGTTTCTGAATTTTTTACTTCAGTGTGCGTGTTTTACTCAATATAGGCAGTAGTGCGTGCTCAAAATGTCCTTTCTGAGCTTAGGAAGTTAGCTGTAATGTAGATAATCTTTTTACTAAGGGTTAAGCCTAAGCACACATTTTTCATTTACCAATGTTAACAATATTAAGAATAAATCTATAATTTATTAACATCACTGTTTTATATAAATATAGATTATTTTCTTTTAATGCGTAAAGGTAGGTGTTATTTTAATTTCTCTAATAATTTAACCCCAATTTACTGCCTATGACTATAAATATAGTTCAAAGGAAGAGCAATTTAAACTTTTTGACCAAAGATCACAATTTTAGTTGTGAGGAATAAAGAAAAAAAGTTCACTTACTTTTTCTCTCTAAGCAGAAATAAAATGATAATTATTAATCTATTTTAAATTATTTTTTTTGTGAACTATTAAGATTCAAATTAATAAATCACATCAAATCTCCCACCAATAATTAAGCTTGATCCTGTTCATATACATGTATAATTTTATAATAATATATTACTAGGGGGCTCTGCCCCCTACTCGCTTCGCTCGTCAAAAAGCGGCCGCTGCCTTGAACCTTCGCACAATTTGACTATTTGAAATTTTACAATTTGACAGTTTGACACATTTGTTTGTTTAAAAAACTTTTTTAATAATATAGATAGAAATTATAAAGATATATAAATAAATATTTAAAAAAATTAAGTCTGATAAATCAACATAACTAATAAGAGTCATAATTAAATAAATATTACAATTAAAGAAAAAAAATATATAACTTTTTGATCAATAGAGAGGTTACATTTGGATACCTCAATGATACCACTCTTATATAAATCCGTATTTTAAGGATTTGAGGTCATCCTAGAAACATTTATGCATTTGGTAGTTCGTCCGTCCTTCCACCGTATCTTGGATCATAATAATATATCGGACCTAGAGATTTGAAATTTTGTATTCAAGTTAAGCTTTTTTGCCCGCAAACAGGAAAAATTTTAAGCTTTTTTGCCCGCAAACAGGAAAAATTTTGCGAACTTCACAATTTGATATTTCTTCGATCAGCGAGCAATTACCAAGTGATCGCAATTTTTTTAAATTTCTGAGTGGGGTATAATTTTAAATGTATTGAAGAGTTCACACAGTTGAGTAGATCACAAATATAGGTATCGCTTTTACAAAGTGGCGGCCATTCTACACTCGAAATTACCAATACAAAACTTATTCTACAACTACATATACACACATGTCCTAAAAATGAGGAAAACATACATAAATATACTTCATTGTTATATTCTAATGATATTTTTGGAAGTAAATATAGAAAGTAAAATTTCAGAAATTTTAATGTTGGGAAAATAATAATGTTGGGTAACTATGTAATATATAATTTTTGTAATCAATTTTTAATTGATAGGGCGAGCGTAGGCGAGTTTGAAGTTGGTGTGAAAAGTGCCCCCCCCCCTTCTATCTCACTTATGTAAAGTGCAAAAATTCTGAAAAAAACTCGGCTTCGCCTCGTCAGTAAAATAGTAAATTTCCTTGCCTAGGCTTCGCCTCTGCAGCAAATTTGTTTAGCCATCCTCAGCCTTCGGCTCGGAACTAAAACTTAAAAACTTCGGCTGCAAAATTTTGATTTTGCAGCCTTGTAACATAAATAACTATTAAGAACAAGCAATATATATTTTTTTGTGAAGTATTTTATTTCTATAACAAAATACATTACACGTCTTCATTTTATAGTGAATAAAACAAGAAAATAATGGTTTTAACTAAACCCACAGTCAAAACCAGTCTGTATTAAATATAAATTATATTGGCTTTTGGCAATGAACAACGCCAATTTTGCTCTTTGAAGTTTCATTTATGTTTATTCCAAAAATAAAAACAAACAGTAAAAATAACTGATTTAATTATTTGTTCTTAACAATATAATTTATACCATTCAATGTCCCTCTAATTACCGAATGAAATGGCTTAATTAAATCTCATTGTATTAATGTAAAAGTAAACATTATTAGCATAACATTATAATTGTAAACATTATTAACATACATTATTAATTGTAAACATTATTATTGGCGTCTATTCGATTACAAATATCAATTATACGGTTTACACAACTGATAGATTGCCAACCCCGGGTCAACCATTACATATTGTAGTTATATAGTTGTATAAGCCATTTGACAGGCTAAGTCCTTCACGAGCTTGTGCCTTTTTAAAATATATAACAAATTTATTTGTTATATATTTTAGTAAAGATAAAAAGTGCAGGAAATTTATAACAAGTAATCTGCATGTATGACGATGAGTATATGCACCGAGTAAATCAAAAGCAGTAATTAAAATCAGAAATTATAAAATTTGTCTAAACTGAAGCGCACATTGCATTATCTAATAAAGGTAGGAACAATAAACACCATATTATAATATTTATAAATTCTTTGTCAATCACTTAATATGACTGATTTATCACCACTATTCAATTAATCATAATTAATTTTTTAGGCATACTCTTTTTACCTCTTCTCAGTGAACTGAAACATGTAAAACTGATAACACTTTTCTCTCTATGCAACCTTATCGTAAAAATATTTTAGTCCTCAATAATAGTATTTTTAATCGTTGCTGTAAAATAAAACACAATCATATTATAATATATATAGATTGGCTTTATTAATAGTATATTTACCATTGAACCATTAAGACATGTTTGGTCTTTTATAATAAATAGTTATTTAATTTTACCATAATATTTATTTCATTTCAACATATAATTATTATTTTAGAAATATACCTAAGTATTTGCCAGTTACTTAGTAGATGCCTAAGCAGTAGTTACTTATATTTGCTTAAATATTATATAAGTTTAGTACAATCACAATGTTATTTTGAGATTGCTGTAATAAAAATTGGGCAATTATTTTCACGTAGCTTCCTTGCGTCCAATTTTGTATACTTTAATTATGTTATTCTTTTCAAACATTCATTGTAAAATTTATTTAATTTTTCTCCAGTTTTTTAATCTGTCAAAATTGTTTAAATTTTTTACATGAATTAAAGTATCAATTTAGCAAAATTTAAAGAGCAGACGGGAAAAAATAAAACTTATGTCGGGCTAACTATGACCCACCATCCAAATTTTATTAATATCGAAAGAGTAGATTTTAAGATATCTTCGTTCGCAATGGGGAAAAAATGTGTGGAAGCTATGCGCCACACCAATTGGCAGACTATTTTCTAATACGTCAAAAGTCAAAATATTTATATCAAATAAAATATATCAAAATTATTTTGATTTTTTACAGGAATAAAAGTATTAATTTAGGAACATGTTATGAGACAATTAAAATTAATAAGGGATCATCTAAGGTCTATTTGACATACCACCCAAAATTCTTAAAAAATCAGATGAGTAAATTTAAAGATATAGGTGTTATTAAAATACCTTTGTGCGCATGTGAAAGAGAAACTAATGGGTGCTGAAAGTTTTAACTAAAATGGGACCAACATAATTATGACCTACGACCTACAATAAAAATTTGACAAGTGGTTTTTATGATGTGGTAATTTGAAAAATGTTGAACGACAGATACGAGACCAAAAATATTCCCTAGTATCAGAATCGAATTTTGGACATGGGAACTTGAATGTGGAGGTAAAATAAAATTTAAACTGTGAATTGATGGATTGCTTCCGCTATACCTTTGTTTGCTCGGAAGCAAATATCGTATATGTTTTTATTTTTAACAGTGCATCATTGGTTTATGAATGGTACATATCTATTAGATACCTCGATTAACTTATGTTTTAATGATGTGTAACACGGGCATTATTGAGAAAAAAACTTAAGAGAGAGAAAAAGTCCAGTCATGCACCGTGACTTAATGAGCGAATTTTCAAAGAAATCTGCGAATTATTGGCTTATGATAATATAGGAAAATTTTGGTTTAGAATTTGCATGGGTGAAAAAAAAATTTGGTACACAGGGTACGAGGTACAAAAGTCAAAATCGTATTTACCTTTCAAGATGCATGTCGTTGGAAAGATCTTTAAGAGTACAGTAATTGTTGTTATGTACACTTTTATCATATTTTCACATAAAAGGGGGGTAAAATGGAAAAAACACGTTTTTTGACCCTAAATGGTCAAAATTTGACCCCTAAATAGACTCCAAAAATTCTGGCCAACGAACTCATCCTTTCTTTTGATATTATTGACATTTTAAAATTTGTTTGAAATTTTTAAGTGCATCCTAAGGGGAGATATCGTCTGGAGTGACACATATATACATATATACATACATATATACATACATACATAAAAAAAAGTGTTAAATTTAAGGAATCGATTCAGAATGGTCTAAAACGGATTTCCATGGAAAAAATTTTCAAAAATTCGCATTATAAAAATATTGAAGCCATTGCAATAGCGTAATTTTCTTTGAAAATTCGCTAAAATATTAAAAATTATGAGAATAACGATTTTCACTATGAAAATATTAGTAGAATAAAATAAGGGAGTGTTGAGTTTTATGTAATATTTCAAGAAGTAGGGCTCTCGAGGATAGAGGGTTGTTGAGGGAGGTTACTATGGCTGCAAGACAAAGGAATGGATCCCGCCTTTAACACATTGTTCTCTCGACCTACTACAAACTTCCACGAATAACAAGGATATTATTTAACCAAGAGCAAGAAAGAGAAAGAAAATTTAATTACAAGGGATACCATTTCAGGACACGCTACACCAACACGCCATACTTGTAATATAACAATTTCAACTATATATTTCTACTAAAATTAAAAATATATAAGCCTTG
The DNA here is from genome assembly GCA_951217055.1 of Gerris lacustris. Classification (NCBI taxonomy): domain Eukaryota; kingdom Metazoa; phylum Arthropoda; class Insecta; order Hemiptera; family Gerridae; genus Gerris; species Gerris lacustris. Next base: position 64,820,078 of record OX578277.1, on the reverse strand, counting down.
TTAAAGTTATAAATACTTAAAGTAGTATAAAATGGTCTAAATAATTAAAATACTGTAATCATTTGAGTGGAATATGCCTAAAATCTCTTGAAATGAAAGCCAGGGTAAATTTTGGTGTTTTGATTATGGTTTAAGGGAATTAGTTCTTAAATGTCTAATTCTTTAAAAACCTTCAAGTGGTAATTGTATAAGCTAAAAGCTAAGAGCTTAATAGTTATTTAAGACAATTTACTACTTATATTTTGCTTCCAAGGTTACCGAAGGTAACGGAAGCATTGTGTTTACTTTTGAGAACGAAAAACTTTTATGTCTCCGATTTTAAAAATTCCAAGACAGAAATCCGTTTCAGCCATCAGGGAACATTTTTGGTCTCGTGTCTGTCTGTCAGTCTGTCTGTCTGTCGGTCTGTGTGTCCGTGAATTATGAAACGTGCGACGATAACTTGAGTAAATGTCTACCGATTTTGATGAAATTTGGTAGACATGTTCATTTTACCAATGCCCAGGACGAGTTCGTTGGACAACATTATCCGTCCAAGCGTTCACGAACAGCGCTCGCGTAAACGTGAACTTCAAATTTAAAATTGGAATTTTAGGTCGGGGAAAAAATCTAACTTCATCTATTCAATGAGACAAACATTTTTTTTAAAATACAATCTTTTAGTAAAACCAACTGCGACACCGCTATGAAGTGTTAAAGATGGCTAAAACTATATTTAATAGTTTTTACACAATAAACAATATAACAATAAAGTACATGATAGGATGCGAGGAAGCTATGTGCCACACTTATTGGCAGTCTATTTTTGGTGTGTCTCTTCTTATAACTCTTGAGTAGAGAATTATCTAAATTTTTAACCTCACAAGGCTTAAATAAATATTAACAATTAATTTTCATAAGTTTAAGCCAAGGCAGTTATATATTTAAATCTCTTTTAATTTGGAAGATTTCTTCTGCTTTTAGATTGGTTAGCGGTAAATGACGCCAAGCTTTTTCCTACGAAACGAAAACGGTAAACAAACTAATCATTTAGAAAGTTTCTACCACTTACGGAGAGTTCATAATAGTAAACAACTAATTAAATATGTCCTTGGTAAAAGATTCTGCTGAAATTCAAACGGTAGCTGTTCATAATGAACTGAATGACGTATATAAAGATAGTGAACTACCGGTAGAATACTATCTATAGGTGTGATTTTTTTTAAACTTCTTTCCTTGCTTAGTCATGAAAAGGTTTCTCATTATAATACTATTATCTCGTATTGGTTGCAAATGCTAAAGATTTTAGTCATTTCTTGATACGGAAGGATTAAGGTTCAAAACATCTTGCCAAATCTCCCACAGTATCTTTATCTTTGTAGGAATCCACTTAGGTTTTGGGTAAGATTCCCCTCGACAGTATCTTTGTACGATCAGGCGGTAGGAAAGAGAAGCCTTCAGTAATATCTTTATATGCCATCCTCATATCCTCAAGCCTACAGAGTTGACTGAGCTGATCTCTTTGCCTAGCTAACCTGACTCCGAATCTAAATAATTCATGTTTTTCATGACTACGTCGCCCAGAGAGGGTGCGTTCTACAGAATTAGCATACGTCACAGTCGAGAAGTCTTGTGCCCACGTAAACTTCAGCCCACATATAGAGTCTGTAAACTCACATATCTTATTCCAATATGAATCCAAGGAAGCCCATTTTTAGTTTTATATATATATATATATATATATATATATATATATATATATATATATATATATATATATATATATATATATATATATATATATATATACATATATATATATATATATATATATATATATATATATATATATATATATATATATATATATATATATATATATATATTTACTTTTAATATTAATTTTACTAACGTGACTAGATATAGTTAACTGAAAACTTGGCTTTCTAGTAAAGCAAATACATTTTCAATTTTATATTATTGTTCTAGTAAATTATTAAAGTTAAAGCAACCACTTTTTTTTAGAACCAAATGGAATGTTCACAGGAACTAAGCAAATAGTTGACTGAGGCAGGAGGGGAAATAAAGTTTTAAAGATTGAAAGTCCGAGTAAAACATTCAAGCAGCAACCTATATCTGTGACCATAACAGGTTTATATAAGAAAAAATCACTATATCAAAAAGGAGCATATTCAAAGCGTCCACTTAAATGATCCCCTATAATGATACTATAATAATCCCTATCCCTATAAATGATACTATAATACCCTATAGAAGGTACATTAAAGGCTAGGAGTTGGTCTTGAGTCAACCACACCATGTAACTTCAAGAAAAAAACATTGTTTGTTGTCAAAAGAAGGACTCAACACAAGATTAAAGTGATTTCCAAAAGTTAGATTTTGTTGCTGATGATTCTAAGGGTGTACCGATGTTCGGTAAGCTAATCTTTTGTTAGGACGCTGAAGAAAAATTACCACACATTTGTCTCTTTAACAGGATTGTGTAAAAACAGGGAGGAAACGTTGGGTTGACAACGCTTACAAGGTGCTCCTGGAATGTGAACCTACCCCAAAGAACCTGCAATCCTTTGGGGGTGGTCCTAAGACCTATGCAAGGTGTTTAGAAGGCCAAGCTGAGAGGATTTCAGAGGCCCTTGCCTTCTCTTATTTATTACCTCTCATTTGTTTGTTAGGGTACATCAGTCTTATCTTGTCCTAATACCATGCTTGTTTCGACTCTTTGTTCGACCACCTGTTTTACACTCTCTGGGATTCTTCAACAGAGATATTTTTTATTTCATTAAATTGATATAAGATGATACAATTAATTAAATTAGGCAATCTAAATGAACTATTAGTTATTGTGTAACAGTTAAAGCAACCAATAATCAAAATTGACTCTATTACTGAGAAAAAGAGTAAAGTCAATAAATCAGCATTAATTAAATCAAAGCTTGTTTTAATCCTATAATTCAGAACTAGAACGGAACCCAAATACCATAAGATGAAAGTAGGAATTGTGAATTAATCTCAATATTATGTATCTGTCATCACTATCGTCCTATAATTTATGAATATAACCTGGTAAAACAAAGTAGACTATTCCTATGAAACTAGTTACAAAAATACAAGAAAAACACCAATAGTAAAATCAGTAAAATCTGTTGGTCTCTTACCATAACAGTATTGAAACTAAGATAAATATTTGGCATAAATTTAATGGGGTTTAAAAATTGTAAGTACACAAATCTACACCAAATTCCTTATGTTAGAGGCCTTATTATGTTATTAAGTTACATCTAAGCAATGAATGAATTATGTTTTGGCATTTATACGTCAGTATACTATAAATGATATTATAGATAAATTACTCAAAACCTGGTTTTAAAGCTGATCTAGCAGTTTAATCTGAATAGCAACTAATATTAACAAAATAATAATAATTCATATTCATATTCATTCATACTGTCGACGCAATCAGTTTATTGAAACAATGTATAAATAAAACATGAATTCTGCTGCTAGCTTATGCTTAGACAGTAAAACCTAGATCCGACGCCATAAAATATTGTTGTAATCATGGTTTAAAGAAACGAACATTCTACCTCGACAATAATATGAAATATGTAGTTAAGAAACAACAATATTCCGTCTCTACTGAAAAACTACATAGTATATGCTTGATTCTATAGAATGGGTCCAATTCAGATTACTCTTACACTCTATTTCTAAACTCTAACTTGGAGGATATGATGATTTAGAGCAGGGGTTCCCAACGGGGTCCAGGTGGACCCCTTGGGGGTCTATGGAAATTTCAAAGGGGTCTATAGTATTCCAAGGATCTATTAGGGGTCGTTGATAAATTTAAAAGTTTGAATATTGATTATTTCAAGAATCTAAAAGAAAAATTTGCGTATCCTTCTAAAGCCGAAATTAAATAATTTCTTAAGCCGTCAACTTCTGCAAATAATGCTAGAAGTGGATTAGGAAGAAACCTCTAACAATATTTCTTTGTTAATTGTAAAAGCCGGATATCCACATACCACTAGTGAAAAAATAATTTCGCCCACCAGAAATAAAAGAGGGAATAAAAGTTATTATGAAAATGAACCCTGAACCACTTTTAAAAAGTATTCCGCACAGTAATTACTCCATACAATACCCACACACCAATATCTGAGATTCCATCCATACGTATGAAATGTCCATAGATGCTATGGACATTTCATATTTCATATGCTATGGATATATTCATTCCATAAGGATGAAATGTCAGAAGATGCTAAATAAAATCCTTAATTTGTGAATTTCAAAACAGTAAATTTTCTGTGCAGTTGGATGAATCCACTTTTTGTAGAAACAGTATTTTGAATTTTGATGTTATATATTCGATATTATAGCTCCATATTAAGAGATATTACAGAAGAATATCTTTTAGTGAACAGTTAGAAATGTACACTACAGATGAACATATTTGTTTTAAATGTTTAAAATTTACACTTTAAAGAAGTAAAAGAAGATATGTTATGTTAGCTGAAGTGACTATACGATGATAGGTAATTTCAGGCCAAATATTAAAAAAAAAAAAAAAATCGGGTACGGGGTACCTCGGAACTTTTCCTCACTTCAGAGGCCACTAAAGTGGCCTCTCCTGCTGCTTCGCAGCAGGAGGAAGCAGCATTGGACGTGGTCAGTTCTTGGATGGGTGACCGTTCTGAACTAACTGATTTATTATCATTCTTCAAAAATAACCTTATTTTTAATAGCTATATTTTATTTAATTATTTGAAGTTTGGCGGCAATTTGACAGATGTAAATAAACTTTGACGTCATCAAAATTATCGCATCAATAAAAATAATTATATTCGCTTATAACTTTTAAACTAATTAATGAAACTTAAACGTTTTTTTCATATTTGTTCCTTTATTCTTTCCGGTTCCAAAGATATGTTATACGTCAAAAACCTATTTATACTTTCGGTATTATTAACCATCAAAGTTTAAAAATTGATTACATCAAAATGGCGGCCAATATCAAAATGAAATTTGGTGGGCTTGTTTTTCATACAGAGTGGTACATTCGAGCCAAATTTCAACTCGATCAGGACCATTTTCGATTTATTACGGTTTTTTTAAATTTTTGCTGACTCAGAAAACTGGGTTCAAGATGGTGGAAAAGGTGATTTTCCGGGTGGCACAGGTTAGGACTGATTTTTCAGCCAAGTTTCAACTCTCTAGGTTAAATACCTTGGGCGCTACGATGATAACACACATACACACATACATACGTCATGCTGAAAACCACTCAGGAGGTCTTAAAAACACCTAAAACGGATAATTCCGTTGAAATCTCGAAACAAAATTTTTTGGTGAAAACAATACTTTTCCTACTATTAGTAGTGAGGAAAAGTAAAAATCACCCAATGACCACATAAATAAAAATCTAAATATTGTTCAATTAAAATATCGATATATCTGAAATCAAGTTTATATCTGTTATCCAAAATCTTATAAAAACCATTTTTTCTAATGTTTTGTCCAAGTTCTTAGCACAAATTGGTATCTTTGAGATTTGTAAGTGCAATTATTAGTATTCTGCAAATGTTGTGTGCTGCATATTAATGGAAAATCCAAGGGGTCGATAAAGGAAAAAGGTTGGGAACCCCTGATTTAGAGTTTAGGGAATGCACAGTCATGATGGCTGTGGCCAATAGTTTTGAGGTGCTCTCCTCTTAGATCCTAAGTCTAAAACCAATAATAATTTAGGCTCGATTCTCAGAGATGAGGTAGGAAGTAAATGGGACTTCATTAGTTCTAAACATGCTCTGCAGCAAATTGCAAAAAATATAAATATTCAAGAAACACTGGATATAAAATAGATTTATCGTTTATCTTTATGATTAATATTACGCAGTAAATTACCTCGTCATAAATAAATAAAATTATATTATTACAAGTAAAGCCAAGTATGTATAAAATTAGTCATATTTTTATAAAATTAAAAACTTAATTTACGGAAAGTGATTAAAGGAGCGCACAAGATCAATTGCTAATTGAATAAAATAAAGAAAAACTTCGAATAACTTCAATGTAAAATTTATTCAAATTGCATTATTTGAGGCAAATGCATATTAAGCGTTCGATTTAAGATTTTTTTAATTTATTTAACTGAATTGAATTTAATGTATTACAATTTGCAATATATGTATATACATATATATATATATATATATATATATATATATATATATATATATATATATATATATATATATATATATATATCGAATTTCGAATTTTGAGTTGTTACCGCAAGTATGTACGTTATCAAATGAGGATATCCCTACCGTCGATACTTGCTTGATCTGGAGATCACTGGACCGGTTTCGGCTAAACGCCATCATCAGCAGAGTCGAAGTCTCTCGTAGCACTCAACACACTCATCGAGTCTACATGAGAGAATGAAGTTCATATATATATATATATATATATATATATATATGAATTAACACAAATTGTGTACCTTATTGCAGTGTGCAAAAACACGGTATTACATTGCTGATATATATATATATATATATATATATATATATATATATATATATATATATATATATATATATATATATATATAAAGTATTTGATATAAATATGTACCTAATGCTTGATCTGATCTTACTTAGTTTCTTTTTGTTACATCTGAAAAGATAGATTTCAGTTTTCGTTTAAATAATTAGTATTATTTGTAAAAGGATAATAGACGGCATGTATAGATAGGATAAGTGTCAGAGTTAAACATTAATGAGGTGACAAGGTGTAAAGAGTGTACGGTTGTTTAGTAAACAAATCACCTGGCCTAGTGTTTGGAATGCCTCGGAATAGATGGAGGGGGTCACAATGGCTGATGTAGGTACAATGGCGGATAAATGAGGCACAAAGGGACCGCTCCGAGGGCCCCTCACCATTATTTAAAGACCTAGTTGTCTAAGGATACAGTGTTAGGGCTAGAGGTGCCAATGGGACCCCCAAATCATTACAAATGGCGGCCATTGTCAAGAGATGTGAGAGAAGCCCACCCGGTTGTACTGGAGTTAGATTGATTCCCAGTAAGGACCTCTGGAGGATATCCAAGTCCTGTCAGGATACGTCTCTAGTCTTTGCCTCCATCAACGGTTGCTTTAAGACCATTCAGAATTAGATAGTGGAAAAAATATTTTTGCTTCAAGTTTAACTGGCCAACATAAGCGGTGACAGACCTTTAGTTTATGTCAAAATTAACCATGTTAAAGGTTTTTGATAGAGGTATATTGCTATACTTAACCATGTTTATGTTGGCTATCAACAAAAAGAAATGGTTTTAAAAATAAAAGGTTCATAAAAATTCACTATACATACCAATAATTATTTCAAACTTATTCATTTGAATAAGTTTTCATGAATGCGTCAAAAAAAAAAAATAAAAACCGATGATTCTATCCAGATTTAACTGAACTGTATAGTCCCTCATAAAAGATAAGCACTTCTAACCACCTCAACTTATCTCCAATCTCACGTGGAAGCTAAGTAGTAACATTTCTTTCTAAATTGATGTTTGGTGTTATACTTCATAAGCGATTAAAAGGTGAAAATTATTAAATTGCAGTGGGAAAAGTAAATATGTCTACGCATAATTAGTGACTCCACAATAATATATATAACAAATTTTACACTTTAACATTATCAAAAATATATTATAGAGAGTTATTTAGTTCCTTTGTAGTTTTCAAGCTCTATTTTTTTATGTGATATAAGAAATCTACAACTTTAGGAAAACTAACAATTAAATAATTAAATTTATAAATTTATTCGAAAAAATATTAATAGCTTATTCGCAGATTACACAAAATGAGCGTACTATTTTCTAAAATAAAAGAATTTCATATTCTTAAAATTATTAAACATTAGAAAAATTGTGAAGAACTGGCAAAGCTATATAAGTACAAGAAGCACTAGTATAACTGGATATTTTCTCTCAATTTATTATTATAGTAATAATAAGTAAGAGAAAGGAAAGAGAAGAATAAATATGCTACCGATCGTATGAAAAAATACCTAACATATTTCCAATAATAATTATATAACTACCACTATCAAGTTAATGAAGAGAATTAATTTGGGATTCTGTAATATTATCCAAATTTCTAAACGCGTGTTCAATTTTAACAATAATTGATAATTGACTATTTTAATTATTGATAATTAAAAATAATAACTGCTTTAAAATTCAGAGTAAAAAATAATTATGGTTAAAATAAAATTTGATATGCTATACTTTTTCGAATGGAGTTAAGTCTTTGATTGATGGTTTTTATTCGTCATTATTCCAAATCATCAAATACTTTTTTCCCGAATGTTTTTAAAATTGTTTAGTTATAATAAATGTTATATAATTAAATCGAAGGAAATTATTAATATTCCATGTGACATGGAAATATGTCATTCATTCTAATTTTGATTATTAAATTCATTCAATTACACGTCTTCAGGAGTTTCACAACTAGAAATATATTATACACTTGATGGTCAAATTGTGTGGAATATAGAAAAAAATCGTAAACTTTAACATCTCCTTCCATCTTAAGTGTAAGTGATTATTGCAATCTTAATTAATATTTACTTTTGAAATGGGTGGTAAATCAGATTATAAAATTTTCAATTTAGTTGTATTAATTAACACTGATTTACTACCACTGATTTGTAATCTTCTAGATTTTGTGGAATTTACTCATACTGAAAAAGACTCGAATTTTAAAATCGGTCAATTTATTGTATAAGAAACTTTATTTTGAACCGTACTGAATTTTCTTCAGTGATTCTTACTTTCTCATATACTTAGTATATATGCACAAAGAAAAAGTATTGTGATGGCGAGAAATCGATTTTGAAATTGTTATGGATTTGCACTCAGGTGACCTCAACCTGAGTCCAAAAATTTTTTTGGTTTTTAAAAAATGTCGCCAAAACTACTGGACCGAATTTGATGAATTTGAAAAATTATAACTCGAGGCGAAATCGAGAACTAAATTTTAGCTCTAAGTTTGGGGGCGCTACCCCCAAATAACTATAAATAAACAGGCCAAGTGCGTGCTGGTCAGCACACAGCGAGGGTCCGTAGGCAACACTGTATAGTTTAAGTAGTACCCTATTCATGGTGTTTTTTAAAATGCTAAAAAGCTTACTTTGAACTATCCAATGGGTCTGATATTCTCAAAACACAAAAACAAACTTCCGATAAAGTATTTTTTGCCACTGAACCGGTAAAAAAACGTATTTTGTCAATAAAAAATAAAATAATATTTTTTTCGATATTTCCAAAAAGTGGTATCTTTACTTTTGGTCGAAGAATGTTCAGGAATTTTTTTTTAAATTGTTTGCACTTCACATAAGCGAGATAGAGTGGGGGGACACGTTTCACACCCGCTTCAAACTCGCCAACGCTCGCCCTATCAAAGTTGTTACCAAAGAGTTATATATTTTTGTAATCAGCTCGACGTACCCTTTCATATGATACCCCTCACGGTGTCGAAAAAAAATAAAAAAATTTTAACCCTTAAGTTTTTTTACCCTAATCTTTTTGAAAAATATTTTTTTTAAGTCGCTATATTTTTAAAATATGTGGGTAGGTACAAGACACTTACATGCTAAATTTCAAAGTGATCGGACGAAAGGTGTAGCCGTGAGAGCAGGCGACCGGACGGACGGACAGACACACGCAGGAAAATACATATAAGGGTCCTTGGTTTTGCCTATGGACCCTAAAAAACGACGAGTTTGATTAAAAAATTCTAACATTTACTCCAATTAAATACAAATCTAATGGTATAAGCCGTATCCCGGGAAAAATCTATAGTTTCCGAGATATTGATAAAAATAAATATGATTCTGTTGAAAATCGAAAACAATCACCTGTTGATCCACTTTTTGAATATTTTTAAAATGATCAATTAAATAAGATATTATGGGATTTAAATACAGTATCTATATTTATATGAGAATAATCTAATTTTTTTACAATAAATAATTCATTATAGTCTTTAAACTTTTATTTACAATTAGGATAACAGTTTTAATGGTGATATTTAAATATTTTTTTAAAGTATCAAACATTATAAAATATCGGCCATTAGAATACATTTAGGTTACTTGATTGATAAATAAATTAGTACACTTTGGATATAAATCTATTTTTCCAAAACTAATTATATTATTAATAGTCCAATGCAGATGAAATGTAAATAGGGAATCTCTTGGGCGTTTTCTTAACAATATCCATAGTTTACACACCTTTTATATAGTATAAATATACACTGTTAAATATCGAACTAGTTTTGGGATTAGAATAAACGTATCGGGAAAATTGAGAGAATTTAGCTTAAAAGAATTAACACACCCGTTGAGCTTAAGTAAAAAGATAATTCGTAATTTATGATTATTTTTATTTTTTATAAAAATGAGGAATTGCTATAATTTATTGGATTTTTTCTTGCTCAATAAGAAGAGTAAAGAAAGGTAAGGAGAAGAAGATTAGACGAGTGTGGACAGAACTCTGAGAGCGAGTCTAATGCATTAACGGCATCATGCCGTGTCTCTCTCAATCAACTATGGACCGGTTCTTATGTATTCATAGGGACCACCCCGCTGCAGCTCATGATACAAGCGGGACCCGTGACAAAACCTCCGCTTCGCCGTGACATAGCCCGTGACAAACCTAATCTCAAGGGACAAATAATCACAGTGCCGCATCGCAGGAGACTCTTTAAATTATCGCTCATCCTGTGACTAACTCTCACGACAGGGTGATAACATACCGACAATGAATTTATCCGGAATAATATTTCGGCCTCGTGTAAGATGAATGATTCTGTAAATTATTATAGTCACTACAGTAAATGCTGTGTAACATACTAACGTATAGCTCTTTAACTTGCTTTAAATTAATTATAATTGTTACACAATTAATAAAAAATGAATTGAAGTAACAAATGATAGTTCATATTGAATTATTGCTTACTAACTTCTGTTTTCATTTATTGACATTAAATTAAAGTTTAATATGATATAATTTAAATTTCTATTCGTTGAGTATAAAAGATATATACTTTACAGTTTGTAAAATAAATCAAACAAATTGGGAGTTTTTAAATGTTATACAAATTATTTGGACTGAAAATAAAAAATAAAGATCTTAAACAATAAATTTGTGAGTATTTTTGAGCCAATCAAAACAATTTTACTATGCAGTCCATTTTTTGTGAATAGATAATTGTTCATTAAAATCATACTTTACAGGTAATGTAGGTTTTTTGTTTACATTTTTTTTTTTTTTTTTTTTTTTTTTACAAAACCACCAACTTTACAAATTTGGTTTGCTATTTTTTTTTTTTTTTTTCAAATAATTTTATTATTATCAAGTGAGCGAATTCGATTCCGCGAAGATGTACACTTATACTTTTTTGTAACCGTTCTACTGTGTACTTGGGAAAGTATATGGTTATAATAGTTGAAAATATCAGTACGACAAACTCAAAAACTTTTTTATATACATAGTTGAACAGAATTTAAATCCAATAAAATCTAATGAATATATTTTTAAACACATTCTAAAAAGTGTTCAAGTGGTGATAGTTTACACTATGTTTTCGATTTTCATCAATATATGGGAAAATAGATTTTTCCGTGTTATACCATATACCACTTACATGGTTGGATTTGTATTAAAGTGGACTGCATTTTAGATATTTTAATGTTATATATATATATATATATATATATATATATATATATATATATATATATATATATATATATATATATATATTGTTTTATTAATGGGTGTTTGACGGCTAAGGTTATTAACACCCTGATCATGTTAGGGAACTAATTGTTCCCTCAAACCTAACTATATAGAAATGTTGATAACATTAAAACGTCCTAATAGCCCGTCTTACTTAAAAATTTATATTTCGTTGTAATAATCCGTGTTTATAAGGTATAGTAATACTTTTAATAGTGTATTGCTTTCATTTCCTAATAACTGTATCATAGTCTCTGGTAAATTCTGGTGTTTTCGTAAAAGTTCTAGCTGTGGGCAGTCTATAAGTAGGTGTGGAACAGTCAGTATGTCGTTACAATATCTACATATAGGGAGGACTCTTTCTCTAGTAAACAAATAACTGTGCGTTAGTCTGGTGTGGCCTATTCTAAGTCTACAAAGTACAGTCTCCTCATGCCTGTCAGATCTGTAGCTTGTTGTCCAGTCTTCTATAACGGGTTTAATGTGCTTTAATTTTGCATTACTCTCTGTCCAATTAGTCTGCCAGGTTTGCTTTATACAAGTAGAAATATATGCGTGTATGTCTTTGAAAGTTACTAAAGTGTTGATTTAGCTACCCTGGATCACTGCAGTGTTAGCTAGCTCGTCTACCTTATCATTACCCGGGATACCCATGTGACTGGGGACCCATGGAAAAGTAATATCCATTTTTTGTTTGGTTATAACTTCCCTAATTTTGTGGACCGAAAAATTTTGTGAATAAAGTTTGTCTAAAGATTGTAGAGCGCTTTGTGAATCTGAATAAATGATTGCCTTACTGAATGCTTTTTCGGCTGTATATTCGACTGCTTTCAAGATGGCTTCTAATTCTAGTGTGAATATTGAGCTCCACTTTGAGCCAGAGAAGGTCGCCGAGTGATCTTCATGGAGATAAGCGTATCCGCTAGAAATACATATACCTATATATACATATATATATATATATATATATATATATATATATATATATATATATATATATAATGCCCGAACCTGTTTAGAGTATTTTTTTTTTTAGAGTTCTTTGGGGGTGGCGGTCCCAAATATTTAGCTAAAATTTATTTCTCGTTGTCACATCCGGGTATGATTTTTCTGAACATATAAATAGAAATAGGGACACTAGTGTAGGCTCCACGCGTGCACAGACGGCAGACTACATGTTACTGACAGAGTTGTTTTAATACATTTTTCTGACTCAGGGGCCTTAAAGCGTGTAAATCCATCCAAATCAAATTTTCGTCATCAGAATACTTTCTCTCTCTATCTACAGGGTGTTTCAAAACATGTGCTGGAAAATGAAGGGTGTGATTCCTTGGTGTATTCTAAGAAATAAATGCCTATTAACATGGGCCCGCAAACGCGCCGTTTTTGAGATATAGGGTGTAATTTCTCTTTCTTCTTTTTTAACAATATCTAAGGAACTGTTGAAGATAGAAAACTCAGCTTGTGTACACATCGTATCATTGATATTAGCACTTTTGGAGCCCTAATTCAATTTCTGTTATATCACAGTGCCAGAGATTTTTAGGTCGAGTGAGGGCATTCTGAAAGTCCATTCTGAACCGCCAATGTTTTCTACACAAAAAAAGTACTCCTGGTCAAAAGCTCAAACGAGAAACGTTTTTGAGAAAAACAGACTTTTATGATTAAAAAAGTAGCAACAGGTTTTGTTTTTGATAAAAACATTTGTTTTTGATCTAGCCGTCTGCTTTAATGCATTTTTTGACGTTTATATTATTGGCAATTGTCGTTTAGTTAACAAACGAAGTTAATATCGTGGGTACTTACTACATTTATTTTCTAATTAGCCCATTCTAAGTATTTTATTTGCGTGATGATAGAAAAATGAATAATTACACTGGTACAGATGTGTGCGATATGCTTTTGTTTATAGCGTTGCCGATGGAAATGAAGCTCGTGAATTTATTAAGAAAGAAAACCGACAGGTATCCAAATAAAAAGAACATTTATTCGTATTCACAAACGTTTACATGAAAATGGAAGTTTACATAAAATAACTTCAGGAAATGGCACCTTATATCTTGAAAAAAGGGCGTTTACGGACCCATGTTAGAAGGAACTTTTTTCCTTTGAATTAGCAAAGGAATCAAATGTTTTGAAACACCCGACTTCCTACGTACACGTACATAAATGAGAAAGAAAAAAGAATATATGCAATTTTTACCACGGCAACTTGTTTTAGTGTATCAATTTATTAATCCAGCTGGATTAGATTTAATTAAAACAATCCAGCTTCCAATTGCAAGCGTTCAATGTTGGTGTTGGAGATGAATGAAGAGTTATAGGAAGAACAAAGAATCAGCGGATGTAGTAGTGTAAACTCTATTACGCCTTAGTTGTAAAAACGACTTTATTAAGACTTGTTAAGTTGATCATAATAATAATTGTTAAACCTCAATCAGGTTTGCTTTATCACTATGCCCCATTCTCTTCTCTCAGGCGCTGTCGCTGACTAAGAAATAAGAAGAAAAATTCTTGTTCCTAGAATAATAAACTGTATTATTTTTTATGATTTATTTCAGATTTATTTACTTTCTCTGTTTTGTCACCCTTTAATAATTAATTTAAAAATTTGTTCTCAAAGGACGCTAAATTCTCAAATTTATTTTAGATTGTTTTTAATCCTACTTCATATAATGCCGACTAACTTTTCATAAATCATGCTCCTATGATACTGTAATAATATAATTACTAATATAATAATTACTTTTCTATTTGCTTACCTTTCTTTTTTATTGAATAAAAAAAAAGAAGTAAACTAATTGTTAAATTGGTTTGATTCAGCACGGCAAACCCTTCTCATACAATGTTTTTATTATCATTGTCCTCATTCTCCAGCTTCCTTTCTCATAGGCGAATTTTATTGTGATCGTGACCATTCTTCATCTTTGCGCGAAAACTAGAGTTTTCCGGGAAATACACTTTTATGATTTAATTAGAATTTTAATGGTCCATATTTATATATCAGGCACCTTCAATTTTAGACCTAAAGTTCATTTATCAATTATACCTTAGGGCATGATTTTTTCTGAAGATGGATACCAAATTTAATTGAATTAATTATAGTCCATAGACTCCATACGCATGCACAGACGACCAAAATTAATATTTTGGACTCATGTGACCTTTAAACGTCCATCCAAATTTTGCGCTATGATAATAGTTTCTTTAATATATAACTATTTTTATTTTTTATATTAAAAGCAATAATAAAGGTTAATAATAACAACATTTGTTGGCAAACATTAGTGTATTCACTTAATTCGATTTTTAATTAATTGAGTTTAGTCTTTTAATCCGGTTATTACTATAAATAGAGTTGTATTTCTTTTTCCTAATAAATTATTTTCTAACATTTTATTTTCCAATAAAATGTCGCAATATTTTGCGAAATGTCCTCTTTTGAAATAGTTCAGGTTCGCTTATCAAATATCAGGTTCCAAATAGAGGTAATAATTTTGAGTGATGTAAAATACTTATTATGTACTGTACACGGTCCACCTAATGTTGGAATGGTTGGAGCTATCAGTGGTCGGCCTGTGTATAGTTTGTATTTAGAAGGATGTTATCGGAGTGATGAGGAAGAGAAAGGTTATCTTGGCAACCCTATATGCCTTCGTGGTTTTTGATTAATAGGTCATTGTTTAGAAGACGGCCTATAGATAACATTGTGAGTCTCCCGACACTAGCCAGAGATAAAAGTACCGTAGACTAAGAATACAAGAACAAGACGATCTACGAAGAATAGAAGGTGTTTCACTCTTAAGCCACCATGTCATTGGGCTTTGTACAGATTTGATACCGTGGCGACATTGATACAATGAAACTTACTATTCTTAACTGGTTACAACAAAAAGTAAGCTATTGGTAAAACCCCGGTATAAAAATAACAAAATGAAATTTTCGAAACGGGTGGTTACATAGATTGGCTGAACGGCCCAAAGCATAGTAGACATTAGCAGAATTATTTTTGGTAGCGCACAAAACTAGTCTGCCAATTAGTTTGGCAATAGCTTCCTATCGTGTATTCATTAATGATAAAATGCTTTACAACCCATTATTGCCTAATTTACCGAATGTAACGGAAGCTGTGTGATAGTTCTGAAGAACAAACTTTTATTATGATTCCGATTTGAAAAAAGTCCTAGATTGCGCATGTGGAAGTGAAGCAAATGGGCGCGTAAAGTTGAAACCATGGTCATATTTAGACCAATAAATGGGCTAAATATGACCTACCATCAGAATTCATTAAAATCGGAGTAGTATTTAAGATATGTCGGTTTTGAAAGAATTTAACGACAGACTGACAGGCACGGAACCAAAAATGTTCCCTGGTGTCTGGAACGGATTTCTGTCTTGGTATTTTTACTTTTTCATATAAAGAGAATGAATTGTGATGACATGAATTCGATTTTGCTGCATTTACAAGTTTTGAGGTCCCATGAGTCCAAAAAAGTAGTTTTTTTTTTTAAATGTAAGTCTGTCGTCTATGGTATGTGCAAACGCGTGGACCCTAAACTACTGGGCCGATTTGGCATTTATGTTAAGAAAAAGCATTTATGTTATGAAATTTATGTTAAGAAAAGAGTCGGGGTATGATGAAAGAATCATACCCCGAGGTGAAATCGAGAAATTAATTTTAGCTCTAAATTTGGGGGTGCTACCCCCAAAAATCAGAAAAAAACAATTTCTCGAAAACGGTACCGACGATTTTGATTAAATAATTCTAAATTGTAGTCCATTTTTAAATACGAATCTAACGATACAAGCCGTTCCCCGAGAAAAAAGTTTCTGAGATATTGATCAAAATAAATCTGCATTCGTTGAAAATCAAAAAACAAAGTTTTTGGTATCTGTGACCGAGATTATATGAGAATGTTTGTCTGAGTTGTCTCATTTTAATCTTAGAAATAAAAAAATATTTGTTCTTCAGAACGATCACGTAGCTTGTGGTACCTTGGATAAGCTTAGAAGCAAAAAGGGGGGGGGGGATATTTCATTAATAAAGAATTTTTCATTCTTTATTAATTTTATAAGTCAAAATATACCCCCAAAAATGTCCCCCCTCCCTAACCACTATATAACGGGTGGTCCTAAAATTTCGAAATAATTCATGGTTATACCTTATAGTGAAGCTATGGAAATGGTCTGAAAAAATGAATTTTTCTAGTCGTTATTACCGATGAAAAACATTGTGACCCCCCGGGGGATCGAACCCGGACCCTTGAGATTGAAGAATAAAATCATAATTACATTACATGCTTAATCTTCTACAAAACCCTAAAAAGTACTTGGACGCAAGTACTTCCCTGTGATTTTTTTTATATTACCGACAAATACTTAAATGATGTTAAAACACTAACTACAACTTTAAAGAAAATTGAACGTGAAAATCTCTCTTGAAAGCAAAACACCTGACTTGACTACGGTAATATATATATTTTTCCTCTCTTTTTTCCCTGCCCATAGGCATGAGGACCCATGTGTTTGAGTAATTTTAACTTTGCACACGACATTGTTGTTTCCTTCAACCTTATTTATTAAGGATACTTATACCTACTCAGGCTAAATAAAACGTAACAGGACAATTTGTTTGTATCGGTATTTAATTTAAATCTGGCCGAATGAAAGAGACTTACGATGATAGTCTCAGGTCTGTCATAAATATTTGTGACGGCAGTTTGGTCGGTTTCTATAGTTCTTTGACTTACAAGAAATTTGCTAATGAGTGGACTAAGAGAGAGAAGGAAATAGTCTCGGCTTTAAAATAAAAAAAAATACTGTTGAGGGTAAAGTAAAGATAATATATTTTTTAAGGTTTAAATAATTTGTAAATAAGGATCAAAAAGAAAAAATAGTTCATTAGAAATATGTAATATTGTCGAAAGATGTTGCTTCTGATATGTAGGAATTGCTAATAATAGTTTGTACACGCAGACTCACTATTTAACTAGACGCTTTCATTAGTTAATGAGCTTAAATTAGTTTCAACAAATGACAATCAAATACAAGGCAGCATAGAGGAAGTGTATTGCACTTACTGGCTACTTTACTATTCTAATTATTTTTAATGAATTCATGATGAAATGATCTAATGGATAGTAAAACAATCGAATGCCCTATATTTTGTTCTGAAGTTGAGGTTTCATTAGTTTTAAGTCACCCATAGTTTTTGAAGAAGGTTTAGTCGAGAGCTCTGGTAAGAAGGAAAGGATAGGATGGCTCAGATATGACGAGTGTAGGAGGGAGAAGAGAACGATGCCTGACCAGATTATAATTAGTATTCGTCCTTGAGATATCTCTCAAACTAAGGACCAAGACGTAGTCTCCGTACTCTTCCAACCAATCCTTGATCCCAGACACCATTACACTAAACTTACATATACTTTTTCTAGAAGATTTTATTTTAAATGAAAACATCGTCCAAAAATTAATATCATAAAACACTTCCTATTCTACAAATAAATATTATTAGAAACAATAAAATAAACTATTAAGAAGAATAATATAAGGGACTAATTTTGAAAAGACCTTTACTGAAAATTTCACAACACAACACGAAAAGTTGGACATCGACGAAATGGAAAGAGTAATAGTATCATCAATCAAGGAAGCTACTAAACAAATAGAGGAGAAGAATAAACTGGGAAAAATAAAAAGAATACCAATAGAAATCAGAAAGTTGATGAAGAAAAGAAGGAAAATGAAAAGAAAAGGAGAAAAAATAAAAGATTTATCAGAGTTATCGAAGGAAATAAGAATTAAACTAAAACAATGGAGGCATAAAAAAGATATTGAAGAAATTAATCAAGCGATCGAGGCAGGAACAAGTTTGAAGAAATGTATGAGCCAACAATCAGTAGGGAAAAGTCTCATGGTAAGCTTAAAAGATAAAGGAGGAATAGTAAGGAGGGAAAGTGAAGAAATTATTGAAATAATATACGCATTCTACAAGGACCTTTTTTCGGATGAAAGAAGTGTATATGCAAGTACAGAAAAAACCGGGGAAAGAACTCAAGAAGAGGATAAACTGATATTGAAAGAGGAAGTAGAACATGCTATAAGAAGATTGAAACCAGGTAAGACAGGAGGTCCAGACGGCATTGTAAATGAACAGCTAAAAGCAGGAGGAAACAAACTAGCAGAAATCCTTTGTATATTATTCAACAGGTGCCTAAAAGAATCCGCAATACCAAAGGAATGGTTACAATCCAAATTAATTTTACTTTTTAAGAAAGGCGACAAGAACGAAATAAAAAACTACAGACCGATAAACCTATTATCTACAATGTACAAAACATTCATGTCAGTCGTCACTAAACGGTTAACGGAAAAGTTTGATTTCATGTCAGCCATAAACCAAGTGGGTTTCAAGAAAAATTTCAGCACATGCGATGGAATAATAGTAGTTCAACAAGTCATATCAAAAGCACAAGAGTACAATTTTCCGGCTTACCTCCTGTTTGTCGACTTTGAAAAGGCTTTCGACAGCATCAGACATGATACTATCCAAACAGCACTTAAGAGAAACGGAATAGACGAAAACTATATCTCCCTAATAAAATATATATATACTAACTCAAACATAAATATTCAAGTCGGTAACTCTATAAGAGCGCTAAAACCCGAAAAGGGAGTGAGGCAAGGGGACGTGCCCTCAGCGAAAATATTTACGGCAGTGCTAGAAGAAGTTTTCAGACAACTGAAGTGGAATAACTACGGTTTAAATATAAATGGTAAAAAACTTAATACCCTCAAATTTGCAGACGACATTGTCCTTATAGGCACAAGTGAGGAAGAAATCAATATAATGGCTAATGAGCTAACGTCAGAAGCAAAAAAAGTAGGGCTAAACATCAATAAAGAAAAAACAAAAATAGTTACCATTAATAAAAAAGAAGAAGAAATGAATATAGTAATTGATGGAGTAAAGATAGAAGAGGTAGATAAATTTATATACTTAGGACAGCAGATATCAAAAGATGGAACTATAGACAAGGAAATTAAGAGAAGGATAGGACTGAGTTGGATGGCCTACAACAGATTTAGGAAATTATTCAGATCGGACGTAGACATCGGTGCAAAGAAAAAGTTGTGGGAAAGTGTAGTGAGGCCGGTGTTAATCTACGGCTGTGAGACTTGGAGCCTGACCAAGAAGAATGTGGAAAGACTACGGGTGACTGTAAGGCAAATGGAAAGGAGCATGTTGAAAGTAGGGAGAAGAGAGAAGAAAAGAAATCAATGGGTGAGGAGTAGAACAGGTTTTGAGGATATAGGAAAAGTAGTGAGTGAGAGGAAATGGAAATGGGCAGGGCACCTAGTAAGATGTAAAGATGATAGATGGTCAAAAGAAGTAATAGAGTGGACTCCTTGGGAATATAAGAGAAAGAAAGGAAGACCGAGGACTAGATGGGACCAAGATATGAGGAAATGCTGCGGCGGTGTGGTTTGGAGAAGAGTAGCCCTAGACAGAGCAGAATGGAAAAGGATGACACACGTATATAGTGACGTCTGGCTTCACAATTAGAGCAAAATATACCACGAGAAAAAATTTTAATAAAGAATTAAATTCGATATTTAATGAATTAAAATATCAAAATAAATTAAAATTAACAATAATATGATAGTTTTATAAATAGTTATTTTTAAAGTTTATGTTATAATGGCATGTTTATAAATTGAGTTTATTTTATTTTTTTATCTTACAATATTTTATATGTTTATTTATGTTATCAAAATGTCAATGTTGAGTTATATATTATATAAGAAAAAAATGTACCTTAATATATAGGAATAAGTTAAATTGAACAATGTCTCGGTTACGTTCAATCGAGAAATAATGACCCATTGGTCATCCACGGCTATGGCCGATTTCTATGTTAGTATAACAAAAAAAGAAGAAAAAAAAAAAAAAAAAAAAAAAATTGTAAACCCTGTAAACAATACTAACATTGAATAAATGGTTTCTTTCTTTCTTTCTTTCTAAGGACCAAGACGTAGTCTCCGTACTCTTCCAACCAATCCTTGATCCCAGACACCATTACACTAAACTTACATATACTTTTTCTAGAAGATTTTATTTTAAATGAAAACATCGTCCAAAAATTAATATCATAAAACACTTCCTATTCTACAAATAAATATTATTAGAAACAATAAAATAAACTATTAAGAAGAATAATATAAGGGACTAAACTTTATTGTAAGAATAGAATTACATATAGCATCTATTTTATTTAAGAAATATATAGCCATCCAGGGTTTTAGCAGTAGTTTGATCCAATAACGAAGGCGGGAAGATGGTAGAACAATTTACTATAAAATGCATAAGGCTACTTAAGTGTAATTTTCTTAATAGAATAGATCTTAATAAATAAAGTTAGTTATTAAGTAGTTAGTAAGTTAGTTATTAATCTAAAGTTTAATAACTTTTTAATGAAATGTCTATATACTTTTTTTTTTTATAAGTTGTTTCAAACCAAATTATTAGCCTATATAATAATCAACTTAGAGTTTAGGCTTCCGTGGGTTGGCTCCTAATGGATAACTTGGTTTTTCGGTGAGATCTACCTCATGAAGGGTTTGAAGTCCGAGTATTGCTTCCACTACTGGAAGAATTTCTGGGGTGAGTGGTGCATCGTGATGTTAACACGAAGCCCCACATCCCTTAAGATGCATCCTGTAGTGGAAGCGATATGTCAGACTTCAAGCCCTTCTTGACGCGGATTTCACCGGAAAACCAAGTTTTTAGTTTAACCTTTACTAAATTATTTATGTCTGTTTCAATAATAAGTAAATATAGCAATATATTCAATTATTATTGTAACAAAAAATAAATTAGATTAAACAGAAAAAGGTTTGATTTGAATCCATTTTACTTGTTAGAAAGAAGAAGTTATCTACTAACTTCGAGGTGAGCATTCGTAAAATTGAATAACACGTAATTTTGCTGGAAAGGAAAATATGTAAATAGTATTCGATAAATGAGTGAGAGATAAGAAGTCTAATATGTGGTCGGCTAATAGGCATTTGAAAAAAAACATTAAAAAAAAACGGTGGAGAGCGGCTATGTCCCACCAATTATGGTGGACAATGTGATTTTCATGATTCTGAGTAGGTACAAAATTAGTAGACCCAAAATCAAGTTGATGTTAGTATGTCCCTTGATAGGGTACAACTTAATATTTGAATAACTAACCTATAAAGGGAAAAACTAACATCAACTTGATTTTCGGTCGACTAACCAATTTTGTACTCAGGATCATGAAAAGCATACTGACCACCGTAATTGGTAGGGCATGGCCGATCTCCACCGCCTTTTTTTTTTCAAATGCCTATTGCCAAGGTATGTCCCGCAGACGAACTTAGCTGACCACATACTCTTGGCTGGCACATATTCTTAGCATATTTCTATAAAAGGCGCTAAAAGATTAACTTGTATTTACAAAATTCTAGCTTGATGTTAGTCAGACAGTACAAAATTTGTTAGTAGACCCAAAATCAAGTTGATGTTAGTTTGTCTCTTGATAGGGGACAACTTTGATATGGACAACTTAATATTTTAATAACTAACCTATAAAGGGACAAACTAACATCAACTTGATTTTCGGTCGACTAACTAATTTTGTACACAGGATCATGAAAATCACACTTTCCACCGTAATTGGCAGGGCATGGCCGATCTCCACCACCTTTTTTTTAAAATGCCTATTGCCATTGCATGTCCCGCAGACGAACTTAGCTGACCACATATTCTTAAAAGGCACTAAAAGATTAACTTATATATACAAAATTCTAGCTTGATATTAGTCAGACAATTTCTTGCCCGCTATCTCCTGGACTATAAGTACAAATACAGTTTGAAAACATCGAAAAAGCCAATCGATTAACATCTTAAGTTTAAAGCCACACAGTCCATAAGTTGTTATAACTGATAAATAAAATCATATATTCGTGATGCAGCCATCTTTAGCACATTACATCGGCTATGCTCATGTACACTTTCATAACAAAATAAAAGCTTCTAGGTTGTTTACCAATTAAGCATGTTTAAAGTCATTCGTCTAATACATTGTGCTATTATAGTCAAAATTAACTTTAACAATCATACTTTTCATTAGAAACAAGTCCATATAGGTATATTTCTGTGCATATATATGTATTGTTTTAAATAAGAAAGTAATAATATGTATTATCATTATTCAAATTGAGAATGCCTAAAGTCATATGTTTATTACTATGTGTCGATATAAAGTCAATACATAACACGTTGTTCTAACCGATGTCTGTGTAAACCCACACATTCCCATATTTCTTGTATGTTCGTTGACATAGTCTTTATAATGTTATAAAGACTACAAAAGAAGAGTTTGTATTGGGTAATTAAGGAATCAATCATGAACATGATCAAGTTATTAGGTATGGCAATCCAATTCGAATTGTTAGAAACTCGCTGTTTCAATTAAGTTTAAGTCCTTAACAAATTTACGATTAACTTAAGTAAACGAAATGAATAACAGACCAATGTGTAATCTTTAAAAATTTCACAAGAAACACCAAATTCTTGGATGAGTATAAAGGTTGTATGAGATTATTACTGTATAAAATAGCTTTTTATAAGGAATACATCTCAAGTTCTTGAAACTTACACCAATGCCGACCGACGGTGTATATTGGATATAATAGATTAGTCGCTATAAAATATACACTCTCTATTCAATCTAATGGTTTTAATAAGAGTCATAAATAATAATATGTAGAACTAACACCCATCATACTTAGTAGCAATAAGTTTAATGTACATAAGTACGCAAACTATGTACATAAGTAAGAAATATGTATAAATCTAAAAATAACTCGTAGTAAGTAGTACGAATAAGTGTTAGCCAAGTATCATCAGAAATGTATTTTCTTGGGCTTCGAAAATAAATATTTATCAATTTATATATTCAATCAAAGAAAACTAATCCTAAATCAAATTAATAATTTAAAAAAAGCTCCTATGTTAAATTTAACCTTTATGTAGAACCTGCAATAAAATACCTATAAAAAGTAAATGTTAAATTGTAATATTATACATTTTCAAATTTAAACATAATTAAACTCATTAACAAAAATATTAAATAAATATATTAAAAGAAAGAAAAACATGATTTCTGTTTCTTTTTATGTTAATCTAAAAATTTAACTGTAACAATGTTGATATCTTATTAAGTTTTACGTATGATTAAGTTTTCATTCCAGTACTCGTGTAGTGATCCCTATAGTTATACGCAATAAATGAGCAGAATTTAATAAAAGAAAAATGTTTATATACATATTATATAAACATTGTATCTTCTAATAAATAATTTAAATGCTGCAATGGCTTACTTGTAGGCTAGTAGTGATGTGCAGATTTATCGTTATTATTATAAATAGATTTATTGTTATTATTATAAGCATACTTATTGTTATTATTTTTTCTTATCATTTGAGATTTGTATGAACAATTATTTAAAAAACAATAATGCATATATTTTATTATTTATTATAAATTTATATAAATATCAAGTTGATAATGAAATTAAAATGTTCTTCGAATTAGCTAAACTTAAAATAAAACAGCTAATTCTTCTTCGAATTAGCTAAACAATTCTATAAATATTGTATTTAATTTAATATTTTCATTCAAAATTTAATCTTAGTAAATTACCGAATGATTTTTATAAAGTGTAAGGATAGTGAGGGTCAGTCATAAAGCAAACAGTTAATCATCACCTGATGATAGAAATATATTGCTTCGTAAAGTTGGTAAATCATCAATTTCAATTTATAATTTTAGACTGACCTTCACTATCTTTAAACTTGTAGTATTTTCTATTCCCAACACTATACAGGGTTCATTAATAATGTTATAGTATATATATATATATTTGTAAGTTAGTATTTATTTTTTGTTACCAAAATTATGTTAGCAAAATTTATAGAAGCAACTTTATATTATACTAATGCGTCAACATGAACTTTGGTAGGCCAAAGCTCACTTTGGGCTATTGCACCAATACTTAATAATAAGCCAAATAATTATTCCTGTCTAACCAAATTAAACATTTGATTTGTATACCTGTGAACTAAATTGTTTATTAAACATGTGTCTGTTATAACTGAAACGAGGAATAGTCAGTCACTCTTATAAAATGGTACAGCCTGGTTATTAATTTTTTATTTACTTAGTTTATACCTTATAAAAAAAAACCAGGTATAATATTTAAAAATCCAAGCTAATTATCTTAAAGAATGACTGTCATGGATAGAGAGAAAGGATCAGATGTAACTTCAATTAACGAGGGCGAGGGAAGCAACTTCTTAAGGGCTCTCACGACCAGGATTGACCAAGGATGTTAAAAAAAAATTATTTTATATCCAGCTTAATTCATGCCAAATATTTATAATTAAATTTTAGCTTAAGTAAAGAATACATATATTTTTATTTTTATTTAATCAGAGCTTAATTATTTTAAATGCACTATTATACCAAATTTCCGTTTCTTTAAAATAAACGAAGTATTAAAGAAAAAATCCAATACTAATCTTTGGCAAAAATTAAACTGCATTTGGAAGAAAATAATTTCAATATCTTAAATACCACCGCAGCAGAGCCCTAAAGTATTTTATCACATTCACTCGCTCTCTCGAGAAGACTTTTTATTGGATGGTAAATTTATAAATGTAAGGAGCTAGACCTATGTTTGGGAACACAGTATAGGTAATACTTGTATAGAAAGACGGTTGTCTGTACTGACTGGCACCGGCGACGTGAATCTTCCTCATCCATGGGTAGATGACTCTTTCTCCGCTCTCGGAACAGTCCTCGTTTGTCTGGGGCGAGTCTGTTTCCACGGATCCTAAGAGTTCCTCGTCTTCTCCGGTTTCGTCCGACTCGTCCTGGTTTTGCTGATGGTTAAGAGAAGGACTCCTGAGTCTGCAAGGTGAGCCTGAGCCAGGACTCGGCGCCGGCTCCGGTTCTTGCGGGTAATAATAAGGCGCGTACGAGGGATATGACGGTTGTGGGTAGCCCGGGTAATGCTGAGGCTGCAGATAATCGGTTGGCATGTAAGATGCGTGAGAGTACTCATCTTGTGGTGGGAACTTAGGGTCTACGGTAAAGCCCTGCGTAGGCTGTTGATAAGGTCCGAGAAAGCCGCTCATCTCTAACATGGCACCCGTGGTCGCGGTCCGACCGCCACTGGTTTCGACTCGTCCGACTAGCAGCTAAGCTCCACCCCCGAGACACGCCCTCCCTCTGTCAGCCAAGATGGATCACCTCCCCTCCACTTTGTTCCCCTCCCCTTGCTCTAACGCTGGATTAAGGTGATGATATCCTCCAAAGCCGATTGTTTTCATCCTGGAGTTACAATTGAAACAGTTCCTCCTTATATCCTTAGATACACTTCTGTTGTATCCTCTTGCACGCAACTTCACACTTTTCCAAATAACTTTCCTTTTACACAGTATCATCTAATTTGTTTCTAAACTATTTTTTTTTTTTTTACAGAAACAAAACAACTTTAAACTTATAATTTTTTATTCAATTTCGAACAAATTTGTCTTTATTTAATTTTCCACAATGCGAACACATTTCTTTAGTTATTTAGAGTTGTAATGCAGAAAATAAATACATTTAGTTTAAATTATTATGTACTTTAAACATATAAATTATAATTAAGTATAGAGTTAAAAGCAGCGGTTGGTATCAGTATCCTTTTACATATTTATAATGCTTTGAATAAACCTTTTGACAAAACCCAAAAGAAAATTAGCCGAAACTGCGCGGCGCAGAAGATCTGCAAGACAAGCATTACATAAGAGCTATGCTCAATTAGTTTTAACATTATGTCATCTTTTAGATGTTTACCAGCACATTCATGTCATGAGATAAATATTTCTATTATAGCATAATATAGCTCACGATTATATTGACATTACAGATCTTCTGCATCGCATAATAAGATTCTTAATGTAGAGGATTGTAAATCAAATTTTTTATATTAATTTTATGAACCATGTTAAGGCCATGTTCAGCTCTAATTAATGGATGATTATATATATAGAATTCAATATCCTCACTATGTATTTATATAAAGAAACAAGTCCCCAGCGAGGCAAAATGGTAGGTTTATACAATTTTCAGTCGTCCTCGGAGAAGCGTTAAGCCTAAACTACTGTTGAGTGCCAAAGAACCATGAAAATAAGATTTTCTTCCTCCCTCAATAAACGCTATATATTTAATATTTAAATCGGTGTGTTAAAGAATAACTTTGCTCGCATTACAAACAGGCCATGCTTAGTATTTAAGATAAGTGGTTTAAACTTTATCGAATTGCATTTGTATAACCTATGTGTTTATACTAAAGTTAGTAGTGTTCAATGAAAAATAGGCTATGCTCGAACTCATTTAAACCTTTTAACATAGACTAGGTGTATACCTAATGACTGGAGCTATTAGAGGCGATTAGCTGTTAATGACTAACGCTAATTTTATAACTGTCTATACTAGTTTTAGTAAATAACAGAGACTCTTGCTATACCGTTACACTAATGAAGGCCTCACTAATTGTTTATTTTGTTTTTGAGAGTAGTAGAAAACATTCGAGCTCTTAAAAAAAAGTTTCCACACATTTCATTTCTTTTTAACCAAATATTTATTTATTAAATTGTGGTCTATTTGTATATGCCTAATAATGTTTTAGTTTTAATTTGTTAGATTGGTTATACATATTGAATATTAATTGTTCAATACATTATTATTATAAATTCACCTTTATTTTGTTTGTTAAATAAACCACCAAAGAAAAGGCTTAGTTGCTGCGTTCAATTAACACATTGAACATCATTAGTATTGGCGTAATTTTTATTACACCCCTATTAATTATGGATAACGGTATTCCCTCTTTAAGGCGTCTTCCTTAAAAATGTTTTAATTTTCCCTCAAGTTGTTTATTTCTTGCATTTTACACTAACTTATGTAATATGATTTCCTTTAACTGTAAAGGCAAGTAATTCTTTTCAAGCCCTCGGACCCCGAAACTCCTCAAATCCTGGTCATGCAACTGCGCATTTGTATAAATTATATTCAGAAGTAATTACAAATAATATATTATATTTTTTCTCGATCGGTATAAAATGATTTTCACTCTTTTATATATGTACACAATATATTTTTTCATAAATGCTTAACAAACTAGTATTAGTAGTTCCTGTTATGCAAATTTTATAATTAATTTTTCTCAAAAAGTAAAATATTTTGTAACAGGAAAAAAATAAATAATGATAAATATTTATACAAATAAAAATAAATATACTTTATAATGTAAGCATTGTGTATTTTACTATTTTATGCTTAAGCTGTAGCAGATCTTTTAAGTCTTTCAAAGTATTTTCTTTTATTGCTTTTGAAAATAAGCCTTAGAAGGGTGTTTCTTTTATTTGGAGTATAAGGGCAGATTGTGTCGAGAGGAAGGGTCTTAGATACCCTTATATCTGTCCAATAGGAAGGGGATTATGTTAGGAAAGGGCAGCTGGCTAGTATAAGGCCTAGGGACCTTGTACTGCTTTTCACATTATCAGCACAAGGGAATCTAATCAGACATAGCGGCCATGTTCAGCCCTTCTTCCAGAGTAAGATGTCAGATAGACATGTCACCCTTACTAGAGCTCAGAAAAAGCAAAGAAACCAACAGAAATTTCTTATACAGCTCTCCTCTTAGAGCCCTCTTTTGTTTTTACGCTATTTTCTTTATTTGATAAAGAAAAGAGTAATTTAAATGATATCATGCCTACATAATGAACAATACCATTAGATTTAGAAAGAAACCGTTATACTCGTACAAGTACATTATGGGATTGGTTGTTTGATAAATACTAGCATTTCGATATTTGCCATGAGGTTCACGTTTTGGATAGATTTTCAGAGTTTTAAGCATTCAGAAAAATGTACCTTGATATTATACCCTTAAACAATATGTTGATTTGTTTTCGGCTAGCTGTATTTCGATGCCCATAGGTACCTATTACAGTGGCATAACGATTTTCTTTTATATTCTCGTTCATGACGTTATTTTAAGTTTCATAAGAAGTATTATTTTATAATTAGAACTTCGGAATATTCTTTTAATTCTCATGATGCCACAAATGAATTGTAATGCACTTATATAAAATATGTAATTGTATGCACTTATATAAAAAAATATCCTGTCAATTTGTCAACACATAGCTTCCTTGCGTCCCATTATTGTACTAATGGCCACATAAGATTTGGATCTGGGGAGGGGGGGAGGAATAGCATGTAATTCACTAACAAAATTATAATAAAATTACGCTCGTATTAATTGCATTAATAAAAGGAAAAAAGTCTATACTAAATTATTATAAAATGCGAATTTCACCCTATTCAGGGGCTCTGGGAGGTCTTCAGTCCCTTGTGCCCCCCTCCACCCCGTGCGGGTGTGCCACTGACACCATCCTGATAATTTAAGATGGTTACTATTTGACGGTTAATATAAGATGGTTACCATTATAGCTAGGGGATAAGAGACAATAGCTACGTCAAGAAATACAGGGTGGTGCAAAAGATATAAATCGGTTTTGAACGTCCAGCGCCCAGCTTGTGTTGGTGGGAGGAAGAGGGGAGGGGCCTTGTTATGGCAGTGGGAGAAATTAGTTTTTTATTTAGAATGTGAGGATCTATCTAATTTTGTTTTAATTTATTTTTTAGACTCTAAAGGGTGTTTCATAAACATGGACAAATTTGAAAGGCGCGCCATTTTTTCTGTTAAGTTGGTAGCATTGAAACTTATCATGTTTATCAGAGACCACTCCACTCCCCTAAAGTGACCGTATTGTGTGCAGTGTCCCAATTTGGTGTTTTTGGGCTTTACTTTTTAGAGGGTAATGGACGCGCAGTCACTATCACCGCTGAGCGTTATGTGTCAATGTTGGAAGAGTTTTTTGAACCTGAATAGGAAGAATTGAGTGAGGCAAATAATCTGGGAGATATCTGGTTCCAACCGGACGGTACGACATCCCACACAGCTAGAATTTCAATGGTGAGATTGAGGCAAATGCTCCCCCGGCGCCTGGTCTCTGTGAGGAGTGACGTGGAGTGGCCTGCGCGCTCACCAGATTTGAGTATTTGTGGCTTATTTTCTTTGGGGATACCTAAAGGAAAAAGTTTTTAAACATCCTCCACACACCCTGGAAGAACTTAAGGAAAGTATCAGGGAGGAAGTTACGGCTATAGCCATCCCAATGTGTTGACAAGCGCCTTCAAGAATGCATCGTGGCTGACGGCTGCTATGTTAATGATGTCATCTTTAAAACTTAATGTAAAAAACTAGATCGTCTACTACATCGAACGTAAGTTGAATGGTTTGTGTTCTACACCCCTTGAAAACCGATTCATATATTTTTCCCCACCCTGTATTTCGGAGAACGCAGCTATCTTTGGACTCCATGAATATTACAATTTAGTATTTCGAACACCAGTGGTCTTCAGGTAGGTACGTATTATTAATTTCATATCTTTGGTGTGGTTTATTATATAGTTATTAAAGATAAGCGAAATTCCAATTTATGTTATGCTGTTGTATTTCATTTTATTTTTGCTTCTGAGCTTACCGAAGGTAACGGTAGCTATGTAATCATTCTGAAGTACGAAAATTGATTTGTCTCAAATTGGCTGACAATAATGCATTGCAAAAAACCTTTTGGTTGTCTCCTTTTGCCTTGTGATCTAAAACATTCAATTCAGTAGTGTGTATTATGTATACATAACGTACAAGTATAAACGTGAAACCTGCATGCATAAACTTGTATTTATTTTTTTTTTTGTCGTATTAACTTTTAAATAGAAATACCATGCTTAAAAACTATAATGTGTAGCAGGTATGAAATAGAATTAGACTAAAATCTTATTTTGATTTAGTACAACACCTATAGCAGTTGCAATGCATGCACTACATATATGCATGCACACTTGCAATTAAAAAAAATGCAATAAGGTCAAGTAAAATGTACTTGTATTTTATATGATATTATCAACTGTATCGAGCTTTCTTGGACAGAGGCCTCGTGATTGGTTAGGCTTGTCGGCATAGTTTGTTATTGAATTGATCCCTATTTTCATAATTAGTCTCATTTTCAATTATATGTTTTATTTACTGAAACACTAGAGTTTTTCTTACACTGGAGCTACGTAGTAATAATATTACAAACAGTTTTGTTCAAATTTATGTTTGGCCTACTTCAAAATTTTAATACCATGCAGATGAAGGCTTGAGACAATATTTCCCAAATACTGCTTTAAACTTGACAGAGAAGCTCTTCTGTTCTTCTTTAGAAAATCAATATTTGTATTATGAGTCACAGAGCCAGATAATAAAGGTACTCGTTTTCCGGCTATTGGCGATTTTATATGAGTCTTAAATATGATATTTTCAGCAGCTTTTTTTCGTTATTTTGATCCTTATTTTACTCGTATTATTTTGCTTCAGGGGTTACCGAAGGAAATGGAAGCTATGTGATCGTCCTAAAGGATGAACATTTTTGTTTCCAATGTCATCAATTCCAAGACTGTTGTCAGTTTTCAGACATCAAGAAACATTTTGATTCCGTGTCTGTCTGTCGATATGTCGGTACAACATATCTTAAAAAACTACTCGTCAAATTTTAATGCAACTTAGATGGTAGGTCATAATTAGCCCATTGTTGGTCCCTTATAAATGTCAACCAACTGCGCCCATTGGTTTCTCTTCCACATATCTACAAACATACATCAACTTACACCTATATCATTAAAAATGGTCAACCAATTTTTAATAAATTTGAATGGTATGTCGAACGTCGAACGAGATAGTCCACATTAATGATAACAATCGTCTGCGGTCTTTAAATTTGGCTAAATTTATACTTTCATTCATGTAGAAAACTAAACAATTTTAACAAATTTAAAATAAAAGGGAGATAAAATTAAATAGAGTAAACAATAATGGTCTGTAAAAGCATTACATCATTTAAGTACTTTATAAGAACGCGAGAAAGCTATGTGCCACACTAATTGGCGCAGTCTATTCAGTTTATTCTCTTAATTTGACTACATTTGAGATACTGCGTAAATCATTTATTAACCTAAAAAAGATTTTGGTAAATATACTAATCCAAATTTACCGTGTAATATTTACTACTAATATTTATAAAAATATTAGTTGTATTCAATCTCTAAAATTCAACGTTATTCCGTTGATATAAAAAGTATCCAGTGCTTATAGAGATTATAATGTGTAAAAATTGTCGGGGTAGTGTGGCGGGATGCTATGCAGGAGGGAAGGGGGAGGATTGTCGGCAGTGGATTCTGATAGGTAATCAATCACGGGGTACGTACAGTAGACCCCCCCTTCCCGGGGAGAGGTATAGGGCACCTCAGGGAGAGGGGTTTGGTTCGATACCAAGGCTTCTAGCGATGAAAACTCACTGTCACCAGGAGCACTGGCCTCATACATACTCATACACTAACATACACTTCGACATACTCAATTTTTTATATTCCTTTTTTCAACTCGGTAACTAACCCATTTGGAAAAAAGGAAATATTGATGGAGAATTATTAAAAATCATTAAATTTCAAACAGTTCTAATAATTAAACCATGGAATAATTTTAATCGCAGCCACTGAAAATGCAGACAACTAAGCCATGAAGTCTTTTACTCTATGGTAGAAGCGTCTATTTAGAATAAGGTGGGTAAGCCCTCCGTTAATTTTACTAATAATCTTGAGTAAACCAAGAAAAATTTGGTTATTTATATACGAGTAGTGTCTTTTAACTAAACACGATTTTGCCTCATTTGAATGTTGCTCCTTTCCTACTAAGTTCCAATTCTTTTAACGAGATTTTAAAAACTACTGTAAACGTTTGGTAATGAATAGGTCATGTCAGACAGCAAGATGCATTTAAAACTAAATTAATGATTTATACAAATAAAATTAGATACACTATTAGATTCTAGAAAAAAAAAAAATTAAATGAATTTCTACAATTGGACCTCTAATAATATTATTCAGGAAAGAGATTGAAAACTGTATAAGATATATTAAAAGGAAATAAGATATTTCCTTACTCGTATATAAATAACCAAATTTTTCTTTGGATATGGGAGCAAAATATACAATTTTTCTTGGTTTACTCAAGATTATTAGTAAAATTAACGGAGGGCTTACCCACCTTATTCTAAATAGACGCTTCTACCATAGAGTAAAAGACTTCATGGCTAAGTTGTCTGCATTTTCAGTGGCTGCGATTAAAATTATTCCATGGTTTAATTATTAGAACTGTTTGAAATTTAATGATTTTTAATAATTCTCCAAAAGGAAATAAGATATTTCCTTTTAAATTGATATACAATCGAAAACTTATCATTTGCTACCGCTTCTCCTTCAATGAGAATAGTCAAACATCACTTTGTTTCTGATGAATTCCTTAATTTAGGATTTACAATCCATGAGAAATAGTTTCAGTTGCCATAGTTAGTTCGCTAATAATAATGTTACACCACGCAACCCTCCAGTCCCTTATTCGTCTTTCAGCCATCCAAATTTAATTTTAAGAGATTTTACAATAGGTACCATCGTGAAAAGTGTCTTAAACTTCACTAAACCAACATAAATTACCATTTGGTCTTTAATGCTAAAAGAAAGGTCGTTTTAAATTTTGATGTTTACTTTAAGAACCAGTCAGGTATCAGGTAACTTTTTCAGAACTTAACAGTAGAAATTATAGAGATTTCGGCATAATTTAATGTTTAACTTTAATTTATAAATCGAGATTATTAAATTAATATTAGAATAGACTGCCAATTAGTGTGGCACATAGCTTCCTCGCATCCTATCATGTATTTTATTGTCATGTATGTTATTTTTGTTTTATTAACGTTATATTACTTTATTGTTTATTATGTAAAAACAATAGTTTTTAGCGATCTTTAACACTTCATAGCGGTGTCGGTTTTACTAAAAAATTGTATTTGAAAAAAAAATGTATGTCTCATTAAATAGATTTCCTGAGCTAAAATTACAATTTTAAATTTGAAGTTCACGTTTACGCGAGCATTGCGCTTGAACGCTTGGACGGATAATGTTGTCCAACGAACTCGTCCTGGGCATTGGTATAATGAACATATCTACCACATTTCATCAAAATCGGTCGACATTTACTCAAGTTATCGTCGCACGTTTTATTATTCGCGGACACACAGACCGACAGACAGACAGACAGACAAACACGAGACCAAAAATGTTCCCTGATGTGTGAAACGGATTTCTGTCTTGGAATTTTCAAAATCGGAGACATATAACTTTTTCGTTCTCAAAAGTGAACACAATGCTTCCGTTACCTTCGGTAAGCTCGGAAGTAAAATAACAAACTACAATCCTCAGAATAAAATTAATCAGAAATTCACATTTTGTCTATACATCCATCTTATTTCATGAAGTAATGGTGCTTAGAGTATAAAAATTATTGAATTTGTGACATAAAAAGCTAGCCCACCCTCTATGAGGGGTACAATACTCGTAGTTAGATCAAGGATATCGGGCAATGCACAGTCGTGAATTTGACTTTGTATCGAATTTCTTTTACAAGGTCAGTATACAAAGGAAGAGCATTTCTATAGGATGTTTTTAAGAGTCAAATGATTGATGTAGTTACAGTCAACAGGGTAGCAGGTGGTCAAGCCTTTATACATATTTTTGCAACATCAGAGAAGAAGCATTAATAACGTTATTCGTGTGGTTATTGTGGGTTGCTCTGTATAAAGAAGTATGAGGACGATGCAATACCCCGAGGGACGGTAGATCCCGTGGGGTCATCCGCCTCCCTCTTCGCCGTATCCATCAAAACCTTATCAAAAACCTCTTTCTAACAGTCAAAATATTTTCCTATTTTTCCCAAGAGTTAACTTTTCGATAAGTGTGAATGACTGATATCCTGTACAAAATTCTTTTCAATGTAAAGATCTATTTTCTCCTTCCTATTCATCATTTTATAAGGTTCGACAGTAAGAATAAGATCCATTCTTTGCCTATTTATTATTATTTAAGTTTAAAAAAAATCTAGAAACACTTTTGTTATTGACCGAGCGAAGCGAGGTCTATGTATTAACTTTTTTGTTCCCCAGTCTTCCCCAGGTACTAGACCGATTTGAATTTCGTCTGAAAATGTTTGTTAAGCGCTTACGGCTTAACGCTTTATTAGATTTTCTTCAAAATTGGCATAGATGTTCTTTAAAGTCATAAAAAACAAAGTATGAGTTTTATATTTAATGAATTTCATTTTTAAATTTTAAAAAAAATAAAACAAAAAAGGTTTTTAGACTTTTTTTTTTTTAAAAAAAAAGAAAAAAAATGTTTTTATTTTTTCTAAAAAAATGTTATTTAGACTTTTTTTTTTTAAAAAAAGAAAAAAAATGTTTCTATTTTTTCTTGAAATTTGGAATAAATGTTCCTTTAAGACATTAAAATCGATGTATATGGTTTATTTGTTTAAAATATGTTTAGAATTACCATAAAAGTTACCATCCCTGCAGGGAATCGAACCCGGCCTCTCACTGTCCGCGTTTAAAATTATTTTCTCAGAGGCTAGATTTTTCCCGGGAAAACGACTTATACCGTTAAATTCGTATTTAAATAGACTACATATTAAAAAAAATTAATTCAAAATCGTCGGAATAGTTTTCGAGAAATAATGTTTTTTCAGAGTTTTTGAGAGGGAAGAGGGCCAAAATTTATTGATTAAATTAATTTCTCGATTTCACCTCGGGTTCTCATTTATCCTCTAAGTAATTGAAATCGATTTTTATGGTTTATTTTCGAATTAAAATTTTACAAATACCATAAAAATAACTTCGCCCCAGCGGGGAATCGAACCCCACCTCTCATTGTCCGCGTTAAAAATTATTTTCACAGAAACTAGATTTTTCTCGGGAAATCGAGTTATACCTATAGATTCGTATTTAAATAGACCCTCTGTAACGTTTAAATTTATTTCTAATTTTCGCGAGGTCTACTGTTCACAGAACTACTAGTATTTTAAAAGGTGATAATAATTCTGCATATTATTTAATATTGAGAACAAGAGAATCCTGCATAGAGTTACTTGAGAATGTCTTCCGATTCAATACAGTTGTTATAGACATATTTTCACGAAGTGAGAAAAATTGTGTCAAACCTCAGAAACTCTATCACTGAAAAATAATCCTCCGTAGAAACCTTAACATTATCGTAATATCAATATTCTAGTTACTAAACCTTTGAATTAGACTTTTGTCAAATTAGTCAAATGAAACCCACACTTTTCAATGGTCTACTTAAAAATAAATAAATAAATAAATGCAGAATATAATAATTGAAGGGAGAGAAAAAGTATTGTTAAGAAAGGCACCCACACGAATATAAATTGTATCTAAGTAGTAATAAGCACAAAGAAACCCACTTGCTACTGAAAACTCCGAGGCACAACTATTCAAAACCTATCTGTTGACAGGTTGTGACATACACCTATGCGATTCCTAATTTAACTTACAAAAGAATTATTCGTCAACCATATAGGTCACTCCTACGTTAATAATAAATATGATGAAAACATTATTTTTGGAAATTATTGTTAACGCAAAATATTAAAATTATTTTTATATAAATAAATATTATTATTTTGTTTTTAGATCATAACTATTTACTAAAAAGTAACTATTTACATCATGTCTTATTTAAAAGTATGAAATTCAATTTTTAAAATTGAATGGTAGAGTTATTCTAGATTGTGGATAGGTTAGTAATACTGTTAAAGCCTGCCATCTTTCAATAATTTAAGACGAAACCGGATTTCAACCTCAAGCTGTCATAATAAGCGCCTAAGAGACGGAGTCAGGTGGAACTAGATGTCTGTGTAAATGCAGATCAAAGCTGTGATTTTAACGATGCGAAGCATAGTGATCAGATCACTTTGGACTTTGGACATACAAAAAAATATAAATAAATAATTTAAAATATATTTAATATGTACAATATATTTAGTTATTTCACTAAATGCATGATTAAAATAACTCACGTCATTATTAACCGATAGGTATACCCTTAAATTCATTAACCCAATTATTTTGATAATCGAGTTAAAGAATCTAGATTCTTAATTTGTATAAGCATTGCCATAAACTTAACGAATCCGTATAAGTTGTGTCTTATCACTAATCTAATCAGTATTACATGATTAACTGAATTTATTTCTGTAAACCTATATCTATTTATTTTAAAAAGAGTATTGAGTCATCAATATTGAGCGAAGTTGGCAGCGAATAAGATGGTCAGGAAATGACTTGAAATAAAGGGAGAGGCAAGAGTAGAGAAAGGAGATAATTGGTGGAAAGAAGAAATCCTACCATCAGTCGAGTAGAAAATTGGATTTCCCAGTCTTCTCCACCATTACACACAAGAGAAGAAACTACCTTCTTAATTAAGTCTTTCACCATTCCTATAACCACTTCAACTCGGTCCAAACTTCTCTTAGCAACTCTTAACAAGTTCCTTTAAGCCTTAAATTTCTTAAGAAGAAAACTTATTATTGAATTTAATTTGATATCTAGTTATTAATACTTACTCCCTAAATAAGTCTAAAAGTTTTATAAAAGTTGTACGACTGAAGATGACTTGAAATTAAAGTTTAAACGTATCGTATGAAGTATTGATCCACACTTTTTGCACCTCACGTTAAATTTAAAAAAAAAAAAAAAAAATCATGACATTTTAAGTTTAGGGCAGAATTTTGTTTATCTATGAGAATTTAGAATATTTATACTTTTTGGATAACCATGTAATCTACTAATTTATTACATTAATATAATATAATTTTTGTTCTCTCTCTGTTATATATATATATATATATATATATATATATATATATATATATATATATATATATATATATATATATATTTAATTTAATTTTCTTGAACTTAAGTTGGAAATAAACTAACAAGTCGGACACCACTATCCATTTCAAATGAAACTTCTTTTTAGAAAAATCTATATTCCAGATATTAAGTTTAAACGTCATAACTCCAGACATAGAATAGTTTCTAACTACAACCAAATTATTTGTTGATATCAGTAAGGGTAAAAGAGAGGATGAGTTCAAAGGATACCGACAGAACTCGAAGGCATTGTACCATTGCTGAAGAAGTAATGCTGATTCACTCACGAGTATTGTAGTTAACACTGATCCGGAGCAATCTAATACTTTGGGATCGAACACATTCACTTACCTTATCCTTATATCTGGGACTTGTTCTTCCCCTTATAGACACTGATCGTATTTTGTTAGTTGTCCGTCACCCTCACAAAATCTAAACTCCACCATGACATATCTATTTAGATGCTGTTGCCTTTTTATCGGTCCCGCGAGATTAGACGTTGTTTGCGTTCTTATCTTGGCCGAGTCAAAGAAGAAAGAGGGGCACCAGTTCATTGTTAGCGGTTTGATGTGTCTGCACCCTTTACATCTACCTACGCATCTATTTATCAGGTCCCGGGGTATTGTTAGAGTTAGAAAGCTGCGGATATGCACCACCGCCAAACAAAAGAAGAAAAAAAGGAACTTGGAATATCTCTTTAAACTTCTTTTGTTTTATAAAAAAATTGCTAAATCGTTTTTTCCTGTTCATTCATTGAAGTATATTTTGATCTTATTTATGTGATGTTAAAAAAATCTATCTCAAAATAAAATTTGTGGGGAAATTAGTGACTATGTTCATTTATATTCTATTAGATGAAAATCCTAGTTATTGGGTTCCTGCCAAAAATTTGCTTGTTGAACGAAGATCCTTAAGGCATGTTCTGGAGCCCGGGAATGAATCCGAAAAAATGACCAAAATCACCGTCACAAAATCAGCATCACAAAATAACCGCAACAACAAAACCATCACGAAATCTACCGATGACGATAACTTAAGTGAAAGATGATCGAGTTAGTTGAAATTTGGTACACATGTTCATTTTACCAATGCCCAGGCTGAGTTCGTTGGACAACGTTATCTGCCCAAGCGTTCACGCGCAACGGTCGCGTAAACGTATGGTTCAAATTTAAAATTGGAATTTTAGGACGGGGGAAAAATCTATTTAATGAGACAAACAACTTTTTTTAATATTTTTTTTTTAGTAAAACGAACACCGACACTGCTATGAAGTGATACAGATCACTAAATTTATTAAAGCGGACCTAAACGTTTAAAATAAAGAAAACGTTTTTATATCTTATGACGTATGATATCGACATATTTAAACAAAAAAGAGTAAACTCCTATCAGTAGCCATTCTTAGAAAAAGGAAGGGCGAAGTAGTGTGTTGTTTTGCCGGGCATTCGAGGAAAGTTTTTTATACATAATATGTACTTATAGAAAATGGGAAGTTAACTGTTGTTTCGGCAGCAATAAAGAAAGGATCTTCATATAAAGGTGAAATAAAATTCCTTACATCGTTATAGGCTAATGGCATGACCATTTTTAATTCTAAAATGAGATCGCTTTACCCGAATTATCGTTATAACCGACATCGTTATATCATGTTTCATGTTATTGTTATATCATTGCATGTTATATAGGAAACCAACCATATGCATTGGTCGCAATCGTTATACCCGGAATATCGTTGTATCCTGGTTCATTATAAGCGAATTTCACTGTATTTTATAATATGTATTTTTAATTAGTAGGCCGGGTAGGTAGAAAACAGTCCTATTTCCTACTAACTACAAACAAACTCTTTAACTGTAAACTCATTATGATTAACTTTTTTCTCAATATTCAATAAAAATTTATTGTAAGACGCTTGCTTTAATGATACAAATAATGAGTTTCTTTTAATTTTGTCTTAGCTCCGCTAGGTACAAACAGTTAGTTACTTTTAATTTTGTCTCTTTTCTAACTCCGCCATGTATAAGTAGTTTGCAACATTTACGTACTTAGCAGTGTGATTTTATAATTTATATTTAATGTAATGAAAAATGTAAGGAACTTCGTTCCTACCGGGTGTCCCGCGACACT
Source organism: Gerris lacustris (assembly GCA_951217055.1). Lineage (NCBI taxonomy): Eukaryota > Metazoa > Arthropoda > Insecta > Hemiptera > Gerridae > Gerris > Gerris lacustris. The sequence continues at coordinate 64,780,105 of OX578277.1, read as the reverse complement.
ATTTTTTTTATCCAAATGCGTTAGTTGTACAAATATTAGCAAGTTTACATACCAACAATTAAACTATTAGTAACCGAATATGGTAGAAAACAAACGAACAATTTAGCTTAGGAAGTAGGTAAATATGAATAAAATATGCGATGACCTGCCGTATATTTTGGCGCAGATCAATATGTTGGCCATCATTATGTATGAATTAAGTATTTAGGAGTCATTGATACAAGATTATGCCTTGTTTAAAAAAACAATTGGTTCTTTTTTGAGTGTAAGGTTGAATTTCAGGGTAAATTTTAGAGACCATGCTCTTGAAATATATACGGCGATACTTATAAATAAATTTGATGCTACATGAAATAAATTATTTTTTTCCTTCAAGCAATGCTTGAGTTTTCTACTTACCTAATTTCCAAAACTAACGTGCAGAGAAATTCCTTATAAATACCCAATTTATATAATTAGTTCTGTTATCTGCTATTGTTTAAGGTAAAGTTACGAAGCTGTTCATGTAATTATAAGTTTTCACAAATAAAATATGTCTCGAATTTAAGTAAAAACAAATTATTTTATAGTACAAAATTCTCGCTTCAGATAATGGAATCATACTCGTAGTTAACTTCTTGACCTTGAAAACAAAGCAATATCAAATTAAACTGTTTAAATACTATGTGAATAAAAATGAACTAAAATCAGTTTATTACCAACAACAATTATTTTAGATTTTGACTTTATCTCCAATGTCTATAAGGGTGACGTTAAAAAAAAAACGACTATTTAACTCAATTTTTTTAAACTCAATTTCCTTTCTCAATTTGTTTATTTTAATCATCATTCATTTGTCAATAATTCTCCAATTCCTGGGCATCATTAGGTCTCAGATTAAAGGCCTGAGATGGCCAGGAAATTAGATACCAGTTAATGCTTAGTAACTGGTGAAAGCTTGTTAAGTTCAGTTTTAATAAATTTATGGCATTTGTTCATTTTAATACGTTGTACAAAATATCAAGAAATTCATTCTGTCAGTTAAGGCTTTGGTCATGGTTATTCAGGCTTTCAGTCATGAAATAGTAAAATAATTATCCCCCAAAAATAACTGTCTCATAAAATAATTATATTGTGTTAAGCATTAATTTCTGGGCATTTTTTTTTTTAGGGTTTCGTTGGTAAAACCTCTGTCTGTCTGTCTGTCACTCTGTACAGTTCCAATAACTTTTAAATAAAAAGAGATAAAAACATAAAACTTTCCAATATTAAAGATCGTTTCGACGAGCCCACAGGAAAAATATAGCGAACTCAAAATTATCAGCTGTTCCAAACCAAAAATGGCGGATAACTCACGTCATGCGAAAAAAATATTTTTTTTAATTTTGAGTGGGGTATCAAATGAAAGGTATTGAAGAGTAGATTACAAAAATATATACCACTTAGGGAATGTGTTTAATTTTCGGCGCCATTTTGTCAAAAAACATCGAATTTTTACGTGTCCCCCCCTCCAAAAATCGTATTTCCGCTGTTACTAAAAATATAGAAAAATATGCAAAATGTGCGGTCTGGTGAGCCATAGAAAAAATAAGATTAACAATTTGATCTGATTTACTGGGAATCCAAGATGGTGGATAATTCATGTAACTCGAAAAAAATATTTTTTTTAAATTTTGTGTGGGGTATCAAATGAAAGGTATTGAAGAGTAGATTACAAATATATATACCACTTGGGGAAAGTGGTATATATATTGGTGGTGAATTTAAAATTAATTTAAATTATTTTATCCACTAAGTAGAATATTGCATTCTTTTTTCATAAGAATAATTATTTATAGATTTTTTAAAACGTGAAATACACTTGAAGGTGTTTATGATGTCTCTTTGCGACATTGCTCAAAGAAAAAGAAAAAAAAAAAAAAAAAAAAAAATCAACTACAAAAAAACGAGATTTTTGTTTCCATTCTTTTTTTCGCATCTGCATACAATAGTAGAAGGTTATTCATAATAAATCAACGTCTTCGGATCTTAAACATCCCATGGAACCGTTCGGGAGAAGACAGAAGAGAGAGAGAGAGAGACAAAAAAAGAAATCTCCCTTAGTCTCTTTTAAAAGTTACCTATCTTTTTTGATTGACACCGACAAGTTGAATATTTCCTCTTTTTATTTTGAATCCCCCCTATGGCCATTAACATAAAGGACGCATGCGCAAGTCTTTCTAAAAAAAGCTCTGCCACTGAGTTAAACATTACAGATAGAATCTGTTAACAAGGCATCCCTCTCCGATATACTAACAATCCTAATGTCATATTACACGCTTCTTTGATTGATTTGTCCTACAACAAACAAAAAGAATAATAATAACTATTATTTTATAACTAACACTATTTACTAGCTGTGTAACTTACTTCAAATAATAACTATCTAACTTAAAAAACAATAAATCTTATTTTTTGTAAGAGAGGAAAGGAGATAAAAAATTCTTTTAAAACATCATTAGTGTAAGCGCTCTTTATTATCATGGGTTCTGTCCATTCTTCATACGTAATTTCATAAATATTATTTCGATAATTTGAATTACAAATGTCCATATAACAAATGATAAGGCAACAGAATAATGACTATATATATATATATATATATATATATATATATATATATATATATTTTTTTTTTTTTTTTTTTTTTTTTTTTTTTTTTTAATAAGCAGGTATCAAAGGTCGATTTTGGTAAGGCACTACCTATACTAAAAATTATCTGACCAAAAACTACTTGTGTGGTAAAAAAACACTCCGCCAAGTCTGTGGTCCTTTCTGTCCCGCCAAGTGATGTTGGCACTTTCTCCTGACCCAACACCGTCAACTTAGATACTCATCAGCTTCTTCTCCTTGGCGGTGTGCCTTGCCATTTCCAGAAACTGGAATTTTAATATTCTTCAAACACCAATACATTTTCTTGTTTCACTTTCACGTTTGCCACATGAGGTTTGTGTGGAAAGATAGTTTTTCACCTCATAGTCTTAGTTCTAGACAACTAGATCTAATATAATATGCAGGCGCATATAGGAGAGGAAAGCCTTTTAACAGTGTTGTTAAAAGTGGCATCGAGAAGAGCCTTCTTCTCGATGCCACACTGATCATTGCTGTAAATCTTTCCCATTATCAAAAAGGAAATAAAATAGAAAAAAGTCCAGTCATGCACCATGACTTAATGAGCGAATTTTCAAAGAAATCTGCGTTTTATTGGCTTATGATAATATAGGAAAATTTTGGTTTAGAATTTGCTCGGGTGAAAAAAAAAATTGGTACACAGGGGTACGGGGTACAAAAGTCAAAATAGTATTTACCCTTCAAGATGCATGTCGTTGGAAAGCTCTTTAAGAGTACAGTAATTGTTGTTATTTACACTTTTATCATATTTTCACATAAAAGGGGGGTAAAATGGAAAAAACACGTTTTTTGACCCTATATGGTCAAAATTTGACCCCTAAATGGACTCCAAAAATTCTGGCCAACGAACTCATCCTTTCTTTTGATATTATTGACATTTTAAAATTTATTTGAAATATTTAAGTGCATCCCAAGGGGAGATATTGTCTGGAGTGACACATATATACATATATACATACATATATACATACATACATAAAAAAAAGTGTTAAATTTCAGGAATCGATTCAGAATGGTCTAAAACGGATTTCCATGGAAAAATTTTTCAAAAATTCGCATTACAAAAATTTTGAAGCCATTGCAATAGCGTAATTTTCTTTGAAAATTCGTTAAAAGTAATATACAAATTAAGCTTTCAAGGAATGACCCCATGCAACTACTACTTTCTTTGCAGAGGATGCGTGGAATACAACCAGTTAACTTCAGGTAGTACTGCAGGCACACCGCCAAGGAGAAGAAGCTGATAAGTATCTAAGCTGACAGTGTTGGGTCAGGAGAAAGTGCCAACATCACTTGGCGGGACAGAAAGTTGATTTCACAACTTTTTTGGACCACAGACTGGGCGGGATGTTTTTTTTTTTACCACACAAGTGGTTTTTGGTCTGATTTCATGACTTTTTGTACGGTTCTTAAGGAAGGATTCTCAAAACTCTAAACTGATTATTCCCACACATTAGAGTCAAATAAAAGTGAAGTTAAGAGCTTGACAAGGTCTATGGAGATTAGAGAACTACGAGACCTATGACATTGTAAGAACTTAACATTCTGATAATAGAAGCATAGAAAACATAAAAGAATAAAATAAAATAATAATAATAATTATAAAATAATAATATATGTTAATAAATAATAATAATAAAATAAAATCATAGAAAACAGAAATATGTATTAATAAACAAATAACTCCCGCTTGAACTCAAGAGAGTAAGGTTGAACTAAACCTAAAATACCAAGTTCAAAAGGTTTAAAAGATGAACTCGTAAATAGAAGTAATTCAAACGTCATGTGACAAGCACGAAACTACTACACAACACACTGGTGTACCTCCGTATAATTGTCAGGCTCACCACTTCGTATGACGCTTACTTGGTTTCTACCCATTTTAGACTGTTCGCTAATCGCTAGATTGGTTTCTCGCTCCACATTCAGCGTAGGAATGAGTTGAGGGGTTGTAAGGGGGGGGGGGTATTGTTTATTTAGATCTTCCTCCATTTTAAATACCCACCAATTTTATAAACATAGAGTTCAAACTTTATAAACCAATAAAAATGAGAAAACGAAAACCATTCTTATACAGAGCTGATCAAAAGGGGAAGAACTTTTGAAAAAGGAAACTTTCTGCATTGTTTATAATATGCAATAATAAGGTTGTCTTATGTGTTGAATTATTTTTTATTCTTTACCAAACAATGATTCTAAATAATAACTTAGTACGTGAACAGTAAATAAACAGAATATGCCCAGGATACGGTAAATAGTCCTACGAACTTACATATATTTCTCTTACAAATAATCATCACATGTATAAAAAGTGTTCAGCTGATCAGCTAACTTTATAATCGAAAGCGAATACACAATACAGAAGTAGAAATTACCAATGATTTTGCTTAAAATTTTAATTAAACCAGTTATTTTTAAAACCTTAAAATATCATTTAATATGTACATGTACGTATAAGTAGAGATAAAATATCATAACTTCAATCACATATTTCCGAGCTTACCGAAGGTAACGGAAGCCAAATGATCGTTCTGAAGAACGACAATACTTTATGCCTCCGATTTCAAAAATTCCAAGACTGAAATCCGTTTCAGGCATCAGGGAACATTTCTGGTTCGTGTCTGTCTGTCGATCAATTTCACAACAACATGTTACAACCTAAGTACAACAATAAGTTACAACCTTCTGCGCCTATTTGTTTCTCTTCAACAACGTTCATTTATTTACGCCAATTTCTTCAAAAGTATTCATCTAATTTTTATGAAATTTGGATAGTTTGTCGAAAGTAGACCGTACATAGCCAGACCGACAGACCGTTAGACCGACAGACTTAAGCAAATAAAACAAGCTAACATTTGAAATGATAAATTGATTTTTAATCTTCAGATTCACTCTTCCATACTAACTTATATTTGTATCCATTTAGTTTGTTTTTCAACATTTAAGATCACACTAATTAAGCATGCATCCATCATCAGGAAAGTGATCTAATTTAACGATTGTACATGTATCTCAACCATACTAGACTCTCATGAGAGATATAATTTGAGATTAGCTCAGAGGTTGGGAGAAATTAAGGCACCTGTTAAGCTGACCACACGGACGAGAATAAAGTCCAGTAGCCGGGCGAGTCAAGCCAGGCATACATACAATTTATCATTGTATGAAAAGGGCGACACACCCTCGATAATAGACGAATCATTAGTCACAGGCCTGAGACTCTTCCTACCCATGGGTAAGTAGGTTAACGGGTGAAGGTTATAAATGAATATACTGCCGCTGGGCAACACTTAGAAAAGGGTTATAAATATTACTCGGACTCGACCTACTTGTGTGAGAGGTACCTGCCGAAGCAAGAAGACCAACCGGATTTATGGACACCTCTTTCTGCTTGAGAGAGACCACAATTTGCAAATATTTCCTTCAGAGTCTAGATTTAAAAAAATATCATTAACAGGGCTATTTAAAAAATTACAACATTTGCCAAACTATAAAGGTTTTTAAGACAGAGGCGTTTTTTATAAACACAAAAAAATCTCTATTTAAAGGGTGGTTAGACCTTCGTTAATTATTTTCTCATAATACACGTAGTACATATTTATAAAGAGAAAGTATTATGATGGTGAATTCAATTTTGATATATTTATGGATTTACATGTTATAAGGTCCCTTAAGTCCAAACAGTGATTTTTTGGTCTGTCGTCTGTGCTGACGCGTGGAGCCTACCTACTGGGCTGAATCAATCAAATTTGGCATGCATAATAAAAATCATAGGCTCAGATGAAAACCCCCAACATCTCTGAAAAAATATTCCCTCGAAAACGGTACCGACGATTTTAATTAAAAAATTATAAAATGTAGTCCATTTGAATACAAATCTAACGATATAAGTAGTTTCCCCCGGAAATATATATATATAGTTTTGTTTTTAATTTCTTTAGTTTTCGATTGACTTAATTATATCTACAATAAGTTTAAATATTGCCAACTTTGGTCTAGGGAACCCACGTGGGGTGTTCACCAAAAATGCACCGTGATTCGTATGCAGCTACTTAACTGAAGTGGTATCAATCCGGTTAAAAATTATATTTTAATGAAGCCCCCCACTCCTCCCCTTATGTATGCCGATGGACTTCCAGGAGAACTTACCTGAACTGAGATGATCCTTTGACAAGAGATTCGCTAGTATAGTGTCATACAACTTATATACAGCATTACCTCAAGATTTTATCAAAATTGAAACATATAGTTCTTAGAATTAAATTTTTGGTTATATTTTAACGGCAGTTAAAATTCCTACGACAAAGGGAAGATGACTTAAGAGAAAGGCTATTATTAGTTAGAAGAAGGCTATTAGTCAAGACAGCCAAGGTTTGTTCACACTTGATGTGACCTCAGCTACGCGCAGACATGTTATTAATGAACGATAAGATTCTCCTCGTCTCACCCTCTCAGGGTAATTAATTATTCCAAGAAATCAATCCAGCCCCCACTTTTTAGCGAATATTCATTAGGGGAATTTGCTACTGCGGTTAGAGGTTCATATTCAATCTTCTACGTTTAAACTACTGTACAAGAAGTGTAAGGTACAAACGAGTGTAAAAAAGTTCTGATGATTTACTTTGCTCACATCAATTATATTCTATTGAATACAAAATAGTAATCTTTTGGTATGTGTGTACAAAAGGCATAGAACATCCTTCCGTGGAACCACCGTCCAATCTCCAGCACTATTCCTAGATATAAACTTAATATAAAATTACTTTTAAATAAGGGGAAATCATTACTGGTAACCTATCAGTAATGATCAACGGATGTGAAACATGCCTGATAAATAAAGAAGTTGTAAGAAGAATGAGGGCAGCAAAGAGGGCCATGATGATAAAGGGACTATGCAGAAAATAACGAGGAAACTAAGAAGAACAAATGATTGGATCGGAAAAGAAACCAAATAAAAAGGTATTGCAAAACAACATGTGAGAGAAATTTAATTTGGATAGGCCACATTGCGAAGACAACTAACAAAGGCAGGACAAAAAAAACATTGAGGATATCCAAGAGAGCTGTGGAAGGGTCGAGACAGACCAAGAGGTAGACGGCATGATGAATTCTAAAAATTATGTGGATGGGAAACGTGGCAGAGGGTTACATAGAATCACACAGAATAGAAAAGAGATATGGCTGTGGAAAATATGTGTCCTGAACCGAACCACACTGCAAGTGTACTTAAAATTATTTGCCTTTAAAGGTGCCATTTAATTGTTAATTGTTAGTTTTTTATATATTACTTACACTTTTTGTATCATAACCTCCTCATTAAATATCCATAGCCAGCAGCTGATTTGGAAAATAGGATGTTAATACTGAATATATAATGATATTCAAATGTAAAATTCCAATAAATGGTTTAAAAAAATTAAAAATAAAACCAAAACACAAAAAGCTTATTGCGTTATTTTTAAAAAGTAAATGTACACAGCAGGATACCATTGAAATGAGCTTGAAACGTGAGGGTGTTTTTTCTGTCTCTTTTTCTTCATTTTTTAATTTCTTTTTTTTTTTACCAGAATATTTTTTTTTAAACTGTCCTGGCCCGGTGGTGTAGACAAATGATGTCTAGGCGGACATTACTCGGATATGCCTATTATTTATTTATAGATAGTCTCAGTCAATAACTAATGATGTTGGTTGAAACCAGCTGAGCTCGTCACTCCTACAAAACTTATTTATGTCTTGTCTCTGTAACTCATCAATAGAAACTGTTTTTAAGTTACTAGTGATAAGTAATAACATTATTTAATATAATCAATCATCAATAATTAGTGATGTATTAACATTACTTATATACGTGCTTTTGTTTGAGTTTGTCTCAAATATTCTTTAGGCAGTATATTTTAATACAAAAATCTCTAATAAATAAATTATGCTTATTTTTATTGACTTTATAATTTTCTAAAAAATAATTGTGTTACTTAAGGCCATAATATTTTTGCATAGCATAAGACATTTGTATTTTATGAATGTTTTGAAAGTCAAAAATTGTATCGAAATAAATAAAACTTTTTGAGTTATAGAGGACATTGCTAATCAGACTGTATGATTATATGGGTCTTCAAATTTTACAAGGTAATTTTTACGGGTGCAGTTGCGTTTAATAGTCTATTTTTTAAAATTTATCATTGGACTGTGGGATTTATTAATTATAATCAGATGAATAATAGTTTCCTGAGAAAAGTTCAAGTGCATACAAATAAAAAATTAGGAAGCTTGTTATTGTAAGCTTCACCCTTTAAAAATAAAATTCAATTTTAGACCTGGCTTTAGGGCTTAGAATTAAAAAAATCAAAGAATAAACTAAAATATTTAAAAATATATAGAGATAACATCAGCGGCACAACATTAAACACATACTCAATCTATGTCTCATTCCAATGATTTTTCCTCTATTTAAATTCAAATTCTTAACTTGTTTAAAAACGTATATTCTACTGTCCATTTCTAAGAATTTGCTCTTTCGGGAAATATTTAGTCAAGTTGATGTTTTGTACATCCCTTTGATCATTTTTGAACGCAAGAAACTATAGGATCACACAAGACATCGCCGCCAAAGAGCGGGTTGAATTACCAAAGACATTTTAGTGATGTCCCAGAGAGACCTTTCATCAGTCTTACCCTGACTGATTCGAGAGACTAACTGAGTGAATAGAATTTGTCTCGTAAAGTGGATGAAGTGTCGAAGGTTCATCTCAGGGGAGTTTAGTCAGAGAGAAAATAATTCTCCTGGGAGTTTAGTCAATCCAAAGGGCTCGAGGCCTAACAACTTTATACAGTTAGTCCTACAACCCTCACTAAACATTTCTAAGCCTTTTTCACTAATTTGCACATCTCCTTAATATATTTTTTCAAACCGTAACTTCTGTATGCTGTCATGTGTTGGGGAATGGCTTTATTAATATGCATGGTTAATATTCAGAGACTTCTTTTCGTAGATTACCTATAATTATCTTTGGGCACGTTAGAGCCCCCGCCAAGTCGAGCACAGCCGTACCCGTACCAGCCTTTACTGGAGTTAACTTAAGGCAATTTGGACCCCCTCTATTATCCTATTAAAGATACTTAGATATATAAGATTAATTTTAAATTAGAGTTCATTACACACTGAACCAGAAATAAACACTTCCCAACATTTACTATTAAATCCAGTATTCCTTATTCTTATTTTTTTTATCTAATCTATCTTCTATTATCTTAATATGTATAATATAATTGGGATATATTATATGCTCAAAAAAGACAAGATGCTAAGAAACGAAAAATTACTAACAAAAAGAAATTCAATTTTTAAGTTTTGGTAGTTTTCATACTACGGAAAGTTAAATTTTAATTTAAATCAAATTATAATTATTATTAACTACGGGAAACAGACAGTGAAAAATACACTCCTGTGCCGGGATATGAACCACGGGCCTCTATATTTCCAGTATAGCGCTCTTCCATCTAAGCTACGCAGGAGAATGATTTTTCACTACCATAATCGATAACTAGTCCCGAATCCAAGCTTTCAATATTCATATACATTTAGACAGTCAATATTTATGACATTAGAACTAAACCAGAATTAACGCTTATAATTATAAAGTACTCAATTAGTACCTGTACCTTGTACAATCAATTCGAAATTCAATTTTTAAGTTTTGGTAGTTTTCATACTACGGAAAGTTAAATTTTAATTTAAATCAAATTATAATTATTATTAACTACGGGAAACAGACAGTGAAAAATACACTCCTGATCCCGGCACAGGAGTGTATTTTTCACTGTCTGTTTCCCGTAGTTAATAATAATTATAATTTGATATAACAAAAAGAAGTGAAATCCCCACAAAACAAGTCTCGCGTAAAAAGTTATGAGATCATAAATATGTTTAGCCAAGTCTCCCTAGAGATCTAGATCTTAGATCTACTTGATCTAATCCATCTAGTACAAGTAAATGATGTTGTTTATCCCCATCTTCTCTATTCTCTGTCTCTCACAAACTCAAGCATTTTCTTGCCTAATCACTACACGTTTAACTTTAGGCTTTACGCAGCACGAAGGTAAAAAGTTGTAGAGACACTCCATAAAATTTCCATAAGAAAGATCTTAATATAAACTATATAGGGAAAATATATTATATCAGAGCGCACGGCAGTACGCAAGACCAAGTTCCAGCAAGCATACAGTGTATCTTTACATGAACCAATTCACCCGGTTTTTCTTAGCTTAATATCTCTGCTTCCATTCATTTTGGGTTTTTGAAATTTGAAAAACTGAGGACACTGCAATAAATTGAGCCCTTAATATTAAGCCTTTTCAACGGGAACGGACGAGAGTTTCAAAGTTGGCATTTTTGTTACTGACTCACTCACTCATTATCAAAATTATAAGTGCCTTCTAGAATAGTTAGAAACTTGACATTTAGCACACTTGGAGCTGTAGCCGTATAACTGACAGCAATTGTTTTTTAAATTTGAATTAAAAAAAAAAAAGGTTTGACTTAGTACTCGCTTAAGGTGCGATTCCTATGCTGCGGCTGACGCATGCGTCTGACCCATACGGCTGACGCAGGTTATAGGGTTTCCTATGAATGCGTTCAGTTGGTCTGCGGCCTCGGTAGTGAAAGGGTGACAATAATGAGTGTCAGCGATTTACTTTTCTATTTGCACTTACAAAAGATTGAAGAAGAAGAAATTGTATGGCAACTAAGTCAGGGTGCATGTACACCCTATTTTCGACTCAAGGATTGAGGATGGTTGTTTTAAGACTTATTTCTCAAAGAAGAAATTCCATATTATTTATTTTACTTAAACATTAGGTATATTATCATTTGAATTATTGTATTAAAGTATATAAACATTTATAATTTTTTAAAAAAATCTAGTGGACCCCTCCCTCTTTTCTATGCCATTGTATTGTTATGTCGCTGTGCCTCTGTGTTGTTACGCCACTGCGTTGTACATGCTTACTATGTCATTGAAAATCATATTTTCTAATCACACACAACTATCCACCAACTTTTCATCTTCTTCAACTGAAATCATTACTTTATCCGACATAACTGATTTAATTAAAAAACAAACAAAAACCTCGAAAAGTAACAATAGAATAAGAATTAATATTAAAATATTAGGCACTTTTTCACAATATAACGATACCCGTTCTCCTTCTCGTCTGCGTCTACACTGCTCTCGAACCGGTACGGTCGCACGGCGCACGGCCAGAGTAACCTAGCGTCAGCCGTATGCGGCTGACCACCATAGGAATCCCTCCCATTGAATTACATTGTAGCTGTAATCTGCGTCTGACGCACCACGTCAGGCGCATGCGTCAGCCGCAGCATAGGAATCCCACCTTTAGCTTACGAAATGATTGACCTATTTTATATCAGATTGGATGGCCTCAAATCTCACCCTAATGATCTTTAAATGGAGTATTTATTATCTTATAAATTAGTCTTATTCTAAAGAAAATCTAAAAAAAATCAGTACACAAATCTAAAGTCTGCTGACTATACTTTTTTAAGAAAATTGAAAAATAAAAGAATCGTTTTTTCCTCTTATTGAGACTATTTTTATTAATTTTTCAATTACTTATATAACAAATGTTTTAGGACTAATTTCTGATTTTATTTTAATTTCTGACATTCTACAGAATTACAATTTATGTTAAGTGAACCTATATATATATATATATTTTTTATTTTATTTTATTATTTATTTTTTTTTTATATAATATGGGGATGGGGTGAATAATCGAAAAAATGGGGAAAATCACAATTTTATGTAGTATTTAGGCGAATTTACAGAAAACTGTACATATAGGATGATAAATTTAGACTTCAAATTCAGCAACCTCAAAAACATAAAGTTTAAATTTTACGTATTGGTATATGGGAAGAGCCTATCGAAGTAGTGATATCTACATTGTGGCCAAGTCTGCTCTTTCTTTAGTCCATTACCAGGGGTGTAGTGGGAAATTTTCCAGTGCGGGAACTCTAAATAATATAGTCGTATTTATATGATTTCGCATATTATTATTTAAGATCAACATCAATCGAGTTTACAAATGTTTGTAAAGTATTGTTTTATTATTTACATCAACCATTTTATACCAAATCAATATTTAGCAATAAAGTTGCATTTCTTTTTTACTGCGGAAAACTAGTGTGGGAACGGCTTCCCACGTTTTCCCGCTCCACTACACCACTGCCAATTACCTCACTTTCACTCCTACTTTCATGAGCAGGACTCTTTTAAAAATTTTATAAATATTCTTTTGTACTGATTTGTAAAATAGCAATAACATAGTTTTGCAAAAAAAAGGCACCGGAATGAAAATATAATTTCTAATCTTTTATTTTTATTGCTTAACTCATGACCCGTTTCTGTATGCTGTATAAATTATCAGTATCATGTGTAGTCACGTAGGAGTTACTTGGGTGTTAGAAGGAGAAAACTCATTATCACTGGCCTATCATCATTCAGAAAGGGGCCAAGTGTTAAACAAAAAAAAAATAAATGAGCAGTCTTGCTCATGAAAGTAAGAGTGAAGTGAGGAAGAAAGAGCAGACTTGGCCACAATGTAGATAGATATCACTACTTTGATCGGCTTACTTTTTTGGGTGGGGCCTGGAACTTTGCCCTTTTTTCGTGGTCAGGTATCGCCCAAGGATAAAATAATTGAAAACTGATTGAACTCTATGTGCTGCGTAATTGATAAGTCAGAAAATGTTTTTTCATCCAGAAGGGAGAAAACATTAACTTTCCACCCTACTTTATAGGGAGGAAAGGATCCCATTACAGCCTAGTTGTGAAAATCGTGGCGGAAAGTAGAAATCGTGGTGGAAAGTAATAATCGTGGTGGAAAGTAACAGTAGAGCCAACTTATTATTGCTTAAAAATCAGTGTTGCCTGTTTTGCAACTAGTAGCAGTTTCTTTTTAACTGAATGACTCGACTGCTTAACAGTTTTTTTTTTTAAATATTAGAGAGTTTAAATAACACGTAGGTACTTTTGATTGCCGTGATGCTTTAATTTTTATCGTCATTTTAAAATGTCTAATGACTTCATAATTGAGTTTAAACAAGACTTATAAAAAAGAGGTAGGTTACGTCTAATCAGGTTATATTTATGTTTTGATTTCTCGTATTTCAGTATTTAATTTATTTGTTTATTTAGTTGTTTTAGGTGCATGACTACTGGGTTAAAGCACCTATACAATAGTTAGTTTCAAGTACATGGTATAATTTATAAGTACAACTATTACCAATTACAATCCTGCATTACCTATTCTTGAAATAATTAACTAGCAGTAAAAAAAATAAAAAAAAAATTAAAAAATTAAAAGAAAAAATAAATACACAAAAAAAATAAATATACAATAAATAAATAAATAATAATAAAAAAAATTAATATTACAAAGTAAAACAAGATAGAAGTATGATAATTAAATGTCACAATAGAAGTCGGCGTCCTGTAGGTAGCTTATCAGTCTAGTGAGCGTAGTCTGGTTGTCAGCTAAGGTCTCTGGTAAGTATTTAATTTATTTACCAGTATTTATTGGTTAAACACAAATAAATTAAATGTTATTCAGTTAGTCATTTTGTAGTATTATTAAACATTTTAATTAGTATTATAGTTACATAGTTATAGAAAGTCATTATAGAAATCATCATTAGAAAAGTCATTAGAAATACTCCCCAAGGAGGGGGGGGGGTCCTTCCCCGTTAAATTACATTTTTAAGGTATTTTGGTGTCTAAAAATATACCTGTTTATTATACCTGTTAAGGCGGAGACACACTCGAGCATTCGCCCCAAATGAGCAATGCGTTTCTGTTCGGCTCGCCCTGTCCATTTCTAAGCAAATCGGGGCGAACGCTTGCTCATTCGGGGCGAATGCTCAAGTGTATCCTCGTCTTAAAATTTATGTATGTAACCTACAGTTTTAAAATGGTGGCTTTGGCTTACATATCTTTAGTAATGAAATCGATGTCCATTATTCTTCTCCTTTTTGGAGAAATTTTTAATGTATCATTATAAATTATTAGAACGCATGCTCATTCGGGGCGAATGCTCTAGTATATCCCCGCCTTTATATACAAACAATGAGCAGTATTTTATGGCTTTCAAATGGAGGAATCAGATTTATTTAAAGTTAAATCATTCAAAAGTTAAAAGAAATACAAATTTTAAAGTTTTAAACAGCAGACGTTATTTACTGCCACAGAGCATTTATTTACAAACTCATCCAAGCTATTATCCAAATAATAATTATTGTGCCATTTTGCCAAGTTAAAACGGTTTAGAGGATTGGTAATTGTTTACTTTAGTGCCTTAGTAATTTTTCAATTATTCTTTTCTGATTTCAACCGACCGTATTTAAATAACCGTTTTTATTTGTTCAAAATTGGTGGGGGTTTGCAATTATCTTGGGTTGAATTTCCAAATATTTTCTTCTTTCCTATTTAAAACAACCTAGCACTCGAACCCGAAGAAACCAAGAATACTCATGAAAAAAATCCTTTCGACCCTTGCGGCGTTTACTGACAACGCAACGAAAATGGCGTTTCCGCGGGAGAAAAACGTCTTTCTAAAAATCGTTTTATAAAATTAATAAAAAATAAAAAAGGAATAATTTATCAGAGTGATATTGATTTCTATTGATTAGCTTTTAGAGAGCAAGAAATGTACAATAACAGTTTGAGCAAACTAAGAAAATGTATTTTTAACTTTACTTATACAAAATATAGCTTGAACTAACACAAAAATCTAAACCAAATGCAGTTTTCTTGGCTTCATTGTAAATATTCTGACTACAACTTTACTGGATATGGTTTCACGAAAAATACAATTATTAAACTAATGTAAAAGTTTACCGATCAGTAATAAACAAAAGTATGGCTCACATTATGTTGACGTATATCTAGCCTTTCCTTTTACAATTCTTGTGATTTTTCTTAGCTGATAAATTTTTTTTTACACTCAAAATTTTTGGGGGGGCTTAGCCCCCCCAAGCCCATACCTTTGGCCGCCTATGTCCACATGCTCACAAACATACATTTATTTACAGCCATATCTTTAAGAGTAATCATCTGATTTTTATGAAATGTTCATGGTTGGTCGAAAGTAGCCTGCAGATAACACCTGTCTAATTTCTACCTTCTGCGCACTTTGAATCGTGCTAAATTAATATGTCTATAATATATACAACCCCATGTGAAACTCACTGACTCACGTATACAAATGTTTACCCACTTCCGCTATAGCTAGAGAGTTGGGGTTTTCACCGTTCGACGCGCAATGTCCGCATTGTGAACCCGAAAAATTGCCAAAAGTTTACTTTTCCTTCGTCTTCCCCCCCTAAGATGAGAAAAACCGTCGTAGCTGTGTTGGAATTTTTTAAAAATTAACGGTTAATTGTAGCAAAAAACTGATTCAACAAACATGTGCTGATTTTGCAAGATCTACATTTTTGTTCATAGGACATTTTGTCGTATCTCTGTTGGTTGTAGTCTAAATGGGGCTATTTTGGTTTTGTTTTTTTCAATTTTTATCTTTGAGGTCTCATATCTTTGGTAATAATTGACCGATTTAAATTCTGATTTTTAGGTTCAAATCTCACACTAATGCCCTTTAAAACAAGACCTTGATATGTTTTGAATTCGTCCTATTTGCTGAGAATTTGAGAGTAAACTTTTTCCCGACTGTGCCGTGGTTACGTGACGTCACCAGACAACTTTTTTTCGATTAAAATATTCGTTCGCATATCATTTGAAAGCTCTTGACTTGTACATTAAAGCTCTTTTATTTGTTTATTTTTAAAAAAATTGGTACATGTACTTTTGTACCGATTTGTATAATTGTCAATTGTGCCATTTTTATTTTTTATCGAGATAAATTGAAAATAATTATTTTTTAGTTATTTCTTAGATTTGCTAGATTAGTTTATGGTTTAAATGGATGAACAACCCTCCCCCCCCCCCCCCCCCCTGAACATCTTGGTGTGTACTCAATTGTTTTATTAATATTTTTTCTTGAAATAAATTGAAAAAACTGTTTTCTTTAGGGTTTATGGTTTTCTTTCTGTTAGTTTATGGTTTCAAATGAATGACCCCCCCCCCCCCCCCCCTGCACAACCCCTCTCTAGCAATCCTGCTCATATACTTAGATGCTCTCCCCCCCTTCATTGGAATCGTGAACTCACATATCATTTATAATTTTCTTAAACCCTATACCAAGTGACCACTTTTATCCGATTTAAATATTGGTTCGTATATAATTTGAAAGCCCTTGATTTGTACATTTAAACTATATTATTTATTTATTTTTAAAAAAATTGGTACACGTACTTTTGTACCGATTTGTATGTTTGTTGTTATATAATATTTTTTAAATTTTAAAAGTGGTTTATTATTCTTTATTTGGTTATTTAAAGCCTTTTTGAATTGTTTGTTTATTGAAATATAATTTTGGTACCCCCGGGTACAATGGTACAAATGCCAAAATTAATATTTTAAATAATGATGTATATCGTAGAAAAGCTCTTGAAAAGTGTAGTAAATATTGTTATGTACTGAATTGTGTTAGTTCTTTTTTCTTGAGATAAATTGAAAAAACTGTTTTCTTTAGTGTTTCTTCGGATTTCTTTGATTAGGTTATGGTTTAAATGGATAAACACCCCCCCCCCCCCTCTGAACACACCCTCTCTAGCAATTCTGCTCATATTCCTAGACACACTCCCCCCCCCCCCGCTTCATTGGAATTGGAATTAGTAAACTCCCATATCTTTTATGATTTTCTTTAACCCTCTACCAACAATTATAAGTAGTAACATATTGTTAGCTCAATTCTCCCCCCCCCCCCCCCCCTCTTCTATTATTTCTTATTACACCATCACTAGGAAACCCCTTTGTACTCCCTATTTCTTACATATAAGTTGTAACATATTGTTAGCTCTATCCCCCCCCCCTCTCCTATAATTTCTTATTACACCATCACTAGGAAACCCCTTTGTACTCCCTATTTCTATTGAACTCCGTTGTTGAAATGGCTGTACACCAAGTGCGCCGGGAAAGGTCGGGTCACGGGGGAAGTGCGCCAGCCCCTTTTTGAAGGGTACGGTCGAAGTGCGCCGGGTTAATCCCACCTATTGAAACAGGTAGTCCGTCCTCCTCGGACCCTCTTTAGGACTAATCGTGGTCAATATTCCTATATACTCAATATAAAGCAGTTGGAAATTACTTTTATCTACGATTGATACGAAATATAAACATTGTATCTCTGTTTAGATGCGTAGAAAGTGATTCTTAACGTACTTGTATTCATTGCACATGCGCGTCTCATAGTTCTGAAGAATTCCTCTTCTTTACCACCCTAGGGCGGTAAAGAAGAGGAATTCTTCGCTTTAAGCACGATTAACGAGTTAGTTTACATTTAACAAAACTAATTTGCTGTTCTTTTATTAAAGTAACTGTTTATATCGAGGTTTTAGTGAAAACAATGAGTGAATTAAGTGACTTTGACGAAAATGTAAAGAATAATACTCCTTCAGAAATAATTAATTCGGCAAAAAATACAACTCAAGAATTAATGCCATCTTTATCAAGAGAGAGATACGAACATACATACAGCAAGTTTATTTTTCAAATTCAATTTGCTTAAACATTTGCGGTATTTTTGTGTAAATCTACTATTTTATTAAGTTGGTTTGTTTCCGCTTTTTTAACGTACTGACTAACTTAACTTTACCTTATTACAGGACTGCAGATTACTTTTCACACCATATGCTCGATGTGACCATATGCTTGTGAAAGTATCATCTCTGAGAATCGAACTCATCAGATTTGTCGGAGTTTAGACCTAGGTTTCAAAAAATTAAGAATTTATCTTATTTTTAACTTTTACAAAACAAATGTTTAGAAATCTTGACTGCTCTAAAATCTACTCGTATTTTACCTCCCACGTCCACGAGATAAAAGCTAAGCTTTTAAAGCAAGCTCAAAGAAATTTGACTAGTGGAAGTAGGTGGTTGGTTTTGCCGTAGATATACCGAGAACTTTCTTCTATTTTGGTAGGGTAATTAACTTATACTTTTTGTGACCACAAATAGTTATCTTTACTGCCGGTAAGAAGTGAAAGAGAAAGACTTCGAGTTAGAGTCGAGGCAGATGTTTAAATCTTGCTAAGTCTGATTTAAACCTCTGTATCCTACAGTCCTACCAACATCTTTCTCTTTTTACTGTCACTAAAAGATGACCGTTTGTGGTTAATTGACGATATTACTTTTAGTTAAGGAACGTATTTCTTCACACCTAGATTACAAATTATATATTATGTCAATGTTTTTTTTTTTCAAATTAATAATAATCTATTATTAAGTATAATTATGTATTAATATTTTTATTTGTAATTTCCACTTATAAAATAATACTTCCATAAAAGTAAATTGAAATTAAGTGGCTTTGTACATTAAACGTGACAATACTTGTCAATTACATAGCAAAATTAAAATCTTATTTTTTAGTAAGGTAGATAATATAAATTGAGTATTGAGAAATCCATTTACATTGTGTAATTATAAATCAATTATTCATATAAGTTTATTCTGCTGATGCCACTAATTTCTTTTGTAATTCCTTGTAAGTCCACTCCGTTCATTTTGCAGATAGTATTTTATATATCTCTAGAATTCTGCAGTTACCACATAGATAGAAAACACAACAATTTTGTCACCATAATATTATATTAATAATTAAAAAACCGACTCGACATTTATATCATCTTCAGTTTTGTGTTAACATAGTAAAAGTAAAGTCTTTACTCTTACTATATGAGCACTTAACACTGAAGATGATATAACATTTCGTAACGCGTTTGATAATTATTAATATCAAATTATGGTGACAATATTGTTGTGTTACTTTCTATATACCTCTCTAGTCATATGAAGTGATAACACAAAATCTCAAAAATTATTAGTTACCAAACACATATTAATGTTTACTTTTAAATGAGGTCATATAGTATATTGATATAGTATATATTTTTTTCTGTATTTATCATTTAAATCTAACAATCCTAGATAAAGTACGGTACGCAACTCATGCGAAACGGAATTCTGCATTGCTCGTGTGGTTTTACTACCCTCGCTATCGCTCGGGTGCAAACTCCACACTCGCATGCAAAATGCTACTTTCCGCACTCGACGCGTAATGTACTATTAACAAACAGCTCAGAGTGGTATGGCGATCATTAGCAAATCTCAGAGCATAGAAATTTGCATAAATCTGTAGAATGTTCTGGTAAGAACAAAATCCATTTCCTGAACGGAAAGCTTGTTCAAAGGAAAGCGGCTTCTATTAGGTTATTATTTTCCAGTAAATATTTATTAAGTTTTTGCAATTTTCCATGAAAGATTTTATAGTTCTTTAAAAATAAAGGATTTATCCCATTCCAAGCTAAGGTCAATCACCATCCACAGGTAAGTAATCCCATTCCTTCATCCTTCCGCTTTTAATAAGCCTATGTTACTGACCCGTTAAGAAGCTCATGCCCTATCAATATTTAGTATGCAGGCACAGATAAAGATTACAGAACTGCTATAATCCATTCGGTAGTGATAGATTTCAACTTATTCCTTAATTTTGTGGTTTGTTGGATTCCGATTTCCAATTCCAAAGTTCTTTGGGTTTAGAAAGGGTGCAAGAAGGGATAACCCGGGCTTACCTGGCTTCACCCTTCAAACTCTTTAGACTAAGAGGCTGGCGCACTTCAACCGTAACCTTTTTCTAATCCTAAGGGGGGCTGGCGCACTTTGGTACCAGCCGTTGAAATTTCCATAATTTCATAATTACTAAACCTAGTGTTTTCCATTTACTACTTTTGGTGGATACATTCAATTACTATTGATTATTTGATTAAAATATATCATAAAATTGACTTCTCCTCGGCGGGGAATCGAACCCGGCCTTTCTCCATCCGCAATAAAAAATATTTTCCTTTTTTTTAAAGCAATCTATAACATCTTAGAATGTCGTAGAACCTTCACTTAAGATCATTAAATTTTCTCCCTAGCAAAAATACAGATATAATATATATTTTTACTTGCTAAATCCTACTCAGCCTTAGATCTTCTTAGCTTTCCCGTATTCCACATCTGACAGCATATTTCTAGAAGCTAAAGCTATGTACCCCCCCCCCCCCCCTTCTAATCAATATGAATTATTCAAGTTCTTTGTAAGAGTGCGCACTTGTAATTTTTTACCTTAATTTTGTACCAGCTCCTATACAAAAACCAAACCCTATACAAGTACCAACTGTTATAAGTACCAGACCTATACAAGTACCTGGCCACTCGTCGGGCGGAGTTCGGCCGTAGGCCGAACGACGACCCGGCGAGTCTATATACTATAAAGCCGCATGGCTAACTCACTCACTCACTGACATTAATGTTTACCCACTTCCAGAAGAGCTAGAGACTTGAGGTTTGCGCCATTCGACGCGCAATGTCCATATTGTGAACCAAAATAATTATAAAAAGTTTACTTTTCCCACTCCTTCCCCCCCTAAAAAAATAAAAATGGCCGACTTGATTTTTAAGCTGTTTTGGGGCTAATTGCAGCTAAACGGTAAGTCGTATTGGAAAACGGACAACACCAGCGGTAACTGATTTTAAAAGATCTACAACATTGGTTCTATGACTTTTTGTCGTACCTCTATCGGTTGTACCCTAAATGGTGATAATTTTGGATTTTTTTTGTTTTTATTTTTTTCTATTTTTGACTTTGAATGACCATATTTTTTACAATTGTAGACCGATTTTATTTCTGATTGGGGCGCTCAAATCTCACAGTAAGGCTCTTTAAATTGAGTATATTATATTTCATTAGTTCATGCTATTTGCTGAGAACATGAGAGTACACTTTTCTTGTGTGCCGTGTCACGTGACCACTTTTTTTGGTTTTTAATATTGTGTCGTATATCATTTGAAATGCCATGATTTGTACATTAAACCTATTTTATTTGTTTATTTTTTTAAAATTTTGTACACGTACTTTTGTACCGATTTATAATTTTGTTGTAGGTGAAAGGGTTTAAATAATTATTTGCTATTAGGTTTTTTTATTTATATTTATTTATTAGTTAAATTAATGCCCTTTTGTATTGTTTGTTTTCTTTTAAAATATAATTTTGGTACCTTAAGCCTTAGAGTACAGAGGTACAAATGTCAAAGTTAATCTTTTATAATATGATGTACATCGTTGAAAAGCTCTTGAAAAGTGGATTAATTTTCGTTACGTTCTATTTTGTGGTATTTTTAGTTTTGAGAGGGGTAAAATTGAAAAATTGATTTTTACGATTTTTTTTTTTTTTATTAAATTTATTATATGTGCGTTAACAGTTGGCGCATGTTGAAGGCTTTGTTTTTCCGAAAAATCTTAGTGAGTACCAAAGTTATTAAATATTTACTGGAACAGTGCCGCGCCGTAAGAAGAGACAGAGACGGGAATATGTCCGATGTTCGACCTTCCTATGCCCTCCAGTCGCTCTTGTCAACCCACCTTACTCAATCCTCTCCACAGCCTAGATACTAGCTCTCTTTCTTACCTTTGCACTGTTTGTTTACTTTGCCATTTATAGACTGCGAATTATAACTTAACTAATAACTTAACTTCCTCCAATATTACCAGATCTTACAAGTACCAACTACTATACAAGTACCTGGCATATATCTACCTGGCCACTCGCCGGGCAAAGGCTGGCCGCAGGCCAGCCAAGACCGGCGAGTCTTATATTATAAAGCCGCATGGCTAACTGACTCACTGACTGACATTAATGTTTACCCACTTCCAGAAGAGCTAGAGACTTGTGGTTTGCGCCATTCGACGCGCAACGTCCATATTGTGGACCAAAATAATTATACAAAGTTCACGTTTCCCCCTCCTTCCCACCTTAAAAAAATAAAAATGGGTGACTTGATTTTTAAGCTGGTTTGGGGGCTTATTGCGGCTAAACGGTAAGTCGAATTAGAAAATGGATAGCACAAGTGGTGACTGATTTTAAAAGATCTACAACTTTAGTCCTATGAGTTTTTGTCGTATCATCATCGGTTGTACCCTAGATTGTGATAATTTTGTTATTATTTGGTTTTATTTATTTCCATTTTTGTCTTTGAATGGCCATAGTTTCTATAATAGTTGGCCGATTTTATTTCTGATTGCGGCGATTGAATCTCACACTAATGCTCTTTAAATTGAGTATATTTTATTTCATTAGTTCATCCTACTTGCTGAGAACATGAGAGTAAACTTTTTCCCGTGCGCCGTGTCACGTGACCACTTTTTTTTGTTTTTAATATTGTGTCGTATATAATTTTAAAGGCCTTGATATGTACATTAAAGCTATTTTATTTGTTGATTTTTTAAAAATGTTGTACATATACTTTTGTACCGATTTATAATTTTGTTGTAGGTTAAAGGGTTTAAATACTTTTTTGATATTAGGTTTTTTATTTATATATATTTATTAGTTAAATGATTGCCCTTTTGTATTGTTTGTTTTTTAAAAATATTACTTTGGTACCTCAGAGTACAGGGGGTACAAATGTTAAAGTTAATCTTTTATAATATGATGTATATCGTTGAAAAGCTCTTGCATAGTAGATTAATTTTTGTTATATTCTATTTTGTTATTTTTAGTTTTGAGGGGGGCAAAATAAAAAAAACTGTTTATACAGCGGTTTCTACGATTTGGTTGGAGCTTTATATTTATTTATTAAATTAATTATATGTGCGCTAACGTTTGGTGCTTGTTGGAGGCTTTGTTTCTCCAACAAATATTTAAATTTCATCAACTTTATTAAATATTTACTGTAACAGTGCCACGCCGTTCCAACTTTTTGATTATGTTTATCGAGGTATTTTTCTTAATTTGGTATTTTCTTTGCGAGGAAGCTATGTGCCACATTAATTGGCAGAGTATTTTTACTACAATATGTTATAAAACTTTTTCTTTTGCTTTTAAAATAATTTTTAAAATTAAAGGAACAAAAATTTGTAAATTTAGTTATTAATACCTAAATAAATAGATAAATCGAAATCATAGGTTTTATTTGTGTTGATTTTCTCCCTTCTTGAGGAAAAATCTTGTATGTACCACGGGAGCAAAAAGTCATAGTACCCTCGCTATAATTAACTCCCTCGGCTACGCCTCGGGATTAAACTTCATGGTTCCCTCGGCTGCGCCTCAGGAACCAACTATATAACTCCCTCGGCTACGCCTCGGGATTTAGACAGCATGGTTTCCTCGGCTACGCCTCAGGAACCAACCAAAACGCTCAGGGTGTAATGACTTTGTTTCCTCCCTTGGTGCGTAAATAACTATTACATTTTAACGTGCAGTGATTTAGGAAAGGAAATATTTGAGTTTGTGAGGGACAGAGAGAGGGAGGTAAAGATAACATCATTTACTTGTACTGGATTGATTATATCTAGTACACTTACTTAGACAGGGGGAGACGAGGCTAAACTTATGTCCTCACAGCTTTTTACGCGAGACTTGGCATATTGCTTCCGAGTTTACCAAAGATAACGGAAGCATTATGTTCACTTTTGAGGACGAAAAAATTTTATGTCTCCGATTTTAAAAATTCCAAGACAGATATCCATTTCAGACATCAGGAAACATTTTTGGTCTCGTGTCTGTCTGTCGGGCTGTGTGTCCGCGTCCTCTGAAACGTGTGACGATAACTTGAGTAAAAGTAGACCGATTTTGATGAAATTTGGTAGACATGTTCATTTTACCAATGCCCTGGACGAGTTCGTTGGACAGCGTTCGCGAGCAACGCTTGCGTAAACGTGAACTTCAAATTTAAAATTGTAATATTCGGCCGGGAAAAAAACTAACTTCATCTATTCAATGAGACAAACATTTTTTCAACTTAAGTTTTTTAATAAAACTAACAGCGACACCGCTATGAAGTGTAAAAGATCGCTAAAACTATTCATAGTTTTTTTATGGAGAGAACGCGGGGAAGGAGATAGACGAGGGAAATAGGAGGTGGCTTGGTTCCCCCACCTCTCTATTTGACCTACCTCTAGCACAGCGAGCCTATGGACCTCGAGACCAGGTGACCCAGCTTTATTTGGGGGAAAATTAAATAAATAACACAATAATGAATTTTAAAAGCCTAAAATCATTAAAGTATACGCGATAGGACGGCTATGTGCCACTCTAATTGGCAATGTATTTTTAGGTGTTTGCGTTGAGATTATTTTTATTCAATGCTGAAACATAATTAAATTTATTAATATATTGGAGATTTGTAATTATATTCAACAACGTACTATCCTTATCAAACAACTAAATAATTATATCGCAGTTCCATAATCTACTAATGACATTCTATTTGCTTTGACATTCTAGTAGGAGTAAGGACTTCTCTACTCGATCTACACTACTGTTTCGAACCAAATCATACGCACGCTAGGGTGGGTCGAAATAAACTTTAAAAGAAATATGGTAGAAAAAAAAGAGTATGGAGCCATACTCAGTAAGGTGCCCAAATCTGATCTTGGGTAATTTTTTGTGAAGAAGTTAAAAACAGCAAAACCGTTTCTATATTATTTCGCTTACCTCTGCGTAATATTTTATGTGAAATATTATGTGCAGGTAGAAAGAAAAACCGCTTAAATGAGAACTGCTAATGAATTCCCAAACTAAATTATGGTACCTTGAACCATACTATTGTCCCTTGCCCTGTCTACTATCATACCGCCTTTAGCCTTTAGGAATTCTAAAGTAGTGAGCTCCATGTTTATGTAACTATGTATATTCAGAATTGATAAAAAAAATATTAATGTTAGATAAGAGCTGCCATAACTTGCAGCTCAATCGCTTATTATATTGTTATTTCTAATAAAAAAAGATAATTTGGACGCCTTAGTGAATATGCTCCCCCCTTATTCTCAATAAGGGGGTAGGGGTATAAATACACTCTTTTAAATTATTAGTTGAAAACATGTTATTAGTTTTTCTATAAAATCAAAATAATAAGTAAAATGGTATTGGTTTAGCATTGAGGCATTCTATTACGTACTGCTGGCTTCCACTTAGTGACAACATATGTAATTTCATAAATATACTTATATCACAATTTCAATTAAATTTTTTGAATTATTTATAAGCATAATACATATTGCGATTACGAAATATACTAAAAATAGGGGAAATATTATGTTGCTTTTACCTAAACTTGGCATGTGGCTTCGAAGGAATTTTAATTCCGCCGAATTAAATCTACACTCAACGCCATTATTTTCTATTCTTCATTGGTCCCTTAACAAATTATAGTATTTAATTTCATCACTAAAGGTTAATATTTAACTCAATAAATACATAGAATGAGGACATTAAGCCGATGCTCTAGTATTTAGAAGCATCTTTCTTTCTCAACTTACAACACTTCCCATTAAAAAGCTATGGATTTAACTTAGTAAAAGTATATTTCTTAACAAGAAAGGTCACAAAACGAAAATGAATTATAGAAGTTAACACAAACAACATATTGTTGATACTAAGTGAGCATATGGCTAAAGGATAAGATAGTAGACAGGGCGCAAGGGACAATAGTATGGTTCAAGGTACCATAATTTAGTTTGGCAATTCATTAGCAGTACTCATTAATGCGGTTTTTCTTTTTACCAGCACATAATATTTCACATAAAATATTATGCAGAGGTACGCGAAATAATATAGAAAAGGTTTTGCTGTTTTTAACTTCTTCACAAAAAATTACCCAAGATCAGATTTGGGCACCTTACTGAGTATGGCTCCTACCCCCTCCCACCCCCCCCCCCCCTTTTTCGTTAAGGGTGATGGGAGGGGTATAAAATACACTCTTTAAAATTATTAGTGAAAACCTTTTACTAGTTTTTCTATAAAATAAAAATAATAAGGAAACTGGTAGTGGTATAGCATTAAGGCAGTCTATTACGTACTGCTTTCTTCCACTTAATGACTATGTATGTAATTTCATAAATAAACAGGTCAAGTGTGTGCTAGTCAGCACACAGCGAGGGTCCATAGGCCACACTATATATGTATAATATACGTTTAGAACTAGAGTAGTAAATCTAAAGGATTTCCATATAAATGTGAGTAATTAAATTTAAATAATAGGTACAGATAATGGATAAAATCATGGTATAATATACGTTTAGAACTAGAGAAGTAAATCTAAAGGATTTCCATATAAATGTGAGTAATTAAATTTAAATAATATACGTACAGAATAGAAATAAAAAGTCATGGTATAATATACGTTTAGAACTAGAGTAGTAAATGAAAAGGATTTCCATATAAATGTGAGTAATTAAATTTAAATAATATAGGTACAGAATAGGGATAAAAAGTCATGGTATAATATACGTTTAGAACTAGAGTAGTAAATCTAAAGGATTTCCATATAAATGTGAGTAATTAAATTTAAAGAATAGGTACAGAATAGGGATAAGAAGCCATGGTATGTAGTGTTTAACTGTAAAGTGTATAAACAGTGTTTTTTTAAAATGCTAAAAAGCTTACTTTGAACCATTCTAAGGATCTGATATTCTCAAAACACACTCCGATAAAGTATTTTTTTGCCACTGAACCGGAGTACAACCATATAAATACATCGAAAAGACCATAATTATAAAAAAAACTATTTTGTCAATAAAAAATAAAATAATATTTTTTTTTAAATTTCCAAAAAGTGGTATCTTTACTTTTAGTCGAAGAATGTTCAGGAATTTTTTCAGATTTTTTGCACTTCACATAAGCGAGAGAGGGGGGGGGGGCACGTTTCAAACTCGCCTACGCTCGCCCTATCAAAGTTATAACCAAAGAATTATATATTTTTGTAATCAACTCGACGTACCCTTTCATATGATACCCCTCACGGTGTCGAAAAAAAAATTAAAAAAATTTAACCCTTAAGTTTTTTTACCCTAATTTTTTTGAAAAATAAAATATGTGGGCAGGTACAAGACACATACATGCCAAATTTCAAAGTGATCGGACGAAAGGTGGAGCCGTGAGAGCACGCGAGAGGACGGACGGACAGACACACGCAGGAAAATATAAGGGTCTAACTAAATCTTTCAATTTATTTATAAGCTATACTTATGCCGATTACGAAATAAACTAAATATGGAGAAAATATTAAGTTTCTTTTACCTAAACTTGGAATTTAACTTCTACGGAATTTATTTTTTTCTAATTTATTAGAAAAAATTATATATGTCATCGCTTACTGGCTAAACTAAACAACTTAATTATTTAAACTATGTAGTTACCACAAGCACAAAATGTTTATAAAATATATTTAACAGTAAACTACACTCGGAATATATTTTAACACAAAAAAATAATACGACACACCACAACATCGCTATTTTATAAGAACTTCAAATACATCAAACTTCAAAGCGACGGGGCGCGCCCTAGCACTTGTTCAAATGAGCCCAAATTTTGGGATCTTTCGTTTCTAGCATAGTAACAATTTTTATCACTACATGTTTTTAGATTTCCAACAAAAAAAAATTTTTCGACCCACCCTAACGCACGCCCTTGGAAATAGTAAGTAGGTCAAAATTATCACTCCAACGTAACCCACTTTGTAGTCAGAATTTTAGATAAATCCATCAAATAAAGATATTTTAATTTAACCGATTTTTAGATACTTAAATAAATTATTTGTCATTTTGAAAGAAAGATACAAGCTATGATTAAGACAACAAATTATTTTAACTTAATAACATAATAAACCCATTTAAAATCTATGTGTTGCTTTAGGCAACATATCACTCTTCTTCATATTTATCAGTATAATAATTTGATATAATTAATAAATTATTAAAAATAGTGAAAATAGGCCTGCCATCGCAGATCTATTGATGGTAAATTTAAGGATTACTCAGGGACAATAGAGGAAGGCTCTGGGCACAATTTTACGATGTTCATCTTTAGAAACCAAGTACTATTGTTAAGGGAGGACCTGTCTCTGGTTGGGCTCCCTCTAAAACTCTATAATTGATTTACTTTTAATGAGAAAAATGTCTTCTTTTTCTCGGGTAGAATCCTCTTAGAAAGAATAGGATCCTGGGAGGACTTTTTTTACCGCCTTAGACTGAAGCCTCAATATAATAAGAGGGGAAAGAAAGTGAGGGAGTTTTTGATAAAGTTTGTAGTAGAGAATGATTGATTGGTTTCTTCCAGTTTAATAAGGAGTTGGCTCAAGGCCCTCTCCCTAGCCTGCCACGGGGAGAGGTAAAGTAGGGCCCAGTTTTAACAAGGAAACCTTTTTTTATAAAAAAAATCCCTATTTCCTGACGCCCTCCTCCATCTCTCTTGCCCTTAATTCATTCTACATTAAGGCCTGATTTTTTTTATTATTCTTTCATTTAATTTCCACCCCCTCTACAGTTTTTAATTAAAATGAACAAAACATTAAGGAAAGTGCCCTGTGAAATTATAGCATTGTTAATAAGATAAATGAATGTGCGTTTTATATTTATTCTTGTACTTTATTTATTACAGGAATCATCGTTTAGGATTTATTTACTCATTATTACTCCACTTCTAAGGGACCCTTAGAAAAAAAAAAAAAAAAAATATATATATATATATATAGTCGACGAACCTACTTTTACATCAGTGTCTCAAACTCAGATATTGTGCACAATGGAAAATTTCACGGCCACAGGGGAACACTTTACTGATGCAGAAGAAGCACCTTCTAAGTACTCTCACTCACACATAAATATTTTTATTGCGACAACAAAATGAGGCATTATTAAACTGATTTTGGACAGGCAATAGTTATTTATGTAACTAGGCAGCAAAATGGAATTTTTCTGCCGAATGATTAAGTTAGCCTCGGCTTCGCCTCGGCAGGCAATATATTAATGACGCAGAAATGTTTCCTTTGCTGCCTTGTTGCATACAATATTTTTCCTACTAGCGGCAGAAAAATGTTTCCTATACATAATATTTATTTCATAATACTTACTTACATATCAAATACTATTATTGAACTATTTAAATTTAAAAACAAGCAACAATATCAAATCTTATAATTATAAAAATGAATTGGCAGAATTACAGTAAAAACAAAACAAAATGATGATATATACGAGCTGTAGTGTTTCCACAAATTTAATTTATTTATGATTATTTTAAGACCTACTATTTTCAGTAATATTTTTATTTCTCTTTTTATCTTTTTACTCCATTGTATTTTATAAATGTAATCTATTATAAGTATTTATAAACCTTTTTTATAAATTCGTAATATTATTAAGGTAAATTTTTCAAATAATTTATGTTAAAGATTATATAAAACAAAAGGTTGTTTGTTTATTTATTTGTAGCTAAATAGTTCACTAATGCATGATTTTGCTGCCGCTAGTAGGAAAATGAAATTTTACTGCCTAGACAGAAAAAACAGAAACATTTTACCACATTAGCAGTAAAATAAATTTTTACTGTAATAATGTTAGCAGTAGCAGTTAATATATTCTCTTTATCCCCTACAATATTTTTTAATAGTATTATGGATGAATGCCTTTATTGGTTTATACAATGATATTTGACAGAGTTACGAGTAATTAAAGTTTTATCTAGAAATGTTAAACCAAATCAGCATTTTCTGGGAAATATTTATACTACTAGTATTTTATATACTAGTATCAGTAGTATTTTATTTTATTTTCATTAGCATTATTATTATCTATCTATATTATTAAATAAGCTTTGTAAGCAAATAAATGTGTCAAATTGTGAAATTTAAAATTGTTAAATTGTGTGAAGGTTCAAGGCAGCGGCTTCAAGGCAGTGGCAGCTTTTCGACGAGAGAAGCGAGTAGGGGGCAGAGCCCCCTAGTTATTATTAGTATTACTTTTTTTTAATATCATTTTTTTTATTTTTTTTCATAAGGACTACATTCTAGCATAAATGCTATTTTCGTAATTATTTTACAAACCAAGTAGTTTAAATTGAAATTGACTGTGGCTTAAATTGAAATTGACTGTGGTTTAAGTAAATACTGAACAACAAATAAAAGTTAATTTTCAATAATTTTAGCAACCATAAAATAATAATATGAAAAAATAATATATTGTAGTGATAATTGAAAGTATAAGTAACAGTTTTAATACATACAATTACACTTAAACATACAAACTTTTCACATACGTATACGTAGGTACATTAACTTAATTTAAAGTTATATTTTTATGTATTATAAACAAAGTTTAAATAAATATAGGAAGTAATAATATTCTTAAATAACAATTGTAATACTTTTAACTATTAATAAAAACTTAAATTTTATTAACATTCAGACAGGATATTGTTGTTAGATATACAAAAACGCAAATAATTAACTTAATTTTTGGTTTGGTCGTATCAGGGTGAATTAAATAAATTAGAAATGAATTAAATAAATAATTATAATTAATTAATAATAAATCGTATTTACACTGCCCTTCCACTTTAATACCATACCCAATTTATTGTTTTTAAAATTCTTTCTAGGACTGCAACAAAGATTCTCACCTTGAGGAGTCCCTCGCCTAATTGCTATTTCTTTCTTTTCTTGCTCAAGGTTAATTTAAAGTTTCACTCCATTATAGATATATGCTATTATTTTAATGTAATTTATGTCTATAGTTGTCGCATATAGCATTTTAAATATCTCCGTGGTATGTATAGAATCAAATGCCTTTTTAAAATCAACAAATATTAGCACCAAGGGAAAGTTATATTCATCTGATAATTTCTTTTATGACATGGCTGTTATCTAGTGTAGAGAAGTTTTTCCGAAAACCTGTTTGAGATATAGTCAGTTCCTCTTGTAGATTTTTAGCAATTCTTGCAGTAATAATGGTAGCCAGAGTTTTGTAAATAACAGATAGCAAGCTGATAGGTCTTTAGTTTTCTATTTTTAATTTGTCTCCCTTTTTTAATAGAAGCATAAGTTGTGCTGATAGCCATGATTCTGGTACTTTTCTCTCTTCTAATCAACGGTTAAAGCATCAATCATGGTTTCTCCTCCTGCTTTAAGCTGTTCATATATCATTTCATCCTTTCCACTTGCTTTCCCATTTTTTCTTTCTTGATCACCCATTCAATTTCAGATCTACCAATGTTTGGGGCTTTCTTTAGTTCAACATTATTGTCTTCAGTTTCACTTATTCTGTATGTTTTAATTCAATGTGGTATAGTTTACGGTAATAATCACTTATGATTGTTAACATCGCTCTTTTATCTGATTTTTGTCATCATCCCCAGTCATTGCAAAATTTTATTCTTCCCTACTCTGAGACCTCTAGAATTTCTTTATGCTTTCTCCTTTTTTTAAAGTATCTCTCAATTCTTCTGTTCTCTTCTTGGCACTCCAGTCTTTAAGTTTTCTTCTTATCAGTTTTGATGTCGCAGTATATTAAATTTTATCGTTACCATTTCTCTTCAACCTTTATCTTCTTTCCTTCAGTCTTCGAATTTAATTGGGTATTTTATTTTTATATTTATTGTCCTGTTTAATATTCTCTACAATGATACCTGTTGTGACATTTATATTTCTTACTAGATTATTTTCATATTCATTAAAGGTCATTTCTTTATTTGAGAGGTTTAATTGTGTTTTAAGTATTTCTTCAAACTTATGTAATAAAAGGGTATTTAGATTGATTTTCTTTAATGTTTTTCTTTTTCTGTACTTTTTTATATTTTCTTTAATGTTTTTCTTTTTCGGTACTTTTTTATATTTTCTTTAAGTGATATTATCCCCTTCAATGGTTTGTGATCGCTTCCAATATCTATCTTGCTATCAGTTTTAACATCATTAAATAGGCTTATTTTGTTAGAACGGAAGAAGTCAATTTCATTAGTTGATAATCCATCTGGGCTTACCCAAGTCTACTTTTTTGTATCTGACTTTTGGTAGAAGGTGTTCATTATAAAGAGTTCGTTATTTTTAGCAAGTTCAAGCATTCTCTTCCCTCGCTCGTTCCTTTCTCCAAATCCATACCTGCCCATTGCTTCTGAGCCATTGTTTTTACCAACTTTAGAATTCATGTCTCCCATCACTATAGCATACTTACATTGGTCTTCCTCTAGAGCAAGTTGTAAGGAGTAATAGAAATTTTCCATATCTTCATCATCTGCTTCTGATGTTGGAGCATAAACTTGAATAAATTTTAGGCACCCTGTAACACTATAAATAAATGTAACCTCTTCTCTCCATCGTTTTCCTCAACCTTCCCGGAATTCATCCTACGTTTGAATGTCTGTACCATCCTTTCAGCTGACCCATTAGATCTTGGATGGTATGGTGTAGTCTTCATATGTTTGATATTATTGTTGTTACAAACATTTTTAAACGTTTCAGACGTGAATGTCGGGCCATTGTCACTGACTATTGCCCTTGGGATCCCAAACCTTGAAAATATTTTCCTTAATAGTCTTACTGTCTGGTTTGCTGATAGTGTTGATGTTGGCAGAATCTCAGTCCACTTTGAAAATGCGTCTACTACAACCAGCCAGTATTGTTTTTGAAATGGACCCGCAAAATCTATATGAATGCGTGTCCACGGTTCCAAGGGTGGTGTCCAAGAAAATAACGGAGCTTCAGGTGTTTTTCCTCTATTGCTCTGACAGGCCTCACACCGTTTCCCATACTCTTCCAGGCTTGAATCTATTCCTGGCCACCAAACTAAAATTCTGGCCTGCGACTTCATTCCCGTAATACCTGGGTGACCTTCATGGAGTATATCCATAATGTTTTTCCTTAGCTTTTGTGGGATCACTAACCTTCCATGCCACATTACGATGCCTCCCTCAAAAGATATTTCTTCTCGTATATCGTGATACCCTCTTAATTCATTTTCCAAACTACCTTTATCGGGCCAGCCCTGTTCAATAAAAGAAACAACTTTATTTAATATTTTATCCCCTAAAGTGGCCTGTTTTAACTCCCTTCGTGAAACGTTTATCTCTCATAACCGTAAGTGTTGTAACTGGCATTGATTTATCGAACCTAACTCTTCAACTTCTTCGCCGAAATTCGTTGAAACTGGTAATCTAGACAATGCATCAGCGGGAGCATTGTTCGTTCCTGGTTGGTACCTAAGTGTGTAATCATAATTTGTGAGATGTATTGCCCAACGGCTTAACCTATTTGCTGCCATCCTAGGTAACTCGCAATTTTCTCCCATTATCCGCTCTAGTGGCTTGTGGTCTGTTTTCAAGGTAAAGTGTCTTCCAAAAATGTATTGATGAAATTTATTTGTAGCAAAGATGATTGCCAGTGCTTCTTTGTCAATGGTTGAATATTTATTTTCCGAGTTTTTGAGTGACCTTGAAGCATACGCTATAGGGCGTAAGGTCTTGTCTGGGAATTCGTGGAATAGTACTGCCCCCAACCCCACATTACTGACATCTGCTGTGACCACTATAGGTAGATCTTGATTAAAATGTATTAATGCCGTGTTTGAACTTAATGTTTTTTTTTATATCTTCTATTGTTGCATCGTCCGCCTCATTCCAATCCCATTTTGCCCCTTTCTTGATAAGTCGATGTAGACTAGCACATTGAGATTGTAAGTGTTTAATAAATCTGCTGTAGTAATTTATAGATCCCAGAAAAGCTCGTAATTCACTTATATTCTTTGGTGTTGGCATATTCTGTATTGCATGTAACTTATCATCTGTTGGGTATATGCCATTTTTATCTACTTTGTGTCCGAGATATGTAACTGTGTCTTCCATCCATTTTCATTTGTTCTCGTGTACCTTAAAGCCCACTTCTTGTAACCTTGATAGTACTTCCTCAATGTTAGTCATGTGTTCCTGTTTATTTTTCCCTGTTATGATTATATCATCTAAATAACAAGCTACCATATCTATATCTCCAAGAATATGGTCCATTATACGCTGAAATAAAGCTGGGCTGAAGAAACCCCAAAAGGGAGCTTGTTATAGACGAAGAAACCCTTGTGTGTAGAAATAACAAAATACTTTTTACAGTCTTCTCTTACAACAACTTGTAAGTAAGCATCTTTAAGATCGATGGTTGTGAACTGTTTACCTCCACTAAGTTTGGTCATGATTTCTTCAAAACGTGGCAGTGGGTGTCTGTCGGTCGTGATATACTTGTTGATGGACACTTTGAAATCAGCGCAGATTCTAACTTTCCCAGTTGGTTTCATTGCCACTACAATCGGAGAAGACCATTCAATAGGTGTCTTAGAGGGATCTAGTTTTTCAATTACTCCTTCTTTTCTAGTTCTCCTTAAAAACATAACCCTTTCTGCTAAAATGCAGGTTTTTCTGTTATAATACGTGCTTAAAGTCTCTTTAATTCTATTATATGGGATGACTGCAATTTCCTCCGGAAAGAAATGATCAATTAAAATTTTGAAATGTTGTGGTCCCACTTTAGCGAGTAGTAAAGTTCGTTTACTGTCATCGTCGTTAATATTGTACAATTTTAATTCGTTTTCAAATCGTTGAATATAATACCTCCAAATTTCAGTTTCGTTGTCGAATGGATCGAATTTAAAAGATCTAAGAGATCTTCTTGAGTCATCATTTACTTGATGATTTTGTAGATTATTTTCATCTTGATCTTGGAAGTTTTGTCTGTTTCTCCTTGACATCCTGGCCTTTACAATTTATATTATAATGTATGTTCCAGTATTTCAAATAATATATAAGCATCCCATCCTCGTCGCCAAAATGTAATCTGACCAAAAACCACTTGTGTGGTAAAAAAAACACCCCGCCAAGTCTGTGGTCCAAAAAAGTTGTGAAATCAACTTTCTGTCCCGCCAAGTGATGTTGGCACTTTCTCCTGACCCAACACTGTCAACTTAGATATTTATCAGCGTCTTCTCCTTGGCGGTGTTCCTGCAGTACTTCCCAAAGTTAACTGGTTGTACCCCACGCATCCTCTGCAAAGAAAGTAGTAGTTGCATGGGGTCATTCCTTGAAAGCTTAATTTGTATATTACTTATTTCTATTTTATTTGCTTTTTGATAATGGGAAAGATTTACAGCAATGATTATTGTGGCATCGAGAAGAGCCTTCAACAACACTGTTAAAAGACTTTCCTCACACCGCCAAGGAGAAGAAGCTGATAAATATCTAAGTTGACAGTGTTGGGTCAGGAGAAAGTGCCAACATCACTTGGCGGGACAGAAAGTTGATTTCACAACTTTTTTGGACCACAGACTTGGCGGGGTGTTTTTTTACCACACAAGTGGTTTTTGGTCAGATTTCATGACTTTTTGTACGGTCCCTAAGGAAGGATTCTCTAAACTGTTTATTCCCACACATTAGAGTCAAATAAAAGTGAATTTAAGAGCTGGACAAGGCCTATGGACATTGGAGAACTACGAGCCCTATGACATTAAAAGAACTTAACATTCTTATAGTAGCAGCATAATATAAAGATTTTTAGCGGCATTTGGCCACCTAGATACAAGTATATATGTTAAAAGTAACTAATGGTATAATTACAATAATATATATTATTATTACAGATATTGTTGATTATTATTATTATTATCATTATATATATATATATATATATATATATATATATATATGTATGTATGTAATAATTATTTTTTAAATGTAATAATATACTATAGGCTCACTACTTCGCATGACGCTTACTTGGTTTCTCGCTCCACATTCAGCATAGGAATAAGTTGATTGATTGTAGGGGGGGGGGAGATGAGTTGGGGGGGGGGGAATGCACTAGGGCTCTAGACAAATCCAAAAAGCCCTCATTTATTAAAATCAGTTCAGCAGTTTAGGCTGTAGGTGCGTCAACGTTAAAGTGACTGTTCGCTAGCTTGGTTTCTCGCTCCGCGTTCAGCGTAGGGATGAGTTATCTAAATTTTTTTGATCTAGGAATGCACTAGGGCTCTAGACGAATCCAAAAAGCCCTCATTCATTAAAATCGGTTCAGCAGTTTAGGCTGTAGGTGCGTCAACGTAAAATGAAGGAAGAATAAGAATAAGAATAAGAAGTCATCAAAACTACCATTTTCAAACCTATTTTTCTCTACTTCTACTTGACCAATTTCGACATTTTTTTTTTAATTTTGATCTACAGGACACGGCCTTCAAAGATATTAAAAAATGATTTAGGTCGCTTGTATGTATTTCACGCTGCAGACCCTCAAAAACCCTAGTTCGTCACCTACAGTATATATACACTGGCAGCTTTTGTGAAATTTTGTCTTTTTGACTTGGCGGGGCGGAACGCTGCTGCGTTCCTAAATAAAGTAGTGATTTTAATACTCAAGAACAAGAATGAATTATAATAAATAAATATTGTGTGTCAATCATTGTCTGACACTCTGCGTGTCAGTGTCGTGCCAAATATATATATATAATATATATATATATATATATATATATATATATATATATATATATATATATATATATATATATATATATATGTATATATATATATATATATATATATATATATTATATATATATATTATATTATATATATTATATTATATAAAATATATTATATTATATATTATACATTATATATATACAGGGTGATTCAAAAAGAATGAACCGATTCCATGATCAAATATTTTGTAAGTAAATATGTATGATTAGGAATGAGAGAGTGGCTATTTGAAAAATTAGGTTTCTAAGTTTCAGATGGTTGCCTCGAGACTGCGCCAGATGCATCGGTCCCCCAAGCAGGCTGAATTGGGGACTTCTCAACAGAAGACGTTTAGTGTTCTCGAGTTTGCAAAAACGAAATCAGTGACTAAAAAACCTGTCCTGGATAACTTAAAGCATCGAACAACAATCCTATTAAGATCAATTTGATATGATTGTTGTTCTTCCCAAACACGTTGAAGCATAATTAATCCTAATACGCTTCATCGTGTTTGGGAAGAATTCTCATATCGTCTTGATGTTGTCCATGCTGCAAAAGGGGGCCATATTGAACACTTTTTAACGTGTGAAATAAAACTTGAGTATGAGTAGAATTCTTGAATTACAAGTTCAATTATTTTGCTATTTCTCCTTAATAAAATATTTAATCATGGAATCGGTTCATTCTTTTTAAATCACCCTGTATATATAATATATAACATAATTATATAATATATATAATATAATATATATAATATAATATATATAATATAATATATAATATATATATATATATATATATATATATATATATATATATATATATATATATATATATATATATATATATATATATATATATATATATATATAAACTAAATAGGTGAAGCGGGAGAAGACCAATAAAACACTAATTCTCCTTAGGTAGCCAACGTTTCGATATTTCACAATATCTTCATCAGGGCAACCCCTGGAAGAGAAACAGAAAACAAGAATAAATATCAAGCAAATGAACATGCATAAACTATTATAAACCCAAAAAAGAACTGAATAACAAACTTACAAGCGTTAAAAAGAAGTCATACAAATGATAAAAAAGTTAATATTAAAACAGATTCTAAAACTAAAACCCCACTCTAAAACCATATAAACACCCCATTACAAAAAGGGAAAACATAAGTAAAAATGAAATTTAAAAGAGAGAAGGCAGCCAAGAATCAAAACATAGATAAGATTAAAGAAAACCAGAAGGGAAGGAAAAGGGCATGGAGATTCCGTGGATATTTATTCTTGTTTTCTGTTTCTCTTCCAGAAGTTGCCCTGTTTGGGTTCCAGGGGTTGATGAAGATATTGTGAAATATCGAAACGTTGGCTACCTAAGGAGAATTAGTGTTTTATTGGTCTTCTCCCGATTCACCTATTTAGTTTATAACTTTTAGACCGATTCAGTGTTCATTGTAGTATATATACATATCATATATATATATATATATATATATATATATATATATATCACAGCAATATAACACCGTGTTTGCACACTGCAATCTCTCACAGGTTGTGTATATATATATATATATATTTCAAAATTGAGATATATATTTATACTTTCTTATATCTACTGTACATACAAGTAAATACAATTGGTTTAAAGAAAAGATGAATTTGTTAGTTTTAAATTTTACATGCATAGGCAAATATTTAAGTAAGCCGCGTGGAACAATCGAGAAATTAATTTTAGCTTTAACTTTAGGGGTGGTTCGTTCTCAAGCCATCATTTTTCTTCTTCAAATTTTGATCAATATTTTAAAGATGATAGTCAATGACTATCAAACATCAATAAAATCATATAGGTTGCTTTTCTGAAACCATTACGAACAATACTGGAGAATGAAGACAATGACACATTTTGTCTCTGTTATCTTGTAACCATTTTTTAAGGACCTTCATAATGTTAAAACTTAAATTTTATTTCGGGTTCAATGTCTCTGAATACTTCATATTGTCCAATGATACCTTAAATAAAGTTAGTTTAGGGGTAATTTGGTTTTAAGTAAAAACTTTGGGTAGTGAGTTAACTATAAGCTGAGATCGTAGAATAATCTAACAATATATTTAATTAACCTGAGTGAAGAAGTTTGGGTTAAACCATTTAAAATATTACTTAATTTACATGCAGAGGTTACATTTTTTAACCTGAAATATGTTAAATAGTTATCTTAAATATATATAAGATTGGAATGGTGTCTGAGCACTTATACGATTGGGCTCAAATTTTGAATTTCCACTAAATGAGTAGCCCTGATAACTTTAAAAAAATTTAAGTTTAGAAAATGTTATGTCTGTTTGACTGTGCGTCAATCACGTCCTAACAGCTGACCAGATTTTGTTGGATTTTGGGTACAATGTTAAGCTCAATTCTGCAAGTAATATAGGCTATAAAACTTTTTAGTAGCACTATATGGCGCGGAGAACGGGACTTCTAAATAGATTTATATTGAAATCAAATCAATTTTATTGTTTATAAAAAAAGTATTTAACCAAAGTCGCAGAATAAGCTACAGACAATATTTTATGTTTTGTGAAAATTTACATAGGAAGAACTGTTGAAGAAATTAGTTCTATAACCGCTGTCAAAAAATATTTCGATTTTTTTTAAACAAATCAAGAAGACAATAGTTTATAAATCACACCTTACCATGTCTAAACCTTACTAACATAATTATCACCACTTCTTTAAAATGCTAAAATAAAATCCACGAGTGTATACTCGTATTACTCGTACTTGGTATAAGTTTCTAAATTATATTGATAACTGCCAATAGGGATTTTCTAAAAGTTTATCCCTAAGAGGAACATAGGGACAAAGTAGGAAAAGAGGGGGAATTGAGTCCAGTCTGATCTCCTAAAGTTAAGAAGTTAATACTTGAGAAAGGGCTCCTTTTTTGGATGTAAGCATATATTGTATTAATAAAGGATAATTCCAATTTCAACCAAGGGATGTAAAAAGACACGGGGATACAGAAGGAAAATACTCCTGGTTTTTCCGAAAAGTTATCTTTTAAGAATTTTTCTTCAGTTGTCGAAATCAATTACTAATTTGCGATATTTGCAAATTATTTCATCAAAGGGGAGGGGTTATAGAAATAATAATTTACCGTTTGAATTCGACTTCAATGGTACTTTTTTAAACCCATCAAATTAAAAATAATACACTCCGTAGTGAAGCACGGGATCCAGCTAGTAGATAATAAAACAAACGGTTTTCAACAAAAAAGGAAATAGAAATAGTGCTATATCCTTCTATTGAAAACCGACTAATTTGTTCCACAAAACTGAGAGTAAACATAATATCATCGTTACCAAGAGTATTATTAAACCAATTAATGCACAGTTTATTTCTTTAGAAAGTTCTGTTTTATTAGCAGTACGAAATATCTAACGCTATAAAAATGTTTACTTACAACTTTCTACAAGTAGTATTTCAAATTTTATCAACCGTTATCTATTTTCGATTTTTTTTTAAGTTAAATAAATTGAATCGATGTTCTATGTGGGTTGAAGAGGAAAGCACTTTAAGTAATCACTTGTCGCTTGGCTGGTTCAACACCTGGGGCCATATATCAGTCTACCAACACCAAGAAAAAAATAATACTACCGAAATTTCGATCCAAAACAACTTAAACATCTCTTCATTTTTAAATTCTCAGTCAAATATTTCTTAGGTCTTGTTCTTCCACGATCTTACGACTATAATTAACTTTAACTTGATTAAATCAGCTCTAAGTTCAAAGATGCAGGAGAATAGAGAGAATGACAATATATGTACTATAAAAACGTAGTTAC
This sequence comes from Gerris lacustris, assembly GCA_951217055.1. NCBI lineage: Eukaryota > Metazoa > Arthropoda > Insecta > Hemiptera > Gerridae > Gerris > Gerris lacustris. Next base: position 64,739,111 of record OX578277.1, on the reverse strand, counting down.
CAAAACAATTTATTGTAAGCGCAAGTGCTAATAATTGAAAACACGACAAATATATAATAAATAATAACCCTCCAAGAAAGTTCTATCGTTGCTTTTCTATTTCACTTCTGCCATAATAAAAAAACTAAAATCAAACTATCGCTGACGCTTAATTTTTAAATATGTATATTTCTCACATGTAATGGGTATATATCGCATATAAATGAACGTAGAAGAAGTGTATGATTGGTATGTGTTGGTGTATATAATATATATTTATTATATATGTATATGAGATGGTTGAAAAATAGCCAGAGATGAAAATGGGTATTATATTTTTTTGGTTTATTTAGTTTATTCTTCATTTTATGGCTGTAAAGAAGTCTTAGAAGAGGGATCTTATATTCTCGAGGTAAGGCTCCGTGAAATCAGTTTTTGTACCAAGGATTTTTTTTTTTTTTTTTTTTCAAAAAAAGAAAAAAAAACTTTTATATAACTATACATGTATATATTAGATGAGGGGAGTAAAGGAAGAAAAGAGGAGTTATCTTCACTTGGGATGGTTCCTGGAATAAAAAAGGACGAATAAAAAAAAAAATCAAAGTCGGTACGGGATAGGAGAGGGAGTTGTAGGGAGGGGTAGGCATTGACAGGAGCACCAATAGGAACCCGGCCTCAGGGGGTAAAATACACCTCGACCAATAGAGTGACAGAGTGAGTTCCATCAGCCTAAGACAAGGATAGACAAACTGTTGAGAGGAGGGAGTAGGAAAAAACTAAAGGGAGGCTACCCCTTGTCCGCCATTCTGAAAAATGAAAAGAAAAAACACCGGCCTTTTTTCACAAGGGAGTTTAAAAAAATACAATCTGCTGAAACTATGCAGCACCCAACATCATTAGCCCAAAAAACCTTTTTTTGGACAACACATCCAAGCCAATTTCAGGACACCGTGTTAAATTAAACTGGAGGGTAGTTCTTCAAAAGGAAACCGGCTTTTCCCACTTCAAAATCTAATAAACCATTGGCCATTTTTTTCTAATTTTTAAAAGACCTCACACATGAACAAAAAAAAGAAGAGAAAAACCGCATGAATATTATTGTTTGGTAAGTTATCGAGTTGGGTTTTAAGAGAGAGATTGATTGTACTATATTCCAATTAGTTCCGATGTTATCTAACTGGCATTTATTAATGGTGTAACATGTTGCACATGGCTTTCTATAAGTATGCGCCTATTTCACTTTGAGAGAGAAGAAAATAGGACCCACAAGGTTATTAAAAACAAATAATTTAAAATGAAAGAGAAAACAATTTACAACTAACACAAAAAGTGTTTTTCCAAAAATAGCAAAATTTTAGTGTAAATAGTAAATAGTAATAAATAGTAAGTACTTCAATCTCAATTTATTAAAATCAAACTCATAAATCTAAAATTATAACTCAGCTTTTTAAATTATTTCACCAACTATTGAAATTATTCTAATTTTACTAAGATATTTAAATTCCTATTGAACTGCTCAAAACAGCGATAGATAGCAAAATTTCACTAATTTAAAATGTAAATCAATTTCGGAATTTTTTTTAAAAAAGAGGGAGTAAGATTTTTATGTAAATTAAAAATAAGAATCCCTTATAACACCGGCCGGTTTCGTTCCTGTGTCTGACTGTCTGTCACTCTGTATGGTTCCAATAACTTTTGAATCAAAAGAGATAAAGAATATGGAACTTTGCAGTATTAGAGATCTTTTCGACGCACGCACACAGGGAAAATATAGCGAACTCAAAATTATTATATGTGGATAATTTATGTTACGTTTTTTTTTTTTGTTTTTTTTAAATTTTGAGTTGAGTATCAAATGAAAGGTATTAAAAAGTAGATTACTTTTTGGAAATTGTTTAATCCACCTCCCCCCCCCCCCCCCCCCTTCAAAATAAACCATATTTTTTCTGTTCCAAAAATATGCAAAAAGTGTGGTGTGCTGGGCTATATAAAAAAAGGAATTGCAATTCGATTTGATTAACTGGCCCCAGAAAAATTGATTATTTTTAAGTTTTCACGTTCATTGTGCATTTTGTATTCGTTTTTATGGATTTTATATATATATCGGCAGAGGAACTGCCGATTAATAATTTCATGTTTATAGTGCCAACGAAACCCTTTTTACGTGAGGCTTCAAACAGAACCATTTATTAAAAAAATATTAGTATTAGTAATATCTTATGGTGGCTAAGTATCAACAATATCTAAGTACATGTATAGGACAATGCATGCATAACGTGATGTTGATATGCATAAACTTTCTTAACAAACCTAGCGTTCTAAAATCTTATTGATTTCCTGTGAAATCTGGGTCACTTTCTTCATCTTCGGAATTTTATTTTCGGAAATTTTAAGTCCGAAGATAAACCAAGATATCTATCAAAGATACAAGAAAAAACAGTTTATCTTGCATATATTTCTATCTTTGAGTTAACATGACGATGTTGAACGTGGAGCCTAACAACTACTGAAACGATTTCGATGAAATTCGACGCACATGCTTGTGTCTAATTTTTTTTTTTTTTTTTTTAAATGTTGTAGTCCTTTTAAATGCTAATTAAATTATAAAGTAATAGGTCGGATTCGATTATTACCCTATCGGGGAGAAATTATTGTAAATTTTAAATGTAACCACGAAAGTCCCAACAATTATCGAATAGCTTCTTAGTGGAGTAGCAATAGTGGAGGACCGACAAACTGTCCCGGCGCGGCGCCAATAGCCGATTAATAATCGGCTGACAAGCCTTTGGGGGAAGGGAGACAGGTTTAGTCGGTAGGGCTGCATTGCAAACACCAGCGAGTCCGACACTCCACCTACCGTGAAATACGTATGTGGGTTAGGTCGTAAAATGACTTCCAACTCCCTTCCATAAAAAAAAATAAAAAATTATCGAATAGAAAACACTTGGACAAAATTATAATAGGTATATACTTGCACATGAGAAAGTATATAATAAGAGTTGAATTGGAAGGATTTTTTAAACATAGATACCCCGTTCTCAAGCTAACTAGTAAAGTAACGGATTGAAAATCTAATGCGATGTTTAACCCAACTTAAAAACAATTAAATTTCGTAGTGCAACAGCGTAATATGACCAGAGCCAACCAGGTGACACAGTAGCTATTGTAGAAATGGATGTTGGTCAGCGCGGTGGTAAATGGGTTATTACTTCCTATTATATTGGCTACCATTAACTGTATAATCTAGTTAATAATACCGAACGCCACAGCCTTTTTTATTAAATATTTTTTGTTCTTAACTTCTAAAATGTAAATTATATTTTAATCTCATCAGTTATAATATTAATTTAAAGTCAAAATGGTGAAAAATATAGTTAAGGCTATAAAATTAAGTTATAATCTTGTAACTATCTATGGATATGTATATTATTTTCTGTTCCACAATAGCACAAAGCTTAACCAATGTGGCAGACCCTCTCCCCTTTTGCCATAGTAATGAGCAGAAGACAGAATGATAAACGGGCCGTGACAGTGTTTGAGATAGAGAGGCCAACAGTTTAATTACAAATCAACTCAAGAATGGATAAGTTGGAGACGAGGAGGGATGAGTTTTGAGAGGGAACTGACTCAATGAAATGATTAAAACTTTCATTGGAAAGTACTCGGGGCATCATGGGGATAGGGGGGGGGGGGGGTAGCTAGCCCTTCAGACAGTTCAAATTAAAACTTTATAATTCTAAAGATTGGAAGAAAAGGGGAGCAAACTGTCTAAAAGAGAAAAAGCTTCCCTTCAAGATAACACTTGTTACTTTATTATTGTCTCCTTAATAATTGGTTGACTTAAGAAATATTTCAAAACAAAAGTCAAAAACTTTGTGTCAAAGTATCTTGATCGATTAACGTAATAACTAATATTAATTAAAACTTCAACATTGACAACTTCGACAAACAAAAAAAAAAAAAAAAAAATTATATTGATACTGAATTTAATTCCCAAAATATCTTATTTAATATTAATAAAACTACAAAACAAATTATATTGATACTGAATTTAATTCCCAAAATATCTTATTTAATATTAATAAAACTACAACTAAGTTTTTTGGACCTTACATGGACTGAATTCAATTTTCAGTGGTCACATTTTGTTTTATTTATTATATATATCTCTGATACAAGATTTTTCCCGGGATAATGACAAACTGGGATTTACATTAACTAAATTTTAGTTTTTGGAGATATTAGAATAAGAATTCATTTCTCGATTTAACATCAGGGTATGCTTTTCCTGCATACGTATACATAAAATGTCCGTCGAAATCGGTTCAGTAGTTTAGGCTCCACGCTTGAGCTCAGACGACCGACATTTGTTTTAAAATAACAAATGTTTTTTTAAGACTCAGGGGACCTTAAAGCAATTAAATAACATAATATACTTCCTCCATATAATATATTATCTGTAATTAGTAAGTGAGAAAGATTATAAACCTAGCAAGACCTAACTATAGTGATGGCCTTTTTATTAGAATCTATAAGATAGTATAGAATAGGATAGGATAGAATAGTATAGGATAGGAGGATAGAATAGTATGGGGTAGAATTAGTAGATAGAGATAGTTAACTATAAAATAATCTGGCCCGGTGCGTAAGTGACAAGTAGGGTGTGCGTATATTTCATTAGGTTAATTCGATCGCTGTGTTGTCCGAATCACGCCCGCTATACGGTATGGGCACGGTGTGGACATGTATCTACGGGCTTTATTCTACGGTACACTGGCATAAAATATTTAATTATTATAATTAATGTTTTTAAATTAATACAAATTATTAATACAATTAAATTATAATTATTTAATTAATTAAAGCCGTAATATTGCAGGTCAATATTATTAAAAAAGAATAAAAATCGAGTTAAATGAACAGCAACCTCCGGAGCAAGCTGGATTTAGGAAAGGTTTCTCGACTGTGGACCATCTTCAAGTAGTAAATCAGCTTATAGAGAAATGCCTGGAATACAATATAGAGCTATACATTGCACTCCTCGACTATGAAAAGGCATTTGACTCAATCAATTACGAATACATGTATGCAGCTTTAGAGGAGAAAAATATAAACAGTGTTTTCCAAGATAAAGTCAGAGAAATATATGGAAAAAGTAATGCTAGAGTGAAGTTGGAGAGTGCCGGACCAAGATTTCCCATTAGAAAAGGTGTCACGCAGGGAGAACCATTATCGGCTGATTTGTTTATAGCGACTCTAGAAAACATCTTCAGGAGAGTGGATTGGATCGATGCTGGCATCAGTATAGATGGTAAAAAATTAACGCATCTTCGTTTTGCAGATGATGTTCTGCTAGTAGGAAAAACAGCTAGAGAAATCAGGGAAATGATCACAAAAATCAAACTGAAGGGAAAAAGGGGGGTCTAAAAATAAATCCAAGTAAAACTGTTATGTTAACAAATGGCACAGAGGAGGAAATCAAAATAGATGGAAAGAAGGTTACATGGGTTAAGGAAGCATTGTACCTTGGACAAATTGTGTCATTTAAAAACAGATCCAGCCAAGAAGTGAATAGAAGAATTTCATTATCCTGGAAGAAGTATTGGGCTATGAAGTTTATTTTCAAAAGAGAAATGTCCATTGAAGTGAAGAGAAGAGTGTTTGAAGCATGCATAATACCATGTATGACATGTGCATCTCAAACTTGGACACTTACAAAAAGGGATGAAAATAGAATTCAAGTCACACAGAGAGCCATGGAGCGTAGTATGCTGGACGTTAAGAGGAAAGATCGGATAAAGAACAAAGAAGTAAGAAGAAGAAGTGGGGTGAAAGATGTTGTAGAAGTTATAAGAGCTTTGAAATGGGAATGGGCTGGACATCTTATCAGAATGGAAAATAATAGGTGGACGAAAGTGGTGACTGAGTGGTATCCCAGAGAACAAAAAAGAAAAAAAGGAAGACCAAGAGCAAGGTGGTGTGATGACTTAAAAAAGATGGTAGGAAAGACGTGGACAAGACTGGCAATGGACAGGGAGGCTTGGAGAAACCATAAGGAGGCCTATGCCCAGAAATGGGCCAAATCCTAAAAAAAAGTATATATAAAAAAAAAGAATTAAGAAAAAACAAAAAGAAATAAATAAATATATAAGTACGTAAATAAATAAATGAAAATTAAAATGTAAAGTTTAAATATATATATGTATGAGTGTGTGTAAGTATGCATGTGTGTGTGTGTGTGTGTGTGTATGTATATATATATATATATATATATATATATATATATATATATATATATATATATATATATATATATATATATATTCTATTCTCTATATTAATATATTGTAAATTAAATGGAAAAGTTTTGTTTTGTTTTATGTTTGTATACAAAAGGAGAAATAAAGGCTTTATTATTATTATTATTATTATTGCAGGTCAGCACTCAAGTTCTAACGGAAAGTAAGATATAAATCTTAAGTGTGAGTGTTTGAACAGCTATTAGCGTTGTGGGTTAGTCAGCAATGAAGGCTGGAATCAATAGGGCCGAATAGGTTGATTCGGAGCAATTCCAAGGCGGTCCTGTGTGAACCTGGCGGGGGTAGGATGAATAAGGAAATGACTGAGAAGGAAAGGGAGGAGATAGGACCGCTAATGCAAGCCCCCGGCCCTTGGCAGATCATTAATCTTAAGGCCGGCTGTCTCTCACCCTTCCCTCTGCTTGGCCCAGGCATCTGACGGCCCTGGCACCGGCCTCCTACCCCGGCATGCCTAACCCAATATTAGCATTATCCAGGGCGCAATCCTCCTACATGCAGGATTTGTTCTTCCTGGCTCAAGTCAGTAAAATTCCAACACCCTAAAAAAAATACCAAATCAACTTAGTAAAAAAAAGAAATAATAAAATCAGGATCGAAATAACAAAAAGGTTGGCTGCTGAAAATATCTTATTTACGACGTCTAAAATCACCAATTGCCGTAAATAGAGTTCCTTTATTATTTGGCTTCGCGAGACAATACAAATATTGATTTTCTAAAGAAGAACAGAAGAGCTTTTCTGTCAAGTTGAAAGCAGTATTTGGGAAATATTGTCTCAAGCCTTCGTCTGTAATGTATTTGAAGGAGGTCAACAATGAATTTGAACAAAAATCTGCGTTATAATATTATGACTACATAGCTTTTTCAGTCAATGTAAGAAAGAGAAGAGTGTTCCAGTAAATAAAACATAGAATTGAAAATGGGACTAATTAGGAAAATAAGGATCAAATAAATAACAAACTTTGCTGAAAAGCTAAATCAATCATCACAAGGTGAGGTCCAAGAAAACTCGATGCAGTTAATAATATTGTACGAAATACATGTAAATTCTACTTGACCTTATTGTCATATTTTGATTTACAAGTATATTTACATATTATATATATATGTAGTGCATGCATTACAGCTGTTATAGGATCGTTGGAGCTAAATCAAAATAAGATTTTAGTCTAATTTTATTACATTATAGTTTTTAAAGATGATATTTCTAATTAAAAGTTATTACGACAAACAAGAAATAAAATGCAATCAATTGCATGTTTATGCATTCTGGTTTCACGTAAATATAAATACGGATAGATATAACACACCAGAAAAGTCAAAAGGTTTTTCCCAATGATGGTCATTGCAATATCGGCCATTTAAAGAGAAAAATTGCAGCTACTGCTGCTAGTATAAATAATAATCTGGTCACAAGGGAATAAGCTTTTCTAACAGGGTAGTGGAAAGATGAAAAAGAACGAAGTCAATATTAGAAATGAGAAGAGGGTTGAAACTCCCCAAGGAGAATCCTGTCGGCAAACAAGAAAAGGTGAAAAGAGATGGGACGATGGGAAATCTCTTCGGACTGGAGAGAGTGAGGAACAATAGAAGACGGGGTAAGACCAAGACTCCTCGTGACACATTTCATAGAGATGTAAAGGAGATTAATGGTTCGCTCGAGTTCGGTAGCAAGGGAACAGGGTGTTTCCATCGCGTTTCCAAGCCCTTCTCCATCACACACCCTATGATAATGAACAAACCATCCAGGTGAGCAGCAACATCACATCAACCTTAATACTGTTTACTTTTCAGCTTTCTATGACCTTCTTACACCAGGCTAATAGTGTAAACAGACACTGGGTAAACTAATGTAAAAAGATATGTGGAAGAGATATGTCCATAATTGAATGATAAATTATGATGGATGACACAAACTCAAAGTTGTTTTCATGATATTTTAATTTCATAGTACAGTTCAAGTACAACTTGTTAAGTATTGATTGCTTAATAATATATACATGATTTTAAGTTTAATCGTATTACTAGATATTTGAACGCTTTTATCTAATCAATAAAAATCTGATTGGACAAACTAAAGATAGATACGGATACGAGTATCTTCACAAAACTAGAAGGTAAGCCATGACCCCTCTCCCAAAGAGATCAAAATTCAAAATAATTAGTATAATAATTTTGATAATGGGTATAAATTTAAATTGTTTATAGACAAATTAATAATAGTAAGCATAGGATAACCCCCGTCCTGTAATGACCTAAGCTGTTGAATGGGACTAAAACAAAATTAAAATTATTGGTAAATAAAGCTACGTCAATAAAACATTCGTTTAAATTAAGATTGTTTCGCTTGTAACTCAGTTCTTGTTAAAAAAAAATTGCATTTGTCTTTGGATTTTGAGAGTTAGCAAAGTTTTAAGGATAGGAGGCCTCTAAAAACAACACGCTGTTGTGAAATTGAGAGCTAATGGAGTGATAGGTCACAGTGCAGGTTCTTTTAGTTGATTAATGGAGAAGGAGAAGAGGTAAAAGGTCGCCGTGTCCACAAGACAAAGGTTAGGGTCCCACTGAAACCTGTGCTATATGCACCGCCAGGTAAATGGACCACGAGACGTGTACACTGTCATGCTTTATACTCGGCGGACTTGGAAAGGTACATAGGTTACAGGTGTACTTGACTTGACGTTCTCTCCCAGGAGACCTATTGCCAAATAGCCATCGGCATCGTCTATACATGGTAAAACCTTTCAGCGACCTTTCTTCCAGAGAAAAATATGAATTTATAAGCGTAACTCCTTATACCTGACATATTTGTCATGGTTCTATTTTTAATTTTTTTTATGGAGTATACATATATAATATAATTTCCGAAAATGTATAATTACTCTCAGTATGAGTTGCAGGTAGATGTTTAGTTCCAGACAATCGTAAATATTTGTTTGGAACGGAACTTTTTGAATAACGTGTCCACTTTACAGTTAAAATTATTTCTCTTGGATATGAAAAACATTGTCATAATATATCTTGTGTTCTTAGTCATTTACAAATAGATGACATCATTATTCATTGTCAGATGGTATATAAATTCAGAAAAATTGAAGTAAATATTGTAATAATTAAACACACGGAAACTTGACGTAATAACATGTTCATTTTCCTAATACATTATTGGTAGAGTTACTTCTTTAAAAATAAAATTTGTAAGTTTACAAAATAAAATATACAGTAGAAATGTTTTGGATAACTATAAATAAATTTCATAATTGTTTAACCTTTAATTAAACATTTTGTTTCATTTTATGCAGTGGATAAACAGCAATTAAAATCACTATTTTAAAAGACCTATTAGGTACTATTGAGAAGCCGGTTTTAATGTAACCAAAGTGGTAATGTTAAAGAAAGGTGGGTAAGGCCACAAGGAGGGTTGTCCGCAGACCATAGGCACTATAAAGACCAGCTAATGGCTCCTAAATACCCTCACCTATCGATCTATGGTGCCCAGACAACCCAACAAATCGCAGTACAATCGATTTATTACTCCTTAATAGACTGGAAGCAAGGATTCCCTGCCCCTAGCATCTCGCTTCGAGGCAGCTATTTATTATCATAGGACCGTCTCAGTTATAGAGGGCTCGACATTAATAACACTCGACTCCACAACACAATACAACAATATATGAGATCCACTTCGACCTCTTGCCCCTTGACAATAAATACCTTATACATCTTAGGCTCTTGAGAACTCCTTGCCCTTCATCAAAGAGTAGCTAGTATCGAGAGAAGACAGTGTATTTTGGTAAGAGGTAACATAAGTAATGAAATGTATTCAGTTTTATTTTCTTGACAAAACATTTCAAGGAGTTGCTATGGGTCGACCAGGGAAGGCCCTAAATAATTGTTTGTTTAGTATAAGTAAATTCTATGTATATTTAAATTTAGAGAGAGAGAGTTCCATATTTCCGTTTTCAAGAAAAGTGAAGTTGAGAAATAAATATTAACACTAAATATTGAACCCCTGACACAAACATTATATGGCAAAACAGGAATATATATATAATATGTAACATCCTCTAAGAAAAGTAATTCTAGAAAAAGGACCTTTTTTTACTTTTTGTTTCAAATTTCCACAAAGGGTAAAATACATTATTTCTTCAATAATTAAAAAAAAAAAAAAAAAAAAAAAAAAAAAATCAATGACATACGAAAAAAGAAGTCAAAATCCAATTAGTAAGGGGAGGAAATGAATTAATTGAAATAATTAATAAGTTAGTGCTGTGTAATCAACTATATATATTTTATAATAACTATATATTTTAACATAAGTAAACACACACTAAGATCTAATAACTACTCCTGTCATAATATGTCATTTCACTCCACATTTCCTTTCCTCTCTCTCTCTCTCCTTCCAGCTTCTCTGATGTAACGACGGTTCCTTGTAAGAACTCTTCCACTGGGCAACTTGATGATGTATTTTCTGTGAAGTCCCACTTCAACTACTTCCCCTACTTTATCCCATCTTTTCATGGTTGGGTTTTGAAGCAACACTTTAGTGCCTATTTTTAATTTGTTTCTATGTATGGGCTCTTACGTCATAACATTGTTTCAGAGACTCATGCCGTCTCACCCTGCTGTCATTTTTTTCCGCGATCTCCTTCCATTTACTTGCAAATGATTTTTCATGTGCTGGTACTAGTGACCTCAAAGACCTTCCAAAGAGCATCTGTGCCGGTGATAGACCATCGACTTTTGGAGTATTTCTCCATTCGAGTAGAAATGCACTGTAATAAGCTTCATCTAACGTCCCATCTTTTGTGTTTTTTTAAGATTAAGTGTTTCGTGGCTTTTACCGCTGCTTCTGTATGGCCGTTGCTCTGAGGGTAATTTGGACTTGATGGTGAATGTGAGACATTCCAGGTTTGAAGGAATCGTTTGAATTCTGACACACTGTATTGAGGCCCATTGTCGGTTCTAATTCTTACAGGTACTCCCGCTAGCTTGGTTTTTAACCTTTGTAATCTAGGATTTTCGGTAACCTTTAAGGTTTTGTCGTTCAATATAGGTATAAGGGGTTTGTGGTCAGTTACTATAGCGCATGACTGTCCCAGTAATTATAACCTGCATTTGATTACCGCCCATACGACTCTTAGTAGCTCCATTTCTATCATGGCGTACCTTGTTTCTGTTTCCCAAAGAAATCTAGACCCACATTGGATCATTTTCCATCCTTGAGTGTCTTTTTAAAGTAATATATATCCCAAACCATTTAATTTGAGGCGTCTGTGAATAGCACTGCTGGTTTTTTGGGGTCGAAGTGCCCAAGTATTGGAGTTTGAGTCAGTAGCTTTATTTGCTTTCTAGTACTCATTGTACTAATACCGACTGCGCCATGTGTGATCAACTATATACTATATATATTTTATAATAACTATATATTTTAACATAAGTAAACACACACTAAGATCTAATAACTACTCCTATCATAATGCGTAATTTCACTTGACACACCACAAGTACAATATTAGGATGAGTTATATTTGTGGGATAACATATGTATTTGTATATGTTTTGTGTATGGGATAAACATATGTAATTTTAACAAAACGTCAAAGTGTATAAATCAGCAAGAAATAACAGTAGAACAAATTATTTATTTATTTCGAAAGGTAAGACAATATTATTACCTCTTGGATTCTCTACCTTGGGCCACACTATATTGTAGATAGCTAGAGTTAATTTTTTTAATTTACCTTTATAATTTTGTATAGTTAAGCACAGAAGTTGTACTTTGTTTATTAAAAAAGTTCTAAAGCCAAAATTTTATTTTGTACGGTCAATATTAATTCGTAGCTTTCGTTTGTGGGTCTGCCGCGAGAATGCAGGAGCTTCATTGTTCCCAGCCCTACCCGAAAAAGATTACACTTGCACTGCATAGTTCTCTACAATATATTTTCCGAATCTATGTCCGCAGCTGCCAATTATGCTTATACTTTATTTTCGGCCTAAGAGTTATGATATTTTATTTTTTTTATAAAATGGAAATGAGAAAAACGTAAAAAAAATCATGTAACGGCTGTAAAAATGGGAGGGGAAAATGCTCTTATATCCTGCCTCTTAATTCTGCTCTTGCTTTCACAACCCTTCATTATAAACTGGAACAATATGTATTACATGGTTATGTGAAATGCTGGTTTTGAAAAATGATAATTTGGTAATTTGTTTAATATCCAGGATCCAAATAGCACTTGTCATTGTTATATTATGCAATATCCAAGATAAAGTTAATATTCACCTTTCAAAATTTCCAGAAAACTTTCCTATAAACTAATTTTATATATACAATCTTTTTCCATTTACATCAAACCTCACTGGAACAAAGAAGATATCAAGCCGAGGATACCACACTACTATAAGAATGTGATCACGACCAACTAGATGCCCATCTTCATTACTTCCTCCTCTTATCATATTTACACTTCCACAGTATTTAAATGGTTCATCCTTTCTATACAGCTTTACTCCATGTAAAAAAAAGCTTTAACAGTCGTACCATCCTTTACTAGAACCAACGCAAGGCTCTTTGAACCCCCCTGTATTATCTTATTAAAGATACTTAGATCTATAGAATTAATTTTAAATTAGAGTTCATCACAAACTGAACCAGAAATAAAAATTTTACTCTTCTACCTATACAGGGTGGGGGTTCTACCCACTATTTGCTACAAAAAAACACTATATATACGATGGGTCAATTCTCCATAGTTTCACCACAATAATTTTTTTGTTATTTTCCAAGGTATAACCATTTTACCCTAAAAAATCGATCGCTGCTCCTAAAATAATGATGATAGAGCGGAAATAGAGGTACCGTCGAAAAGAGGAGGAAATTTAAGTTTAGAAAAAGTCTATTTTAAATGCCCTACAAGGGCTAAACATATATGCTTAATATCTATTTTATTGTATAACTTTTTTAAATTTAAGTTGTACCAGACCAGAGTACTGTATCTTTATTTTTTTTAACTTCAATCCCCTGGATAGAGAGTAGGTGTTTGAGGATGATTGTTAAATTAAACAAGTAAGGCGCGCTTCACGTAAGTACGTGGGGCGATAATCGCCGGTTTCTGTAGATTAATGTTAAAATTATTAAGTGTAATATAATTACAATAATTTTAATGGTAATATTCTTTTTCTACTCTTCAAGACCTTTAAATTGATGTATAACATGTCATAGTTACTAAAAACTTTTTTTAGTCACCCGCCATATTGCCCGCCATTTTAAAAATATTACGTGTGAAATTTTAATAGTTGCACATTCTTTTTCTTCATTTCAAGACCTTCAAATTTATATATAACATATCATGGTGACTAAAAACTTGTTTTTTATTTATCCGCCATCTTGAAACTTTTAAGTGTAAAATTTTAATAATTGCATATTCTTTAACTACACTTCAAGACCTTTAAATTGATGTATAAGATGTCATAGTTACTAAGAACTTTTTTTAGTCGCCCACAATATTGGCCGCAATCTTGAAAATATTACATGTGAAATTTTAATAGTTGCATATTCTTTTTCTTCATTTCAAGACCTTTAAATTGATATATAACATGTCATGGTGACAAAAACTTTTTTTTAGTCGCCCGCCATATTGGCCGCCATCTTGAAAATATTAAGTGTGAAAAATCCAAAATGTGTCCAGTTGTCTCAAATGCCGAGATGCACCTGTGTGCCGAATTTCATGTTCCTAGCTATAGTAGTTTATGAATTGAAACAAGCAACGGACAGACAGACAGAGCCGTTATATAAGGTTTCTTTTTGTACTTCGTACAGAAACCTAAAAGGACAAAATAAAACTTGAATTTTTTCAAAACAAATAGACTGCTAATTGTTGTGGCACTTAGGCTCCTCACATCCTATTACGTACATTATTGATTTTATACATTTAAAAGCCATTATTGTCAAATTTGTTTAATTGTTTCCCCCTTTTGCGAAATAACGGAAGCTATGTGATCGTTCTGAAGAACGAAAAATTTTTAGGTCTCCGATTTCTGAAATTCCAAGTCAGAAATCCAGTTCAGACATCAGGGAACATTTTCGGTTCCGTGTCTGTCTGTCGGTCTGTCGGTTTGTCTGTCAGTCTGTCGGTCGGTCTATCGTCCAATTTTAATGATATTTGGGTGGTTGGTCATGAGTAGCCCATGGTTGGTCCCATATTAGTTTCAACCTTCTGCACTCATTTGTTTCTCTTCCACTTGCGCACAAACATACATTTATTTACATCAATAGTTTCAAAAGTACTTATCTGGTTTGTATGCAACTTTTATAGTTTATCGAAAGTAGCCTGCAGATAGTCCTAGATTAATTTTAACCGTCTGCGCTCTTTAACTTTTGCTTAATTGATACTTTAAATCAAGTAAAAAATCAAAAAACTGTTGACACATTAAAAAAACGGGGAAACCACTGGACCACCACTAGACACGATCCCGCGTACCACAGTTTGGGAACCGCTGTTATAGAGTATTGATATCAAAGATTGTATCCATAAACTTCCGGCTCGTCCGCACAAGTACACCAGATAATTGTTTAGTTCAATTTAAAAACCCACCACTAATCATACTTTCACTTTGCCTTTACGTTTCAAACCCAATGATAATTATTTCCTGTTGCTATTTATTTCTTATTATGTCCTTCCCTTATTTTTTCATTATTTTCTTATATTATTTTGTATTATATAATACGAGTATATGTACATATTGTTTGGTCAAAAAGAACAAGAGGCTAAGGAACTAAAATTACTTGCAAAAAGAAATAATATTCCAACAAAAACACTTGCGTAAAAAATAAGCCAAGTATCGCGTAAAAATTTTTAGATTATAGGTTTAGCCTCTATGATCCAAGTAAGCTCCAAGTAAGCCCCCTGTCCAAGTAAGTTCTACAGGGTATAATTCTGCCGGGGCAAGTAAGATACGTTTGTCTGTCCCCCTCTCTATTCTCTATCCCTCATAAATTCAAATATTTTCTTTCCCAAATCACTCTACACGTCTAAATTTAATAACATGTTTTGACTTGAAATTACGCACCACGAGGATACGAAGTTGTATACGACACTTCATAACATTTATTTTTTTAAAAAATAAAATCTAATATAAACCATATATGGAAAATATAAATTAAATTACAACAAACTGTTTAACCTTTTTGTGCTCCGTACTTACCAAGTCAGAAAATGTTTTTAAATTTAAATGTGTAGAGTGATTTGGGAAAGAAAATGTTTGAGTTTGTGAGGGACAGAGAAGACAGACAAACATCACTTAGTTGTACTGGATAAATTAGAACTAGTGGAACTTACTCGGACTGGGGGAGACTTGGCTAAACCTATAATCTCACAACTTACGAGAGATTTGGCTTATTTTTTTACACAACTGTTTTTGTTGGGATATAATGTTCTTCCTTCTTTTATCTCTTATCAAAAAATATACAGGATATATTTTTATTCAATTTGCACACATTGCATATGATTGTAAATAGTAGAAAGAAAAAAAATCTACTAACTGATTTATAGAGTATTTTTAGGGGAATCCTAACATGTGTTCTACTTAGTTTCCGGTTGGATTGAATTCTTGCAAGATATAGGAAGAATGCAAGAGAGCCGACTACCATTCTACGTCGTATAGGATAGAAAGCACCGGAGCAAGCCAGTGAAAGGAAAGGGAAGCCCTTTGAATGGAAAGCTTTGGACTGGGAGGGAGAGAGACGGTTTCAAACATTGTTTGCGCATATCCCAGGCAACCCTGGCTCCGCTCAGAACTAAACATTATTAATGATAGTATTGACATCGCAATGCCCACGTGACACCGCGTGTTTCAATGGGCTGTTCCCATGGTACCAAACATATAAAATTCCCAGGACTAAAGCCAGCTTTAAAATATATTTATTTTTAAAAATCGTATGTGTGAGTATATAATTATATACGCATACACATCACCTACGTTCAACAAATAAATTTATTTTAAGATATAAAAATAAAATGTTTAATATTATTTTCCATCATATAATAAATAAATTAAAATGCTTTAAAGTACGATTCTTCATTTATCCCCTTAATTTAGGTGTTAGACATGTATGAATATAATTTAAATAATTTATTCACCAACCAGTTGAACGAATGTATTTGGTGTTGGTATAAATTCATTACCTAATTTATCGTAAAGGGAACAACCGTCGATAGTACACAATGGAATGCCAGATTCAATATAAACAATATCTTCGCCCTTAGAATTCACAAGAATATTTCCAAACCTATCAGTTAATGGTTTTCCAATATGATCAAAGAGTATTACTGGGCTATCGTCAATTTGTTTTATCCTCTTCTTTTTAGATTGGTTAAACTCCGGGTTAAACTTAGGACTTCCCAGTTGATTTCCTGAAGAGTCGAAAAGAGCTCCACCTTCAGAATCTTGAAAAGGTCTTCCAAACATGTCAAACACTATCAAGCAAAGATCACTTGCAAACTTGAGAGGTACTCCTAAATAGTCAGTGAGAGGTTGGCCAGTATTATTAAACAATCTAAAAGGGGTTCCAGACATCGTAAACAAAGAGCAGTCTTGTTTGCTACCTAATGGTATTCCCTTGTCGTCGTAAACAGTATTTCCCGACGAATCTTTGATAGATTCAAGTCCTAAATTATTAAAAATAATAAGATTTTTCCCATTATTACTTACAAGAGGTAATCCGTTTTCGTCATTTAATGGCCACCCCTTGGAGTTGTATATCCTCAAAGGTTTTTCCTTCAAGTCGAGAAGAAGACATAGTTGATCAGAATGAGGTTGCTTTCTTGGGCAAAATTTGCAATCATTTGATCGAATCCCGCATGCATCGTATACAAAATGATTATTGAAATCGATCAGAGGTCTACCTATTTCATCTCGACCTAGAAGACAAAATCCTTTATTATGATATAAAGCCTTCCCTCTGATATCAGTGAGGGGTAGCCCACATTGAGTGAAAAGTCTTAAAGGATTTCCATTTTTGTCTCTCCAATACCCGTTCACATTCGTGAGTGGCATGCCGTCCTTATCATACACGTCACGGCCTCTATAGTCAGAAAAAAGTTGGCCACTGCTGTCGAATTTTAGAACTAATTCTTTTTCTGATGTTTCAAGCACAGCTCCGTATCTATCAAGTAGAGGAAAAGATTCACGATCAAAAATTTTGTAACGTCCATTAAACAATATAAAGTTTTCCGAAGATAGTTGCCGTTGATTAAAATTTGTGTGTGAGTCTTTAGGTTTATTATTTTTTCTTACCTCGTGCACTGAGGTACTTAATGCTTTACTTTCTACTTTTAAAACTGATTCGTTATGACAAAAGGTACGCTTATCTGGTTTAAATGCGCACCCCACCCTTTCATACACTGCGTGTCCAGAGGTGTCAGTTATGTGGCTGGTTTCTAAATCGACATGAATAAGTGACTTGCCATAATTATTAGCGAGCAGTTCTCCGTTTGGATCGGTTAGAGGAAATCCACTTCTACTGAAAAGTTGTTTTGTATTCTTTATCAGACTGTAATGTTTTGATTGCGTTCTAGATATTTTCTTAGGGCTTTTGCTAGGGTTAAATTTTATACTGAATGTCATCGGACAACCGTTGCAATCATATATGGGTCCACCTAACCAATCTCCAATTATTCTTCCGATTTTATCGATTTTAATTGTATATTCACCATTTATTAATCTGAGAGGGACTCCTTTACTGTTTGTTAGAGGATGTCCTTTATGGTCAAATAGCCGACACACTTTGCCTTTGGGACCCAACAAAGGTTCGTCAAACGATTTTAATAGAGGTAAACCACTTTCAGTAAATAATGGACCTCCTTGAGAATCACAAACAGGTATATTGTTTGAGTTTCTTTTAATCATAAATTTTCTTGACGCTTTCGTTAAATGAAATCCTCTATGATCGGTCACCGGCATTCCTGAACCATCGTATAACTTTATTCCATTTTTTAATGCATCAGTTTCCCTCGGGAAATCGTCATTTAATTCAAACGCCTCATAGGGAGTGCAATTACATTCCGTTAGGGGTACACCAAACTCATCGTATATTGGGAGCCCTTGAAAATCGCATGTTGGGCTTCCTCGAAATCCAAATCTTAACATTATGCAGCCATCAGCGTGTTTTAAAGGTTCACCAAGCCAGTTTGTTAGTGGTTTTCCTTGGAAATTATAAAATCTAGCCGGCTTTCCAGAATCATTACATATGCTTCTCAAAAAGCTTGGGTTGTAATTGCTGACTGATAGCTGAATGACATCAAATTCATCTTTTGAAATTATTCCTTTTCTCTTATCGTATTTAAACAGAGGAGAACCCTCGGAATCAATAAGAGGAATTCCAGAGTTATTTGTCAGTGGAAAGCCAGTTTGATCAAAAAGTATGGTTGCATTTCCGTTTTCGTCAACGACTGGTGGCAGCTGTTTCCAGTGAGAACATTTCTTCGTAGGATCGTAATTGAAATGAGAAGAGTTACGCCATTTACAATCATAAATATCTGAACCGTAGGACGTTTTAACAGGATTGTTTTGATTATCTGTAATTACTAATGATTCTCCCATTATATCCAAGAGAGGAAAACCTTCAATACTAGTCAAAGGTCTCTTAAATGTATCGAATATTTGTAGGGGTAGACCTGAGGAATTGTCATAAAATCTTTCCGTGTTCTTAAGGTTAAAATAACTTGGAGATTCTATGATTAAACGTCCGTCCAAATCACACACAGGTTCTCCTTTCGAGTCAAATGTCAGAAGATACTTACCCGATGAGTTTACAAGGGGTCTGCCTTGATTGTCGGTGAGAGGAAAACCAAATAAATCGAAAATAACACGTGGCTGACCAGTCTTCTGAACTAGAGGTCCAATGGAAGGATCAGCATTGGTTCCCTCTTCCGGATCAAACTGAGGATGTGAAGGTAACCGCCCCCAACAATCTCGTAATGGAAACCCGCAAACATCTTCAAGACGAGATTTTACTTTATTAAAAACCAAAAGCACTCTTCCTGTTATACTTTGTAATGGATCCCCATCAAAATCCGTCACTGGCTTGCCATCTTTAGTATACAGTCGCAAAGGTTTTCCATTTCTTCCTATAAGATATCGGTTCTTGTCAGTAAATGTAATGTCGTCATCAGTATTTTTAGTGAATGTTTTAGGTCCACTGATGTATGTGCTTGTCCCCATTTCATGTTTATCTTCTTATCACAATCTGCATCTGACTTCATCTATAAAGCTTCAGTCGTTTTAAGGGCACTATGATGCTTTAAGGACCGATAAATTTGACACATAAATTTATTATTAATAAACATTGACAACTAAACATTGAAACCATGAATTTGTAGTAGAATGTTTAGAATGTGACAAAGTTCCTACGATTCTCGGGAGCCAAAAACTTTTGATAACCCTGAATGTCATAAAGCTACAACTACATAGTTATCTATTTGTCTCATGACTTATAGCTTACATTGAGACTAGTTGAAATTGTGTAAAGGCAAGGATTAAGATGAATATAAGTCATGCACTGTGGTATTATATGCGGTAATATAACGATAACGTGTGTAATAAGTTTATATTATGAACACATTATATAGAATTATATTTACATATCCATAATTTATTGTTATTATTATTATTATTTATAATACCATTGCAACAAAGTATGGTTAGAATTGTAAGGATATATTTTTTGCACACCTTGACATAGGTGTGTAAGTGCAAGCACATACACAAATATTGTATGTTAAGAAAGAAAACAAGTATGTTAATAAAATTTCCGTTTGTTTCAAAATATTAAATTTACAAGAGACTCAAACATGTGCAGCTATACAGGGTGTCCCAGCTAATATGGAACAGTGAAATATCTCCGGAACCATAATAGATAGAAAGATGCGGTTTTCAGGGTTCAATAATGGCTATAAATGTGCTTCCATAAAGAATGCTGAACATTTTATGTGTTCAGTTTACATAAAAATATAAAAGTGAATAGGAATCCATATTATTTAGACTAGATTTGGATTCTTTGGCTAAAAATAAGAATTATTTACTCCTGGAAATTTTTCCCTCCAAGCATTAGTTTGCCGTCTGGAGAACACTGAACCTGCTAAAATTGAAACTTTAAGTCCATTTTACAGCTTATCTAATGGATTTAGGAAAATAATTAAAATAAAATAGGTCTTATTCTTTGCCGTAAAATTCAAATCCATTTTTAAAAATATGCATTATTGGTAATTTTCTTCACGTTTTGAGCCCCGCTGATTTTTTTTGTAAAAAGCAGTGACCAATAAGGTATGTATTTTAGACTGGATTTGGATCCAATTAATTAACTTTAAATCCATTAGTTTAGCTGTAAAATGGACATAATTATCACCAACGTCCTATAATAAAATCTACATTGTATTATGTAGGTATCAGCTAGTAAAATTATTTTAAAGGTAATTTAAATTTATTTAAAATAATCAAAAATTCTGTTACATCTGATCATAAAAATATAAAATGATCAAATACAATTACTAACCTAATTAATTATCAAAGTACGGTACTCGAAAAGGCATTAATCAATCTGTTTTCAAATAAAACAACTCTCTTCTGACGTTAGATTTGAACTAAGTAAAATATTTTTATTATCAATATTCTAATGTTTTCAGTAAGCCAAATGCTTTTAGCAGAATGGATTCCTACGATTAAATTTACCCATTTTCAGATGTAGACTTTAAATAAAAATATCTAGATTGTTAGGGAAATTTAATAAATCACAGTGAAGTACATGCGTCCAAGTAAATTTTAGGATTTCGTAGATGATTAAGCACACCCGTTACATAATTAGCCTTCGCGGGTCAAAATATTTTTTATCGGTAATAACGACAAGGTAAATTACATTTTTTTAGGAAATTTTCATCGCCCCACCATAAGGTATTGGCATGAATTATTTCAAAATTTTAGGACCAGCCATTATATTATAGTGGTGGGGGGGGGATTTTTTTGGGGTATATTTTAACACATAAAACCAATAAAGAATGCATAATTAAAAAAAAGCATAGGTATATATATATACATGTAATGTAACCTACTTCTCAGTAGCTTTTATTTTATACCCCACTCAAACTTTTTAAAAAAATACAATTTTGAGTGGGGTATAAAATTAAAGCTACTGAAAAGTAGGTTAAAAATATATATATATATATCCTGTGCTCCCACAAACTTGGCAATTTTTAAAAATTGGGTATTCCCTCCAGGAATTTTTATCGCCCCACAATAAGGTATTAGCATGAATTCTTTCACAATTTTAGGACCAGCCGTTATATAGAGGTTGAGGGGGGGGGGGATTATTTGGGTGTATTTTAACTCATAAAACCAATAATGAATGCAAAATTTATAGAAGCATATGCAAATATACAGTGTGTCCCCGGATCGACGCATGGATAGGTGAAAAAGACGAAACTTTTTTTAATTAAAATTTCATCTTCAGGGGTTCAGCCCTGCTTGGATAGAAACTAATTTATGTCATACTTTAAGTTTCGAAAAATCAAGTATGTCTTGGAAATCTACAAAAAAAATATTTTTCCCACTAGTAAAGTGCTTCTTCTCTAGGAGATACGACAAAATGTTATTAGAAAAAGTTGTTCAGAAAAAAAACTGAGTAAGAATACAAAATTTGAAAAAGCTCCGCCTACTTTGATATATTGCATCATTTACCACTCCATATTATGCCTATTGTGCGGATAAAAAAAAGTAAAAAATAATCATTTTAATGGTGTTTTCTGTGCTATAAAATAGGTTTCAAATTTCGAAAATACCACTATGCATATTATTATGTCAGTACAAAATTTAATTTAATTGTGAATTATTTGAGTTTTGTTATTGCTATCATTCTTATTTCTTATAATAAATATTTAATTTTCCTATCAGACGAATGAAAGTAAACTAAAACTTTTTTGCAACTTGCATAATTTATCAATTTTGTAAGAACTTTTCCTCACGAAATGTTTTAATGTCTTCAACAATTAAAAAAAATGGTAAATAATGCAATATATCAAAGTAGGCGGAGCGTTTTTAAATTTTGTAGTCTTGCTCAGTTTTTCTTTCTGAACAACTTTTTCTAATAATATTTTGTCGTATCTCCTAGAGAAGAAGCACTTTACTAGTGGGAAAAATAACTTTTCTGTAAATTTCCAAGACATAATTGATTTTTCGAAACTTAAATTATGATATAAATTAGTTTCTATCCAAGCAGGGCTGAACCCCAGAAGATGAAATTTAATTCTAAAAATTTTAGTCCTTTTCACCTATTCATGAGTCGCGTCGATCCGGGGACACACTGTATATTATTTGTAACCTACTCCTCAGCAGCTTTCATTTGATACCCCTCTCGAAAATTAAAAATAATATATACATTTTTGAGTGCACCACATTTTTGCGAATTGCTCATGTGCATATTTTGAATATGCAGACGGACACATCACCCACGGAATACTAAAGGTGCCGTGTAACATCTAGAAAAATGTTCATAGTTTTGTGTAATTGGCACTAAAATAATACCAGCCCATAAAAACCAAGTTTTCATTATAAATCCTTTATATTTTTGAGTTTTGGTTGTGAGGGGAAGTATTGGTAATAATTCATTTTAATTATAAATAATTATTTAAAAATTAAATAATTATTAAAATTAATTAATTAATTAATTTGTTAGAATGTTTATGTATTGGTAAAGAGTCGATATGCCAAGTTTCTGCTCGCTTGGATGACGATGGATGCTCGATGGAAGAAGGTTAACTCGCCCTCCAAAATTTTATATACCCTCAAATTAATTTATTAAATTTTATTTTTATTACTTTTTTAAATTTCATTATTCCATTCATATTCAACAAGAAATTAATTAAATTTAAAAATTAATTAATTAATTAATTTGTTAAAATATTTTTGTATTAGTAGAGAGTCTGTGTGCCAAGTTTCAGCTCGATTGGACGACTGGAAGAGGATTAACTAGCCCTACAAAGATTTTATATACCTACCAAATAATTAATTAATTAAATAAATTTTTATTTTATTTTTATTACTTAATTTTTTTAATATTTAATTAATCCATTCATTTTTAAAAAGATAATTAATTAAAATGTTTTTGTCTTGGTAGAGAGTCTATGTGCCAAGTTTCAGCTCGATTGGATAACTGGAAGTGGGTTATCTAGCCTTCCAAAGATTTTGATGTCAGGCACCCAGGCACCCATGCCCCCAGGCACCCAGGCACCCAGGCCCAGGCACATAAGTGAAGTTATAAGCTAAATATATAGGATTTAAAAAAAGTTAAATTGTGGCCGAGGGTACCAAAGATAACAGAGGATCGTGCTGAAGAACAATAGTAATTTATGTCATTAGGCAGCAAAAATGCTGCCTGAATGAATGGAATTTTGCTGACAAGTTTTTTAAGTTTTAGTTCCGAGCCGAAGGCGAGGATAGGCTAAACAAATTTACTGCTGAGGCGAAGCCGAGTAAGGAAAATTACATTTTGACTGACGAGGCGAAGCCAATATTTTATCTATTAACGGCAGAAAAATTATACTCAAGATTTTAGTACCTGATTTAGAGGGCAATAAAATTTCCTTGTATGATGTTGCAATATTTGCAATTTCGGGTGGCGTGTTATCAAACAAGTCTTCAACGTCTTGCACAACATTATCATCCATATTTTTATTTAAACTTCAAAAACCTAATTAACAAATTTATCAAAATAATAACAGAAAACTATTAAATTATTATTATCTTTTTTCCATAGATAAAAGATTTAAAGCAATGAAAGTTGTATAATCGAATTGATGACTCGAAAATTTGAGTAAGTAATGACTCGAAAGTTAAAACAAAACAAAGACAAAACAATCAGTGTTGCCACAATTTTATTAACAGCTGTTTTTTATCTCAATTTATAGCGATTTTTTAAAAAATAATCATTAATAAATAATTTAAAATAATAATATTTTTTTAAAATAATATTCGTTTTATTATTATAATTTTTAAAGGTATTTTCAAAAAACATATAAATATTTAGCAAAATATTACGCTTAAATATACAAAAGTGAACAATGTGGGAGAGTTCATAACCTGCATGAGATGTATTGTAACTTTTTCTTAAAATTTGGCAGCCTGTTTGTTATTTTGCTGACACTTTGAACTTTTGCTGACACCTTGATATTTTGCTGCGTGTTTTTTTGACATGTTACAAAAGAATCAAGAAAAATGACATTTTGCAGATTGAAAATAGTACAACAATGCCTAATTTTGCTGCCGTGAGTAGATAAAAAATGTTTTTATCTCTGATTTCAAAGATTCCAAGACAGAGCTCCGTTGCAGACATCAGGGATTATTTTTGGTTCCGTGTTTGTTTGGCGGTTTGTCATTCTGTCGTTCAATTTTTGCGAATTAATGTATCTTAAAAAATACACGCCCGCTTTTAATGAAATTTGAATGGTATATAGGTCATAATTAGCCCATTTTTGGTCCATATAAATTTCACCCTTAAGCGCCTATTGGCTATTTTTTACTTTCTCATATAAAAAGAGAAACTATAGAGATGGCGCAAAGATTCATTTTGAAATTTTGATGGATCTACACGTTTTGTTGTGGTCCCCTGATTTCAAAAAAGTGGTATTTGAGAAGGGTCCATCTGTCGTTTGTCCAGACGCGTGGGGCTTACACACTATTAGGCCGATTTTGACGAAATATGGCATACATGTACAAAAAATAACACCCCGAAACGAAATCGAGAAATGAATTTAAGATCCAAATTTGTGGGCTCTTTCCCCCCCCCAAAAAAAATATATTTATATTTATTTTATAAAAACAAATAGTTATTTTTATTAATGACTATGAAATTTTGTTGCTGGATTAAATTTGCTAAATCATCAATTGAAGGATGGTATCTCGTGGTAACGGTACTTCTTTAGATTGTTACTCCCCCTATGTGTTTTTAGAATATAAATTACTTAAACTAAAAATAACTATTAAGTCAAAGTGATGATCAAAGTGGACAAAGGAATATCACACTTCTGTTTTTATAAGGGGAGTAACAGTCTAAAGAAAAACATTCAGTGAACCTTCTTTAGATAGTTACTCTCCTCTGTTTTCTTTATAAGGGGAGTAACAATCTAAAGAAGAACTTCATCAGGCAGTTTCTGACGGTTTCTTTCATCGGTTTTAATATTATTTAACGTTAAGAATAAGGTATCACAAAAGTACGCGGAGGGAAGAATTGTGAGTAATATTTTGCATGTCCCCCAAAATGTCTTGGGGTGTCACCATTGACTCGTGTGTACACCCTCTCACTAACGTGAGAGGGTGTAGTGCTAACGCGATGATGAATTACATATCACAATATTTGTGAAAATTATCCCTATAGGTGGCTAAAAAAAAAAACTTGGAACACAGTGATATTTGTTAAACCCGCAACTCTCTACTGTTTCGCGTATTAGCCTACACACTATATTTAGGAAATTACATATAAAAAACTAACCTAATAAGTATTTTCATATGAATTGCCCTAGATTTTATTATTAATATCATATAAATATTTTTAGGCATTTAACAAATTATTTTTGATATACTTATATTTTTAGATAGTTTTTGGTTTGTTTAATTTGATAAATAATTCACACATCGTTTTACTTTTAACTTGGCAGTTGAACATTTTAATCTGGAGAATGTCAAAAACTTATATAATAAGATTATAGATTTTATTATTATATAAAGACTTTTATTATTATATAAATAAGAAATAGGCATATAATAAAAATAATGTAGGAACAGATATAATAAGCACAGATATAAAAAACATGGACATAATACACAGATAAAATAAAACACTGATAAAAAACGTAGATTAAACACAGATTATAATAAAAATAATGCAGGAACAAATGAACAGATACAAAAATATTATAATAAAACAATTTTAACATAAAAACAGAAAGGAAACAAGATGGGGACAAAGTGAAGGTTTCATACAGGTTTTAAAGCTGTGCCGCAAAAAAGATGGTTTGGAACCAACTTTCTGCGGCGCCGCAAAAGAGTTGCCATAGATAAATCCCTTCGGACCTCCGCAATCACGTATCCGCTAGCTATGAACCCACTTTAAGGCAAAAATACATATTAAAATTGGTAGGGGAGTTAAACAAGGTGGCATCATATCTCCTAAATTATTTATTGCACTACTTAATTGACGAATGCTACATGGAAGAATTTGGCATAAAAATATGTGGAGTGAGGCTGTACTACTTAGCTTTTGCAGACGACACAGTACTGATAAGCCATTCAATTGAAAACATAATGATTATTTTCCAGAAACTGCAAACACAAAGTACAAATGTAGGTTTACAAATAAATCACGATAAATGTAAATACATGTCAATTAATATTGATAATGATTCACTCCCAAAATCGAGCATACAAAAAGTTGAAGACTTCATATACTTAGGACATCGAATTAGCACTGCGGGCCAAAACAGCGAATTAAAAAGAAGAATCACTCTAGGCTGGAAAGCAATTATAAAAAACAAACATTTTTTTTAGAAGTCCAACGCCAATTGACCTAAAAAGAAAACTACAGATGTCAAATGTCTTACCAGTCCTTAGTTATGGATGTGAAACTTGGATTTCAACAGCAGAACAAGACAAAAGTTTAGAGTGTCTGTGCGTGCCATGAAGAGATACATTTTGGGTATCACAAGGAAGGACAGGAAAACGAACGAGTGGATCCAAAAGCCCGGATTCAAAGGCTTCATATAACAAAATGGAAATAGAGTAGATATGTAATTAGGAGACGTGATCCAAATTGGGCGCGCATCATGATTGACTGGGCCAAGAGATAAGATGAGAGGCCGGGGAAGACCTCGGTTAAACTGGGACTAAGAGATGAAAATTACGTGTGGTGATGCTTCATGGCCTAGGTTAAGGATAGCTATGATAAGAAGCGAATAGAAGAGGCTATAGGAACCGCTCATTATGAAGTCTGGATGCAGGAGGACTTATCAGTAGATGATATTTTTCGCAGCTACCGAAAAAAAGTTACTATGATCAGTGGCGCACCCAGGGGGGGGGGCACGGGGGCACGTGCCCCCCCCCCCCAGAGCCAGACATAAAATTTAAGTATGCAATTCCGCAGCACGTGTTATAGTAATAGTGTGGTGGTAGTAAAAAAAAAAAAAATAAATAAGTAATTATATACCTAGTTTAGCCCGACATTTTTTTTTGGCATATAAAAAGACGTGCCCCCCCCCCCCCCCCCCCAAAAAAAAAAAAAAAAAAAAAAAAAAAAAAACCAAAGACGTAAAATTTAAGTATGCAATTTCACAGCACATGTTAAAGTAATTGTGAAAAAAATAAAAAATAAGTAATAATCTACCTAGTTTTGCCCGACATTTTTTTTTTTTTTTTGGTGTTTAAAAAGAATAGAAGTAAGTTAAGTTATCAACCCGTTTAGGTTAAGGATCTATAAAATAGGGTTGGAGCTCCTGGGTAAAAAAGTGTCGTCTATTGAAGTTGGAAAAATCTGCATAAAATTATGACTGCGCATGGTAAGAACTTTTTAGTGGGACGAATTTCTTTCCGACTATTATCCATTGTTTATTTTGAATGAAAGGTTACAATATATCATTTTTGAATCCAGTTTTTAATTAAATTTTTCTTGTTTTAAGGGTTTTTACTTTAATCTAAAGTTCTACTTTAATATATTAATTAAATTTAATTAAAATAGTTAGTAGCAATCATTAGAATAGTTTTTAATTATCGAATAATTAATATTAATGAATTTGAAAACGGGTTCAATTGTAGAATAAGATTTTAAATATTGCAGATACCCGACCTTTCGCAAGGAAGACTATTTTTTGTACTTATTGACTGGACTATTATATAGCCTACTATGTTTATTTTTCAAAACATTTGGCGTGCGTATTTCTTTTTTTTATTTATTTTTTTTTGTTAATTTACATAACTAAAATATTTTTAAAATGTACCAATTTATTTTTCTGGCTACTAAAATAAAACATTAATCTATTATATAACGAACAACTTTTAATAATAAAATATTATTATTATGTATATAATTTTGTTTAAATAAAATACCCCGGTCTTCATGTCCCGTTCATAAAAAAACTTAAATTTATTTGTATATAATAACATTTTAGATGCTCTTAGAATAGGCTAAAAAGGCGTTTTCAAGTAACGTACACTATAAAAATTTTCCCGGGGGAGGACCCCCGGACCCCCCTAGAGAACCCAGCCACCCTTCAAAATTAGTTAGATCCGCCCTTGATATAAAGTAATTTAAGATCAGAGAAAACCAGACTGGTTAATTGTCTGCGTTTATACTAAGCCCACATTACATCAACTCCCCCCCCCCTTATTTTTTTAATCTGTGCCCCTCCCAAAAATAAATCCTGGGTGCGCCACTGACTATGATAATAGATGATTATACGATTACAAAGAGTGTATTGTTGTTTTTTCAATATAAGTCTGGATTATCGCTATGTAATAGTTTAATAGAGGCAGCTTATTTTTTTAATATTTTTTTACATTTTCATATTTAGGCTATGGAACATAACTCAAAAAGCGTTACGATGTTGCGTGGGATGTAAGGATATATTAATGTTTCTTGACGATAGTTTAAAAACCTTCAAATTAAAAATAACACTCCGTAGAGGAGCACAGGTATCCAACTTGTTCACTAATAAACATAATATTAATTAAATAATCAACTAAAAATAAAGAATCACTTATTTACCTGCCAATATTATAAACCCAAATTTGACAAAGATCATAAATGGCCTCTCTGCTCTCCATAGTTTTAAAAATAAAACAAGCAAATATATTTATATATATATAAATTTATATATATATAATTTATATATATATATAATTTATATATATTGGTAAATTTACTCAAGATCAGAGCATTTATCTTAAACAGAAATTTATATCTTTTTTAGTGCCTACTCTTGGTTTTATTTGTTGGTTTCTTTATTTAGGAGGTTAATAATACTGTTTAAAGAAAAGTAAGTTTTGTATTTTGTTTTATCTTTACTTTTATTGTGATCTAATGGACTATAAATGTATGCATATTTATTCAACTGTTCCTCTCGTTTAAAGCTTGCAAATAAAAATTAATTAATTTTTGGGAAAAATAAGATATATTTTTAATTTCCTTTTATCATATTTGTTATTATAGTCAGGGTGCCCATAGGCAAAAAAGTAACTTATACATACTCTTTCCAAACCTATTTGTATGGCTTGTTTAGGCCAAATCTGACACCGTTTTCCTCTGTGACTTTTTTTAGTTTTGGGGCGTTTTTTTTTTTTTTTGAACCCTAAAATTTTGACGCGACAGACTAGAAAATCGGAAAAAGTTCTGCGTCAGACATTAAAATATTTATTTATAGGGTTCAAAAAATGTATCTTGAGA
The DNA here is from genome assembly GCA_951217055.1 of Gerris lacustris. Classification (NCBI taxonomy): domain Eukaryota; kingdom Metazoa; phylum Arthropoda; class Insecta; order Hemiptera; family Gerridae; genus Gerris; species Gerris lacustris. The sequence continues at coordinate 64,709,332 of OX578277.1, read as the reverse complement.
AAATCAGCCAGTTATTAATTAATGATATTAATTAATAATAATGGATATTAATTAATATGAACTGATATTAATTAATGATTAATAACCAGCTGAGTTTCTCAAGATACATTATTTGAACCCTATAAATCAACATTTTAATATTGTCTGACGCAGAACTTTTCCCGATTTTCAAGTCTGACGCGTTAAAATTTTAGGGTTCAAATAAAAAAAAACGCCCCAAAACTAAAAAAAGTCACAGAGGAAAACGGTGTCAGACTTTGCCTAAACAAGCCATACAAAAAGGTTTGGAAAGAGTATGTGTAAGTTACTTTTTTGCCTATGGGCACCCTGACTATTACAGGTTATTATTCTTTTTTTTCTTTCCTTGGTAGATGTAATAATAATGGTGTCTTCGACTATATAGGAAAAAGCAGATAAGTTTTGTGTTGTTTTTAAAGAGCATAAAAGTAGGGATATTATTATGAGGTTTGTTATTGTTTTTTAGACATTTGTGATGGCAGCTGTGTTTAATCTATCGAATCAATCTAATGTGGAAATGAATGAAACGTTTAAAATGATGATGTTTTTGTTATATCATGAAAATATTCAATTGACATTTCCATTTCCTAAAATAATGTCTACTTGAAGTGTAATGCGATAACATGTCTATTTACTTAAAGAAATAGGGCTCTACATTATGTGGTAACAAAAATTATTAGATAAATGTACCTTCTCATTCCACACTTTGTGGTGAGCCACTAACCTTGACTTCCTCACGGCGGATGACTTCAAATGCTTACCTGAAACAGAAATAAAATGTCAACGTTGAGTTTTGGTCTTGGGGCTTGAGAAATATGTAACTCTTTAGGTAATTTTTTTAATAATTTTTTATAGTATTAATTAAAACTCTCTTATAAATCAGTGAACGAAAAACTATTGAAATTGTACTTCGTTAGAGTGTTAGTTATGTGATTATAGAATTCAATGACTTCTTTGAATTGAATTTTCTCTGAAAGTGAAAATTCTCTGATTTTTAAAAAGTTAATACATTAAGGGACTACTGATAATCAACATTCCAAGATATACTATCTAGTAGTTCTGGGACCTGTGTAACCCACTCCTAATCAGTCAAGTAAAGCAGCATCGGGCATGGTCAGTAGATGAATGAGTGTGAGTGAGTGTTCCTGACCATATAGTATACAGCTTTGGGTTCAACTCCCAGATCAGGCCCCCCGCTCAATGTTCACCAAGCATTGGCTAAACTCTAAACAAATAGAAAGCTGTTGGAAAGAGTAGTACCAACAAGTTTCGGCCTGGAAACCATATGATCTGCACTCTCCGTTCGATATATAATCGAGATATGGATATGACACATGGTTAAAGACCAAAGACCGCATAAAAATGTGAAGAGTTTGGTTGCTAACCCGGGCTTGTTCAGTGGTCGTTAACCATTCAAAAACCCGATATCCGTAAAATCCCGACATCCGACACCTAAGCGATATCCGTCTTCGGGTGTAAAAATACCCCGGAAAAAATCATAGACCTCTGATCGCTCTCGACTTATGTGCTAAATAGTTTACTATGAGTTAACTAGTAGTTCTGTGAACAGTAGACCTCACTTCCAAGAAAATTAATTGTAACAGAAAATAACAGCCATACTCCTATACATCGATTAAATGACTTGAAGGAACATCTATCCAAATTTCAAGATAAAAAATTATATATTGATTTTTACTTTCTCATATTACTTAGTATAAAAATAAGAAGTATTGTGGTGGCTCAGAAATTCGATTTTGTTATTTTATGGATTTACATGTTTTGAGGTCCTGAGCTCAAAAAAGTTGTTTATAAAAAATGTCTGTCCGCATCTTCTGTTGTCTGTAAACAGTACTGTGACGCGTGGAGCCGAAACTACTGGGGTGACTTTAATGATATTTGGCTTACAGGATCAAAACAATCAGGACCAACAATGAGCTACTTATGACCTACCACACAAATGCCATTAAAATCAGACGTGCAGTTTATAAGATATGTTGTTTCGCAAAAATTGAGCGACAGACAGACACGGAATCAAAAATGATCACTGATGTCTAAAACATATTTCTGTCTTGGAATTTTTGAAATCGGAGCCATAAAATATTTTCGTTCTTCAGAACGATCACAATGGCTTCCGTTACCTTGGGTAAGCTCGGAAGCAATTCTAAAATGGAGTCTATTTAAATACGAATCTAACCATATAAAAAAATCGGTCCGAGAATACTCAGAAAAACTTTCTCATATACGAGTTTATAATTACTTAGCCCAGTGTTTTCCATTTATTTGTTTTCGTATGTAGATTTAATTATTATTGAACATTTCACCAAAAAATATCATAAAAATAACTTCTCCAGGACGCGGAATCGAACCCGGGCTCTCTCTGTCCGCGGTTTTAGCTATTTTCTCAGGAACTAGTTTTTTCCCGGGAAAACGGCTTATATCGTTAGATTTGTATTTAAATGGACTACATTTTAGAATTTTTTTATTCAAAATCGTCGAAACTGTTTTCGAGAAATAATTTTTTTCACGTTTTTTCAGAGTTTTTGGGGGGTAGCGCCCCCAAATTTGGAGCTAAAATTAATTTCTCGATTTCGCCTCGGGGTATGATTTCTCTGAACATTTAAGCTAAATTTTGTCTAAATCTGCCCGGTATTTAGGCACCAGGCGTCTGCACAGACAGACGCCGAGACAACTCAGAAAAACTTCAAATCGGTAAACGACAGATCAATTTATTTGTCATTAGAAAATTCGAAGTTGGGTATCATTTTAAAGGTATTGAAATTTGGCTTACAAAAATATATCGTGTGTCCAAAATAGCAGCCATTTTACCCGCCAAAAAATTAAAACAACGCAAAAAAAAAAAAAATGTCCCTCCCCGCTACCCCATTTGGACAGGTCCTAAAAATAAGGCAAAAATACAAAAATATGCATCTCAGTGGTCCAATGATATTTTCGGGAGTTGATATAAAGAAGTTTAATTTTAAAAATTTTAGGGGTTCATAATTCGGGAGCCCCAACATTTTTTGACATTTGATAATTTGAAGTTGGGTATCATTTTAAAGGAATTGATATTTCGTCAACAAAAATATATCTTGTTTTTAAAATGGCAGCCATTTTACTTTCAACAAAATTACAACAATACGCAAAAAAAAAATGTCCCCTCCCTCCCCCCCCCCCCCCCCCCCCCCCGCTCAACCCAATTAGGACAGGTCCTAAAAATAAGACTTGGATACCAAAATATGCATTTCTGTAATGCAATAAGATTTCTGGGAGTTGAATGTAAATTACATTCAACGAAATATGCATCTTGTCTGTCTGTCTGTCTGTCTGTCAGTAACGTTTACGCGTGTGACGATAACTTGAGTAAAAGTTGACTGATTTAGTTGAAATTTGATATACATGATCCTCTAACAAATACTCAGGCTAAGTTCGTTGGACAGCGTGATCCGTCCAAGAGTTCGCGCGCAATGCTCGCGTAAACGTGAGGTTCAAATTTAAAATTGAAATTTCAGGACAGGAAAAAATTCTATCATCACCTATTCGATGAGACGAACATTTCTTACAAATAACATTTTTTAGTAAAACCAACAACGACACTGCTATGAATTAATAAAGATCGCTAAAACTATTAAAGCGGGCCTAAACGTTTAAAATAGAGAAACAACCTTTTTACCGATATCTTACGTTTTAACGTAACGATTTTAATAAAAATTCGTATACATCGTCTAAAGTGCAATTGAAACAAGTATGTAAAATTTTAACTTGATACAAGCAGTAGTATTTGAGTAATGAAGTGATTTATAATATTAGTTTAAAAGCTATGACGGGTGGTTAAGATTCTTATAGTCGTATTGTGTGTAGGTTTGTTAGGAAGTAAAGCTTTGTATCGAGTACCCCCACTCTACCTCACAAAAAAAATGTAAATCTTGTTATAGTTGTCCAGTTACAATAGCTGCGGCATGGCTGCACTGGTTTGGTTAGCATTGCTTTGATAAAATTGAATGCAGAAACTGAGCTGCCGTTTTAAAAATGAGGTTTTGCAACAAAACTCAGTGTGGTTCTGCATATTTGATTCTTAAATAAACAATTAATGACTATTTATTTAAATTAAATTAGAGATAGTAGTTCAGACAATATCTCATAGGAAGCGCTACAAATACTCTCTGTCCAATCATAATGTGAACTATTTTACATTAAGAGTGGATTTATACAGCAAGTTTTCATTAAATAAATCTATTTCAAATATATAAATTGTTTTCCTATAATTAATAGTTCTATTGAGTATTTTGCTTCCGAGCTTACCGAAGGTAACGGAAGCATTGTGTTCACTTTCGAGAACGAAAAACTTTTATGCCTCCGATTTTAAATATTCCAAGACAGAAATCCGTTTCAGACACCAGGGAACATTTTTGGTCTCGTGTCTGTCTGTCTGTCTGTCGGTCTGTGTGTCCGCGAATTATGAAACGTGCGACGATAACTTGAGTAAATGACAACCGATTTTGATGAAATTTGGTAGACATGTTCATTTTACCAATGCCCAGGACGAGTTCGTTGGACAACGTTATCCGTCCAAGCGTTCACGAGCAACGCTCGCGTAAACGTGAACTTTTAATTTAAATTTGGAATTTTAGGTCGGGAAAAAAATCTAACTTCATCTATTCAATAAGACAAACATTTTTTTCCAATACAATTTTTCAGTAAAACCAACAGCGACACCGCTATGAAGTGTTAAAGATCGCTAAAACTATTAATAGTTTTTACACAATAAACATTATAACAATAAAGTACATGATAGGATGCGAGGAAGCTATGTGCCACACTAATTGGCAGTCTATTTTTTTTTTTTATTAAATATTTAATAATAAAAAAAAAATATTTGATAATATTAATAATGTTATTGTCAGACTATAGTGGCATTTTTAAGGAAAACACTTTTTTGGTTTTACATACACCACACCACACACACACACACACATATATATATATATATATATATATATATATATATATATATGTATATATATGTATATATATATATATATATATATATATATATATATATATATATATATATATATATATATATATATAATTAGCCCCCCCCCCCCTAAAGGCAACCCTGGCTACGCCCATGTTTAGACATCAGGGAACATTTTTGGTTTCGTGTCAGTCTATCCCTTAATTTGCCATAGTCTATTGGTTTCTCTTGAATGGTATAGGTTAACCCATATTAGATTTAATAATTTAGAAAAATTTTATATTGTGAGTATTATAACAGAATTTTTAAGACGACTCACCTGTTTTTCTTAATTAAAGATCTGAAGAGTGTTGGGTTGTGTTGCTCCTCGTATATCTGGAAACCACTGATATTGTTGGAACTCGGAATTCAGTTTGATAACTTACGCGCACTGAGATAAAAAGATGGCAGCACTAATTTAGTCGAGCTAAGTACAACGATTCGATCTGGTTAGGTAATAAAAGGATTTAAATTGGACAAGTAAAATTGGTAATTGGCTTATATACCTACTTAAAATAAAGTAAAAATGTTCACTATAATTTAAAATTTTCTTAAATTTAAGTAAAATTGTCAATTTTATCTTTGAAGAGAGAATAAATTTATAAAAATTTAAATTAAATGATTGTAAATTGTTTGTAATATAATTATTTTAGTAAAGCAAAACGCTAGTTTGGCCATCCTAGCGTTCACAATTTTTCGAGATATAGTATTAAATACATTAGTAAGGGGAATTCGTATTTAAACACAATAATGACCACTAATTTTTATGAAAAATATTTTCATAGAATATGTTTATGCCATAAGAAGTAAGTCAATACCAAATAGTTTCAGGGAGGTATTCAAAGCGAAGGTACGCAACATTATAGCAAGCTTTGTAGCAAAACTCGTGATTTCAGCATTAACAGTTATTGATATATAATGATTTAATAGGTGATTAGGTGGAATTTGGAACTTAAAAAGTAACACAAATATGGCCCCCATCTTTAAATAAGTGAGTATAGAGAAGGAAACATTACCAGTATTTTTACCAGGGAGATGATAAGCATGTGTGCAAATTTCGTTGATACCTCAAAAAATTAAAAATCCTATAAAGAACATACACACACACGACCCACGTTGACTTTTATAGATGGATTATAAATAATTATTATTATTATTAATAGTTTAATTAAATATATTGTATTTCTTTTTTGGCAAAATATAAGATAAGGATAAGAACTTATAAAAATCTGAAGGTTACTTATATTGTCAATTCGATATAACTAATATTATTTTTTTTTTTAGATTCGATAAGAGATGTAAACAAATCTTTTTAATTTAATTTTAAGGGAAACAATATTCTTAAATTATATCCATTTTCTTTTATAAATGAATAAATATTTCGAGTTGCTAGTTATTTTTATACGCTTATATATCCGGATATAAACTGATAATTCTCAAGAATAATCAGAAATGAAAGTAATAATATACGTTAGTAAAACGTCGGGTGAACTGATAACACTTTATAAGACAACGCACTATGGGTAATAATGAAATAACTATTATCAATAAATAAGTCGGACATTTCTTTTTAAGTTTATAAAAGAAAAATGTCAGTAAGAAATAAAAAAAATACTTAATTTCTCCTTTACATTTTCATTACAAAGAGAAATATTACATTTTAAAATAAATAGTTAAAATAATATGCAACAGGGCAATGGTATAAGTAAGTCAGTCAACAAGGTAATGGGGTCACGGGGTAGTTGTGATTCAAAACAATGCATTATGGGTAATCGTAATTTTCAGATCAATCATCAGGAATCAGATTTAACAATTCATATTTTTAGATAAATCATATCTTAAGGATCATCCTTTCTATAAATTAAGCGTGCTTTGTACTTACAAAAATTAGAGAGAAAGTACTCAATTATAAAGCTAATTTAAAAGATTGAATGACAGGCGTCATCAATATGTCTGAGAAGTCGTCAGCCAAATCAATATGCAGTATGAACGAAGCTTGGCATAGTCGAAATATTATATTATCACTGAATTCCTCCATATACAATTTCAAAATATAAAAGATAAACTCAATGTATACACCGGGCAATAACTATTTCAAAGATATTATTATCATATTTGTTTGGATAAAAAGTTGTTTATCTCATTAAAAGAAATAGGAAAGAAATAGAAATAACTAAATATGGCCACCAACTATTTTGACCGATGACAAACTGAGATCCTTGTATCAATACACCTGTTACCAAGTGGTTATACCAACCTATGATAAATTAAAAGCTTTTGTTCTACTAATGAACAATAAACGAAATAAACGTATAGTTATACAAAATAATTTTGGTTAAACTATTTAGATAGTTTTTAAATAACTGTTTACACTTATTAACAAAAATAACAAATGGTTAAAAAATGTTAGTGTTTCTAAACAAAGATCTACATGTGATAATATTTATATAATTATTATTAAATCCTATACTAAACTGAAGCTGAACTTCAAAATACTATTGATTCGTTATCACTAGTGGTATATTTCCTTTTTTATTTAAGTTATATAAAAAAAACTTTAGGATTTTATTTAGAGGGATAAAAAATTCTTAAATTATAATTGTTTTACTTTTTTTTTATCTTAAAGGAGAAGTTTTTTGTTTTTTTTATAAATGAATAAATAAGTATTATGAGTTGCTAGTTTATTTTATACGGCTTTTTAATAGATTTATTTTATATTCTTTGTTTTAGCATAGAAATGGATTTTAATTTCAAGCAGCACCTTTCAATTGACAATATAAAATATTCCGGATCAAAATATTTATATATATTTTCGGGTTTTTAGTGGAGAACCTATAAAGAAAAGCATGATGTTAAATAAGATATTATTTAAATATTTTATAATAAATCAATAATAATTTTATTCCTTTTATATTTTATGTTTTTTTAATAATACCTACCATACCCAGTACTTAAATTCATTTCCACATCATACGTGTAATCCGGGCGCACATGAGACACAGGGCAGAGTAGCACAATTTTTTTGAACTGCAGAAGTTTACGAGAGCGCGCACCGCGCGAATTGAGACAGACAGCAGGACAGTAGGTACTGCCCTAGGGTCGTGACACCGATAACTTGACATCGATGTTTCGACATCGAACTGAACCAACATCGATGTTTTCAAAACATCGGCCTACTATAACCTGGCGAGCAAAAAAAGACCGCTTTGATTTCGATATATGTCCGCCATATTGAAATATAGCCGCCATCTTGGATTTATTCATCAGTAATTCTCCTACTTCCCATTGACATAGAGGTTTGAAATTTGGTACATAGATAGAGTGTACCATAAATAGATAAGTGCGGCCATTTTGCGTTCGATATATGGCCACCATATTGAATTATAGCCGCCATCTTGGATTTATTCACACTCTATTATATCAGCTTCCAGTGGACCTATAGAGATCTAAAATTTGGTACATAGACTTGTGGTAGCTAAAGAAGAAAATTAAAGGTACTTTCACTTCAACATATGGTCGCCATATTGAATTACAACCACCATCTTGGATTTAATAACTCTCTATTATCTCAGCTTCCAGTGGACCGAGGGATCTGAAATTTGCTACACAGACCTATGGTAGCTAAAGGAGAAATTTAAAGTTACTTTCACTTCAACATATGGCCGCCATCTTGGATTTAATCAGATACTATTATCTTAGTTTCCAGTGGATTTAAAGATCTTAAATTTGTTACATAGACTTATTGTAACTAAAATTGAAAATTGAATGTAGAATAAAATAGAACAATTGAAAATGCATAAAAAAATAATATAACCTACTTTTACTTAAATACGAAATTATGTAACAATAAAGATATATTAATTATATTGTTTTAATTATTATTTACACACAGCGCCAACTTCTAGACGGATCTGGCTAGTTCTAATATATTAGCAACAAGTTTTGGAGTTGTTGGAGTCATCAGAAATATTGAAAAGCTTGTTAGTCATTTTGAATTAATTATGAACAATAACTTGAACTTTTTTCAATTATTATTGAGAAGAATTAAGACGTAGTATGTTTATTAGAAATGTTATAGAACTAGTAAAGCTGTTCGTAAAAAATATCACACATAGTTAATAGATTCTTAGTGTCAAATCTCATGTGGTATTATCTATAAATATAAAATCCAAATACCACTGACTAACTGACTCATCATGACATCTTTGGTACCAATGGAAATGTATGTGAAAATGAAATTTTGTAGGTAGGATCCTTTAACCCCTAGGTGCTAGCTAAGATCCGCGATCTTGATTTAAGGCGGATGCTTATAAGCAACATTCGATATTGCTATATATCTCCTGAGCCAATGAGATTGCACTAGAACCATGAGATTTGATAATTAGCTTCCTTTTATGGCGTAAAAAACTCGGCGTGTGATAAGTTATCCAATCGGCCATTTTGATTCAAGATGAGGGCCATATGCGTATATTTAAAACTAAGTCCCACAACATTTTCCAATTTTTGTTAAAGGCTAAAATAAAATCAGTACATATTTTGTGTGAAAATTTGTAAAATAATATTGGGGTCTGTCAAGATATTTTTAAAAATTGATCCCTAAGGGGGAAATAGGGGAAACGTAAAACAAAAAAGAGGATTTGAGCTCCAGACTGATATGAAGTTAAAGGGAAAGAGGAACGTAGAAAATGGATTCTCTTTAGGATGTAAGCGTATTAATTGAAGCGAGCGTAAGCGAGCTTCTTACATTCAACGAAATATGCATCTTGTCTGTCTGTCTGTCTGTCTGTCAGTAACGTTTACGCGTGTGACGATAACTTGAGTAAAAGTTGACTGATTTAGTTGAAATTTGATATACATGATCCTCTAACAAATACTCAGGCTAAGTTCGTTGGACAGCGTGATCCGTCCAAGAGTTCGCGCGCAATGCTCGCGTAAACGTGAGGTTCAAATTTAAAATTGAAATTTCAGGACAGGAAAAAATTCTATCATCACCTATTCGATGAGACGAACATTTCTTACAAATAACATTTTTTAGTAAAACCAACAACGACACTGCTATGAATTAATAAAGATCGCTAAAACTATTAAAGCGGGCCTAAACGTTTAAAATAGAGAAACAACCTTTTTACCGATATCTTACGTTTTAACGTAACGATTTTAATAAAAATTCGTATACATCGTCTAAAGTGCAATTGAAACAAGTATGTAAAATTTTAACTTGATACAAGCAGTAGTATTTGAGTAATGAAGTGATTTATAATATTAGTTTAAAAGCTATGACGGGTGGTTAAGATTCTTATAGTCGTATTGTGTGTAGGTTTGTTAGGAAGTAAAGCTTTGTATCGAGTACCCCCACTCTACCTCACACTACCCTCTTCCACTTATCTTCAACTATGACATTCATCATGATTAACAAATTTTAATATTCCGTATTTAATTGCAATACGCTCGCTTCAATGATAGAGCCACGCGATGCCTAGTTTAGTAAATATAAGAAAATCAATTTAAACCCTGGGATGCGATTAGGCAGGGGGTTACAGAAGAAAAAAACTCTGCTTTTAAAAATGTTTCTCCAGTAGTCCGAATTAATAACTTAATTAGGGATATTTGCAAATAATTTTATCCATAATTTATGATATATGAGGGGAGCATAGAAATAAGAGGGGAGGGATTAAAGAAACTCTGCGACATCTAGATATTCTCGAATAGTAAAATTTCTGAAATAATTTTCAGTGGTAGTTTATAACTAAAAAGATACATTAAAAAAAAAAACACTCCATAGAGAAGCACAGGAATCCAGCTAATTACTTTTAAAATGAAGTAGTATATTAAAATATAAATTTACTTACCTATTATTTGTATTTAATCGTTATCTTTAAGAGAATAAATTGATAGATTCTTGACGAATAAAGGAATAGCAAATTTTGATATTAATACCAGAAAAAAATATATTTGACTTAAAATAGACAAATCCTACTTAATTGGTAGATCTAAATGTTGTCTATCTATGTATACATGCTATTGTCCATTATAAGTAATATGCTGACATATTGGTTAGGAAGGGTATATGGAATATCATATATATATGGAATAACAATACATATATGGAATAACAATACGAGCTAATATTGATGAACGTTACTTACAAACAGACAGGATGCATATTAAAAGTTATTAGTTATTACATATCAACATCTGGAAAAGCAATGTTGGTCTTCTGAGGGATTTATTATAGGTGTATTAAAGAAATAACCTATGACATCTTATTAATCCACTCATTTTATTTAAAATTTTGGTTTCATTCATGGTGGTGTTTGTTTGATCCTTGAAAACAATTTAATTGAACCTCACCACTATGAGTATGCACAAATTGTACTGAAATATGGTTATAAATAATTGTAAATCCTTATAGTTACGCATTAATAATATAACTATGTTTTATGAAATTTTAATGTATAAATTTATGGTATTTCCAGTTATAAAAAATATCACACATAAAATTATAGTATCAAATAAAAACAATATGTTTGTTATTTATAAGTTTATTAAATAAATTTTAATGTATATATAAATATATATACAAAAACAAACAAAACAGGTTTCGGTCACAAAAATGGTCACTATGCTACAATCCCGACGTTTCGGTTTTTACTTAAAACCTTCTTCAGGGGCCGTTAAAACATCTAAACAACGACTGAAAAATTCTCACGCGTTAACACATATATATACGGAGAAAAACCACAGCCTCCTTGATAACAACATACTTTTTTTATTATTATTATTTTATTTTTATTTTTTTTTTTTATTATAATAACAGTCTTCGTAATAAACATAATAAAAATTACCCTCCCCCCGGTATTCCTAAAATTATAGACATGGAAAGGGGCCATAGCTATAGGTAAGATTTGCAGGAGTAAACAAGTATCCTAGGCAGTCTGTGGACTGGCTTTAGAGGGAAACAACCTGGCATTCACCTAGTAAACTGAGGGAAACCACAGAAAACCTCAATTAGGTTGGGGGAACCCGGGTCCTTCCAATAAAACATTTTAAAACTAGAACATCTATTGGCAGTTATAGAAATCGTTTGTGGGCTTGAGTTAGGGAAAAAAACTGAAAATTGTAATCTGCAAAAGAAGATATAAGACCAGAACAATTTGTAAAAATCAACATAATTAATTAGCAATTTTACAAATTGATTAGGATTGATTGGGATTTTTACAAATTGTTCTGGTCTTAAATTATGTAAAAGAAATTAATTTAATAAAATTACGTGTTTAGATGAATGTTGTTTTATCGTTGAGTTGTTGATAGGATATTTGGTGATTTAAGCAGTTGGAGTGTGGCTGAAATTTTGATGGAACGTATATGCACCACACAAACCTCTCTAGAACCGAATTTGTCGCCTTGTATCAAACAAATTCGGATCTACAGGGTAGATGTAGAGCATTAGCCGCTAACACACTCTTCTCTTCATCTCTCCGATGTCTTCTTTCTTTGTTTTATACATATATTATTTATGATTAAGTTTTTCGAAAGTGTATAATTTTTCTTTCATCTAATTTTATGCCTTTTCTTGTGTAGCGGCGTATCATGTCCTCGTACATATAACCTGCAATAAATGCAGTCAATATAACAACAATGTTAACTATTAGATAAAACTAGAATTATATCAAGCGGTCCATTTACTTGATTTAATCATAAAACAAACATAGACTTCATTATATTACAATTGGAAAAAATGTACATTCCCTTTTTAATTTCTACTTAAATACACGGAATAAAATATTATACTTAAAAAACATATCTCTTTTCTGTAGGTGAAGGCAGAACGAGGAACCTAATAATTTTTTCTGAGTTTGTCTTTTTGTCTGTCGTTAACGTACCTTATTTCCAAAAGTTATCTACACAAAAACTTGAAACACTCAATTTATCTTACATCTAATAAACCAAATATAGGGAAACCCCAAAAAATCATCCCATTACGGAAGCAAAAGGTTTAAAATATTTGTTTGACAGAAATGCGTCATGTGGGATTTATTAAATGAAAGAGGAGAATGACCCGAATACAAATATATACTTATATACTGTTTCGTTTTTTGTACCAATACATCTTTGCACCATGTGTCCTTGAAAATAGAGTTTTTCTTTTCCCACTATTGCTTCCGAGCTAACCGAAGATATCGGAAGCGGAAGCTATGAGATCGTTCTGAAGAACAAAAAATTTGTTGGTCTCCGGTTTCAAAAATTCGAAGACAGAAATCCGTTTCAGACATCAAGGAACATTTTTGGTTCCGTGTATATTTGTCGGTCTGTCTGTCGGTCGATTTGTCGATCAATGTTTGCCCACCAACATATCCTACAAACTAACTCGTCATATAAAAATGAAATTTGGATGATAGGTCATAATTAGCTCATTGTTGGTCCCATATAAGTTTCAACCTTTTGTGCATATTTGTTTCTCTTCTACATGAGCACAAACATACATTTATTTACACCTATAGCTTTAAAAGTACTTATCTGATTTGTATATATAAAACTTTTATAGTTCATCGAAAGTAGCCCGCAGATAGCCCTAGATTAATTTGAACCGTCTGCGCTCTTTAACTTTTGCTAAATTGATTCTTAAATTTACGTAAAAAACCCAAACAATTTTGACAGATTAAAAAATCGGTGGAAATAGTTAAACAAATTAGACAATAATGGCTTGTAAAAGTATAAAATCAATAAAACGGTGCGAGGAAGCTATGTGCCACACCAATTGGCAGCCAATTTCTTTGACATAACAAAGAGATAAATCTCAATGAAAAATCCGTTAGGCGTTAGCTTCACGTCATTATAACGGATCAAAAGTAAAGTAGATTAAACAAACTATTATATGGCCACCACCTTGAAAGGGCTGTGCTGATTACGCTAGTTAACTATCCTTGACCTTTTATTTTATTTATGAGTGAAATATACATGAAAGCTACAGTTATGGTTATTTTCAACATTATATTATGTAATGCTGACGTTAAGACTGTAGCCAATTTCCTTTTGAAAGTTTTATAAATTGTTATACATTACTATAAAGAAATATAACTTGTAGGAGCAATAAATTACTTTCTAACTCTAATATACCTCCTTGTATCTAATCATTATCATATTTCTAATTGTAATTAAATCATATTTGTTTCATTTCAATATGCAACACTCTTGTAAATTCAGAGTTTGTTTTCATTTTTTAAGGCTAAGCACTTATAAAAGATAAAGTAATAAATACATCTAAAATAATTATTACAGTCATGTGAATTTATAATCAAAAATTATAAGTGAATGAGTTGAAAGTCTTTTTGTTTTGACTTTTTTGTTGACTTTTTGTTGTATTTTTTTGTTGTTGCTTTTTTTGTAAGTAGATTGTTTTACTGCTTCTTAGAATTGTTTTTCTTTTAACATAAAGTTTTAAAAAGTCTCAGCCTCCGTTTAACCTGCAAAAGAAAGAAGAAATTAATACTAAAATAAAATCAAAATTTAAGTTTTAAATATGTGAATAGTTTTTTCTTTTTTTTTTTTTAAATAAGCCAGTTTCCACAGCTAGAGTCCAAATCTAGATCTTCCGAAGGAGACTGCGTCAGTTATTTCATGAATCCCTATCTTACAGTGAATCCCAATACATCAGGGATCATTCAGTTGCTCATGATGAGAGTCATTCACAACTATCCTCCCCAAAAAATAAAAATCTTTAAATTTATTTTTTGAATATAAATTATGAATAAATCCGTCTTTAATAGTTCGAAAACATTGGTTTATTTACCTTCGATTACGACTAGAAAGAGGTATCAACCACATTACACACATAATCAGTCAGATAACTAGTGTAAAAAAAAGGTCACTATTACAGAAATTAAATTAAACAGGACAGTGTTTCTCTATTAGATTATTCTTCTAGATGGTAGGATCAAATAATGATTGGTTGTTTTGATGGATGTTGTGGTACCACTTCATAATTATGACTAAAGAGGTTAATAAAAAGTAACACAGCAGTATTATCACCACAATTAATGATTATAAACAAACGTGTTTCGAAATTTTATATCATCTTCAGTGTAAGTGCGTTTAGTATAGTAAGTAGTCTTTCACTTACTATGCTAACACTTACATTAAAGGTGATATAAAATGTCGAAAAGCGTTTGTTTATAATCAATATAAAATTTTGGTGACAATATTGTTGTGTTACTTGGATTAAAAACAGTTATAGTTTGTGGTATAAATCTATTAACAATGAACCCAAAATGAATTAGGCAAACCTACCTACGATAGATTGACGAAGTTCTTGGATTTCATTTTGAGATAAATAGTTGAAGCCCTATATAAGCAATATCGATCATTATTTATTAAATTTTTAAACCATTATATTTTATCAAACTGTCACTTTGTTTTAAGGAAGTTAAATGTTAAATAAATTAATAGTAAAAGAAAAAAAATTATAAACAAGCTTCTATCTTGGGCCATCCACCAAATTGGATATAGAGTGAAGGCATTTTATTTTTTGTATTCTTCTCAGCAAACCCTTTCATTTGATACCTATATCATGGGCTTGCTTAAAAAATAACTAGTCCGCCATCTTGAGCTGTCCGCCATATTCAATTTAGAATGACGTCACTTAGCTACCATGCACTGTCATCCAAACTAAACGTGTATGAAAACTTTCAATTCAATCGGTTTAGGATAACTGCTTTACAATTCAATTGCAAGATTTGACCCGAACTTACATACAAACATTGCAAGTTAAATAAAAGCTTGTAAAAAGTTTATTTAAAAAATAGTTCCTTAAGTAGTAAAAAAAAGAACCTCTGAAAATTAAGCTTTTCTAATCAAAAATACCTTGACTTACCAATGAATTGTTGGTTAAATCAGTATCGTAGAGGCTCATTTGTATAAAGATGATCCATAAGAGTAGCTTTTCATGTTTATATATAACATCTAGCTCCTCTGACATCTCCTAAAACATCAATGCATGTACTTTAATTTGAATTCCTAAAAAAGCTTTAGTAGCTAAGTTTGTAATGATAAACCAATCTACACCATAAAACACTACAACCTATAACACTTATATTTTCACCAACATATAATTATTTCTAAAAGATTAAATAATATAGTTCTTGATGAAAAAAGATAAACCAGTGAAGATACGAAATGCTTCACTAAATGTTTTCCTTATTATAACTTTTCATCATGACTAGTTTGTCATTTACACCCTTAGTTTGACATTTTAACACCTTTTATTTAACATTTATAAACGTCTCTAGCCTCTACAAAAAATGCTATCTGGAATGCTTTAATTTCAAAACACTAATTAACTACTCGTGGCATGTAAACTAAACTAAATTTTTAGTGTTTGCATGCTTGTCTTCATTGAAAACAGCAAAAGGGTTTTCTTATTAAAGTTCTATCAATAACTTATGGCAACATGTATTTTTAAAGAGAAATATGATTTATTTCAAGTTTACGAGCAATATTTATATATTCTATTATAATATTATATGATTACATTCAATAAACATAACAAGTTTCACGAGGTGGAATCAAGAAACGGAATTTCCTTTTTTTAAACACGCAATTACTGAATGATATTTGAAGAGAGATGATATTAAACGAAGGTCATTTTATTTAAACATTACAAACTATTATTGCTTTGTTAAAATGTTCTTTTTAAAATTTTACGAACCATATACATAATAAAGAGAAAAATAAAGTTTCCCTCTACAGAAAATGTCTTTGAATTTAAGCTGTGATTGGTTCTGAAGTATATTTCTATTTGCTTTAAATTTAACTTAGATTATGAAAATTTATAATATCCTTTATTTAGGGGACTAGAGAACTTAGGTATCGTAGCAAAAATATATGCTATAAATAATTGTCAACTAGCCAGTCTCGGCTGGCCTACGGCCAGCCTGCGTCCGTCCAGTGGTCCAGATGTATTATGTTGGACTTTTATTTTTATTTATATATATTTGATTATTTTCATTTTTTTGTAATTATTTGCAGCTACATAAGGACCTTTTTTAATGTTACTCCCTTTAGAAATGAAAATAATACAAAACACTACATAACTACATTAAAAGGTCTAATCAAGAGCATTCCAACGATATACATGTAAGAAGGTGTTGTATAATAAGTACATTTGTACCCCTGTACCAATAGGTACCAAAAATATATTTTAAAAAACAAACAATGTAAAAGCCCATTATTTAAGCTAATGAATAAAACGAAAAAATAAAATAATATAAAAATAAATTCTTTCACCCATTTTACCTGAAACAAAAGTACAGAGTGGTACAAAAGTACCCGTACAATTTAAAAAAAAAAAAATAATCAACATAAAATTAAAGTACTTTTCAAGGCCTTTTAAATGATATACGGCAAAGAAATAAAATCCAAAAAATAAGGTCACGCGACACGACAGTCGGGAAAAAGTTTACTCTCAATTTCTCGGAAAATAGGCCGAATTTATTAAACAATAAGGTCTTAAACTAAAGGGCATTAGTGTACGGTTTGAGCGCCCCAATCGAAATTCAAATCGGTCAAGAAATGTGGACGCTGTAAGCGCCCAAAGTCAAAATTTTGAAAAATCGCAATTTTTCGGGAAAATTCTACTCTTTCCAGCAGGCCGTATAACGTCGCTTCACTAAAGATACACGAAGCACTTGTCTGCGCTTACCCCTCAAACCGGATTCAGTTAGCCTTTGTAAATTACTACAAGAGTCAACTTTTTCCCCCCTAAATAACCACCCGTGTACCCTTCGTGTACCCCGAACTTTGAGGTACCATGATTCGAAAAGTATACACGGAAATTGAAATTTAAAAGTAAAACGGGGAAGCACGGTTATTTTCTCTATCAAGAATGTAATCGCCAACTTGGTACCTTGAACACCCTAGGAGGAGATACGCCAACCATGAAAACAAATGAAAAAAATAACCCGTTAAAAGTGTTTTTTCCTCAAAAAAGATCTGAAACATGAAAAAAATTTAAAAACATTTTTCACCACTTTTGTCAACTTTTCAAGGGCTTTAAAACGACATGTATATATTTTCTGCACCATTTGTACTTTTTCTGATCGGTGAAAAAAAAAAATCCCGATGAAGCCCCCACGCGGGGGTAAGTCGGGGGAAAAAAGTACGTATACTTTTCGGTACAACTTTGCGAGCTTAAATAAATTTCAAACATTGTTCGTACCGAAATAATTTTTCCTTGAAAATACACTAAACCCTAAGTACATTACACTAAAAAACCAAATTAAAAATCCAATCCACAGCCCAAAACAAAAATCCTAATACACCCTTACTTTATCCTTTGCTCCCCCTTTTCACCCTCAAGGCGTACTCAAAAGTACCTCGTTACCGATGTTTGGTCAAGCTCAATTTTAGTAATTTAAACGAAAATAAAAGAAAAAATTAAAAATTCCACCAAAGTTGGTATACATGTACCGGTACTTTTTTCAGCGGTCCCGTAAACACTGAATAAATACAAATAAATTTACCCCTCTTCCCCTATTTTAAGAAAATTTAACGGCACGCCCGCCCCCCACCACAGCTCGGACGGCCTTCGGCCTCCCTCGCAAAGACAGTTGTGAAGAAAAAATGTAATCTTTAATTTTAATAGTGTCGACAAAGAATAAATTGTATAAATATATTTCAAAAGAAGAGATAAATTAAAATATAAAACACTAAATCTGAGACAATTATATACCCGAATATGACGAAAAACAAATCAGGATAGTAGTTTAAGTAGACGCCACAAATATTAATAATTGTATTAAATTATATAATTAGTATAAAATGAGAATTTTTGCGAAGAATCGTTTGTATATATTTCACTAATGTTAGAATATATTTACACATGTAGTAGGTATATTGGATAAAATTATTCAACTGAAATAATAATCAATTTAAATTGCTATTAGATATTGATTATGTGTGTCAGTTTGAAGTAATGCTTACAAGTTAATAATAACAACAATCAAAAGCTTGGATAATAAATCCATCGGCCAAAATTTCCATATTTCTATAAGCTAAGTTCGTTAATCAATGCAATTAAAGCACGCTTTGCCCAAATAAATCGTTGTTATACTTTAAACTGAAATCTGAAATAAAAGATAGATTTGATAACAGTTCAACTTAAGAACTCAAAAGACAGAAAAGAAAGGTTGTTGCATGAGTAGATAGGATAAGGGTGTGTCCGAATTTGTCCTGTTGGCGGTCGCGTAACTCCAACTGACTAACATTTTACTATACCTCAAACTTCTTTTATTTTTTGGCTAAGTACCCATATACGAGTTTATTTATTTTAAGTTTAAGACCCAAATATACCAACATGAAATAAATATGTAATTGATAGGAACTTAACTATTTTAAACCCTTATAAAACGGTGACTTGTTGCGAAAAGGAAAGAGAAATGTTTAAAGTGTTTTAGGTGGACCCCATCTGAGTTTAAGAAATTTAACCTCTTTTATCAAGGGTCGTATCCTTGTTATCGAGTGATAAAGACTGCTTTAAGCCGGCTTAATGTTCGTATATAAAGGAACCGTAAGAAGACCACTCCGCTGGACCTCTTCCTAAAGCGGTTGGTTTAATTTATTAAAGTGCAAGGTAGAGGACGGCGATGGAGCCGTTGATGGGGACATCTTCATCGCTTGGAAGAGGGAGGGAGCTAGGGGCCGTGCAAGGGCTCCGGATCGATACGCTACGTCACCACCCCTAACCTTATAGGGACCCACCCTCTCTGTGCGCGAGTCTTTGCAATCTGCTTAGATTCCTTTTCAAAACTCATTCAAAATCAGACTCAGCTTTCTTCACTCTTTGATTCAATGCATCAATATCTGTTGTCTTGAGTCGAATGCCATTTCTATATTTACTTCGAAATGTTCTGCACCAACCTTACTGCATTAAAATTCAATTTGTAGAGATATTACTTAAAACATAATTAGTCTTTTTAAACTAGGCATCGCGTGGCTCTATCATTGAAGCGAGCGTATAGTAATAAATATGTATTGAATATTGAAAAAAAAGATTATTGTGAATCATGATGAGTTGATAGATAATGGGTCTGGTAGTAGTGCAGCGGCTAGTAGTAAGGGAACCACCCCGCATTCTTACTATTCTTCTAACCACACATCTCTATTTCAATATTTATAATTTGTATCTCTTTGCTACAAACAAACTACTGCATGTATCAAATTGAAATTTTGCATACCTGTTTCAATTGTGCATTAGATGGTGTATATGAAGTTTTATTAAAATCGTTTCGTTAGAACGTAAGATATCGGTAAATAGGTTGTTTTCTCTATTATAAACGTTTAGGTCCGCTTTAATAGTTTTAGCGATCTTTATTAAGTCATAGCGGTGTCGCTGTTGGTTTTAGTAAAAAATGTTATTTGAAAAAAATGTTCGTCTCATCGAGTAGATGATGATAGAATCTTTTCCCGTCCTGAAATTCCAATTTAATTTTTGTACCTCTCGTTTACGCGAGCGTTGCGCGCGAACTCATGGACGGATCACGCTGTCCAACGAACTTAGCCTGAGTATTAGTAAGAGGAACATGTATACCAAATTTCAACTAAATCGGTCAACTTTTACTCAAGTTATCGTCACACGCGTAAACGTTACTGACAGACAGACAGACAGACAGACAGACAGACAGACAGACAGACAGACAGACAGACAGACACGGAGCATATTTCGTTGAATGTAGGAAGCTCGCTACGCTCGCTTCAATTATATAATTTAAACATAATTTATTTTGACAATTATAATAACCACGAATTTATAGAGTGCATTAATATTAGCATAGGCATCTTGAGTTATTAGGATTTATTGGTAGTGATTTATTAAGTTATTACTGAGTATAAGTTAAATAAATAGGGAAGATTGCATGTATTAATCAATAAAACATTGAGAGTATAAATTTAAGCTTTTTTCAAAACATACTATACCTACATTTGGAAAACATCAAATCAATTTATGTTAAAGAGTGCGTCCTTTTATGTAAGGCGTTGCCTTGTTCAACTCTCCGGCGTGGTTTTGTTTAGAATTCCACCCCCAGGAGAAGTGAAAGCGTGATTACTTCCTTTGTATTAATTGTATCGAAGTAAGTTAAGCTTTAGGGGCAAATTTAATTTTCAATTATAAACTGCATCATCATTTGTCCTCACACCACTATTTCTAAATTCAAACCAAAATCTTTAGCTTAGGTATATGCAAGTATCGTTGAGGGAGCAAGTTTCATTTTATACAGGGCGTAGCAAGCAAACCCTAGCTTGGCGTCCAAAAAGCTTGGCGTTCTTTAATATGTGAAGGTTTTATTATTTTCTTTTTAGCATTATGTATTTCTAACAAGGTATAAGAGAAGCAAAACACACATTTTAACTCTATTAAATAATTCTTCTTACAAATGGCGCTAGGCATAACCTAAGTATAAGGGTGTATAAGTCTCGTCGAAAGAGCACGTGTAATTTTATACAATGCGCATGCCGAACGAACCACAGTAGGTATAGCTACAGCGTCCTAGAATTTCACGACCCTTCGAGTTACAAAAGCGTCTGCTCTAAGCATTATTTCGAACGAAGCAACATCTAGCACAAGCGTCATTATCTATTAATTAAATATTAGATTGTGTGTCGGAAACCAGTATATTATCAATTTCTATAATAGCTACCTACACCTTTATTGATGAAGATGTTGATATAAATAAGCTTAAATGCATGGGAAGAACAAAAGTGGCAATTTCAAACAAATATTCATTTGACGATCATATATACGATACTAGATAGATATTATCATAACAGATGAGAGCTTTATAGCTAAGTAAGACTTTTTGAAGTGAAACTTCTTTGGCGGCGGTAGAGTGAATTGTTTCATATAGTGAAATCGTGTAACGAAGTTTGCGATTCGAGACTCGTCCAAGTGTAATATTTTTACAGATTAATTGTATTATATCTATTTAAAGACCAGCAAAATGAGGTTACCTTAGCGTAGCAATATTTTTTTTTCAATCAAATTTCCCATAACCATTTCTTAATACTGAAATAATAAATTTGTCAAAATGTGAAAGAGAGCAATGCATTCTAGAACTTAAGTTTCACTTCTAATGCGGGAGAGCCTCACACATATTTTTTATCATTCTTTTTATGATTATTCATACCAACCTTATTAATAGTAATTCGTGGATCCAACTTCTGTTCAACGCACTCAAGCGGACTGATAGTCTAACGGATGACACCTCAATTGACGCCTAAAAATGGACAAATAAAAGAAGAAAAAATTAAAAGTAATCGTGAATATAAAGACATCTATTAATGTTTTTGTATTTTTATTAGTAATAGTCATTACATGTTAAATGTTATCTCAGAAAATATGATTATTTATAACTAAGACTTATGGGAATTAACTCAAAAGAGTTGATTGAGTAATTTTAATATCATATTAAGGTAAAAATGTGTTATAAATATATAATGATCCTGCCAAATCTCCTACTATTTGAAATTGTTTGTTTCATTTAAACGAAATAGCTTCCACCATCGATACCATTCAAAAAAGGAAATCGTTCAAATTATCAGCAAAAGGAAAGTTAAGTGTGAAAGACGCGAAATGAGAGTGCACAAGCAGCGGCGTAACTATGGGTCCGCATTGCGAGGGGAGCCCCCGGTGCTAGGGTCTCCAAATCCAATGAACCAATGCTGACGGGGGCCCCCTATAAAGCAAACTACCTGGGATTCATACTTCTATACACCATTGTGGGGGGGGGGGGCATTCAGATGTGAAGGCCGCGAACTTTTTTTTTTTCTCATCAATTTTCTTTTGGTGAGGGGTCCTAAAAAAGTTCTTGCGGGGAGGCCCCCACTACCCTAGCTACGCCACTGAGCACAAGGAGACGTTTAGCAGAAATACGAGAGTTTTATAAATTAGTCTCAACTAAAGTGAACAAAATCTCCGTAAATATTATCTCTAATGTGGTTTTAAGACAATAAACTATTTAATTTAGCTCTTTGAGCTTTATTCACTTTGAATGAGTTCCACAAAGCCTCGGTCGGATCTACTAATTTAATATCTAAGTAGTTTCTTCCGCTGATGGTGATTCAAGGCTAGGTGTATCAAATAACGAAAGTAAATTTTTAACTCCCTAACATGTTCGATTATAGTAAAAGTGTTGATTATAATAAATTTTACAAGGAGATTACCTTCAATGTCTGATAGACGATAGACCCTAACTTTCACTTGCATTGATTTCAGTGAAATGAATTATATTAATCCCTTAAAGTTGACATCGAGATGTCCAAGATTAAAAGATAGCTCAAAGCAATAAATGACATGAATATTATAATATGACTTTTCAAATCATGATTAGATAATAGGTGAAAGAATAATGGGTATTATGAATGCAATATGGCTGAGGAAGCGCTGGATTGTGATTGGTTGACAAGCTGAGAAGGATATAGTGATGACACCCTCATCAGGATGGGGAGAGCAGATTAACTCTTCCTGTCTGCCTTGTTTCTACTATCAGCTTCCACTGTGTAGCTTACAAACCGTGTTTTATATTCAATCTATTCACGTAATATATATCCACACTAAATTTCGTACATAACTTAACCGTGATGAAAAAGGCATGCTTATAATTTCTTTAAATTATAATTTTGATGTTGAGCTGAACATACTTTACTATTTTGTGTAATACAGTGAAATTTACAAGTACTTGCATTAAATAAAACAAAACATTAGTCATAAACGGATTTGATGTGGAAATTAAAGCAATATATAACCTATATTTTTTTAGATAATCCATTAATATCAAGAAAATTAAATATTTATAAGCTGAGCTTTTAACCTAAGAATACACCCTTTATAACCAATGAGTCATGTCTATAAATCCTTTAAAAAAAAGAACTTAAAAATCAATAATAAAATAAAAACCTATATTATTTATGGCTATCATATTAAAAATTTATGATTTAGACTTTAGACCATTACGACACTATTAAGAAAACACTTAAGGATTAAAACAAAAAAATATTAATAAGAAATCGGACGAAAACAAAGATTTCTGTTCGACTTGTGCAAGAGATTGCTAAGGATGTACTAAACTTCTGGAACATGAACATGAGTGTTGGTCTTTTATTAGCGCTCTGGTCGGGAATAAAAGGCACTTTTTTCATCATGTATTTTTAAGCTAACACTAATTAGGTAATTAAAGTGAATAAATAATAGTTGCTCATATAGTTATTATATTTATATAATAGGTGAGGTTTTTCTTCGTAATATATTCAAAATAAAAGTAATAGTTCATTTTTAAACAATTTTATACCTATTTTAAATGAAAATGAACAAAAGAAGATCCCTTCAAAATACTTTCTTTCCTTCAAAGGATTGAAATAAGATCTGTGCAAATTTTTAGTGCGAAGAGAATGACCAGAAGAATTTAGAAAGATATCTGCTTATGCCAACCGACCGAGTTGGAATCAACGGTTTTACTTTTCACAAAGTTACAAGGGATTGGAATGTAGGACGTATATGCCATAATGCCGAAGGTATAAGAAAAAGGATCCCAAAGCGAAATTTATGGGATCCCCTGCCATTACCCGACACTACCTGGGAAGAACCCTGCATAATCTAACTATAAACCAGGGCAGAGTTCTTAGAAAAAAAAAACTCAATTCCCTTCTGACTTTCCATAGGAATCAACCCTGCAAAACAAACTCTCGACCCTTTTTTTCGACAATGAGATTTTTTTACTCTCTTTAGCGTAACAAGACATTTAAAAGCATAGCTCAAAAAAAGGAAGGAAGTCAATACCCAGGAGAAGGGAAGTAACTGAGTTTTTTCAGGGTGTTTGGTCGAAGATGTAACAAACGAAGAGGGCAGATTCTACCCATCATTTGCAACAAAAAACACTGATATACCATGGGTCAATTCTCAATAGTTTCGCCACAATATTTTTTTTTTTTGGTATTTTCCAAGGTAAAATCAACCATTTTACTAAAAAAAATGATCGCTGCTCCTAAAATAATGATGATAGAGCTGAAAGAGAGATACCGTTGGAAAGAGAGAAAAAGTCTATTTTAAATGCCTTAAAGAGGCAAAACATATACCTAAATTTCATTTTATTGTTAATTTTATTTAAAGAATTAAAAATTATTTTTGTTTCAGCCTGTAATAATGCCAAAATAGCAGCTATATACACAGTTTGCCAAATTTCAGCTTTATTCCTATTCAATTTGAGTACCCTAACACCATCAGTTAATATGTAATTTTTTGTGCTATGATTGAGTTTTTGTAAAAAAAAAAAAACGTCAAATGGTACAGACCACCTTACGCGTTACTACAAAAGCGAGGACTACAAAAGCATTATTATTTTTAGTGGAGTATCATTACTGTTTCCACAGAATGCTTTTTTTTTTTTTTAAATATTAATCTTATTTTATATTCTTTAACGTATAATTGCATTAGCATGATTAAGTTTGAAAAAAGAAATTAATTTGTTATTTCATATTTTTATAATAATAAATTAAATTCCGGTCAAATATTGTAAGAGTTAAAATTTTCTTTTACATAGTCCATTAGAGAATCTAAACAGTAAGTGTCCTAAGTCTATGGTCCTCTTTAATTAAATATTGAAAAAATCCTCTCATTCATCTCAATAATTTGGGTAGGTAATAATAACTACTAAGAAAGTCCTCGCAGTAACGGGTAAGGTGGTCTGTACGCCATTTTATTGTTGTTGTTTTTTACAAAACCTCAATCATAGCTCAAAAGAGCTAGGCACATATTAACTGATGGTGTTAGGGTAAAAAATTAAAGAGGAATAAATGAAGAAGTTTTGCTGAAATTTGGCAAACTGCGTATAGCACTTGCCGTTTTTTAGGAACAGCGATCAATTTTTTTAGTAAAATGGTTGAACTTGGAAAATAACAAAAAAAATGATTGTGGTGAAACTACTGAGAATTGACCCATGGTATATAAAGCGTTTTTGTAGCAAATGATGGGTAGAATCTGCCCTCTTCGTTTGTTTCATCTTTGACCAAACACCCTGTATAATAATAGGATTGCGCTTTTATGGTTCAAACTAAAAATATGTTTGAATTATCTTAGCCATTCATAAATTAGCTCTTCTCTAGTCCATGCTGGTACCCATTATTTAATATCTAGAAATCTCAAGTATGATTTATCGACACGTAAATGACTAAGATATGATTCCTTTATTCCCTATTATAATATAACTTTATATCAGTTTTAGCATCCTTAGCAGAAACCAGTGATAAAATTATAGTATACACTGGGTTTAGACGTATTTGTATTAAATACTTATTATCTTGTTAATAAGTGTATCAACCAATATATTTTGGAACTTCTACTTAAAAAATTAAATAATAAAAATCACCAATTTAGATACACACACACACTCATAACGTGTAACTATGTTTGTAATTAAGTTCCTATTCATTTTAGTTTTGTATTTTCTTGTTATTTGTTACTAACTTGTTTTTAATACGCTTACAGTAACTTCCAATTGCTGTAAGTTTTATTATCTATCTTACCGTCATTGTTGTTATCGGTGTCTATTTTCCTATTTAAGCCAATTGTTAAATGTAATTTTGACCTTTAACCGCATGTAGTACAAATTGTGAAGCATGCTGTAATTTAGTATACATAAAAAAAAAACACACACAAATATATATATATATATATATATATATATATATATGTGTGTGTGTTAAAAAACAAATTAATATCTATCTGGTTTTAAAAGTAACGAGCTAAATTAATTTTAAAAAAATTAGAATTGGGTTGTTTAATGGCAAGCTGTGTTATTGTTTGGATGCACAAATGAATGGTATTATTGTTTATAATAATAAGCGGTATGGGGTGCTGGAAGGTAGAAAGGTTGGGTCGAAGTTAATGTTAGTTAGACATGAAACTCAACCCCCTGAGTTTATATACTAGTGGGGTAATGACTAGAGACCATAACGACATCATAGTGACTCTGGTTTTACCCGTTTTCAACAACTATATAGACATAACGAAACAAGAAATATTTTCAACTATTCATATTTGAGTAACAGCAGTCATTTTCCCTTTTATATTTATATATATACTTACAAAAATGTGCTAGAAAAAACTTTTACGTTAAATCCGGGTACTAAAACCTTACATGGGTTAGTGGCGTTCAAATGGAAAGCGCATCAGACCCAGTGACCATTAGTCGAACTAACTTAATGATACAATTGCAAAAGATTTTGCTATCTATATCGCTTGCACAGACAATAACTAATTGTTAACTTAAAATACATTTAAGTTAATTTTTCTATTAGGAATATGTTTGATTAACTTAGTAATTATCGACTGCGCTAATCCAGTAGTTGCGGATAGTTTTCAATACATACCTAGCAATTACTGATTAAAAAAATAATGTCTTAGAGCAGAAAGAACGAATCATTTAGGTAATATCATAATCATTTTACTCATCTTTTATAACCAATTTCATAGCTAGGTATATCCTCAAACATTAATTATTTTTATATTGCTTCCGAGCTTACCGAAGGTAACGGAAGCATTGTGTTCACTCAAGAAAAAATTGTATATCTCCAATTTTAAAAATTCTAAGACAGAAATCCGTTTCAGATATCAGGGAACATTTTTGGTCTCGTGTCTGTCTGTCTGCCTGTCGGTCTGTGTGTCCGCGAACCGTGAAACGTGTGACGATAACTTGAGTAAAAGTGGACTGATTTAGATGAAATTTGTTAGATATGTTCATTTTACCAATGCCCAGGACGAGTTAGTTGGGCAACGATATCTGCCCAAGAGTTCGCGCGCAACGCTCGTGTAAGCGTGAACTTTAAATTTAAAATTGGAATTTTAGGTCGGGGAAAAAATCTAACTTCATCTATTTAATGAGACAAACATTTTTTCAAATACAATTTTTTAATAAAACCAACAGCGACACCGCTATGAAGTGTTAAATATCGCTAAAACTAAATAGTTTTTATTACAGAAAGAACGCGGGGAGGGAGATAGACGAGGGAAATAGGAAGTGGTTTGGTTCCCCCACCTCTCTATTTGACCTATCTCTTCAATTGCACAGCGAGCCTATAGGGACCTCGAGACCAGGCGACAAGGCTTTTTTTTCGGGGGGAAATTAAATAAATTAGACACTAATGGATTTTAAAAGCTTAAAATCATTAAAGTATACGCGATAGGATGCGAGGAAGCTATGTGTCACTCAAATTGGCAGTGTTTTTTTTTTAATCTTTCTACAAAAAAGCATATCTAGCAGGACAATTAAATAGAATAGAAGCAGGCCAAATAAAATAGTTTATCTTTAGTCTTTACTTCCTCGAATTAAATGGAAGCTTGTAAATTTCACTTGAATGAATATAGCTCACCCAAAAGTACAAAAGGATTTTAACCCAGTAAAAAATGTACTTGCTTTTTTATGGCAGGACTTTTCTCTAGAATTAAAGCAACCTTTTCTTTATTCTGAACCCAGGCCAAGCGGATACCCCACAATGTTTGCAACGGACCTATTCACTTACTCGTGGCCATAAAATAATGGTAAACGTTCCGAATTGGCATAAAGAGCAGGTACTTAAGTTTTCTTTTACAAAGTTAGTTCTATATGTCCCATATATATTCAATCTTCTATTTTAATATAGGTCCCTTTAGGGTAACTTAAAAAAATGTAATCTAAAGTATTCATCTTGATATGGCTATATTTCATCCCCCGTCGGTACATAATCATACCTAAAATATCCTTAAAAAATCTTTGTATAAACATATACGTTATTCATCTTACTTGAATTTTATTTTAAGCATTTAGTGGGTGAGGGAAGGGATGTGAAGTTCAGCTAGTCTAAAAATTAAAACGTGGAGTAGATAGGGTGTGTCGAGGGATTCATACAGAGACTCAACAGATCATCAGATCCTTCCTCTATCAACAAACATTTTGCTGAATTTTGAGCACAGTTTAATTCAGCTGCAAGTGTCTAACCAAACTAAGAAAAAGCACATCCAAACTCTCGATCGTATACGAGAGTTGATCGTACACTTAAGTCGAGACTAAGCAGTTATAAATTACAATGCCCCAATGTTCCTATTAATTCAAAAGGCAGGGTCCACGTTTAAAATCAGAGTGTATGCAGAACCCGCGTCAACGTTGAAACCAAAGTAGAATATGTTAGTCCTTAATTCAAATATTACTGTCCCTTTTGTATTGTATTGTATACAAGTTTATAGTATACATATTATTATCTGGATTTTTAAATTAATAATAAATTTATAGATATATCAATAAATTACAATTTCAACTAATCCCACGTTGCATGTAATCCAATTCTTATGAGATTATTGATTAATAACCAACGCTTACACATTGTGTCGACGTCAAATTTCAAAGGAACTATTTGAAATCTCAGCGCATGGAAAAAAAAAATAGAAACTGCAAAATAATTATAATAATGTAAATTTATTTAATATAAATTCTAACATATTTCTAGTTCTTTATACTGAGTAAATAATTTATGTACGTTTTAAAGTAAGAAGTAAATAATATTATCAAAAAATAAATTTTAGAATAAAATCTTAAAGAGTAGTGAGTAGGTACATAAAGCATGGATCATGACAACGCCCAAACGAGTTTACATATTATATTCGTAATTAAACTATCAGCAGTCCAGTTATTTACGCCTCGGTGTCAGATTTAAGAATATTTCAGGATACATTTAACAGTACTTCCACGCATCTGTTCACGAATTAACTTTTACAGCAAGTTGTGTAGAGGCAGATGGATTGGGGAGGGAGTTTGGTTCGAGAGGGAGACGCCTAAAGTCATACACATGCCAATAACCTTTAAGCACAAAGATAGTACAGCACAGCGCTAAATCAAGAGATATCATTAAAATTTAAAATTAAATAATTTTCTACTTAATTTAGGTCGAGGATTCCTTCATTTTTGTTACCATTGGAAGATAGACACATAGAGCAGAAAACGATAAAGAGAATTCCAGTTTTATAACTATTATAGAATATTGCATCATAATTTTATTTTAATGAACGGTAATTAAAATCTTTTTGTGTGCTTGACTTTTCAGATAAGATAGGTAGTACGGCACAAAAAAGTAAACATAATGAAATACAATAAGTTAATATAGAATGGAGATAGTTTCACTAGCCATGAAGAGATATGATTAGAAGAAGTAGATAGAGTGAGGGTTAATTTTTGGGTAAATCAGAGTTTGCAGCTCTCCACACTCTTAAAGCAGATGTGGGCGTCCTGCAACTCTAACCCTACTCTTCCGAGTCCAATCTATGGAAGCCACTCCCTAGCTTAATATTCATTAAAAAGTTAATTTCAAAGTTTTCTTTGAATCTGTTAAATGCATACATTTATTCAGAATAGTTAATTTTTAATTACATTTTATGAAAAACATACTGTTGTATATTTTTTAAAAAAATATGATGTTATAACTTCCAACTAAATCGCGATATGCTATCATATTATTATGAACAATAATTTAAATTATATGGATACAAATTAAAGTAAAATTTGAATAAATTTAAAAATAGATAACATAGAAAAAAATACATTTTTTTTTTTAGAAATCAATGACTTCCGAGAAAAGAAAAATGCGCATTTCTATAATAAATTGAAATCAAAAGTTTTCTTGATTATATTTTTTTCTTAGATAATTTATAACTTTTAATAATTTTGTAATTAAATACCCACTGATATTTGATCTTTAGCGATATTATTAAGGGTCCAGAGAATTAAGATGCTGCCTATATGGTTAATATAAAATAATTCAAAATCAGATGCAATATTAAGAGAGGATTAATTAATTAAGAGGGTTTGGATTGAATGAAAAGTAATAGAAATTAAAAGTAAAAGAGAGAAAATGTAAGGAAGTGGTTAAATGAAGCAAGTATAAGTTAAAAAGGCGTTGATAGTTACGTTATTTGAGAAGACAGGTGAGTGGTGTTGTAAAGGGCGTGGAGGT
Source organism: Gerris lacustris (assembly GCA_951217055.1). Classification (NCBI taxonomy): domain Eukaryota; kingdom Metazoa; phylum Arthropoda; class Insecta; order Hemiptera; family Gerridae; genus Gerris; species Gerris lacustris. The sequence continues at coordinate 64,678,278 of OX578277.1, read as the reverse complement.
AGCAGCGTGGCGTTGATAGGGCACCGAATGGATTCAAGTTAGAATCAATATGATAAGGCTGAGTTGAGAGGTGGAGGGGAGTAGGGCCGGGATCTCGTGCGCAGCTGTAGCAGAAAGACCCTTCGATCCGTTGCTCCCTTTCTCTTGCCTCCTCCCTTCGCTAACATGGCTACCAAGGGCTTGACCTCCATGACACCCAGCATCCCTTTCACACAACTACCAACAGAAAAAAATCCCCTACATATATATTATACATACATGGAACCCTTTTTTCACAACACGTACCTTCATTTTAAAACAAACAGTACAGATGGCCTGCCCTAGAAAACTCTTGCTTTGCAACCCTTTCACCGGGTTACAGCTTTTTTGTCTGAATATTTCTGGGAGGTGGAAATCGGAAGGATTTTGTTTGCATCCTACTTTTTTCTTCCCAACTTTTTCTCAATTTTTCCACGTCAAAGTTTTACCTTTCAGGAATCGAGTATTTGAGATAGTAAATAATATCTATAGAATCGCATGTTAGGAGTCCTAGGAATTTTGAATGACAAAATAGGAGAATTCGCTATTGACTCTTACTCAATATGCTGAAAGGTTCTTAAACTTGAAATTTGAATATAACACTTATATCCTACAAACCTTTTTGTACCAGCTTGAGTCAAGCTGTGTTGATGTATAAATATATATATATATATATATATATATATATATATATATATATATATATATATATATATATATATATATATATATATATATATATATATGTATATATATATATATATATATATATATATATATATATATATATATATATATATATATGTATATATATATATATATATGTATATATATATATATATATATATATATATATATATATATATATATATATATATATATATATATATATATATATATATATAATGATTATTAATATACAATACGAAAACAAAATGAGATACATACAAAATTTAAACTAAAATATAATTTTACAAATATACGTAGGTATCCGGGCCCTTAAGCGTTCAGGGTAAGGGGGAGGAAAGCTGTGCGTACGCCTGAGACTACTCACGTTACGAAAAGAAAAGAAGGTAAAAATAAAAAGTATTGCATTTACCGTTATAAATCAAAACAAATATAAAGCCGGGAATGGGTAAAAAAAGAAAAAGTTTCTATTTATTTTGTGTCACTAATATTCATATCCTGATTTAGATAAAATTTTAGCCAATTAGCGTGGCACACAGCTTCCTGGCATCATCTCACGTACTTTACTGATACTAAGCTTTTACAACCTAATATTACCCAACTTATTTACTTGTTTCCCTCTTTTTTTAAATATGTCATTTTTTTTTTTTTTTTTTTTTTACATTAATATAAGTTTTAATTTAGCAATATTTAATATGCCCAGGCGGTTAAATAGAAACACCCTTACTTATACTTCCGTCGCTAATAACCTTTAAGTTAGCTATGATAGTCCTAATTGAAGGTCATTAAAATTTTTAATGTTAACATTGGTCTAATATTAAGCAGTCTTTCAGTCGTGAATAACCTTAATGAAAATCCTGAAATGAATACTAATTTCTTTACTAAAAGCTTCAAGTTATGATCATGATTCTATGTTATCATAGCATTAGACTGGGCGCGCACTTGCAATGTGTAATCACGTGATTGCTTATCTGATGAAATGGAAAAAGACATTATTTTAAATTGGACTGCACGCTTATGCGAACATAAAATCGCAACCATTCTTATTATCATAGCGATGCGGTTATCACTTTTTGGAATGAGTCTCGCTCAAGTATGAACCTGCTCGCACTAGTGAATATTCAGGCGAGCTTCAGATGTGATCTTGCCAGTCTATATGTTTAGTCTTCCTCTTTTCTTTTTTTTACCGTAAAATACAATGACTGCGACAATCCAACTGACGAATTTTGTGATGATGTTATCATTAATAGTGCAAGTGATATGGACAGACTTATTACTGAAAGAAAGGCCATATTATACTTATAATAAAGAATTGAATATAATATAATAAAGAATTGAATATAATATAATAAAGAATTGATACATAATACAGTGGTCGGAATTTGAAAACAAGACTTTGGGGATAAGTTTGTTTCAGAGTCACCCGAAATAATAATACTGATAAACACCCTTCAGCTGGTATTAACTTTCTCCATCTTGTGTCTCCAACAATAAATAAATATTCAAAACAAATTTACTCATTCTAATAGGTACTTGATAAAATGACGCAGTTGATCACATAGGTCTTGAAACTTGTAGAACTGTCCCTTTATCCTACATTAATCTTTGGCTTAAAAGAGGAACATATAGTAGTGTTGTTGGTTTCACATGGAGTAAAAGAGCGAAGAGCGATCACACAACTTGTTTGCATGATATCCATAGAGAAGCTAAATAAAGCCATCGATTTATTAGTTGCACTGCGCGCACCACATAAAATCTTTGCAACTGCGAGTTTTAAGCTGCAGGGACAAGAAATCGCAAGAGCGAGTCCAGTCTAAAGAAAGTAAAGCTAGGTATCATCTTTTCTTTTAATCATGAGTTAAACAAAGTTCATTAATTGATTTATAACTATTTACGCAAGAAAGTAAATCAAGAGATTAATCGTCAAAGTAAGTAAATCAGTGACAGGAATTCAAAATATTTAGTTATTAAGAAATCTTCTTCGAAGTTGTTGAAAATATTATAAATTCAGACATTCAATTAGAAATAATTTAATATTAATTCCGTTAACTTAGAACTGGTAAATTCTGTAATAACCAGTTTGATGGTGAGAATGTTTAGGAATGATGAATAAGTACAAGGGAGTTTTAAGTACAATCCCTGGATTAAGTTAAAGTGGGGAAACGCCAAGCTTTAGAGAAGATAGGGGTTGGGTATTACTTGCTTCCAGTGATTTATACCTCCCAATAAACTTTCTCTAACTTCAAATACTCCTGCCAGTTAAATTGAAGTTAATAATTAATACGATAATTACCTCAGAGATACATTCAAGACTTGACTATTTCCCCTTCTTAGTTTAATCGAATTTTACACACTAACTGATTCTTATATACTGATGAGAAGAAGGATAAAAGAAATTAACTTTAGATTACTTATGATCCATCTTAAAATCGTATTATGAAGTTTTCTTATTGGCTTTATCTTTCTTACAAAGTTTTAAAAATAAGTATTACTTTTTTAAGCAAGTTTAATTACTTTTACAATGTTAAAAACAGGTAAGAACAGCCATCTAGATAACATTTTGAATTAAAATAACTAATTATACTATATTTTTCGGTAATTTCTTTTTTTCGTTTTATGTTTAAAAAACATTATAGTATGTAGCCATACTATTCGTTCCGAACTGCTCTTTATTCCTTGAAATTTAACTCATTTTATCACATATTTGTAAAAAGGATCCTATTGTAAGTAAAAAGTTTGTTCTCTTAATTAAGGTGAAGGCAAAGTTTCGACCTAGCCGATCATATTCAAGACTATATGTAGTTTAAAAAACTTCTGATTTACATATTCTATCTTTTATTCATGTGTCAAGTTTTATTCTAAAATTCTTGATGATTTTATCATAATTCTCATAGGCAACTTCATTTGTTTGGGCTTCTTTCATTTAAAAATAATGTTCAACCATTTAAAATCTACGTTTCATCTATATCACGCAGTAATCTAATTATAAAATACTAGATTTTTAGTACAATATAGGTAACATTCAGACAACTGCTATATAATCTTCCGTGAACTAGGCCCATTACAATCTATAATATAAAGGCGTATACTATAAGCACAGTCACAAGGATCTATCGTAAACTATGGGAAGTTCTTCCTATTTACTCTTTTTTAAGGCCCGTAGGCAAAACCAAGGACCCTTATATTTTTCTGCGTGTGTCTATCCGTCCTTCCGTCTGTTGCCTGCTCTTACGGCTACAAAAATATATAATTTTTGGTTATAAGCTTTGACAAGACGAGCCTAGGCAAGTGTGAAGTGGGTGTGAAAAGTGCCCCCCCCCCCCCCCCTTTCTATCTCGCTTATGTAAAGTGCAAAAAATTCTTCTACCAAAAGTAAAGATACCACTTTTTGGAAATTTCGAAAAAAAAAAATATATATATATTTTTTTATTGACAAAATTTGACGTTTTTTTTATAACTAAATTCTTTTTGATGTATTTATATATGTTTATAGACTGGTTCACTGACAAAATATACTTTATCAGAAGTTTGTTTATGTGTTTTGAGAATATCAGACCATATAGGATAGTTCAAAGTAGACTTTTTAGCATTTTAAAAAGCATCATCAATAGGTACTACTAACAATACAGTGTTGCCTACGGACCCTCGTTGTGTGCTGACCAGCACACACTTGACCTGTTTATTGTTATAATACTCGTAAATGTATGTTCTTTAATTCCTGTATTTCCTAGAAAACATCAAAACACAATCTTATGACACAAATAAAAAAGATACTGGAATGTAACAGGATTAATACTAATTTGTTCTAAAAAAATATTAATAATATTTATAATGATTTTACATTCTTATATTTTGGATTTACTGCGGAGTGAGGCGCTTAGCGACATTTTTAGAGTCATCTGTGATACAGCGCATGTCTCAACTCAGGGAATCGATCCCAGATTGTTTTAATTTCAGGACCTTGGTTTTAGTTAAACTCCTAAAACAATTTAACAACGCTTCGTTTAATCAGAGGTTATTTATTAAGTATTTTTAGGTCCTGCGTAACCAAAATTAAAGTAGTAAAAGATACGCTATAAAATTATCGCATGGCCTATATGAAACTTTTAAATTAATCTAAATTGATAACATCAATGTTAGTGTTACGAAACTTAATTCACCCATAATGTAGCTGGATGATTTCTAAAGCAAACGATTGTCCGAGAATAATTATCATCACGCTGAATTCTGTTATAGGGTTGAATGCATATAAGCCCTAAAAAGGGCCTGCTGTCGCCTGACTTCACGCGATACTGCCATTAGCCCAATTGTATCTCAACTTAGATCAGCCAACGTAGAATATACCTTTCATATCAACTCAAGCTGATCTCTTGATCGCGAAATTATTATTTCTCTCAATGAAATAATAATTATAGCTAGCAGTTTAATTTTTCCCTTTTGCATGCGAGTAATAAATTGATTCATTTTATTAACGTCTTTACAGATTCATTAGCGAAATGTATGTATTTATTAGGTTTTTTAAAATTATGTTTTATGTAACACCTTTTTATTGTATACCACTGTGATGAATTGTTCTGCACAAAACTAATTAAACAAAATAGTGAATTACTATAAGCAATTGCTTACTTCAAAATTCGTATGAAACCAGCGACACTCAAGTTCAGTTTTTAATATTTATAATGGTTACTGTTTGTGAACCAATTGTATTACATAATTAAAATTAAAGAATTAATCAAATACTCTGCTAATTAGAGTGGCACATAGCTGCCTCGCGACCTATACTTCGTATATACTGTAATAACTCCCCCCCCCCCCCCCCCGAATTTTTTAAACTGTCAAAATTGTTTTGATTTTTTACAACAATTAAAGTATCAATTTAGCAATACTTAAAGAGCGCTGACCGTTGAAATTAATCTGGGGCTATCAGCGAGATACTTTAGACAAACCATCCATATTTCAATTAAATAAGATGAGTAATTTTTTAGATCTGTTGGTTCGCAAAAATTGAGTGACAGACCGATAGACAAACACGGAATCAAAATAGACTGCCAATAGGTGTGGCACTTAGCTTCCTCGTATCCTATCACGTACTTTCTTGATTTTATGCTTTTACAAGCCATTATTGTCTTATTTATTTAATTGTTTCCCCTGTTTTTAAATCAGTCAAATAATTTTGATTTTTTACATGAATTAAAGTATCAATTTAGCAAAAGTTAAAGAGCACATACGGTTCAAATTAATCTGGGGCTATCTGCGGGTTACCTTCAAAAAACTATAAAAGTTTCATACAAATCAGATAACTAGATTGAAGCTAAAGGTGCAAATTAATGTATGTTTGTGCGCATGTGGAAGAGAAACCAATGAGTTCAAAGGTGGAAACTTATATGGGAGCAACAATAAGCTAATTATGACCATAAAAACTTCATTAAAATCGGCTGTGTAGTTTTTAAGATATGTGGGTTCGCAAGAATTGACAGACCGACAGACAGACACGGAACCAAAAATGTTCCCTGATGCCTAAAATTTTTGAATCGGAATCTTTGAAATCGGAGACAAAAAATTTCGTTCTTCAGAACGATCATATAGCTTCTGTTACCTTCGGTAAATTCGGAAGCAAAAGTTTCGAACGATAATTTTAGGAGCTAGGGTCGCCCCTAATACTGCTCTGTGACGCTTGAAATGCTATGGTCTCCATGATGCGTTTGAATGGCGTTCGAAAAAGCTAGAGGTTAACCCTTATGCCGTATGACACTGAAATCGCTAGGGTCGGCCTTACTAGTATAGTATGATACTCACCCTCCATAACCCCCGTTTTGTAAAATCGCCCTTTTGTATGACACTTCGGATACTAGTGTAAATGCTTTGTATCAGATAGTATAATAAAGTCAGATATGATCAGATATAAATTTAAATAAGGTTCGTATGAACAAAGTACTATAGATAGTTTTATCTTCTACAGCCCATATTAGATTAAAAATGGCATATCCGGATTGAATTTAAAACTATATATATTATTTTTTAATCAAAACATTTAATATTAGTGAACAGAATTGCATTAACTCTGATGACAATATTCTGTGAGATTAAACGAAGGTATTACGTTGTGACTGTTCAATATTGATCTTTATAGCTATACTAAAAAAGAATAAAATTTGATAAGGAATAACAAATTGAAATTTTAAAGGAAATATTTTTACACACACACACACACACACACACACACATATATATATATATATATATATATATATATATATATATATATATATATATATATATATATATATATATATATATATATATATATATATATATAAACATATATAGAAACAAACAAAACTCAGGTTTCGGTCACAAAAATCGTCACTATGTTACAATCCGGACGTTTGAGTCGTTGTTTAGATGTTTTACGGCCCCTCAAGAAGGTTTTAAGTAAAAACCGAAAATTCGGGATTGTAACATAGTGACGATTTTTGTGACCGAAACCTGAGTTTTGTTTGTTTCTGTTTATATTTACGGTCAAGAATTTATTCATTTATATATATATATATATATATATATATATATATATATATATATATATATATATATATATATATATATATATATATATATATATGTGTGTGTGTGTGTGTGTGTGTGTGTGTTCTAATGAATGAGTAAAGGGGAAAATATGAAACAACTTAATTCGCACGTCAGGGCAGATCCAAGTTTGGGTCAAAGGTGGTAGGGATGGTCTATCGACCTCAACAAACTTTTCTTAAAAGCAAGCTCTAGCTTTTTGAGAATAAATATATATTTAAAAGTAAATAGTTCTGTGAACAGATTATAGTCTTAAATAAGTAGCATAATCCTTGGTTATATAATATGCTTTAAGCCTGATGATGTGCTAAAATTCTATACTTTGAGGGATTCTGGGCGGGGTTCCCTCTCCCTCTGACTCCACCCCTCCATGCATTCCTTCTCTTTCACTGTTTCATTTAGCTCTTGCTAAGTTCAAAATATTATAATATTAATAATTTTTAACCTGAATAAATACTTGGAAACTTACTTCAATAACGCTGCATCGCCCTAAAAATGTGACTTAATACTTTGAATCGGTTAGTTTAATTTGTTGTTAGTTAAGACTTAATAGAATTAATACCGGAGCTTCAGAAACCCTTTGGCCTAAAAATTATCTATTAATAAGTAAAATTATACCGATTAATAAGTAAATTATTTATTTAATCATGCTGGATTTTTAGAATACTAAATATGTACGTATAATTATTTTTCAAATTATTATTTAAATATGCTTCCTTGCTTGATTGAAACATCAATGGCTATTAAGATTAATGTTCAACTCAATACAGATGATTTTGTCTAAGACAGAATAAAGATATGTACCTAGTAGATATAATCTATAAACTTAAAATAAGGAGAAGGGTTTTTATTGCAATTTGACCATACAGGTTATGCGTCCATATATGATGTGCCAGTTTCCATGTTAAGTATGCGTTCATGGAACTTTAGACATAAATATTTTAATTATACAATCAGCTCTAAAACATCCTCGTTTGAAGCTTTCAATTAATAAACAAGTCTTTTTACATTAAATTGGGTTGTAACGTTAAGCTTTCCCAGTTATTTATTATTTCTTACAATATACCCAAAAATATTAAAACGGTTAATGGGCCTTTTTAAAGCACTAAAGGGCATATTTATTGTTAATAAAGATTTTACTGACTTTAACACTATTTAATACTTCTTCGCTTGATGCTGATTCTTACAGGGTTAATGTTTTATTATTGATTAACAACTAACTGTCAAGCTCCATAAACCCAAAAATGGCAGAAGAACCTTATTGCACATAAATTATTACTGATTAATATATACTTCAGGCACTAGACGATGCATCTTCGCTTGATGCTCAAAAGACTATTATTCAGAAATATAATATTGATTTACAACTGGGTTTAGCTCCAAAGCCCGAGAAGGGCTAAAGTAAATTTATAGCATTTAAGACCTATGGATTACTCATCTACACCAACTGCAACAATTTTAAGCAAAAACTGATCTAATATTAGGGTTAAAGTTAAGCATAAGCACTAGTCTCGCACACGTCCACACTCATACATCCTTACATTGACCTTTCAGACCAATGCATATGCAACACTTTAGTGTATTTATCAAATGCTATTAGTAACACAATAATCACCAGGGACACTTATTTGTCAGGGAAAAATCTTGACCCACTTCCTGACTACTTAGGAAAACTGAAACTTGCACAGGTTATGTATTTCCGATGACAATATAATATTCGGTCATTAATTTTACGAAATTATATATCAGCGTTTATTGATCCGATAAAACAATAAATTTCCGTGAAATGTTGGCACTTAAATTCAAACAAATCGTAAACAATAACGACCAGTGTCAGGTAAGTTAGGTTATTTCCGTATAAATAATTTAATTTTAAATGGGTAAGATTTGGGTTCATGATAGAGCAACCTAGGTTAGAGGAGAACCCTGATCTACTCACCTTGGGGCTACCACTGCACTTTGCTACTTTGTCGTCGACTGTTCTGAGCCACTCCTCCTGGCCTATAAGCCTACAGACTCCCTGACAAGCGTGGTTCGACAAAGTCGGGCGACACGTTCACACTTGTACGACATTGTCGGTCGACCGACAATGTTGATCGACACGGTCAACTTTTTGACTTGTCCACATTACCTCAGTATGTGTGGACGTGTCGAGCGACAAATAGTGAATTCTATACCTATAGTTTTAATTTAATTTAATTTTTTTTTTTTTTTTTTTTTTTTAAATGAGTGATTCCTGAAGATAATGCAGAGTTTTCCATTTATTCCAACAACTTCAATGATAATTGCAGTTGTTGGAAGCCAGCAAGATCGTCGTTGCCGCCCAAGGAGGTTTTGGGTAAGGCCCAGCCTTGTCCGAGGTAGAAAAAAGTATAGTACAGAGGAATTTATGAAGGATTTATTTCTTGATGAGGTTGATGAGTTGAATCTGGAGTACATGTGCGACATGGGCTTTCGAAACTTTTTTCGAATGAATATTTCCGATTTTGAAAATTGATTAAGTATAATTGCGCCAAAAATAATTAAAAAATACACGTCATAAATAAATGCACCCAGCAAAACACAACTGAACCGAATGAATATTTTTTACCTACTCAAAAGTTGAGCGACATATTTCGACACGTCTACACTACTGTTGTCGATTCGACTTCTTTTGATCCGTACCGACTTGATTCGGGTTGCGTTCGACACGACCCGACATGGTTCGACAAAGTCGGGCGACACGTCCACACTTGTGCGACATTCTCGGTCGAAATGTCGGTCGAGATAGTGTGGACGCGGCTTAATAGGCAAATTATGACCTAGTACCCACATTTTATTTAAATCGGAAAGACAGTTTTTAAGATAGGTATGTTGGTTTGCAAAAATTGAGTGACAGATCGACAGACAGACCGACAGGTAGACAAGGAACCAAAAATGTTCCCTGATGTCTGAAACGGATTTCTGTCATGGAATTTTTGAAATTGGAGACCTAAATATTTTTCGTTCTTCAGAACGAAAAAAAAAAAAAATGTATAATTATTAACTACACTCTAAGTTTAGCTGTTTAAAAAGTTTATCGTTAAATCATTAGAGAATTTTCAACGTCTAAAGATTTCTTCAGATGAACAGATGATTGTTTATAACCTCAACAGAGCCCAGCGTAAAAGAGAGAAAGGCTAACAGAAAACATAACATACGTTTTCGGTAATATATAATATTACCGGAAACGTGCGGCGCGGCGATCCACTTGTTCTGAACCAAGCTTCACGCGTGCTATATGTGTCTGCACTACGCTCTATCGCCTGTTTTTCGTACTTACTTTCTCCGTGGCACTAAAACCCTAGCAGATTCACCCCGATCCAAGGCTGGAAATATCTGGTTCTACTGGACCGGAGCGATATGTTCTGCGATATTTGGCAGAGAGACATGTTTCGGAGGACATTTATATAATTGAGTAGTGTCACGACTGCGACGGCTTACCTCGAAATGATTTTTGTTATTGCTAAGCTTCCAATAATAATAAATGTTTCTTTGATTTGTTGGTATTCTAATAGATATAATAACTAATCTAAATAGATATAATATCTTACCTAAATTAATTTACTAAAATTTACTTTTTAAAAAAAAATATATATAAATTTAAGCCCGATGCCACGGGCTTAACGGCTCGTGCAATAATAATTGAATAGTTTTACAAAATCGTTTGTATTAGCCGATAAATCATTATTTTCAAATCTATATGTAAAATGTTGTCAGTAAAATTAAAAAAAAAATAAAAAAATAAAAAAATAACAACGATAACCACTGACACCTAGGTGAGGTTAAATAGAAAAGCGTGGGGAGCTATAAACAGTTTTTGTTATTTGTTGAATAGTTATAATCAACGATAGTGAAAAGCAGGTTTTTATTTAATAATTTTATAAATATAATATTTTATGATCATGGTATGGATATATTTGTAGATGGAAGCTAGCTTTGATATTTTTATTTTTTGTTTTAAAGAGTTGACTATCTGGTGTTTCTTTAGATTGTTGGCTCCCCTATGTTTTTTTTTTTTTTACAATATAAATGACTTTGACTATATAACTATTAAGACAAAGGGATGATTAGTCCGTTGTACTTTGGGACAAAGGATTATCACACTTCTGTTATTATAAGGGGAGTAACAGTCTAAAGAAGAACATTCCGTACACCTTCTTTAAATTGTTACTCCCCTCTGTTTTCTTCGTAAGAGGAGTAACAATCTAAAGAAGTGCCGACTATCTTTATTCCTTCATCAAGTTGCACGAATGTTAGTCCTGCAAAGTCAGACAAAAGTTATTGCATACTCGTCTCAATTTCATCAAGCTTAACGCCTCTTAAAACATAAAAAGCGTGATGAGATATATAAAATTATATTATTTTAATCATCATAAATAAGGCCATAGATACTAATACAACAATGATAATGTTCAAACGACCTAAAAGAGCAAAAGAATAATTGTTGAACAGAGCGGCGGAACTAAAGAAACCGTGCATCCGTCCATGAATGCGCTCCCCTTTTAACTAAAAATTTCCCATGGGAGAGGAGGGGGGGGGGGGGGGGGGTAATATTTCCATCTCTGAAATAGCATAACCATTGTCAGTGCTGTGGATAAATAATCTTTGACCCCTCTTAGCCTACGCCTGCCTAGTGAGGACGGCTTTTTCTAAACCCCTAGATTATAATATATCCTCAAGAGGCATTTATAAAAACTTTTCTTAAAGAAAAATGTATACGTTTCTGTGGACCTTTTTTTAATATTGAGTTTATGTGAATATTATATTAATTTAATAATATCCATAATAATTTGATTTTTGTGTTGCTGATAGTGGGTCATCTATCTACATCTACATACTATAAAACCGCATGGGTAACTGACTGACATTAATGTTTACCCATTTCCAGTAGAGCTAGAAATTTGAAATTTAGTACGACATTAATTTTTACTCATTTCCAGTAGAGCTAGAAATTTTAAATTTGGTTCACTTGTAGGTTTTTCAGTGTAACCGTCGGAATAAATCCAAAAAGTTGACATTTTTCATTTTTACCCTCCCTAAAATATTATAAAAGGCGGACTTGATTTTTAAGCTGTTTTGGGTGCGGCTAAACTTACGTCTAAACTTGCGGCTAAACGGTAAGTCGTATTGTAAAACGGATAGCACCAGCGGTAACTAATATTAAAAGATCTACAACTTTGGTCCTATGACATTTTGTCGTATCTTCATCGGTTGTACCTTAGGTGGTGATCATTGTGGATTTTTTTTTTTTTTGTCTTTGAATGGCCATAGTTTCTATCATTGTAGACCGATTTAATTTCTGATTGGGACGCTTGAATCTCTCACTAATGTTCTTTAAATTGAGTATATTTTATTTTATTAGTTCATCCTATTTGCTGAGAACTTGAGAGTAAACTTTTTCCCGTGTGCCGTGTCACGTGACCACTTTCTTTGGTTTTTTAATATTGTGTCGTAAATCATTTGAAAGGCCTTGATTTGTACATTAAAGCTATTGTATTTGTTATTTATTTTTTTTTTTTTTTAAAAACATGTCTGTACATGTACTTATGTACCGATTTATAATTTTAATTTTTAAGGGTTTAAATAATTTTTTGTTATTAGGTTTTTTTTATTTATATTTATTTATTAGTTAAATTAATGCCCTTTTGTTTTTTTAAAAATATGAGTTTAGTACCTTAGAGTACAGGGGTACAAATGTCAAAGTAAATCTTTTATCATACGATGTATATCGTTGAAAAGCTCTTGAATAGTAGAATAGTTTTTGTGATATTTTTATTTTTTTGGGGGGGGGATTGAAAAAAAACTGTTTATATAGCGGTTTTTACGATTTGGTTGCTGTGTTATTTGTTTATTAAATTTATTAGATGTGCGCTAACATTTGGTGCATGTTGGAGGCTTTGTTTCTCCGAAAAATGTTGGTTAGAACCAAAGTTATTAAATATTTATATACTGAAGCAGTGCCGCGCGCGTCACTGCGAAGAGAAAGAGACGGGAATATGTCCGACCTTCCCATCCCTCCCGTCGCTTCTGTCACCCCACCTTACTCAATCCCCTCTACAACTCCACATCCTAAAATACTAGCTCAGCTTCTCTAGTCGTCAATCGCTTTCTTTACTTTGCACTGTTTGTTTGCTTTGTCATTTATAAACTGCGAATTATAACTGTATAATTAACCCACCTGGCTACAATATCCCACAACCTCCTACACAATACCAGATCTTACAAGTACCAACTACTATACAAGTACCTGGCATATATCTACCTGGCCACTCGACTGACAAAGGCTGGCCGTAGACCACCCAAGATCGGCGCGTTAGGGATTTATAAAATGAAAACTCTCTTATCTCATTTTCATTGCCATATTTCGACTCATTCTTGAGTCATTATCAAGCATCATTTACATTTGCTAAGATCTTATCATTTTGTTTTGAAACAAAATCGTCAATGCACTGAATTATCCTAATCATGTCCATACTATAAACTCCAAACACTAATATCAATCTGATTGCTTATTATATAACTATAAATAACTCTTCCATCTTTAAAATAAATTAACAATTATCCCACTCAAAAAACTCAACAAAATTACAATAAATCAACAAATTATAACAAGGAAACAATGAAAACAAATCAAAGCTCTGGTATTACTTCTATTTCTATTCTTTGATTTTTTATTAATTGTAAATTAAGACCACTAAAATTACAATCTTTAGACCAACTTTGGTTTTAATTAATGACTATAATTACTAATTATGGAATGCCCCAAAGCTAATAACTGTGTCTTTACATATTATCTGTGGACAGAAAATATTCATCAATGATCTATAGATAAATTAAAAAGATTAATAACTCTTTTTAGGTTAAACAATTATCATTTGGTGAGGATAAGGGTATGGTATAAGGGGAACAAGATGTACGCCACTTCACTTTGGTAGCTACCCGTAGTTATGTCGATGCGGGGTAAACCCCGGCCGTCCAACACATAAATGAATGATAACATTGAGCTACCAGGAACCCTAAGAGGACAGGTTTGCAATGCCAAACCCGACCTAAGAATTGACATTGATCTCACACAGTTCTTTAAATACCCAATAAGAGCGAAATTAGACAAATTAACGAATGTTTCAATCTGAGGACTAATCTTAGGATAATTTAACCCAGAATAGTATTAATCTATAATTAAAACCAAAACTGATTAAAAGGCATTTTTTTATTCTGAATTTGAAATACCGCATACTAAGTGAAAAGACAAACTTACAAAAACTATCGATAAATTTTGTTTTTAAGTATATCAGAAATTCTTTGGACACTGAAAGTTTTTACTACAAGCCATGACATATTTTACCTAAAATTGAATTTTCTTGTACAATGAATTCCTTTAAGTACTTAAAGGCCTTTATTCTTTCAGATCCGCCTGTTACCTAAACGAGGTTAGAAAGAACAACGTAGTGTGCGGTACCGGTAAGGAGATGTTTTACGACTTTGAAGCATCCTAATGTATATTGAGCATAATTTTGTAGCTATGCTCAATATTCTAAAAACTTGCTAAATCAACTCGCACTATTGTTAAAATTAATTAAAATTGGGACAGACTTTTATCACTAATTTCTAAGTTTTCTGGAGGCGACCGCGTCTCAATGGGCGCGGGTCCCGACGTTTCACTCCCAATAATGGAGCATCAGCAGTTGAGCCGTCAACTCTCAAAGTGACACCCTTAAAGATGTTCCATTACTGGGAATGAAATGCCGAGATCGACGCCTATCGAGACGCGGTCACCACCAGAAGATTAGAAATTGAATGATGCTTTAAACTGCGGAAGCTTACGGTACTAAATATGTTCATAACAAAACCCTAGAATTAACTAGAACTAAGCAGAACTTCAATTTTAGGCGGAAATCGTGTAGAAAAGTTACTGAAACAAACCTCTTACAAGGGTGAACCTTAAAAAATATTACAGATACATTTAGTTCAATCAAAATATAGTTAACCTGTCTTATTTTCTTTTTTTGAAAGTTGCATCTTTCTTCATAATTGATGTAAATTAATTTCGATTAAATACGGTTATTATTAGTAATATATATATATAGGGTATAGGTGGTGGCTAAGGTCCACATAGGGTAAATTTCCAAACTGTTTTAAAACTGGGAGGGAAACTATTTTTGAAGTAGGACTGGTAACACTCATTCCTTACGTAAAGGCTTTGCTCCTGTAAGGTTATCTTGATTTAGTTTCGACTGTTGAAAAAAAAAGAGGTAAGTTTATTTTTTTATGTTTGAATCTAATTTTTTTTTAGAATTTTAGCAGTTTATTATTAATTATTATAAATCTATATTCGTATTTTTGAAAAGGTTGTACCAAAATGGGGCTAAAGTAGTGTAGAAATAGTCACTTGTTTTACCTTCATATGTATATATGTGTTTCATATGTAGTTACCTTCGATAGGTTACAATAATTTTATGATTTGATTGAATGGGGCAAAGAACCGCACACTGAATGGGGCAAACGTCCTAATGTGGACCCTTTTCCTATTTAAAATGTTTAATCTAAAGATTAATTTATTTTAGATACTTATGGTAAAAACTAGTTTTTAATTTTCAGAGTGTACTAGAGAAAGAGAGATTGTTTGCGCCCTTAACCCAGCAGATCCTGGTTTAAGCTAAAGGAATTATTACAAGGGGTTTCTCGATCAGAGTTCTTTTAATTCTATACTTTATAGTAACTAATATGTTTTCAATGTACATGTTCTTTAATGAATTATTTCACTTTCTTAAATTAATAATCAATTAATACGAAATGGGGTAAAGGTTCATGGTGCGGACGTTTGCCCCAAGAAATGACGTCCGCAAATCATAATTTTTGTAAAATGGTGCCCCAAAATTGTTGGAGCAATCAGAGATGGGGATTGTTAGATGGATTGATTCACAGATAATTTTGAAATTATTAAAAGGAAGCAAATGCTCAAAATTAGCCCGCCTACTGTTAATGCTCAAATTAGCCACCTACCCTATAATATATAGTATATATATATATATATATATATATATATATATATATATATATATATATATATATATCAGCAGAGTAATACCGTGTTTTTGCACACTGCAATAGGCTACACAATTTGCGAGAGACACCAAGGGATGTGCCACGCAAGCGTGACACATAGGAACTGTTCCAACATCAGACATAACGTCATTAAGATGTTGGCTCGGCATTATGCCATGTCCTGCATCGTTTCGTCGCGTCCGACTCATCAGGGGCCCGACGATGCCCACCCAACTCTGGACCTATACTACATCAAGAAGATCAGATATAGGACTTATCAGAGACGAGGGTGCTCTCATACCGCCATTCTTGCTTGGCTGGCAAAACACATCAGCAGAGTAATACCGTGTTTTTGCACACTGCAATAGGCTACACAATTTGCGAGAGACACCAAGGGATGTGCCACGCAAGCGTGACACATAGGAACTGTTCCAACATCAGACATAACGTCATTAAGATGTTGGCTCGGCATTATGCCATGTCCTGCATCGTTTCGTCGCGTCCGACTCATCAGGGGCCCGACGATGCCCACCCAACTCTGGACCTATACTACATCAAGAAGATCAGATATAGGACTTATCAGAGACGAGGGTGCTCTCATACCGCCATTCTTGCTTGGCTGGCAAAACACATCAGCAGAGTAATACCGTGTTTTTGCACACTGCAATAGGCTACACATTGTGTATATATATATATATATATACACATTGTGTATATATATATATATATATATATATATATATATATATATATATATATATATATATATATATATATATGTGTGTGTGTGTGTGTGTGTGTGTGTGAGTGTGTGAGTGTGTGTGTATAAATTATACGCACTTTTTTAAGAACTTGAATCTTTCCTGCTTGAATGTCATGGATGGCTTCCAGAAGAAGGGAAGAGAGCGTGAAGTAGCCTGGATATGGGTAAATATAGCATTTTAAAAAGAAAAGTTATATTTATTATAGTTATGTATGTAAAAAATAGATAATTCCCATTACATCCCAATATTCAAAATTAAAATTAATTTACATTAATGGTTAACCTGTTTTCAATAGGCGAAATCCAATAAGTGGCATCAATAGGTTAAATCCAAAGCTTAATAATAGGAGTTGTTAAATGTTGGTTACTCTTTCGCTAAGAGCCATCAATAATAAATAATTTTTTTAATGACTGAATTAATTTATTATTTCGAATTAATTGTTTTGTTATATTGAACGCAGAAAAGTGATCAAACTCATCTTTTAAAGCCTTAAGCTATATTGATCATGTGAATTATGATATGTAGGCTTTATAAAGCTGATACTGAAACGGTATAGCATTATACATTCAAAGCTTGGGGATCTGAGCTGGCTAATCATGGTTTGGCTAAGTATTACTTTTACTATCACGAATTCAGAGAAACTTCTAAGAAGAATTGAAGGCCATTTATAGCTGAGATAATATTTTAAAAATGCTGAGATAATACTTTTAAAAAAAACCTATAGATTGACAATTATAAATTGTATATCGTGGTTAGACAATTATAGATTATTTTAAATTAAACCACCAGTGAATCTTTGTTTAAGAGTTTACTAAGCACTATGTTGTTATTAAGTTTGGTTAATATAAAATATCAGTCAATACAAGCAACCCTTTATAAAATATAGGAGAAATCAACGCCCAAAGTCCAGGAAGTCTGAGCATGCGAACTACGCTTAAGCTAATTTATCATTCATACCAGTATTCCAAGTGTTGTGGTTATTTTATTTTATCAATTGCATTCAGACCATTTAAATCATAGATAATGCATAGAAGGATAAACATATGTTTCAAATCAGCACTTAATGCTTAACTGAATACTTGCGAATTACGCTTTGGCTTAGAATCGCCTTCTTATTTTAATCTAGGATATAAAATGATGAATTATGTGATATTATTACTAAGTTTATCCATATGCAGTGGAAATAGTACGTGGTTTGGGATGTAAAAAGTTGAATATATCTACACCCTGTTTCTAAAATAAATCTAAACACCTCCTGGTGTTTGAGCATGCGATACACCACCCTTATAGGGGAATTATCACCAAAGATTTATTAAAATATAAAACGAACTGATTTATATACATTATATTTAGGCTACTTGGAGTGAGATTTGTTAGAGAAAAAAATATTAAAAAGTGAAAACAAAAAGTAGTAAACAACCACTAAATCGTTAGGGAGGTATTCTCTTGATAGGTCTTAAGTCTGATGATAAGATGATGATAAGTCTTTTGCACACTAATATAAGAATAACAATTAACATTTGTCAGGATTTAACAAATATTACATGATTTCACAAGGTATCTTCATAGTACGTTTTATCTACCCCTTCCCTTCTATAACCCCACCCTTTTGTATAATTAATAAATAAGGAAATAATTGTAAAATTCTTCCATGTCATATAATATTCGATGAAATACTAAAAATATTTTTAGTTCATATGCAATTTAAAATGTTAATGAAAGTTATTTTTGGTACATAGAATTTTATACAAGCATTTTACCTGATGCGAGGAGTCAGGGATCCCGAGCAATACTGGAGCGGTAGAGGGAGTGTAGCTAAGGGAGAGGGACAGGGTGGGGGCAAACAACAGCCAGTGAGACCATTATCATAAATTACTGACTCCGACAGTTAGTATTGTAGGGTAGGAACCCTCCCTTGCTTCTGCACCGCTTCCAAAAGGAAAAACTCCAAAAAGGCAAATACTGTCAACAATAAAACTTAAAAAAAAGAGAAGGAGATAATAGAGAGACCGAGA
Organism: Gerris lacustris; assembly: GCA_951217055.1. Lineage (NCBI taxonomy): Eukaryota > Metazoa > Arthropoda > Insecta > Hemiptera > Gerridae > Gerris > Gerris lacustris. Next base: position 64,659,146 of record OX578277.1, on the reverse strand, counting down.
TAGAAATACTTCGATCAATATCTTTAAATTCAACTCGTCGAGGGAGAATGGGGGGGGGGGGGAGAAATAAAATTATTATATAAAAAGGAAAAAAAAATGCTTTTCAAACTTTTACAGTTGACTTGCACTAAAATATTGTGCAAAATTATAATTTGATTTAGGATATAATTTTGTGAAGTGTTGAATATTTCTAGTATATTGTTTAAACATTTTAAACATATTCTGTGAATAATTTTAAACGTTTTTCCAAAAAAGCCACGCTTAATATGGCATTATTTTCGCGCCTTTTTTTAACTTCACATGTTTCATGTTTGTTTGTTTGTCTGTCTCCAAATCTTGTAACCTAAATTTGACCCTCTTCCTGAATACTTAGAAAGCTAAACGCTTGTTTAAAACCTCACTACACTTCTATCTCTTGTTTTGTTTACGTTTGCACTGTTAATATCGTCATTATACTTTGTCAGGGGTTCATTTAAAAATAATTATTTCTGAATTAATTTACCTGGGTCGCATGTGAGTCTATGTTGGGGCTGAGGAAGGCACAGTACAGAGTAGAAAAGGCAGAAGTCATTAAGAAGGCCAAGGCCCTTTAAGGATCATAGAGACTTAGTAAGAACTAATATGATTGCATTTACTGTTGCTATTATTTATTTATTTATTTATTTTTTTAAATTACAGATTATAGGCGTAGATTAAGAATATTAAGGTTAAAAATATTTGTATATACTCATTTAAGATCATTGTGAGGTTTAATATCTTGATTAACAAATGGTTATTTGTCTTGCCTAATAATAAAATATAGGCATTTTTGCATGTAATAAATAGCCTCTAACTGCGATCCACATAGCATGTTATTCTTAATAATGGAATAAATGATTTATAATAAACTCCTGATTATTTTCTACACGTAGGCTTTGGAAACGAAACTATTTAATCGCTAGGTTTTCATGATAACAGGAAACATAGCTACTTAGGAAACATTTCACCGCACAGCATGACCTCCGATGATGTTCAGGATCCCTGTGTGAAAGTTCTTATGAATAAATCTTTAACTTAAAAACCCAGAATTTATTTTTAAACAAACTTCCAAATTATATAAATGGCCAGGGCGCAGTTTCTAAAGTTATGGCAAAATGATTTCTTGACTCTTGCATCAAGGAATGACCTATATGTTTACCAAATTTAAATTAAATGGTTCAGTTTGTTAGGCTCAACAACTCCATTCATCATCGACGACGTAGAGAATTTTTAAAACTACTATTTGGGTTTGGGGGACTTTAATATGTCTAAAATTCCAGACCCATAACTAATATTTTTCTTTAGGTTTACTCTTTCAGGTTTACGAGAAAGTAAAAGAATTGTCTACCAATGTGAAACACACCTTCTTCGCGTCCTACTATTGGACGAATGGTAACCTATAGGAAATGAAAAAGTGGTTTTTGGGACCTGTTTTGATCCCCAATGGATTGCATTTATTTTTATTCAGCATTCATTGTGCTTAGACGGTTAAAGTTATGCTATGGAACCATCAGGGGGCTTCTTTTGACAAACTATCCCAATATTTTTTTTTCAAAATCGGGTGATTACTTTCAAATATATAGTTATTAATAAAAATAATTTTGGGCAGGTCACAAAAATATTGACGGAGAGACCAAAAAATTATTTTTATTTAGTTTTTCTAAATATCTCGAAAACTATAGGCGTTAGCGTGAATATCCGTCCATACTAAAAATTTTAAAGCAATGAAATGGGATTAATATGAGCATGAGAAATGTGATTTTCAACCTCCATAAGGATCTCAAAGAAATATTTTTTATTGTTTTTTCACAGGGATTGAATATGACATAACCAGTGTATTGTTGATTTGAAACAGGCTATATAGATGTATGTGTAGTATGTTCAATTTTTAGCATGCATGAAGATGCCTCTTAAGAGAAGATGACATGTTATGTTATGAAAAGAAATTTAGTGATTTAAACCTTGTAGACATCAGAAACAGAAAGTTAATTCTTTAAGTTTGGGTTTCAAAAGGGGAACTTTTTTTATTTTTAACATCTAATACTAATAAATCCTACTATATTTTCATTTATATAATAGTAAAAAACATTTTTGTTTTTTCCACGAACTCAGCTCCTAGTAAAAAATCCTAGTGTATGTTCTCTAGGTTGTTTTACACTATCTGTCACGGGACGGTCACAGTCACGGGGCGGACACAAGCAAGCCGCGGTCTTGGGCGTTCACACCTATAGTGTCACATTCAAGCCGTGGACCTTTCTTTTTTAACTTCACGCTAAAATCTCTTGCCCAATATTTTTTTGGTGACTATTGTCACCAGTAATGTTGATATAAAGGGTCGTAGAGTTGTGGATACTTCCGGACCAATTAAATTATTTTTTTCTTAATTACTTAAAACTGAAAAAGGACGAAAAAATATAAATACATATCTAAAAAGAAAGAAACCTAGAAATGAAGTCGGAAATATTTCATATAAACTAAAAAAATATTTATTTTTATTTTGGTATTATATTTTTGAACATGTATGCCAAATTGCTACAAAATCTAACAATGTAGTAAAGACTTCATGCGTTAGCACAGACAATAGAAAGATATTTTTTTAAAACTTTCGGACTTAAAACGTGGAACTTAAGGACCTTACAATCCAAATATCATTTTAAATCCAAATATCACTTTTTTTGCTTTAATCTAAAGCACATTATGATTCTTTTTACATATTTGTAAGAAGCGACCGAGAGGTTGATATTCTTTCACATTAAGTGACTATGATTATAAGATAAATAAAAATAGAAATAACAATAACCCCCCGGAAGGCGGCCGTAAAATGCCCAGCGAATTTACTGCTAAGGGTGCTTTGAGCTTCAGCCTCTCACACAACAGCCCTTCGTAGAGGCTCAGGGCATTACATTGAGCTTAAAAACTATAAGAAAATATTAATTTATTATGGAATGATAAAATTACCTTTAAAACTGACAAATAAAAAAATACGACTACTCCGCTAACTTTCAAAAACAATATAAGGTATTGCGAAATCATAATTTTCTCCTTAAAAAATAATAAAAATTCACAATATTTAGTGACTTCGTAGATTTTTCAAGTATGTATAATGAAAAATCTTTTCGATGGCATTTTTGCTATAAGGTAAAGGAACCTATGTGATCGTGCTGAAGAACGAAAATATGTTATGTCTCCGATTTAAAAAATTCCTAGATAGAAATCCGTTTCAGACATCAGGGAACATTTTTGGTTCCATACGTCTGTCGCTCAATTTTTGGAAACCAACAATCTTAATAAACAGGTCAAGTGTGTGCTAGTCAGCACACAGCGAGGGTCCGTAGGCCTCACTAAATAGTGTTTAACTGTAAGGTGTAGAAACAATATTTTTTTAAAAAATGCTAAAAAGCTTACTTTGAACCATTCTAAGGGTCTGATATTCTCAAAACACTCTGATAAAGTATTTTTTTTGCCACTGAATCGGACTACAACCATATAAATACATCCAAAAGACCATAATTATAAAAAAAAAAACGTATTTTGTCAATAAAAAATAAAATAATATTTTTTCGAAATTTCCAAAAAGTGGTATCTTTACTTTTGGTCGAAGAATGTTCAGGAATTTTTTCAGATTTTTTGCACTTCACATAAGCGAGATAGAGGGGGGGGGGGGCACGTTTCACACCCACTTCAAACTTGCCTACGCTCGCCCTACCAAAGTTATAACCAAAGAATTATATATTTTTGTAATCAGCTCGACGTACCCTGTAATATGATACCCCTCAAGGTGTCGGAAAAAAAAAAAAATAACCTTTAATTTTTTTGAAAAATATTTTTTTTAAGTCGCTATATTTTTAAAATATGTGGGTAGGTACAAGACACATACATGCCAAATTTCAAAGTGATCGGACGAAAGGTGTAGCCGTTAGAGCACGCGACAGGACGGACGGACAGGCACACGCAGGAAAATATAAGGGCCCTTGGTTTTGCCTACGGACCCTAAAAATGTGCCTACCCCTAAATCTTCAAAAATACTCATTCGATTTTTATGAAATTTGGATGAATTGTCAAAAGTAGCATTGTTAAAGTAAATTGATATACTTAAAAATCATAACAATTTTGACAGATTAAAAAAAAAAGCGGGGGAAAATATTTAACAAATTAGACATACAATGACTTGTAAAAGCACAACATAAATAAAGTAAATCAATTTAAATTATTTTCAAAAAATTAAATAAATTTCACAATAATAGGTTATAAAATTTCACTTAAAAACTAAATATGACGCAAGGAAGCTATGTGCCACACTCATTGGCAGACTATTTTATTTATTGTTTGTTTCCTTTAGTAGTTATTATTATTTTATTTTTGCTTCAAAGCTTAAGAGATGGATTTGAAGGGATTGAGGTGCTAGATGGCGGTCGGAATTGGTTGAGGATTCATACCCTTCAAATAGACCCAAAAAGGTGATAGAGCGAAAAATATCCGGGAGTTTTAAAACTTAGCACAGTTGTTCGCTGGTGTTTATTTTACAACATTCTAAAGGTAACTAAGAATGATAAGTGGCGGGGGTGAGGAAACTTTAATATTATCGCTTTATAGCAAGTAGGTATATTCAAAACTATTGTTCCTCACGAAAAACACTTTTTATACAAAATTATAGTACACTTCATTTTCGACCGATAGCTTTTGATATATTTGTGCTTCCAATTAAATAATAATCTTTTATACATTTAAAAACTTGCTGTTATACGCGAGTGAAAACAATTACCTACGGATTTTTCTATTTTGGTTTTTTGCTACTACATCAGGTACATAATTGTGAAATAACCATAATGCGACTACTTGCTACACTACATATCTGCTTGCTACAGTACATATAATGTCTACATGCAAAAAAAAATGTTAATGCAAATTTTCTTTTAACAAAAGAAATTACTCTTCATACCTGATTTCATCTTATTATTTATATTTTATTTTACACTTAAGAAATCAAATAAAGAAGCTTAAACGATTATTGTGATTTTATTATAATAATATTTTTTACTTTAAATTATAAAATTTTAAAGTTTAATTGATTTTTTTTATAGTAAATTAAACAGAATTCAAAAAAGTTTTGAATAAGTAATTTCGAAAAATCACAAACTACTGCCGCTGAAAAACTAATAAATATACGAAACGAAATAAAATTATGCCTAAATTACAAAAAAAAAAAAATGGAATCTTATGTACAATACGCACCGCACAAGCATACAATTATCCCCAAATTTCGGGTGTTTTTCCTGAAAGTTCATCCTTAAGTTCAGCCGGCAGATTATACGCGAGTGCGAGATTTTACGGTGGTTAGCTTTTTTTCTTAATTTTATGTTTAAATTTAATAATATATATATATAAAAGTTAACGTTAACTTTAGTGAGCTTGTTTGTATGTTCATTTTGTTCAATTAGTTAGGTTGTTTAATTTTTTAAGGTATCTTAACCAAATTTTGCACAAACCATTTTTATCTCCCTAGTAAAAATACTGGTATAGTTTCGTCCCCTTATACGCACTTACTTTCAAGTTGGCGCCCAGTACCCATTTATGTGCTACTTTTAAGGCCAAATTTCACCAAATCATCTATTAATTACTACAGCTCGGTAATTATTAATTGAGGAATCAAGATTTTTTCAATAAAGCTTAAATGATGCAGACCTCCACTATGAAAGAATACTTTTGATCCACCATTTTTATTCAATATGGCGGCCATTTTTTATAAATTGTAATGGTTGATAGATCCCCAAAACTATTTACTCTAGTACCTTGAAAATGGGAAATAAGTTAATATTTTTATCATAATAAGCAAAGTATAAATAAATTAAAGATTCTTGTCTAAATAGTTCTGAAGATATAGCTAACTAAAAAATTACATAACAATAACCACCATTTTTAACTAGCATACCGGATCAAAAATACCTTGCTTAGCGAACGCCTATATCATTCAAGGAAACTTACTTTAAAGTTTAGCTATTCAAATGTGACAAATAAGATTTGCATCATTTAAAAAAAAAATAGTAAGAGGATTTAGCTTTTGAAAATAATCTTAAATTTAGAAGTTAAATTGTAAAATTTCATTATGGAGCATGTTTATGTCATAAAGACACAAATTCATCTTGAATTATATTAGCGGGGAATATTCCCAAGTTAGCTTACTTATATATCATCAAAAAAAAATTTTTTTTGATTTATCAACCTAAAGTTAACAATACTATTTGGTTTACCCTAAACCTTAAAGAAATAGTCTACAGATAATACAAATATGAATTCACCTACCAATCACACAATCGCTGCCTTCATATTGTAATATAATAATCTTATTTTTACGCAATATGTAAGATTCATTAACGAACACATTAAAAGTGTTTAAAAAATTTCTGCTACAATATTTATTCCAACTTTACAATATTTATTTGAATAACTATAATTATTACTTATTGCCAGATAAAATCAAAAGTTAACTTTTACGAAAATAAAATCCCCTGAGCCCAAGAAAAGTAGTTTTTAAAAAAAAGTCTGTTTGCAGTTTATGCAGACGCATTGAGCCTTGGAAAAAAAAAAAAAAAAAAAAAAAAAAATCTTTTATGAAGAAATCAGCCATTCAAAAATCACCCTTGGAGGCATGTCGAGAAATGAATGATTGCTCTAAATTTGGGTCGAGGCCTCCCAAAATCTAGAAAAAAAATACTTCTAATTTTTTTTTTTTTTTTGTCCTTTAAATACAAATTAATCAATATATAAGTCGTGTCCCAGGGAACATCTAGTTTCAGAGGTATTGATGAAAAAAATCTAATTGAGCAAAAACTAAATGAAAACAATCGTCTGTTAAATACTTTAAATACTCATTATGTTTAATAATAGATTAATTAAATTAGATATATAACATTTAAATTCAGATTCAGTTTCACTATGTGTATGATAAAAATGTTGATTAAGTCACAATGACGGACTTTCATTGTGCGCCAAGTACCTACATATTCCCAGGATTTTTCATTAAGAAACTTTAATTTAAAGTTAATAGAACTTTATATTAAATTGTCTAACTATTATTATAATTAACTAATATATTATTAGCATTTGTTTATTTTTTTACATACATAACTGGAAGATTGCACTAGAGATCCTGAGTACGGAAAGGATAGATGTTGATGGGATGAAGTTGATCTGTATTCCTTCTTGCCGCCATTTAAACAAGGTGTCACTTTGATCCTAAAATAATTCAGAAAAAAAAATTAAAGGAATAACTAATTAGATCTGTAAGTTATTAGACCAGCTTTGATCAGAGAACCAGTTGATCAGAGTACTTTAATGAGAGTATTAGTGCAATATTGATTGATTCAAGAAAAATTTATCTACTAAGATAGGTAGTAGATTATTTTATTTGCACTAGATGTTCACAAATCTTCTTTAAGAAAATCAAGTAATATTTTAATTCTTAAGAAAGAAAATCAGTACCATAAGTAGGTAGATGCCTTTAATTTATTAAAATTTGCCAAAGGAAATTTGAACTTCTACTTGACGAAATATATTTCACGAAGAGATTTACTGAATCCATAGTTGATCGGTAAAAGTACGCTGCTGACTGTACACAATCAAGGTGAACTTGCTTCATCGACTATAAACCAAACAAGAGAAATATAATGCAATCAAATATTCATGAATATGTTTTTTTTTAAATGCAAATGACTATTAAGAGCAAAATATATTTTAATAAAATATATATTATGTTTATTTTCTGAAGAAAAATAAATAAATAAAAGAACAAGCACGAGCTTTATTAAATAGAAAGACATTTTCTCGAAAATGTCTCGAAAACATTTTCCTCTTCAGTAATCTATCGAGGGATATACTGTAAATCTTCATTGTGTCCAAGAAATGTTTTGTTAAATTATTATAAATATAATTACCTGATTTCTTTTTAATTGCTAGCAAATAATTCAGACCCTGCCTACACAATTGTGAGGGTTTTGTAGTGCATATTTGTTTTATTTTGTAAAAATTAAAAAATATTATACATTATACTACGTATCTAAGCGCACGGCAGTGCGCAAGGCCAAGTTCCAGTATGCATGCAGTGTGCATCTTTACTTGAACCAATTCACTCGGTTTTTCTCACCCCGATATCTCTGCTTCCTCTCTCTGTGGGCTTTTGAAATTTGAAACATAGATTTGGCCTAAGTAGCTTAGGACACTGTAAAAAATTTAGCCCTTAATATTCAGCCTTTACAACAGCGGAGTTTCAAAGTTTACATTTTTGTTACTGACTCATTCACTCACTCATCATCAAAATTATAAGCGGCTTCCAGAATAGCTAGAAACTAGAAATTTGGTACAGTTGTAGATGAGGGTGGGTCGAAAAAACAAAGTTTGGGAAATCCAACAAATCAATGTGATAAAAACTGGCCAAATGGGTTGAAAACATGACACAAAAAAATTGGGCCCCATCGGACCTAGAAACTACTAGGAGCGACTAACTTAGGGGGGGCTAACTAACTTTGGGGCGACCGCGCCCTACATAAAGGGGGTCCCCCTCACAACTACTCAATTATTTATAAAAAAAAAAATATTATTACTTAATCCTTAATACTGACGAATGAAAGATAACTAAGTACTTAAAATAATCAAATGTTGGTTAATCTGATGGCTATAATGAGACATACCTATATATAGTTTGTTATATATTTTCTTAAAAATGTAGTAACTAAGTCAAGTTCCTGCAGCTACTCAGCTTATTTTTGATACTTTGTTAAAAAAATAAGTAACAAATAACTAACAAGTAACTTCACTGACCAGAACTCACCACGTTGAGGTTGGCTGCATGAGCAGGACTAGATAACATATAAAAAAGATAATGATATTAATTATAGGGTAAAATTATTTTTGACTTAGATTTATCAAATTTTTCACAACTTTTTAATTTGCTTAAAATTTAATAATGTCTTTCTCATTTTTATACACTGAAGATTTTAAAAGTGTTGTAACTAAGTCAAGTTCCTGCAGCTACTCAGCTTATTTTTTATACCTTGTTTAAAAAACTGCATGAGCTCCATCCTAGCCCTTTCCACCTCCATGTTTTGAGCTAGCATCTAGATTTGTAATGGAACTTACTTCAGAAATTAACTTGAATTCAAATTTAGTACAGTGGGAAAGAGATAATCATATTAATTATAGGGTAAAATCTTTTTTTGACTCAAATTTAGCAAATTTTAAAACTACTTAATACCGTATAATACTAGTAATACCGTTCATGCATCATATATCGATTTAAACTGGTATAAAACATTATATATCTTTAAAACTGACTTAAAATAATAAAAAAATTAAAACCCTAATTATCGATATTTTAATGTTTTCAAAAATAAATCATTTTAAAAATCTGTCAGACGTTACTCGTTCCTAACTACCATCAGACTTAATATACTTTCTCCAGAATTTACCATTTGTTAAGTTGTTAAGGGGTTTCGTAATCAAATTAATAACTATTTACCATTTTATTAAAATTAATGTATAATTCATATCCACAAAAATAACCTAACCGTGCAAAAGGGCCAAGTTTTAGATCCGCTCCCAAAATAGTCATCATTGTATCATAGTGATATGATATATACTTTTTCCGTGGTAGGCTGTGAAATAGTAACTTTAGAGCCTAAAAAACATAGCTAAAATCCATTTTTTCATTACGTGGACTTAAAAAATCTTTTCATTACTCCTAGCTGTAAAGAAAAAATCTTTTACGTCCTAGGCACTAAAAGATTTTTTCTTTACGGCGGGTAGTTGTCAAAACTTCCGTTAGTAGTGCTGCAGTCTTTGTAGAAATGCTTCTAGTACGATAAAAATCCGCTAGATGTCAATGCGTTTTGTTTATCTTTTCTTATAGTGTAACCTCATTTTAAGGTTTCTTTTTTTAAGTCTTAAGTATGTACTAATATTTGTTATTATTATATATTGATTAGTGATTAATATTTAATGTTTTTTCATTGTCTGCTACCTCGGAAAAAATAGCATATGCTACGCGACTTTGAAGTGTTTTTTCTTTACCTTGGCAATATTTACTGTCTCGCTTCGCTCGACAGTAAATGTAATTGCCGCGGTAAAGAAAAAACTCACTTCACAGCCTTGTAACATAATATACTATTTTGGCCAAGTCTGCTCTTTTTTACTTCTATATATATAAAATCCAAATACCACTCACTCACTGACACATCACGATATCTCTGAAACCACTGGACTTATTATGACCATGCAATTGTGTAGGTGTGTTCCTCTTACCTCCTAGGTGTTCGCTAAGAATTTTTTTTAAAATCCGCCATCTTGATTCAAGATGGCGGCCATTTATATAAAAAATAAGACGATATCTCCGGAACCAATTGCACTAGGACCTTGAAATTTAGAAGATAGCTTCCTTTTATGAAAGTAGAAACTTTTGATAATACATATATATTATGTAGTACAATTATACGTCTGTATAGTAATACAAATTAGCGAATTTTAGCCTTGGGTCTTAGAAGGTTTGGAACATGGCTACGGTCTAAGGAGTCAAGGAGTCAGTAAATTTTCTACGGACCAAAATATTTCATCAAGTAGAAACCCGACTTTCCTCTGGAAAATATTAATAAATTAAATTCGTAGATGGTAACCAAAAATGAATCAGGTTTTAACATTTGGACCATTCTTACAATTTCTTGAGATATCGTGTAATATTAGAAAAAGACGGTGAATCGACCAAACACAGGCGATAATCAAATTGTAACAGAGCACAAAGATGTTTATGTAGCCATAAGGGGCACAAAGACGCACAGTCCTCCTCAAATGTTTTAGGCATGCGCTAGAGATTTAAAATTTTAAGATACATCTTTCGGTTATGAAGAAAAATTAGCAAGACAAGCACGAAGAAAGCTTTCCCTTTAACTGAAATTATGTTGCTGGATATCAAAACGTTTAAATAAGTGTGACACATTCATGTTCTGTGTGTACCACATAGTGTGGATAGGAAAGAAAAACAGAAGCGGGTAGGTGAATCAGTTAAACAGACTAGGATATTGTGGGGGGAAAGTCTTAGCTGAATCCAAATGTAAATAGAGCAAAGCTTCTAGCCTTGGAGGGGTGTAAATTATACGCTTTAATAGATCCCTGGGGGTATCTTGCCTCGGGACTCGGGGAGGGAAAGGCGTGGCTAACCACATTAAACTTGAGTTCATATTGATCCTCTGTGTACAGTTAAATGATACCTCCTATTCAGTCTCATTTAATACATGTACATAACGCAAATATCGCCGCTTTGCTTTACATTTTTAACTATAAAATTTAATAATAAAATATCTAGACATAATATTTAGACATAAAACATGCCACAGTAAAGCAAACAAATCGTATAATGACTAGGCATCGCACAGCATCTTTAGCGAAGATGAGTAAATAGTTGGGGATTACAAAAATAGTCTGCCAATTATTAATGTGGCACATAACCCTATTGGATCTTATTACGTATACTTTATTGATGTTATACGCTTTTAAAACCCATTATTTTCTAATTTATTTAATTGTTTCCCTCTTTCTTTAAATCTATTAAAATTGTTTTGAACCATTACACGAATAAAACTATCAATTTAACAATATTTAATATGCACAGGCGTCTGAAATTTATTTTATTAGCGGGCTACTTTCGACAAACCATCTTAATTTCTTAACCCTGCAGTGCACGGGTGAAAAAAAATCACACCAGTGCACGGGTTGGGTCTGTCAGACCCAATATTTAAAAAAAAATTTAAGATGGTTTATTATTTATATATTTTTATTTTTTATTTTTTATAGTATAGAAATAATCTTTATTTAATAGTAAAAAAATATAAAATGTAATATATCAATAAAATTACATTAGAAAAAAATATATATTGTTTTTATGACAATTATTTTTTTAATTTTTACCGTCCAACATGAAAAAAAATATATTAAAAAAAAATTAAAAGAATTTTGAAAAAGTAATTGTCATTTATCAATTTAGGAACTTAATACGATCAAAAAATTTCAATTCCACAGTCCTGGCATATAAATTGTGAATGCTCTAAGCATATATATATATATTGCACTTTTTGCAAGAATTACGAAATTTGCGGTCAGTGAAAATTGAACATCCCCCCCCCCTTTATTAGGCTCTTGAGGTTTGGAAGGCACAGCTTTAATCCCAAGAATTGTTTTCCCGGTAATTCTAAAAAAAATTCCCGATATTCTATAACATTCCTGCCAGGAGAGTAATCGTAATATTTTTTCTCCCTTTACAAAAAGTTAAATACTAAATTAACGATAGAAAATAATCAGTCATTATAAATACTTTGTACAGTACCTAAAATTAATATTAAATAAAGTTCAAGTAAATAAAATTAAAATCTAGAGAGTTATCAACGAATATATATAATAAAATGTTGTTACGAGTTATAAAAAAATACTTACACGAGTGCACGGGTTGGGTCTCACAGACCCAGGGGTAATTTTGAGGTAAAAAAATAGACAGAAAGAAATTATGTGAATTGTTCAAAATGTGGTTCTGAACTGAGGAAGGTTTGACTTGAAGGTATAGGAAGGGATGGTGTTATACGAACCTCCCTTATCAGTGTTTTGCTAATGAGTGTGACACCCTGGGTCTCACAGACCCGACCCGTGCACTGCAGGGTTAAAAATCAGATGAGTTCTTTTGAAGATATACATGCAAATAAATGTCTGTCTTTGCACATGTGGAAGAGAAACAAATGGGCAAAAAAGGTGAACCTTATATGGGACAAAAATGGGCTAATTATGACCTACCATCCAACTGTAATTTTAATAAGACGAGTAGTTTGTAAGATATATGTTGTTTGGCAAACATTGATCGACAGGCCCAGAACGGCAAACAGACAGACACGGGACCAAGAAAGTTCCCTGAAGTCTGAAACGGATTTCAGTCTTGAAATTTTTAAAATCGGAGACATTAAACAATTTTCTTTTTTCAGAACGACCACATTGCTTCCGTTAGGTAAGCTCGGAAGCAAAAGTTGCTCGTCTGGTCATGGACATTTAGTTACTAAACTATCCGGTTAAAAACTTTCAACTTTATAAGATGTGTCCGAAAAATTTAGCAACCTTCAGCCAAAAATTGGATGTATTGATTCTCATAGACAAACAGATCTATTCAGTAAAAAAAAAAAAATAAAATGAAAAAAAAAAAAAAAAACTTGCACAAGTTGGACTTCTACGATCAAACATTGTTAAAAATAGCATTTAAAACAAATTTTAACTAAATCAGTCAACCTTTATTTCCTAACCTCAGGTGGTTAATAAATGATTATTGTTTATGGAGCAATAGTCAAATTGATATTAACATTTAAAACTGGGATTCCCACTTACATGTTTTTTTTATGTGGGATACAAACATTAAACTATTTTGTGTTTGTTTATTTGCATACCTTAATGGTTGTTTGTTTATATACTCAGTTGAGTGTGTATCCCCTAGTTCAGTTCCTGTATAGGACGTTGTGAAGGTATTTAATAATGAATCAGAAATAATTAATAGCACAGTATAGCGTTAAAGGTAAAAACAATTTTTTTTTTTTTCAGTCTAAAAACCGATTTAGTTATAGTAAATGTTTCAAAAATTCTGCAGAAACTATTTTAAACAAAGTTATAGGTGATGCTTTTTTAGCTGAAAAGGCTCTAAAAAAAGGCCCAAAATTCACCATTTTGAACCTAATTTTCTAAAATTTTCCGGGAGAGGCCCCCCGGACCCCCTTTGGGCTAGGGTCATGTATGACAGAAGAGAGATTATTAGGACTGGCAACTATTTTAACTGAACTGAACAGGAGTTAGCAAGTTATATACATTATAGTGTGATTTAATAATAAATTTGGGATAAATTGTGTTTTATTTGTTTTGTTCTTAAATTTCCTAAAAGTGAGTGGCTGAACTGACTGATCGGCGTTGGCTTAGAATGATGGGGGGGGGGGGGGGGGGGGGCGCCTTATAATAGTTTTGCCTAGGGCGCCAAAACCTCTTGCGCCGGCCGGGCCCTGGGACACGGCCGCTCTCCACCGTTTTTTTTTTTTTTTTTTCAAATGCCTATTGCCAAGCTATGTCCCGCAGACGAACTTAGCCGACCATATATTATTCAAAGGCACCAAAACATTTACTTATACACAAAATTCTAGCTTGATGTTAGTCAGACACTTTTTTGCAAGCTATCTCCTGGACTATAAATGAAGCAAAAGAAAAAATATTTCTGTGTTTAAAAGTGTAATATTATCAGTAACACTCATTACTAAACCCTTGGGACACAGTGGCGGATTAAGGGTGTCATCTAGGGGGTGGCGATCTGACCCTCCAAAGGGTTTCGGGAGTATAAAACGCCCTAAGGAAAGGGGGGGGGGGAGTTCTCAGGATTCCTCCCCCCCCCTCCCCCGACTGCAGTACAATATCTTAACCGTAAGTCATAGGTGTTAGCAGTTAATTATTGTATGGTGCATATAGCGGACCCCCGGAAAAATTTGAAAATGTGACCTCTCAAAACAGCGCTTAAATGCATTTCTGAGGTGAAATTTTATTTTTATACTTAGTTACAAAAGGGTTATTTTTGGCTCGATTAAGTATATGGTGTAGTTTGGTGGAAATCAAATATGATCATGAACACAAGTACATTTAAAAAAAAAAAAAAATATAATACAAACTTAAAAGTATAGTTATTGTAACGCAATAAAAGTTGTGGACCTAATCATTCCCTTTGTCTAAAATACCTAAAAAAAATATCGATTTTAAGAACGAAAATTTATCACAGTTTGTTACCTTCGGTAAGCTAAAGGGGGATTTTTAATATTTTCGTTTTATATATATATCTACGAGCCGTTAAGCCCATGACAACGGACCTAATTTTATATTTAGAAAAAAATAGTTGAATTAAGTAAATTAACTTAGATAAGTTATTACATCTATTTGAAGACCATCGAATGAAAGCAAATACTCGTACTTATTTTTATTGGAATAAATGCGGTTGATTCAGATTGGCAATAACAAACATTTTGCTAAAACTACGCATCTATAAACGAGGACCCCCGGGGCCGGGGGTCCTCCCACGGAAAATTTTGAAAATATTACCTCTCAAAACAGCGCTTTCATGCATTTCTGATATGAAATTTGGTAGTCGTTGGAAAAAAGTATAATCAAGGGGGGGGGGGGGGGGCGGTCGCCACCCCCGCCCCCCCCCCCCTTTAATCCGCTACTGTTGGGACATACATATAAATATATTTGTTTCGTTTTGTACAAAAGATTTATTTTTTCCTATCCTATTTATATAAACTTGGATATTTTATTGGTTAAAAAAAAATTATAATAAAAAAACACTTATGAATAAAAATCACATTACATGTTATCAAAACTACTGTGGGACGTAACACTCATTACGATTTTTAATATCAACATTTTTTGAAGCAAGAAATTTTCACCTTATAAGCCATAAAATGACCCTGATTAACACAATAATAGACAGACATCTGATCAATAAACCTGTGACAAAAAAACAATAAAGGTGTTTTTATTTTTCATTAATATGAATTTTTTTAGGTACAATAAAATTGTAAAATCTTGGGACAGAAAAGGTACATTTTATTTGAAAATGACCCGTAAGCTCTTTGGCAGGCCCAGCAAGCTTATCGCGGGCTGATGTAGCAAATATTATTATTATTACTCTCAAATCCGACATTAAAAACAATTGGAGAAGATTATAAATTCATTTTAAGACGTTTAGGATTCTCCTTTCCATGAATTATCCCCTTATTATAATTAAAATTAATTTATAAAATAATCATTGTTATAGGAACACTAATTTTTTTTTTTTTTTAACATAAAACCATAATAATACTAGGAGGATGCTCGGCTCAAGCAATAATAAACTATCAACAAGCAATATTGCATAATAAACTCTGATATCACTAAAAACATTTATGTACAAAATTAATCAAAATAATAATAAGAAAAAAATGATACTAACACCAAGCTGGTTATTGTCAAATATAACATTACATTTTTATTAAGAATAGCATGCAAAAATAAATTGTTTGTAACTGGTATATACAACGATTAATGCAGAAAAAGTATATTTCATAGGATATTCGTTTAAACAATAGCTCGCCTATTATCGCCAATCGCCATTAGGAAGACAGGTAAAGGGAATATTAGGTTTGTGGTGCAGTCTAAGAATTATAACCTTTTCTAAGTTAGGCAGAAGGTTCAGACAGTAAAGGGCGAGGCAAAAAACTCTTCTTTCCCTTATCGCATCATATCGTGTCTCCTTAAGTCAGACTAAACTTCTCTAACCAGCAATACAGATCTTCTTTGAGGGTTCAGAACATTATTATTATAATTCAGAAGTTCTTTCTAAATAATGTTCAAAAGACCATGAATCGTAAATTTGAAAAAATTTCGTTTGTTTACCATTTTAACTACACAATTATACATCTACATCTACATAAATGAACAACGAATCTACAAAATGTTTATTCTTTTTACCTACTTTAAAATTTATAGGTTCGTATTATGGATTTATTCCCTGGAATAAGTTGCTACAGTTTTCTTGCTATCGTTGAAATAATACACGTGAATCCAAAAATCCAAACGTAAAAGAAGTTCAACAGAAATTACCAAAGAATATGAAATGGAAATAAATACGTTGCTTATCCTTATCATCTACCTTCTACATCTGTTATCAGTGATGTTTTGAGAATAATTAATACTCCTAGAATTTCCCCAACATTTGTGTATGTCTTGCTTAAACTAGTGCACCTATATTAATAAAGTGTTGTTTTAATTTGTATATTTAAAAAATATAAATTTACATTTTCTTTGATGACATTGCGAATAAATACAAAATAAATAAGTAATATTTGAAATAGTGAGTGAAAAATCGAAGACTTTTAATCAAACCCTTATCATATGGCGGGAAAAATTGCTCCTCTTTCTTGTTATTGATAACATTATGTTTTTTTCTAAATTTAAATGTTTCGAGCATGATTCTTATTTGTTAAATAGTTGTATTAAAGATTTCCTTCTAAGTAGTTACAAGATACAAATTTTAATGTTGTGATCTCGAAGTTCTTACGAATACTTCGTTCCTTTTACTTGGCAAATAATCATTAAAAAACTTATGTAAGTAGTTTGATGCCATACATTTTATGTTTTAATTTTATATACATTTAAATAGGATTACTACTTCGTCATTTATTATATGATAGGCTAGAAAAATAGGTACTCTAAGCTCTCCTGAATAATCAAGTTGTGTGATTGTGATTGTTATTCTATAATCTTAATAGTTAACTGTGGCCATAGAATTAGCCCTTCTTCAAGAAGATAGACTCCTCCATACTTATGTTCCTTGAGGTGGTAATTTGTTAGTGTATGCAAGGAATACTAATTCATTAATTGTGAATACCTACTTTTAATGTCTTGACGCAAATTAATCTGTGGTACAACAATCTGTAGAGGGCCTGGGCATCCAATATGGGTCTATTGGCTGAACTGAAGGTGATGGTGGGGTCGAAAATCGCTTGGAGGCACAAGTTTGCTTGATTGATACACATGAGAGATTATATCTGTGAGATTTGAACATAAGAGAGTTGATATCACTTTGGGGTTGATTATCATTGGAGCTAGCGTATTGCAATAAATATTGAATATTAAGGAAATCGTATAATCATGATGAATATCAAATCTTTGTTGAATAGTTAAGAGTAATAAAGGGAGGCATGGATTTTTTCAATTGATACCATAAGAACGTAAGATAATACATGGTTAAAACGTTGTTTCCTCTTTTTTAAATGTTTGGATCTGATTTAGTCTGAATTTAGTTGGATCTGATCTGTTTTAAATGTTGGATCTGATTTAGTATCACTTCATAGCAGCGTCACTGACAGTTTTACTAAATAAATGTATAATAAAAAAAGATTTGTCACATAGACGAAGGTAATAATCTCCTGTTCTAAAATCCCAATTTTAAATTTGAAGGCTATGTTACACGTTGTTTGTGAACACCTAAGTGGATAAAACTGTCTAATGTACTTTGCCTGATCATTAGTAATAGGAACATGTATACCAAATTTCAACCAAGTTGGTAAACTTTTATTTAAGTTATCGTCAGACCCATCAACGTTCCTGAGAGACAAACTGTCAGATGGGTGCATATTTTGTTAAATGTAAGAAGCTCGATATTCTCCCTTCAACTAGGTGTTATAATAAGTAAACTCAATTGGTTTAACTACACGGCATAGTTTGTTTGGCAATAGTTACTTATAGGAATATATCAGGCAAAGTGAACTGAAGAAAGAGAAGGAGTATTAATCAATCAATTTATAAATAATTCAGAAATTTACTAGCTTGATTTTTATGGTTCATTATGATAATTATAATTACTGATTACTATGTTAGTAATTATGTTTATAACTTAATATATAATTGTAGCTTGTGTGCCTGTTGTTAGGGGGGGCCGAAAAAATTCATTTTTTTATTTCGATGTTGTAATAGCACGGAAAAGTTGCGAATTATATAGACAATAAATAAAGAAAAAAATATCAAATCGGTTAACATCTTCTGGTCGCGCATATAAAGTTTGACTAAATATGAAAAAACTTAATTTTTGACTTAGATGTTTTCGTAATGTAATAGTTTGTAACGTCTTCAAATAGAGCCTGAAAAAATTGCGTTTTAATTTGATTTAGATCAATTCATATCTTCCTGTCGCATATAAGCCCCAAAATTTTCCAAAATATTGAAATTTTCACATTTTTACGAGTTTCTATAATATCTTTAATAAACTTTTTATTTAACTATTAACTTAATAGTTACAGTATTTTTATTTTTGATCATAAGATAAGAACAGTGTGTTTTATTATGGTGTGAATAAATGAAATACTTCTGGTCGCACTATGACCCCATGCTGTAGAAAAACAGTACCTGAAAAAAGATAGTTAGACCTATGACATGATGGTGATAACAGTAACAACTGGCATGGTACTTTTCGACTTGCTCTATATTTAAAAAGCTTAAATATTAAGTTACAGTATTAGGCAGTCAAATAGTACACTAATTATCGATAAAATCACAAACAAACGGCTAGTTCTGATTTTTTAATATGTTGTTAGGAGCACTACCAGAAGTCTATATCCAATTTTGCAGCTTCGAAAGACCTGTGCTAGGCGTAGCACTCGAAAAACCACGAAATGTTCGCACTTTTTGCGGTTTTCTCACTATGTCTCCTAAAGTATGAGTTTTATCTTGAAACATGTTATATACGTAATTAAAGTGGGATAAATTTTCTACAAGTTGAGGCGAGAATAATTTCTGTAGCTCCAATAGCTACCAAGATACAGCTCTCCAAAAATTGGCAATTTTTTCCAAAAAGTGAAATTTTAAGATTTAGCCAACTTTAGACCCCGAAATCGGGGAAAATTCTCATTTAACGGGTAAATCCATAAGGTGAGATGTTGTAGGAAATGTAATAAGCGTTAATTTCATCACAGAACAATGTCTGTAGGTGTGATAGTTTCCTCACAATTCTTAAAAATCCAACAAATGAAAGAACTGAATTTTTCACAAATTTTTCCCTGTTGAGTTCTCACGACGGTTTGAGGGGTATTTGATTGCAGCACCCGGTAAGTAAATTTTTTTAAAATATGTCTTCCGTTAGCTGACTGTGATTAAATAAGAAATCATTTTTAAACAAAAAAAGTTGAGTTAATTTTTAAAAAAGTTTGGGGTGCTTTGTACTAAATATATATTCTATCTCCATTTTTAATAACTTACTGTAGTCTTCGATGGATATAATGAGGATAGGGCAGAGAAGAACACAAAAACTGCCGAACGCCGAAGGCTCTATGGTTCTGTACTGTGCCACGATGTCAGGTTTGAAGAGACCGCTATTATAAAAATGGCCCAGGTAAGTTGCTGGCTAACGACAGTAACAAACGACGACTGATTGCTTTGATATGCTCCGCTTTCCAAAGCAAGGGAATTGAGACGAAGCAAGCAGTCGAGGATCCTGACTGCGACATTATCAAAGTGGCACTTTACAAGAGCAACTCTTTTCAATCAGTGATAATCAGGGTTGGCACCTGGGTGGGGAATATTAAAAAACCCACCCGGGTAAAATGAAAAAAACCCATGTTAATTTCCCCGGGTTTTTTGTGGGTTTTTTAAAAAATATATATAATAAAAATATTTTATTCTATTATATCAAGAATTCTCGTGTGATTGCAAGAGCTGTGAGACTAAAAAATATGCAGAATATCTCATATATCCTAATTCGATGATAACTATAAATTATTTTTGAGCTTTGTATGGCTTAAATCCTGTTTATTCCCAAAATTCTCTTTTTTATTTTTGGGCAAAAGCAATTTTTATTTATATCAAAATGTAAATGTATAAATATGTATTATACTGACTGAAAAATTAAATTACTTTAATATTATTAAAAAAAAATGTTTATAAAATAATATAAACTAGGCGGCTCCTCTCACTACTCGCTTCGCTCGTCAACCCCAGAAAAGCGCCCATGAACCTTCGCTTATAGAAATCTTTAATTATTTAAACTTTCATAACTTTTTACAATTTGCCACTCTCACTGAACTTGTTTGTTTACAAAACTTTTATAATAATATAGATAGATATAACAATGTAATGTACATAAAATGTAGGCACTAAAATAAATACACACTATAACTTTCTCTATATTGCGCGAAAATTCGATTTTCAGATTTTGAAGCATTTACATGCTTTGAGGTACCCCGAGTCCAAAAAGGTAGTTTTTAAAAAATGTCTGTCTGTGGAGACGCCAGGAGCCTAAACTACTAGGCCGATTTTGACGAGGTTTGGCATACATGTTCAGAAAAATCATACCCCAAGGCGAAATTGAGAAATGAATTTTAGCTTCAAATTTGAGGGTGCATTCCTCCCCCCCCCCCCCAATAAAAAAAAAACTCTTTCTTGAAAACGGTTCTGATGATTTTAATTAATAAAAATTCTAAAATGTAGACAATTTAAATACGAATCTAACGATATAAGCCGTTTTTCTGGGAATAATCTAGTTCCTGAGAAAATAGCTTAAAACTGGGACGGAGAGAGCCTGGGTTAGATTCTCTGCCCAGGAGAAGTTATTTGTATGATATATTTTGATGAAATGTACCATAATAATTAAATGTACATACGAAAGCTAATAACCGGGCTAAGTAATTATGGACTCGTATATGAGAAAGTTTGTCTGAGTTGTCTTGGACCGATTTTTATTACATATTATTAATTTTATTATTATTATTATTATTATTTCGTAGAAAAAACCTAATACTTACATGCTTATTTATAGGGTATGCTAGACACAATTTGTCATTTTAATAAGATTTGTTACATTTACACATTTTTCTATGTTAAAAATAACTATTTTTTAAAAAACCCAAATAACCCAGAAAAACCCGGGTTTTATTAAAAAAACCCAGGTGGGTTGGGCTTTTTCCATAAAACCCGGGTTTTTTCCAACCCTGGTGATAATCATTGGCGAGGATGTGGATCTCCTCGTCCTTCTCTGTGGTTTGGGATCGGCTGTGAAAAACTTTTTTTTTTGGGAAAGTAGTAGACGTGACTCTGACCCCTTACAATATTCGTCAACCTCATTCAATCGTGGAGATTTGGATGTACCCCCGGGATTCAAATTGTTTCTCCACGCCTTCACTGGGTGCGACACCACCTCTGCCCTTTTCTGTTATGGGAAGGATAGAAATGTAATAAGCTTTAATTTCATCACAGAACAATGTCTGTAGGTGTGATAGTTTCCTCAAAATTCTTAAAAATCCAACAAATCAAAGAACTGAATTTTTCACAAATTTTAGTTTCAAAGGAAAAGCCATGTTCCACAAGAAATATATTAATGTATTTACAATGTAATTAATTTAACATTTTTATTTATTGATATATAAGCACATGATTTACATGAGATATTGTTGGGTTGGAATATTTCATGTTGGCCGCTTTGGGGGTTGTTAGAAATAGCCTGATTCTACTTCAGAAATAGGTACTGGATCGCTGTCGTCGTCGTCGTCTTTTCCTCCTTCGCCCATCTGAATTACGGTGACGTTTTGGCAAGAGACGCCGGAACAAAATTTGCAAAGTGCCGAGCATTTGAGACATACTTTTAGGCTGGTACAGCCACCTCCGCTTCAGCCTTTCTTGCACCCGCATGGTAGAAATTTAAGAAGGGAGGGGGTCATCTCCCTTTTTCCATCCCCATTGAGTTGCGTCTTATTCCACCCCCAACCACTTTGAACTGGGTGGTAAGTTTGGTAGGAGTGGAATGTTTCTCCATCTTCCGTTGGAGGCAAACGGGCGAGGTCAACCTTAGCGGAGGTGGCTGTTTTCACAAAAATGTTATAGCGAAGGCTCTGGAGGGTATCCTCAGTGTAGTCTCCTCCATACAGAGCTAGTAGGCACTTCGCTCCAGCATCTGCGATGGCTTAGTGGGTTGAATTACGTTGGAGGAACACTTCAGCTGTGGTGATGAGTTTAGGGTATTTCTGGATGGCGCTCCACAGTTTGTTCTTCCCATAACAGAAAAGGGCAGAGGTGGTGTCGCACCCAGTGAAGGCGTGGAAAAACAATTTGAATCCCGGGGGTACATCCAAATCTCCACGATTGAATGAGGTTGACGAATATTGTAAGGGGTCAGAGTCACGTCTACTACTTTCCCAAAAAAAAAAAGTTTTTCACAGCCGATCCCAAACCACAGAGAAGGACGAGGAGATCCACATCCTCGCCAATGATTATCACTGATTGAAAAGAGTTGCTCTTGTAAAGTGCCACTTTGATAATGTCGCAGTCAGGATCCTCGACTGCTTGCTTCGTCTCAATTCCCTTGCTTTGGAAGGCGGAGCATATCAAAGCAATCAGTCGTCGTTTGTTACTGTCGTTAGCCAGCAACTTACCTGGGCCATTTTTATAATAGCGGTCTCTTCAAACCTGACATCGTGGCACTGTATAGAACCATAGCGCCTTCGGCGTTCGGCAGTTTTTGTGTTCTTCTCTGCCCCATCCTCATTATATCCATCGAAGACTACAGTAAGTTATTAAAAATGGAGATAGAATATATATTTAGTACAAAGCACCCCAAACTTTTTTAAAAATTAACTCAACTTTTTTTGTTTAAAAATGATTTCTTATTTAATCACAGTCAGCTAACGGAAGACACATTTAAAAAAATTTACTTACCGGGTGCTGCAATCAAATACCCCTCAAACCGTCGTGAGAACTCAACAGGGAAAATTTGTGAAATATTCAGTTCTTTCATTTGTTGGATTTTTAAGAATTGTGAGGAAACTATCACACCTACAGACATTGTTCTGTGATAAAATTAACGCTTATTACATTTCCTACAACATCTCACCTTATGGATTTACCCGTTAAATGAGTATTTTCCTCGATTTCGGGGTCTAAAGTTGGCTAAATCTTAAAATTTCACTTTTTGGAAAAAATTGCCAATTTTTGGAGAGCTGTATCTTGGTAGCTATTGGAGCTACAGAAATGATTCTGGCCTCAACTTGTAGCAAATTTATTCTACTTTAAATACGTATATAACATGTTTCATGATAAAACTCATACTTTAGGATATATAGTGAGAAAACCGCAAAAAGTGCGAAAATTTCGTGGTTTTTCGAGTGCTACGCAGCTAGCACAGGTCTTTCGAAGCTGCAAAATTGGATATAGACTACTGGTAGTGCTCCTAACAACATATTAAAAAATCAGAACTAGCCGTTTGTTTGAGATTTTAATGTACTATATGACTGGCCTATACAGTTTTTAACAATAAACTTACTATTATAAAAAAGAAAAACAGAGTTCTGACTAAATAGTTCATGTTAGTTGAACCTGTCCATTAGTTCTGTTCTCTATTTTGTAGCCAAAGGTACTTTGAAGACTGATTTGCTGGTGAAGGTAGGCATGGATGATCTAGACAGCAGAGTTGTTCTTATAAATCCTTCCCGAGATTCAACTTCTCCCCCATTGTTGGCAGAATTCATTGACGATGAGATCAAATCACACATCGACAGTGACTCAATCCCTGACTGGAACGTTACTTTCAAGCAATCCCCAGTTGACACCCAGGCTGTTGAACGCTGTGTAAAACTCGTCACGCTTCAGGAACGCCTCAGGAAAATTTTGTGGAGCTGAATCTCGAGACTGATTTATAAGAACCACTCTGGTGTCCAGATCATCCATGCCTAACTTCACCAGCAAATCAGTCTTCAAAGTACCTTCGGCTACAAAATAGAGAACAGAACTAATGGACAGGTTCAACTAACATGGACTATTTATTCGGAACTCTGTTTTTCTTTTTTATAAAAGTAAATTTATTGTTAAAATTTCAAGATAAAAAGAACTTTTTATATACTTTTTTCATATACTACGTTTTTAAATTTTCTGTTGAATCGTATGTAATGTTGATAATATAATTGTTATTGTTATATAATATATAATATATAATGTTAGTGAAAAAAAAAAAAAAAAAAATAGTTCCGAATTTATTTACTTCACATAAATGACAACCATCCAGAGAGCTGATCTTAAACCTATAAAACAATAAATCTTTGTACAACGGATCTCCCCAACACCAAATCTAAAGCATGCCATATATATATATTTGAAATAATATAATCGATAAATAATGTAATCGATATTTCCTGTTTTGCTGTCATTTAATGTTTATCTATCACAAATTTGAGACCCGTCAAAATGAAGATTGCGTAAATATTGGATATGGCAAAACAAATAAAATAACTTGCGGATTTTTTCCGAACTAACTTTCCGCACAGCAAAATTTGCTGAAAACTTATTAAATTCTGCTGAAAGATGGCTAAAAGTATTAAAATAATGCATTGTCATCGTGTTCTGAGCTATACTAAAAGTTTTAAATGTCTAGCTATTCGGGAAGTTAGTTAGAAATCGATTGCTAGATTTGTACCGGACAAACAAACAAACAAACAAACAAGAATGCAAGCTAATAAAAACGTAGTAAAAAAACTATATTGTAACTGAAATATTTAAGCTTTTTAAGAGCAAGTCGAAAAGTACCATGCCTGTTGTTTCTGTCATCACCCATCATGTCATAGGTCTATCTTTTTTCAGGTACTGTTTTTCATTTTTCGGTCTGGGGTCATTGCGCGACCGGAAGTTGTTCATTTATTCACACGATAATAAAACACAAAGTTCTTATGTTCAAAAATAAAAATACTGTAACTATTACATTAAAAAAAAAGTTACTAAAGACATAAAAAAAACTCGTAAAAATGTGAAAATTTCAATATTATGGCAAATTTTGGGGCTTATGCGTCAAAAGATATCAATTGATCTAAACCAAATTAAAACACAGTGATTTTAGGCTCTATTTGATGATGTTATAAACTATTACATATCAAAAACATCTAATTCAAAAATTAAAAAAAAAATTATTGAAAAAAAAGTTTTTTCTTATTTTGTCAAACTTTTAGGGCCTAAGTGTGACCGAAAGATGTCAACTGATTTCGATATTTTTTTTTCTTTTTTATTCTATATAATTCGCAACTTTTCCGCGCTATTACAACTTCGAAATAAAAAAATGAGTTTTTCGGCCCACCCTACTGTTTGTGTTTCCTTATCTTATTTGAATTTCTTTTACTGAGAAGGTTTTGTAAGAATTAATGTAGGTGTTTATTGATATTAGTTTTATTGGCTTTTCTGTGCTTGTATATTTATAGTCTATCAATTTTAGTCTTTTCTGTAATCTGTGAGCAAATATCATAAAAAAAGCACTTCTTCATTTTTTTTTTTTTTTTTTTTTTTTTTTAAAGTGAGGTGGTTGCTTTTAACTCTCTATTTTCTATTACCTTTATGACAGTATCTCTAGAAGGGAATCAATTTGACCTTATAAATGAAGAGGATTGATTTTGTCTTAATGCTTTACTGTTACTTGCTCTATGTTCCTGCTAAATTGCCACCCTCTAATATTTGTTTCTTCAGGGGCATTTTTCTTTTTTTACAAAAAGTAGTTTCAAAATTTGTTTATTTTATTTTTTATTTTTTTATTTTTTTTATTTTTATTTTTTTTCAGTTATAATGGATGACAATTCGTTCCTTGACAGTGGCCAGACTAATTATCCTGACAAATCTGTAGTCTCTGATAGTGAACCAAGTATAGTTTACGATTCTTCTTATGTCGAAGATAGCTTTATTGCTGTATATAAACAGAAATCTAGCAAGGGCAAATTTATAATTGAATCAGAATCAGACGGTGATATGTCTTTTCCATCACCTTTAAAAGATTTAAATTCGGCAGATTTTCAAAAAGCAAATGGAGATGAAAACCTTATGTTGCAAAGCCGAAGATCTGTTTCATTTAAGTTTGATGACAGTGTGGAAAGTTGTGATGAAGAAGTAGCAGATCTAATGGAAACACATCATATAAATGAAATCCAAAAACTCGAGGTTCCTGAAAGTGATGCATCTGTTGTAATGGTATCAGATTCTGATACTTACGAATTTAAGTCAGAACATAGTGAATGTGAAACTGAGTTTGCTTCATACAGGAGTAATAAGTCAGAAGGTTCTAAAAATTCTGTGTATCTATCACAGTTATCTGTAAGTAATATTATTTCATAATTGAATATTATTTTAGTTTAAAGTATTAAATTCTAAAATATTATACTTTTTTGCACAAGCATAACATTAAAATAAATAGAGCACTTTTGCTGAGTAGCAAACATTTATAAAAGGAACATAAATTCTTACTTATAGTATTTTTATTTTATTTTATTAAGTTTCAAAGTCAGACTTTTATGTTTGAGCTATTAGTCGTCAAATGAGCATAAGCTGACAGCAATTTTTTCCTATTTCTAAGTTGCAAATGTACTTCAAGCCCATTTGTAACTTAGAAGTTGTGTTTTTGCTTTCTGTCCAAAAAATGGACACAGAGCTCATTGCAAGAAAGATCCTTTGGGATCCAGCAGAAAAGAATCAATGTGTTTTTAAGAAATAAGATTTTTTGTAATAAAAAGTTTGGTGTAATTGCTGAAAAACCAAGTCACAGGCAGTGGAACAACTTTTATCTAGGCTCTTAGTAATCGGGAAAGTCACCATACACTAGCCACCTAGCCTAGTCACCTCCAGTATGGCCTTAGCCTAACTGAGATACTGACATGCACACAGAATTAAATTATTATGTTGAATGTAATTAAAAGGCACTTTTTTAATTTAACACCCCCCTTGGTACTAAACAAATAATCCGCCCTACAAAAGTCTCAAAGGTTTGTGTGTTTGTCTCCCCAAGACATAGCTCCTGGGGAAGTTTTATATTTACTATTCCTTTATCTTAATAGTTGATTAGACTAAGGGATATGATTACAATTATATACAGAGTGTGACATTCCTTTGTCCCAAGGTACATTGAAATAAATATCCCTTTGTCTTAATAGTAATTTAGACTAAGGAATATATGCTACTCTAAGGTTCCTTTGTCTAAATAACTATTAACACAAAGGGATATAGGGGAGTGCTAAAGTATAAAAGTACCGATTAAAAATGTAATCTTACATTCTCAGGTAATGATAATTTAATAATTTTCAAGTTTTAATTCCCCTCCTTGACATTTTCCTCCTCCCTTAAAGTTTATTTTCAATCTTATAATATAAAGTATTTTTTTTTTAAGCATTAGTTATTAATTAAACTCAGAGTTTTCCAATTTTGTTGAATTTCAGAAAAATTTTGGCGGGGATAGTTTTGTATCCCGTGCGACCTAACTTGTAAGAAAATGAAGCGCAAGCACTCGAGGGTTGAGACAAAGGGATATCTAGTCCAAAGAACTTTGGGATAAATGAGCATGACACTTTCTGAGTGTAAAGGTTATAATGTCACTTAGTTTAATTAATTATTATGATGGAAGGAATATTTACTCATTAAAGTAATCTTAGGTGGTAGAGAAGTAAATTATTGCCAAAAAGAGTAGAGGGTGAAAGATTTGTGGAAAAGAGAATGGAAATATTCAAGGATTTTTCATCAAGTAGTTTGTTAATCAACTAGTTTAGTTATAAACTATGTTTGATGTTGTTGGTTGTTCCAATTAGACATTTTGACAGCTTTATTTAATATATTTATATATGTCATTAATTTGAGCAAAGAAATGGTGAGTAATCAATGTCTTAGATGTTTTGATTAAAGCAGTGTATGACCATGTGACTGATTTTGTTATTTGACACTATATAAACTTTGACGTATATCAAAGTGGGGTATTTATCAAATTTTGATATACATCATAGTGAATCTGTAATGTGATGCAGCACAATTTGTGGCTGAATTACACCAAGATTTTGTTGTTAAGTGACAATGATAACAGAGCTTAACGGCTTTTAATTCTTAGTTGTTCTTCATCTTTCGTCTAGAATTTAGAATACTTATAATGTGATTGTATATATTTTGACATAATCAACGTCTTTTATTAGTCGTAGTTTTTGTGTGGGTCATTGAAGAGTTAAAAAAAGATGTTTATACTTTTGTCATTTTGTAAACTTGGCTATATTTTGCCTCTCTGAGGCATTGACGTGCCTGAAAACATCATTTATAGAAAAGGTACTCTTATAGAAAAGGGCCCCCTTTTTGTTTTTTATGCAGAAGAGTTTATATCCCTTAGTCTAACTACCTATTAAGACAAAGGGATATTCAGTCCAATATGCTTTGGGACAAAGGAATATCACACTTTTACTACTTATACTTGCATTACATTGCTTGGTAATGAAGTAATATGAACATTATAAAAGAAAATAGAAACATACCGGGATTACCATGTTGCTTTACATTTTTTATTAAAATGTGTGTCAGACCCTCTAATTTTATTCGTTGAACTGAAAACTCTCTTACTGTTTTCCATACTGAATTTACACATTAACAATAATTAAAATAAAATGAATTAACAATTATATCACAAATTAAAAAGTAAAAATCAGATGTCATATGGTAACTTGTGGTTTATATTACACACATCTAAATTAAAATGTTAACTTTGTCATGTAATCTTGGTCCCAGATCACAGGAGACATGAATATATTGATATCTATACTGACGGATACGCGTGTCGATCCGCTAGCTGTGACTGTAAACCCACCTTTAGAAACACTCCTATAGAACCTTTTAAGTGAAGTGAGTCCCACCCAGCACTACTGTCTACTCCATACATCCTTTTAAGCTATAAACTCATCATGAAAGCTATTAATTTGCTTAATATTCAATATTTATTGTATTAAGCTTGTTTCAGTGATAAAGCCAAGCGATGCCTGGTTTATACTATTTAAAATGTGTTCAACAGGTGGCTGTTTGCTTTTTTTGCGATATTCAACAAAATCAGATTTATTTTCATCAATATCTCAGATACTAAATTTTTCCTGGGAAAACGGCTTATGTCATTAGATTCCTATTTACATGGACTACACTTTAAAATTGATTAATTAAAATAGTTGTAACTGTTTGTGAGAAATAATTTTTTTAGAGTTTTTGGGGGTAGCCCCCTAAAATTGAAAGCAAAAATTCATTTCTAGATTTTACCTTGGGGTATGATTTTTTTGAACATGTATGCTAAATATCATCAAAATCGGTCTAGTAGTTTAGACTCCAAACGTCTGCACAGTCGACAGACAGGCATTTTTTTAAATAATTTTTTTGGACTCAGGGGAACCTCGAAACGTGTAAATCTATCAAAATCTAATTTTCACTCCATCACAATACTTTGAGAACCTTTTGAGAAACTAAAAAACAAACACAATATTAGTCAAAATAAAAATATATTTACAAATATTAAGTGATAATACACCCTTTACATATGATACGTCGTTTTCAGTCTAAAAACGAAAATCAAATCAATAATGGCAACACTCTCTTTTGATTTCGACTTTGATTTTCAATATATACACATAACCTGATGGATATTAATAACAATTTTGAGTTGTTGTATGCCTCAAACAAAATATTAACTTTTTTTAATTCTACAACAAATATAATTACAGATTCTCGTTGACAGGCTGCACTCACATTTTTATATACTATATACTGTAATTGAAAGTTTCAAATTTACAGAATCACCCTTAAATACATTTATTTCTATTCTTATTTAAGTGCCTCATTTTATTACTGTCACCAAATGTCTTTCATTCTGCTTCTTTAAAGAAAGTCCAAAAGTATGTTTTTTTTTTCCATTTTATATTTTATCAGCTAATCATTAATCACAGATTGGATGGTTATTAGTTTATTTTCAAAAGAATAAAGCTAAGAGAGCAATCATATGGTCAGTTTACTATGATTTGAGGATATAGCTAATCTTTTGTAGAGCTTTAGTTGTTCTGTATTATTATTTAGAGGTATTATCTTAGATTTTTTACCCATGTATTTGGCTGAATTAATTCAAATGCTTATTTTATTGAACGTAATTTTGATTTAATTCAATTACACAAATTCTAGCCCTTATAACTTGTTCCATCTCAATTAAAATTTAGCTTAATATAAATATAGCTATAAAACAGGTTATAAATTGTTGACAACGAATTTGCTAAATTGCGATCCGTGAAATCAGGGACAACAAGATCATACTGTACTTCATTCTCTTTCTTGCTATGCTCAGTCTTAAATAAACTTTTTTATTTAAAAAATAAATGTAACAAGCAGTTTTGATTTTTCAGAATACTAAAAGTTCCATGGACAATGATGAATGTTCTGTTTCATCGTTTGGAGGTTCTGGTGATGAATTAATTCCTGAAAGTAATGAACCATTAAAGAAGGAGGACAGTCAGATTGCATCTATATCTGAATTATTGAGTGTTCCAGTTAGTGAATCAGACTCTGATTGTCATACATCTGGTAAGATATACATCTGGTAAGACAAGGCCCAAATACCATCTGATCCTTGCAACATATGTACCTATTTGTGTCATAGTTAATCAAACTATCCAAAGGTTAAGGCATTGTTTTATAGGATACACACTGGTTTACATTATTGTAATTAATAAATTTCTAAAACTAAAAATGAAGCTAGAAAAAAAAGAATATATATATATATATATATATATATATATATATATATATATATATATATATATATATATTATATATATATATATATATATATATATATTATATATATATATATATAATGTTAAAAAAATAAAATAAAAATTAAACTGTTCTTTATTAAATTTAGGAACGCAGCAGCGTTCCGCCCCGCCAAGTCAAAAAGTCAAAATTTCACAAACGCTGTCAGTGTATGTATACTGTAGGTGACAAACTAGGGTTTTTGAGGGTCTGCAGCGTGAAATACGTACAAGCTACCTAAATATTTGTTTAATATCTTTGAAGGCCGTGTCCTGTAGATCAAAATAAAAAAAGGGTCAAAATCGATCAAGTAGAAGTAGAGAAAATTAGGTTTGAAAATGGTAGTTTTGATACTTCTTCTTATTCTTATTCTTTCTTCATTTTACGTTGACGCACCTACAGCCTAAATTACTGAACCGATTTTAATGAATGAGGGCTTTTTGGATTCGTCTAGGGCTCTAGTGCATCCCCTCCTCAACTCATCCCTCCCCTTACAACCCCTCAACTCATTCTTACGCTGAATGTGGAGCGAGAAACCAAGCAAGCAAACAGTCTAAAATGGGTAGAAACCAAGTAAGCGTCATACAAAGTGGTGAGCCTGACAATTATAAGGAGGTACACCAATGTGTTTTGTAGTAGTTTCGTGCTTGTCACATGACGTTTGAATTACTTTTATTTACGAGTTCATCTTTTGAACCTTTTGAACTTAGTATTATAGTTAATAAAAAGAACCAGTCTCTCCACGGTAGATAAAACTTTTTTATTTATCAAAGCAGCATTCGGCTTTTATAAAGCCATCATCAGTGCCTACGAACAAACATAAAGTTAAGATGACCTCCACCAATGCTCTTTCTTCTCAAGTTTAGTATTATAATTATAGGTTTAGTTCAGCCTTACTCTCCTGAGTTCAGGGGGGAGTAATTTTTTTATTAATACATATTTCTGTTTTCTATGATTTTATTTTATTTTTATTTTATTATTATTATTTTATTTTTATTTTATTATTATTATTTTATTTTTATTTTATTATTATTATTTTATTTTTATTTTATTATTATTATTTTATTTTTTTATGTTTTCTATGCTCCTACTATCAGAATGTTAAGTTCTTTCAATGTCATAGGTCTCGTAGTTCTCCAATCTTCATAGACCTTGTCAAGCTCTTAACTTCACTTTTATTTGTCTCTAATGTGTGGGAATAAACAGTTTAGAGAATCCTTCCTTAGGAACCGTACAAAAAGTCATGAAATCTGACCAAAACCACTTGCGTGGTAAAAAAGACCCCGCCAAGTCTGTGGTCCAAAAAAGTTGTGAAATCAACTTTCTGTCCCGCCAAGTGATGTTGGCACTTTCTCCTGACCCAACACTGTCAACTTAGATACTTATCAGCTTCTTCTCCTTGGCAGTGTGCCTGCAGTACTACCCAAAGTTAACTGGTTGTATTGCCCGCACCTTCTGCAAAGAAAGTAGTAGTTGCATGGAGGTCATTCCTTGAAAGCTTAATTTGTATATTACTTATTTCTAATTTATTTGCTTTTTGATAATAGGAAAGTTTTACAGCAATGATTATTGTGGTATCGAGAAGAGGCTTTCCTCTCCACTATGCGCCTGCATATATTAGTACTAGTTGTCTAGAACTAAGACTATGAGGTGAACAACTATCTTTCCACACAAACCTCATGTGGCAAACATGAACATGAAACAAACACGTGCCCCCCCCCCCCCCCCCCCCCCTGGCAGCTGCTTTGTTGAATAAGTATTTTCCTTTTCTTGTTACCACTACAAATACCCCCCCCCCCCCATCTAAACTAACTTAGAATGTGCCCCCCAGACCTAGCTGCTGGATACGCCACTGCAAGAAATTGTATTGGTGTTTGAAGAATATTAAAATTCCAGTTTCAGGAAGTGACAAGGCACACCGCCAAGAAGAAGAAGCTGATAAGTATCTAAGTTGACAGTGTTGGGTCAGGAGAAAGTGCCAACATCACTTGGTGGGACAGAAAGTTGATTTCACAACTTTTTTGGACCACAGACTTGGTGTTTTTTTTTTTTTTTTTTTTTTTTTTTTTTACCACCCAAGTGGTTTTTGGTCAGATTAATATATCTCTTTGATTTTAACATATCTGACTCTAGGTTGTTTTTATGATTTTTAAACTTGTGTACTTACTTAGTTTTTTAATATTAGATCAAAGCCTGGATAATGTGGATGTAGCACTATTTCTATTAAGTTGTTTTTATTTTATTTTTTAAAAATACAAATACAAGTGAATAGATTTATATATATATATATATTTTTTTAACAATTCTTTGATAAAATTGTGATTAATAAAATTATATTTTCTTGATTTACAGTAATACCATTGTCTTTTTTTTTATAGGTCCAGAAGATGATGTGATCGAAATAAGCAGTGATCAACTTTCAGACTATGACATAAATGCAATTGCAAGCAAGAGAAGCATATCGCCTGTGAAACAGTTTCCAATAAAAAGCAGTTATCAGGTGTTAGATACTGGCGCACATACTATGGAACGATTGATTCAGCTTCAAATTGAAGCTGAAAGAATTGGCAAACAAAGAGAGAAGGCTCTACAAAAATATCACCAACTTAAGGTTTAGTATATTTGTACTAAGCTAATTTCCTACATAAATGTTTGCAATTAGAATCATTATAATTTATGTTTACTACTAAAAATGATATATAGAGAGATGTGAAATCTGTTGCGGAAGGGAAACATTTATTAGATACAGACTTCTCCATAAAACTAAGGTTGTTTAAATATTGAGTTAATGCTACTTAAGTGTGGACATGAAAACATAATTCCATTGCACTCTAATTACACAGAATTACTCGGTTTCTATTTTCCTCTGGGAGAAGATTAACTTATTAGATTATCAGCCTGTTTCAATCTCTTTAAGTGCTGTTGACGTTAATTTATGCTAAAATATTTTAAATTCAATTTTTAAGTTTTTGGTAGTTTTCATACTACGGAAAGTTTAAATTTTAATTTAAATCAAATTATAATTATTATTTACTACGGGAGTGTATTTTTCACTGTCTGTTTCCCGTAGTAAATAATAATTATAATTTGATTTAAATTAAAATATTTTAGTTATTTGGCCTACTGACAAAGATATACGTGAACAGGTTTTTGTTTTTTTGAGGCATGGTACTGTTAGCGTAAATTGGCCTATATTTTCTGCTTGCTCGTGGCTGTATAGGAACTCAAATTACTAACTTTCTATGAAGAACTGTGCAGATAGAGAAAGGGTTATAGATAGAAAAGAGAGGATAGACAAGATGTTGTCAACATCCATACTGATGCGGAAGGAAACAGTAAATTGATCTATATAAATTTACTTCTAAAAATGATATATAGAGAGATGTGAAATCTGTTGTGGAAGGGAAACATTTAATAGATGCAGAATTCTCCATAAAACTAAGGTTGTTTAAATATTGAGTTAATACTAATAAGTCTGTGTTCACACTTAAGAAGTAGTAGCTGCCAAGGTACAATCATGTACCATGATTGTACCTTGTGCAGCTGGCTCCTAGGCTTAGGTTTAAATTATTTAAATATTTATACACCTTCATATATATTAAGAGGATCCTCTTATAGGGGGTACTCAAAATTACGTTATGCTGAATATTTAAATTTGGCAGTAGTAAATCCAAGCCTCCTGATTGGCCAATATGACGTCATGTTTAAGTTGTCTCGGAACCTCGACCGGAGGAATGATTTGAAGTTTCCAAGAAAGTAAATGCCCCATAGACTTGTAAGAGACTTGAATCAATTAATATAAGAACTAGTCCGACAGAATCTGCCAAGATAGGGAAGAGTCGGGTATTTAATAAAATTTCATGTAAAGCCCTTCGTAAGCCTGAAGACACGCCCACGTTGTGACGTCGACAGGTGATAAGGAGCAGCAGGTGAACCTCGTGAGTAGCGTGGGTAAACCAGTCGACGGGGAGATCTTGTAGGGGAACCAGGTACCCTGGACCCGTAGGAATCGACTCGGTAGTGTCCGTGAATAAAAGCTTAATGAAAATTCCGGATAGTTAAGCATCAGAGCTTATTTGCTTATTAAGCACTGCTAATTATACATTAAACTCAGTGAACCATCAGGTCCGTCGTCGAGGTAATTTTATACTTTAGAATAATCATCGTTCAGCTGTAACGCTTTGGTCTACACCATCTTTCATTGAATAATCACGAAGTATATAAATCCTGCTGGGAAAAACTCCACAATCTCAAGTTCAGATAAGTCAATTTAATAGGAAAAGAGATCCGAAGATTTTTGTTACACTGGTCTTAATATCAGCGCTAAGTCAAACATATATATGAGAAGAAGATATAATCCCATAAATAAAAAAAATCATCTTTTAAAAAATTGTTTTATTTTATATAAGACTACAACCTTATAGTAAATTAAATATTACAGTACATTTTATATAAATTTCTCGCATCTGTGGGTAAGTCAGAGTCAAGTCTAAGTGAGAATGCAAGTTCGAGCTTGGCAGCCCACCCTGAGATTTTCATCGCTCTCAAACCATTGCGAAGCCACTAATGGTCATAGCAACCACAAGGAACGTGGAATTAAAGATAAAGGTAAATTTTCCTAAAATAAAATTTTATTCCCAAAATTTAAATTTTTATTTTTTTAAATCCCCCCACGTAGAACCTTGTAATATACATACTCATTTAACGACTATGATTTTCAATAAATTCTATTTTAATGAAAGTATTACTATAAAATTGGGTTTATACATTGTTTGTAGAAATGTCTTATAGAGAAGCTTAATTATAGGCAGAGAAAAAAGATAACAACTTAAAAAAAATGTTCTAAATTTATTGTGTAAGAAAAGGACTCAGGCCAGGGTGAAACATTCCTTCTATCACAGGCTAGAGCAGGGGTGGCCAGCCCAAATGATCTTGCGGGCGGGCCACTTCGGAAATGCATCATAACTCCACGGGCCGCATACAAAATTATATATTCCCTTATTAGATTTCGACCCACTATAGAGATTTTTTTGGAGTAAAAATAATAATAAGTAATATAATAATAATAATGATAGTAAATGCAATTGTAAATAAATATATACCACAAAAAATAAATAAAATATAATAAATATAAATAAAGAAAAAAAGAAAAAAAATGAAACTATTAAAAATTATTTACTAGTGCAATATTTGTTTCTCCACACTTTCACTTAGTTTTGACAAATCGATCTCAATTTGGGTATTTGCACATCGTAATTGGTGTTGCAGGTTAGCGTCCGTTATGTTTGAGCGTGTTTTGTTTGGTCAATTTCATTTTCGAAAAGAACGATTCAATTGGAAAACTTATTATTTGTGACGTAAGTATTATAATAATCTATTTTTGATTCAGATGTTTCAAAAATGTGTTTTAATTTATTATTGCATTGTAAGTCGACCAGTCCCATTTGGAGGTATTCTGGGGCCAACTCGATTTCAATATGGAAAGGAAATGAATATATTTCACAAATTTTGTTGTATTTGTCTAACTTTCAAAAGCAGCTGTAAGTTTTCTTATTCTTTTGCATATTTGATGTAACTGTTAGATTTTGATTTCTTAAATTCTTTCAAAAATGGAATGTGGTGAGCGTTATTACTTTTCAGTGCTATTCAAGTAGCAACAATTTCTTCTGAAATGCTTTGATATGATTAAATGTATCGAGTATAAGGTTATTTATTTCCTTGCAATGATATATTTAATTGATTGAGATTTTCGACAATAGCCACTAAAAAGCATAAATCCAATAACCACTCATAATTTCTTAATTCTGGTACAGGTCTCTGATTGTCATTCATAAACAAGTCAATTTCTTCTCGTAACTCATAAAACCGCTTTAAACATTTTCCATGACAGTTGATATTCCAGAAAGCAGTTCCAAATCTAAGTTACCTTTTAAACTTATCAAATTTAATATTTCTTCAGTTACTTGAAATTATTATTTTTGCTTCCGAGCTTACTGAAGGTAACGGAAGCTATGTGATCGTTTCGAAGAGCGAAAATATTTTAGGTCTCTGATTTCAAAAATTCCAAGACAGAAATCCGTTTTAGACATCAGGGAACATTTTTGGTTCCGTGTCTGTCTGTCGGTCCGTCGGTCTGTCGGTCTGTCGTTCGATTTTTGCGAACCAGCATATCTTAAAAACTACACGTCCGATTTTTATGAAATTTATATGTTAGGTCCTAATTAGCCCATTATTAGTCCCATATAAGTTTTAACCTTCGGAGCTTATTTGTTTCTCTTCCACATGCGCACAAACATACATCTATTTACACCTATAGCTTCAAAAGTACTTATCTGATTTGTATGAAACTTTTACAGTTTATCGAAAGTAACCCGCAGATATCCCAAGATTAATTTGAACCATCTGCGCTCTTTAACTTTTGCTAAATTAATACTTTAATTCATGTAAAAAAGTAAAACAATTTTGACAGATTAAAAAACGGGGAAACAATTAAACAAATTAGACAATAATGGCTTAAAAAAAGCATAAAACCAATGCAGTACGTGGATACAATGCGAGGAAGCTATGTGCCACGCCAATTGGCAGTCTATTTTATTAGGCAATATCTGTCATAATATTCCCAAGAATATTATTTTAAAATCAAAGTTAATTTTGTTTCATAATTTCAACGGTTTATTTGAATATATGGACAAATAATTTATTTTTTAAATAAGTACATTGATTTTCACTACTTTGGCCATTATAAAATAAATACATTTTTTTAAAAGTATGGTAAACCTCACGGGCCAGAAAAATGTTCTAGGCGGATTGGCCACCCCTGGGCTAGAGCAATAGCCTTAAAATTTATCTCAAAGGTTCAATCAGTTTTACCACCTCACAAGATTAAATATTAATTATATGTTACCCCAATAAATTAATATATAGTGAATAATTAGCAGTTTTTGTTGTAATTAACAAAGCCTCCTTTCTCTCTTCCTTTGTTTTGCCTTTTTTTATATTGTTGAATGAGTAAAAGCCACTAATATTTTGCACTATTGATTTGTTATGTGTATTATAATTATATCACCTTTGGAATTCATTATTTCTCATTTTAATTTGCTCTTTGTCCTTTCTTGTTTACCTTAGTTACATAGAGATTTATTAATAGACACATCTTCTTATGAATAGTTTTATTTTAAATTATATTTATAAATAATATCCAAATAATTGTTTTAACTTGATTTTAAATTTTATAAAATTGTGGTTTTAACTTCATACGTGTTAATTATTGTGATGGAACCTAATATTCTTTGGAATCTGTCATTGAATTGTAATTTAATACTTTTTTTAAATCAAGCTTACTGCCTCAAAAGGTGAGTGCTAATTTATTTTTTATATAAGTTTTCATACTCTGAAGATACACTATTTTTTTTATAATACTAATTTTTAAAGCTTCGAAAAATTAAATTTTAATATTTAGGTTATTACTCTATTAGGTAATGTAATTAGAATTTCTTTTTTAAAAAAAATTATCAGAGAAGGAAAGAAATAAAGATTGTTTAAAAATCTAAAATAAAATAAAATGTGAGGGTGAAAAACGATAATAGTCACAACTAAATGGTATTTTAGAAAACACAGTATTCGAATAAGTACTCAAAAGATACAATAATACTCTTTTTAAAAGCTTCAATAAATTAAATTGTATCACTTACGAGATTACTCTATTAGGTGGTATAATTATAATATTTTTTTACAAGAAAAAACTTATTATTATAGTATGCATGTATAAGGAAAAGTAAAAAATTAAGTTTCTTTAATAATCTTTGAATTTAATCACATAAAAATTAAGAATAATAAAACATAAAACGCTGTTAAACGCATAAAACATTGTGGTTGCATATAAAGAACCCTTGCCATTCTGTATGGTTCCAATAACTTTTAAAACAAATGAAGAGATAAAAACAGGAAACTTTGCAGTATTAAAGTGCGTTTTGAAGCGCACACGGGTAAAATATTGCGAACTCAAAACTATCAGCTGTTCAAATTCAAAATGGCGGATAGTTCATGTCACGCGATTTATTAATTTTTTTAATTTTGAGTAGGGTATCAAATGAAAGGTATTAAAGAGTAGATTACGAAAATATATAACACTTGTGGATAGCGTTTAATTTTCAAGCCATTTTGTCAAAAAACATCCCCCCCCCCCTAAAACTATATTTCTGCTGTTGCTAAAAATATAGAAATAGCTAAATGTGCGGTCTGCTAGGCCGTAGAAGAAATAAGAATACTAATTTGATCTGATTAATATCATATGAAAGGTATTAAAGATCCGCCGTCCAGGTACCTTTGACAGAAGATTGTTGGTGCACATGGGAGTTTTATTTTTATCAATGTTTATTTTGTTTATTTGTTTTTTTACTAATTGAGAACAAATGTTGTATAACCATTTTTCAAATTATCATGTAAGCATTAAAATAACATTTTAAAAAGTCAAAATTCAAAAACTTTTTGACCACAAGGTCACAATACTGGAACCTCTTTTTTTTTACAAATCAAGCACTGAGTATACCTATGTTTGGGCCAATCTATATTATTATGTACTGTTGACTGTTTTTTTCTGTCAATCACTACTTTAGTTAATGCTTTAAAAATGAATTCATCAAAATAATAAAATAAAGTTATTTAAATATTGTTTCAGGAAATTCAGTTGAAAGCCATGCCAGCATCTCTGCCTGAGGTCATTAAATTAATAACTTCAATTAAAAAGGCTGAAAGTTTGGCAAAAGAGTATTCAGAAAGGCTTGCATTTCTTAACAAGAAAATTGCTAACAAACAGGTTTCAAAAGAATCTAAAACAATATGTAAGTTTCATAATTTCTTTAAAATCTTTTGACTTGGTATTTGCACATTTATATCTGTAGAGACCTCAATCTATGGCAAACTTCCAGTAAAACTTTAATATTCTGTTGAACCTTTCTGTGAACCCTTAAAATTTACTGCAGTTTTATTATCATTGTCTAATCAGTGAGCTAAGCAAGATCGGTGAAGATTTAAAGAAAAATGGTCACACAGTATTTCTGAGGTATGAGAAACTATATGTGGATGGGAAGCCATTTGGAAACAACGGAGATATAGAGGCAGATATGGGTAAGCAGATTAACAAGAGGCAGAGGAGTAATGAAAACTCACCAAAGGGTAATGATAAGAAGAAAAGGCAAGAAGGAAGGAGACCTTTTAGAGGAGGTGGCAGAGGAGGCGGGAGATGAGAAGGATCACTGGTAAATAGAGACAATGATACTTTAATTAGCGAGGTAACAGACAAGATGAGTGCGCAGGAGGATGCAGATGGAGCTGTCACTGATTAAGGAGGAGAAGAAATTAGGAGAGAATAACAACTAAAGGAAGCAGGGAGAAGGAGGGACAGGAGGAGGAAATTGAATATTGCCACGTTTAATTGTCAGACCCTACAGTCGGAGAGCAAACTAGTGGAAATGGAATATGCACTGGAGGAGAAGAAAATAGACATTGTAGGACTAGCTGAGGTAAGAAGGAATTTCGATTCAATAGCGGAAAGAAAAAGCGGGCTTATGCTATTTCATTCTAAAGCACGGAAAGGTAATCTTGGTACAGGATTCCTAGTGTCAGAAAGACTAAAAAGTAAAATTCAAGAATTTAGGCCTGTATTGGAGAGATCAGCTTCACTTGTTTGTAGAATGGGAAACATTATGATGGGTATCATAAAAGTGCATGCGCCAACTAGTAGATCGTCTGAGATTGAAATAGAGCAATTTTACACCAGCCTAGATGACGAATTCGAAGAAATGAAAGCACAGTATCCTACCATTATAATAATGGGTGATATGAACGCTAGAGTAGGTGTCAGGAGGGGTATGGAGGTTGTAATTGGCCCCCATGGTGTTGGTAAGCGTGATGACAGGGGTGAAGTGCTATTGAACTTTATGTGTAGCAAAGGCTATAAGATAATTAACTCTTACTTTACGGGAAGTCTAGAAGAGAAATGGACATGGTGCTCCCCACGTGGGAATAAGAGTGAAATAGACTACATAATGGCAAAGAACTTAAGAATATTCGAAAGTGTGAAGGTAAAAAATAATCTAAAATATAGCTCTGATCACAGAATGATCGTTGCGAAGTTAGCTCTGGATCACCGGAAGTTCTTCTGCAAGGAGAAAATAAATTGTAAAAGCTATAACATTAAGAATGATTGCGGTGTATATCAGCAACTTTTATATAGTGCTTTCGAGAACCGGAAAGTGGACCCTATGGGGAGTGTTGAAAATATTTACAGTACAATTTTAAGTAATATTAAGGAAGCAGTAATTAGGGAAAACAAAGAAAGTAAAACTAAAGAAGTGCATATAAGAAGTAAAAAACTGTCAGTGGAAACAGTTGCAATGATCGAAGAAAGAGAAAGGTTAAACAGTAAAGTTAATAAAAGTGAGGTCGAGAAAATGAAGTACTCTGCTATAAGAAAAGAAGTGAGGAAAAGAATAAAGCAGGATATCACCAAGTACGAGGAGGAGATTATCGAAAGAAATATAGATGTAAGAGGAGCAACAAAAATGACTTTCAGTGAGATGTCTGGGATAAAAAAGAATTGGATGCACAAAACGAAGACGGAAAAAGGAACGGTTATAGACAGGGAAAAAATTTTGGAAGAAGCTACAGAGTATTATAGGAGGATCTACAGCAGTGACAGGAAGAGAATATCAGCAGATATAGCTGACTCAAACAATGTCAAACCGGAGATATTGAAAGAAGAAATAGAAATAGCTATTAAGAGATTGAAAAGTAAAAAAACTCCTGGTGAGGACAACATGTGTAACGAACTGGTTATCCACAGTGTAGAGACTCTAATGGAGCCATTATATATATTGTTTAATAAGATTATGAGGGAAAAATCTGTACCGAAGTGCTGGAAAGTAAGTAAGATAATATTAGTACATGAGAAAGGGGAAAAGGATACTTTAAATAATTATAGGCCGGTAAGCTTAACATCGGTTTTCTATAAGCTATTTGCCACAGTAGGATTATAAAGGACATATTTCTGTCACACTCTATCGAACAGGCAGGATTTAGGCCAGGCTTCTCAACTCAGGATCAGCTACATGCATTGAGCCAAATATTAGAGAAATGCAAGGAATATAATATCCCACTTGTGCTTTGCTTCATCGATTTTAATAACGCTTTTGACTCGCTGGAACATGAGGAGATTTGGAAAGCATTAAAGGAAGCAGGTGTTATGGATACGTATATTGAAGTCATCTAAAATATCTACGATGATGTGAAGGCATTCATAGCTCTGGAGAAGAATGGAGAGGAGTTTGAGGTGAGACGTGGAGTCAGGCAGGGTTGTCCAATGTCAGCTATATTATTTAATTGCGTTCTGGAGAAAGCATTTAGGGAACTGGATTGGGAAAAGCTGGGATTTAATATAAATGGAAGAAAGTTAAACAACTTACGGTTTGCTGATGATATTTTGCTATTTTCATATTATGAAGCTGCAATGAAGAGGATGATAACGGATTTAATAAGTGTCTGTAAGAAGTACGGCCTAACAATAAACTGGTCAAAAACGAAGATTATGTCCAATTTTGACCTGAACCCGATAGAGGTTGAGGAAGGTGATAGAACATGTCTAATAGAGAATGTGAAGGAATATGTCTATCTTGGACAGTTGGTTGCTTTCCAGGACACTCTGGATAGTGAAGTAAATCGTAGAATAAGGCTCGGTTGGAGAAAGTTTTGGGCTTTAAAGAAAATTTTTAAGGGAAAGATATCAGCACGTATATAAAATAAGGCTTTACAAAGCTGTGTTTTCCCCACTATTCTTTATGGGTGTCAGACATGGTCACTGACTCAAATCATGAACCGGAGATTAGTTTCAGCGCAGTGTCAGATGATAAGATCAATGCACGGAATCAGCAGAAGAGAGAAATTAAGAAATAAAAAAATTATTACTAGTAGTGGAACGAAGAGCCTGATGATACAGAGCCATAATTTAAAGTGGAAATGGGCTGGCCATGTCTATAGAATGAATCCTGAAAGATGGGCAAGGGCAACTACAGAATGGACGCCATATGGATATAAGAGAAGTAAAGGAAAGCCAGCTAGAAGGTGGACAGATGATTTTGTTGAGAGAATGGGGAAGCTATGGTATAGGATGGCTATGGAGAGGTAAGGATGGAGAAAAGCTACTGCTACGTTCTTAAATTAGGAATTTTCATATGTTTACAACATAACTGACTCTTTAACCCCTTAATAGGGGAGCTTCTGCTTCGAAAGAAGTGTCGAGGTAGCTATTATTATTATTATATTATCATATTTTAGATTATTTTGCTTCTGAGCTTACTGTAGGTAACTGAAGCTATGTGATAAACGATAATTTTTTATGTCCGGAAAAAAAAAAATCTGTTGCAGACCAACATATCTTAAAAACTGCTCATCCACTTTTAATGAATTTTGGATAGTAGGTCATAATTAGCCTGTTGTTGTTCTCATATAAGTTTCAATCTTTTGCGCCTATTTGTTTCTCTTTCACATGT
This sequence comes from Gerris lacustris, assembly GCA_951217055.1. Taxonomy (NCBI): domain Eukaryota; kingdom Metazoa; phylum Arthropoda; class Insecta; order Hemiptera; family Gerridae; genus Gerris; species Gerris lacustris. The sequence continues at coordinate 64,615,413 of OX578277.1, read as the reverse complement.
GCACAAGCATTATTTACACCTATGTCTTTAAAAGGACTTATCTGATTTTTTAGAATGTTGGATGGTTTGTAGAATATAGCCCACAGATGGTCCAATGCGCTTTGTAGGTAGGTGGGAGGAGTCCCTCAGTGTTATAACAAACATTGAAGATGTGTTAAGCACAATGTTGATTGGAGTCTGAGCAATAGTGTTCAAAAAAGTGCGGTTATTTTTTTGGTCCACCCTGTACACATAAAATCCAAGTACCACTCACTGACACATCATGATATCTCTGAAACCACTGGAAATTTTGTAGGTATGTTCCTCTTACCTCCTAGGTGCTTTGCTAAGAAATATTTTTACAATCTGCCATCTTGATTCAAGATGCAAAAAGATGGAGGACGCATCATTAAAGTTTTTTTGGAGGGAGGCTTATTGCGGCTAAACGGTAAGTCTTATCGAAAAACAGATTGCACCAGGGGTAACTGATTTCAAAAGATCTACAACATTGGTCCTATGACCTTAGGTAGAGCTAAATTTTATTTTTTTTTATTTTTTATTTGTGCTCTTATGCAAGTGTTGACAGATTTAATTTCTGATTGGGGCACTTGAATCTCAAACTAATGCTCTGTAAATTGAGTATTTATTAGGAGAAGTTAATTTTATGAAACATTTTGATGAAATTTTCAATAATAATTAAATGTACAGACGAAAATTAATAAATGGAAAACACTGGGCTAAGTAATTATGAACTCTTATATGAGAAAGTTTGTCTGAGTTGTCTCGGGCCGATTTTTTAAATATATTTATTTTATACTTATACTGATCTTTTATTATACTATATTGATCTTTTTTATACTTATTTCGAATAGTATAAAGAAAAGATAAACAAATATGATGGTTTGTTTTATTAACATTAATTCGATGGGTTAAAGTAAAGATATATAAATATGTTTGTTTTCACATATACACACCTTGGAACCTTGATGTAAATAATACTCCTACTCTTACGACTTTCTTTTAAGGTCAACTCTTAATAATGGCCGTAAGCAGATTTGATTCTATTTCAATACTATTTTTTCTAGTTAATTTAATTATCTTTATTCCTTTTTCTGCTTATAGTTGATCATCATTTGAGAAAATCTGCAAAAGAACGAGTTTCTAATGAGAGTGATAATAGGAACAATAAGGAAAATTGTGATATAAACAATATGCTCGCCAATATAGCACTTAACCATTTACCCTCCTCTTCCAGTGATATCTCCGAGTATGGCAAACAAGGTAATTTATATTTGCTTTTTAAAAAAAAAAAAAAAAAAAAAAAAAAAAAAAAAAAAAAAACCATTAGATTTTTAATTGCAGTTTGGTACTTTAAATTACAGTTATATATATATATATATATATATATATATATATATATATATATATATATATATATATATATATATATATAAAATAGAATGATACACATCTAATATATATATATATATATATATATATATATATATATATATATATATATATATATATATATATATATATATATATATATATATATATATATGTATATATATATATATATATATATATATATATATATATATATATTAGATGTGTATCATTCTATTTTATTGTCTTTCCCTAAACATTCAGAAAATAGAGCTGAGAATGTACTTGATTTATTTTAAATCAACTTATAATTACTATTTACAAGGGGAGACAAACAGAGAAAAATAGACTTCAGCGCCGGTATTCGAACCACAAAACCCCACCATTTTCTCTGTCTGTCTCCCCTTGCAAATAGTAATTATAATTTGATTTAAATTAAAATTTAAACGTTCTGTAGTATGAATATTACCAAAAACTTAAAAATTGAATTTCTAATTGATTGTACTAGGTATAGGTACTAACTGGGTACTTTATAATAATTACAAGCGTTATTTTTCGGTCTAGTTCTATTGTCGTTAATGTTGACTTCTAGACTTGTAGAAAAATTTGAAAGCTTAATTCGGGACTAGGTATCGTTATCGACAGAGGAAATTATTCTTTTGGCTAGAGAATCTGTACTGGAAATATAGAGAGGTCCGTGGTTCGAATCCCGGCGCTGAAGTCTATTTTTCTCTGTCTGCCTCCCCTTGTAAATAGTAATTATAATTTGATTTAAATTAAAATTTAAACATTCCATAGTATGAATACTACCAAAAACTAAAAAATTGAAGTACTAGATTTGGTTTACAGCAACATAACAGGACCTATGCAATGCCATTCCATACATGGGGCTACATATTATTACATGTTTTTAGATGATAAGAGCTGAAAAATGTGGGTATATTTTCTAAAATCAAAATCTGATTTTGAAAATGTTTCAAAAATTTAACCGGAAAAAAATAAAAGTATTTAGAACTGATAATGCCAAAGAATACCTAAGTAGATAATTCTCTGACTATCTATCTAATGCTGGTTTTTAATAGACAATTAACCATAGGAGACAGCCTTCAACAAAATGTTTTTGCTGGGCAAACCGCTCTCTTGTAGAGATGGCAAGATGTCTAGTTCTATGTATAAATTTACTGTTCGTTTATAGGCTGAACTAATGCTAACTGCTACTTATATTAGGAATAGGTGTCCTACCTCTAGCTTAGTTGGGCTAGCACCTGAAGAAGTGTGGTCAGGATGAAAACACCTTGTATCTCATCTAAGATTTAAATAGAAAAACTAAGAAATCTGGCTATAAAATATAAGAATATAATATACTTGTAGGTTACTCTGAAGACAGTAAAGCATTATTGTATGTGAGAAAAAGGTTCTAAAACTAATATTAAAAGTAGAAATATTAAAATACTAGAAGAATCTTGTGATAAATTTAATAATTTTGAATTGGACCTTACTTCCTCGAATTTTATAGATTTTTTTGTTCAAGGTGAGAATGATAAAACTTAAAATAATACCACTGAACAAAATTTACTTACTACACCAAATATAAACTCGGAATCAGATGGACAGTATCATTCTGTGAATGATTTCGTAGAATCAGACATATATTCCGGGGGAAGGTTCTAGCTCTGTTAACAATAGAGAACAAAATAACCTTCATTATTAAAAATGTAGCCTCAATATTAAAAAAAAGTAAAGCTAGAGTACAAGGCAGGTCAAAACAAGCAAGCCAGTTGCTCAAAACAGGCAGGCCAGGTCGTCCTAAAAAGGTGTATCAAATAAAAAGAGCTACAGAAAACTCTTCTCCAGATCCAACTACTGTAAAGCAAGCAATGTCTTCTAACCATTCTAAGGATTGGGCGAAAGCTATGCAGTCAAGAGTATGATTCTCTTATAGAGAATGGCACTTTTCTGTTAGTAGAGACTACGAATTTAATTATAGAAAGAGACGAGGAAAGTTGTTCGCCATTAGAAAAGAAATTATAAAAAATAACAAAAACGTTAAAATAAAAATAAGAGACGATAAAATATACTTAGATAATACAGAATTCGTTTGGAGCGATAATGAAGGGCTAACGACCCAAGGAACTAAAGGAACTTCTAAGCTAAATGAAATAGTCGGGGCAGATATGTCCGAATTTCTCGAAGTACTCAATGCCGGAGCAACTCAAAATCAACCGCAACAGTCCATGTGACAACAAAAGAACCTCCAACATACATCAACTAACTGTTTATCCTCACAACCCAATCCACATGCCTTATCCAACCAGGTCATCGTTGAAAACTCAAACATCATAAGATTGCTTTCATATAATATATGCGGCTTAGCTGGTAAAATAAACAACAAACAGTTTATAAAGTATATAAATTCTTGCGACATTTTTTGTCTACAAGAAACGTTTATCTTAAAGAATGACTTAGAAATTTACGAGAAAATATTCCCTAACTTTAAAATACATTGTAAACCGGCCATAAGATCAAACCTATTAGGAAGAGCAAGTGGAGGGATGATGAACGGCATTAGAAAATCTCTAATAAAAGAAAAAATACTCACATACTTAGAAATTAATAATGTTCCTCTGATTAAACTAAAGCTGGAAGAAGATGTCATTCACATTCTTCCAGTGTACCTAAATTGTAATTCTTGGTTAGATTGTTTCAGTAACTTGTCAGATTTCCTTTCAAATAACTTAGACCTAGAAATACTAATAGTTGGAGATATTAACGCTCGATTAGGTGCAGGACAAATCATAAATGACGACTTCTTTCAGATCTGCGGCTCAAACATATTTCAAAGCAGAAAGTCTAAAGATTTAGTAATCAACCACAATGGGAAAAGATTTATGAACGCATGTGAAGAGTACAACTTAATTATTTTGAATGGTAGAACTAAAGGAGACCCAGGCGAGTACACTTTTATTGGTCCTAACGGTAACTCCGTAATAGATTTCGCTTGTATTTCAGCAACTAGCCTTCATCTGATAAACGACTTTTCAGTAGATCCACAATGGTACTCAGACCACATGCCTATAAAAGTAACTTTTGAAGGAAAACTAAGTAAAAATGACAATATATGTTTACCAGCACCAATTCCACCAAAAATAAGTTGGACCAAACAAGACGATTTATCCTATAAGTTTAAGATCGATAAGTACATTAATAGCCAGGAAGGTAATTTAAACTCAATAAATAACTTCATGCACAGTTCTTTGAGTAAAGAGAGCATTGAAGAGATGGCCAACTATATCATAAACAGCGTCAAGCAATCTTCAAACATGGGAAACCTGAGGACAAAAAGAGAACATAAACACGGTAAAAAACCATGGTTTGATAAACAATGTCGAAAATACCGAAATACTGTCTTCTTTTTACTTAATTTAAACAGGGAAAAATGGTCTACACACAGATATAAACAATATAAAGAAGCTGTCTGGAAATACAAGCACTTATGTGATAAAAAGAAAAGAGAACACCATATGGAGGAGGTAAACAAGCTATGTACTGTGAAAGATTCTAAACAATTTTGGCAAATAGTCGGGTCATTCAAAATGAAATCAAACACATTGGTAGACTGCATTAGCGTAGATAAATGGGTGAGCTTTTATAAAGGGATATTCAACCAACACAGTAATATCAGATCAATAGAATATACAGAAACTTTCAACGAAGTTCCGTTTCTAGACAAAGAGTTTTCAATAGACGAACTACAAACTGCCCTACGAGCAGCCAAATCGAATAAAGCCCCAGGAATAGACAGAATTCCGGTAGAATTCTTTCAACATGCGACGAATGATTTTTGTACTTTAATACTGAAATTATTTAATGGAATATTCACGAGCGGCTGTTTACCGGAATCATTTAAGTATTCTATAATTAACCCGATCTACAAGCGAGGAGACTCAACAGATGTCGGCAACTATAGAGCTATTTCACTCCTTAATGCATTGGCTAAACTGTTTTCCAGCATTCTACTTAATCGCATGGCTGAGTGGATTGAACAAAATAAGATTTTATGCGAGAACCAAGCCGGTTTCCGAAAAGGTTACTCTACGGTAGACAACATTTTTAGTCTGGTGTCAATTATTAAAATCTTACACAAGAGAGGAAGGAAGAAGGTGTATGCTTTTTTTGTAGACTTTTCCTCCGCCTTCGATTCCATAAATCGCCAGAACTTATTTTGCAAACTAAATAGTTTAGGATTTTCTAACAAAGTAAGTAATGTTATTAAAAACATGTATACAGGTACCCGGTCATGCGTTTTGAATAAACACGGATTATCTGAATGGTTTGACAATGAGGTGGGATTAAGACAAGGTTGTTCATTAAGTGGGCTCTTGTTTGCTCTTTATATCAACGACATTGTGGAGTACATCGGTCACGGAGTAGATATCAACGGTAAAGCAATTAACATCTTATTATACGCAGATGATTTGGTCCTGTTGGCAGACAACCCTGCAAAACTTCAAAAAATGATAAATGCATTAGAACAATACGTAGATCTATGGAACCTCAAAATTAACATGGAAAAATCCAAAATTATGATTTTTAGACAGGGTGGACGGACTGGAAATAAAAATTGGGTTTTTAAGAAACAATTTATAGGTATAGTTAATAAATATAAATACCTGGGAATCCTATTAACTCCAAAATTATCTTTCACGGCACATTTAGAAGACAAAGTTAAGTCAGGAAAGCTAGGGCTACAGACTGTCTGGAAAAAATATTTAGCAGATAACTCTGTAAATCTAGCAGCAAAAGATAAAGTGTTTAAAGCAGTTATGAGGTCCACCGTTACTTATGGTGCTGAAATTTGGGGATACACCGTAAATGAGATATTGGAAAACTACCAACGATATTATTATAAAAGGCTACTCGCAGCCCATTCTACCACCCCTAACTACATGTTAAACCTGGAGACTGAAATAACAAATCTAAATGAATACGCTTTCCTACAACATGTCAATTACATAGAAAAAGTACTTTTCCTTGACGGCGACCGTTTGCCTAATTTCCTTGCCAAAGAAACCGTAAGAGCAAACTGTTTTTGGTTTCAAACGTGGAGTACTCTTTGCAGGCAACAAGAGGTAGACTTCCGACATCAATGGGAATCGAGAATAGTTTGGAGACTAGACATTCTAGAAGCTACTAAGAAAATAAGTTTTGAAAATGTCAGAAAAATAGAAGAACGCGCTAGAAACGGCAACTTTTGTCAACACTACCGCTTGCTAAAGTATTCAGCACTACCTGAATTCGGATATTTTAGCGACCAACAAAAGCTTGAAAACATTAAAATAATTTTCAGAACACGCACGGGAACCTTGAACTTAAATTACAGATCATGGCGGAAAACAGAGTTAGATAAAAATAAATGTCAACTGTGCAACTTACAAGCGGACGAAGACGTGTACCATTTTATTGCCATATGCCCGATATTAAGATGCTATCGAAGAACTTGGTTTGGCAAAGACTCGCTTTCAATGGATGAAATGGTGGATTATTTGAATGGAAAGTCGTGGGAAACAATTATAGGTTACGTAAAAATTGCTACAAAATATAGATATGAACTGTTGTCCTATATGAATTATTAATATTATCACACTTACTCTTAATATTGATCAATAGATAAGATGAAATAAACAAAACAAAACTGCAGCTTGCTTATAAATTAAATTATAACAATATATGAAGTAAATAAATAATGTCTTATTTAAAAACTAAAATATTATATTAATCATTATTAATCAATGAATTATTTATTATTAAATTAATTATTAAATATTTAAATTAATTATTAAAAATTTAAATTAATTGTTAAAAATTTAAATTAATTGTTAAGTTATTTATTAGTTATTATTCATTATATTATAAAAATATAAATTATATTATTTATTTATTATATTATATTATTAATTATTCATTATATTATATTATAAATTATATATAAAATACTAAATGAAATTATATAATTATGTAAAGCCTTCACTCCCCCCCTGACGACTGTGATCATAGGGGGTATAATATATATTTGTTTAACTTCCTTTTTGTACATTATTATAAATATATATATTTATTTATATATTTTATTTATATATATATATATATATATATATATATATATATATATATATATATATATATATATTAGATGTGTATCATTCTATTTTATTGTCTTTCCCTAAACATTCAGAAAATAGAGCTGAGAATGTACTTGATTTATTTTAAATCAACTTATAATTACTATTTACAAGGGGAGACAAACAGAGAAAAATAGACTTCAGCGCCGGTATTCGAACCACAAAACCCCACCATTTTCTCTGTCTGTCTCCCCTTGCAAATAGTAATTATAATTTGATTTAAATTAAAATTTAAACGTTCTGTAGTATGAATATTACCAAAAACTTAAAAATTGAATTTCTAATTGATTGTACTAGGTATAGGTACTAACTGGGTACTTTATAATAATTACAAGCGTTATTTTTCGGTCTAGTTCTATTGTCGTTAATGTTGACTTCTAGACTTGTAGAAAAATTTGAAAGCTTAATTCGGGACTAGGTATCGTTATCGACAGAGGAAATTATTCTTTTGGCTAGAGAATCTGTACTGGAAATATAGAGAGGTCCGTGGTTCGAATCCCGGCGCTGAAGTCTATTTTTCTCTGTCTGCCTCCCCTTGTAAATAGTAATTATAATTTGATTTAAATTAAAATTTAAACATTCCATAGTATGAATACTACCAAAAACTAAAAAATTGAAGTACTAGATTTGGTTTACAGCAACATAACAGGACCTATGCAATGCCATTCCATACATGGGGCTACATATTATTACATGTTTTTAGATGATAAGAGCTGAAAAATGTGGGTATATTTTCTAAAATCAAAATCTGATTTTGAAAATGTTTCAAAAATTTAACCGGAAAAAAATAAAAGTATTTAGAACTGATAATGCCAAAGAATACCTAAGTAGATAATTCTCTGACTATCTATCTAATGCTGGTTTTTAATAGACAATTAACCATAGGAGACAGCCTTCAACAAAATGTTTTTGCTGGGCAAACCGCTCTCTTGTAGAGATGGCAAGATGTCTAGTTCTATGTATAAATTTACTGTTCGTTTATAGGCTGAACTAATGCTAACTGCTACTTATATTAGGAATAGGTGTCCTACCTCTAGCTTAGTTGGGCTAGCACCTGAAGAAGTGTGGTCAGGATGAAAACACCTTGTATCTCATCTAAGATTTAAATAGAAAAACTAAGAAATCTGGCTATAAAATATAAGAATATAATATACTTGTAGGTTACTCTGAAGACAGTAAAGCATTATTGTATGTGAGAAAAAGGTTCTAAAACTAATATTAAAAGTAGAAATATTAAAATACTAGAAGAATCTTGTGATAAATTTAATAATTTTGAATTGGACCTTACTTCCTCGCATTTTATAGATTTTTTTGTTCAAGGTGAGAATGATAAAACTTAAAATAATACCACTGAACAAAATTTACTTACTACACCAAATATAAACTCGGAATCAGATGGACAGTATCATTCTGTGAATGATTTCGTAGAATCAGACATATATTCCGGGGGAAGGTTCTAGCTCTGTTAACAATAGAGAACAAAATAACCTTCATTATTAAAAATGTAGCCTCAATATTAAAAAAAAGTAAAGCTAGAGTACAAGGCAGGTCAAAACAAGCAAGCCAGTTGCTCAAAACAGGCAGGCCAGGTCGTCCTAAAAAGGTGTATCAAATAAAAAGAGCTACAGAAAACTCTTCTCCAGATCCAACTACTGTAAAGCAAGCAATGTCTTCTAACCATTCTAAGGATTGGGCGAAAGCTATGCAGTCAAGAGTATGATTCTCTTATAGAGAATGGCACTTGGGAATTGGTGGATTAACTCTGGGCTGTAAACCTATATCATGTAAATTAATTTTTAAAACTAAAGTAAATTCAAAAGGGGAAGTAGACCGGTATAAAGCGGATTTAGTAGCTACAGGGTACACTCAAAAATATGGTGAAGACTAAGACAAAACGTTTGCACCAGTAGTACTTATAGCTCACTTACAATTATATTAGCTCTTGCTGCTGAATATAGCTTCCATCTGGATCAGATAGATGTAACAACGGCTTTTCTAAATGGTGACTTAAATAAACAAATTATTTAAATCAGCTAGAAATATATTTGTCCAATGACGGTAAAATTTGTAAATTGCAAAAGGCTATTTACTGTCTTAAACAAGCTATTAAACAATGGTATCATAAATTAATTTAAGGATTGTATTAATTAATTTTTTTTTAAAAAAATTAGAGAGTGAGAACTGCATTTACAATCAAAAAATAAAAAACCACATATCAAGGGTTGATTGGTTCTCTTCTTGACCTAGATACGTGTACACGTCCCATCTTAGTTTACACTGTCAGTATACTGAGACAATTTAATACCAGACCCAAAGAACAACATTGGAAGGCTTTAACAGAATTAAAGGGGTGCCATGTCATGGCATTAAAAGCAATTTAGACAGTTACTCCTTCTCCCTAACTTGCCAAAATAGTGTTTTTTTTTTACTTTAAGATCTCTAGTTCTAGATCTTAACTGTAAACTGATAATAAAACATTTGTGTTATGAAAATAAACTGATAAATTTTCATAAAACTCTAATAGTTTTATTTACAAACTACTGTAAAAATAACTAACTTACATTGAGGTGATGTTGAAATTATGTCAATTATTGTTTTTAAAAGATTTTAAATTATACTTTTTATATATATATATATATTGTATATGTGTAACTGGATCCACTTAAGGGTAATAATTCAAAAATAAAACTATATATATATATATATACTAAAAAATAAAACTATGTGTATATATATATAGTTTTATTTTTGAATTATTACCCTTAAGTGGATCCAGTTACACATATACAATATATATAATATATATATATATATATATATATATATATATATATATATATATATATATATATATATTTTATTTATTTATTTTTTTTCAAAAAGCTATTTAAAATGGAAATACATTTCTTTAATTCCTGCAAGAGTATATAATTAGGTATTTCTACTATTTGTTTCAGAGGTACTGATGATGTGTGTTTTAGTAACACTAATAGAAAATACTCAAGATTCTAAAAATATGTCTATTCAAAGTTGAACCTAATATTACGTTGTATTTATTATTTCAGCTTTGGCAACTCACAATAAGCAAAGGGCGTTGACTGTAGATGCTCTTGAAAGAATGCACCAGGGCTTGGCTACACTTGAGAATCCAGACAGTGTTGGTTCTTTTTTTTAAATAATTTGAATACTAATACTGGCTTCCCAAAAAGCCTGTTGTGTTTTTTTTTATTTATTTATTTTTTATATGTTGAATAATATCTCATTTAAATTAGTGGGATTTAAATTCAATATATTATATGGTGATTATAAAAAGATTATAAAAAAGTTTTGTTCAAGTTTGTCCGGCTAATTTTTTTAATAATCTTATTGCAAAAATTAGCCTGACAAACTCGAACAAAACTTTTTTATAATCACCATATAATATATTGAATTTCGTTTAATTTAATTTTATCTTAGGTGACAGTGAGTGGCATACGAGTTGAACTTTTACCTCATCAGAAATTTGCTCTTAACTGGATGTTAGCTAGAGAGAATTTGCAGCACCCTTCCGGAGGTATATTGGCTGATGATATGGGTCTAGGTAAAACGCTTACCATGATATCCCTAATTGTTGGCTCTAAACAGGTACAAAATAGTTTTTCCTTTTTTGTTTTTGACTTAGCTAGTGTGGACTGGCTTTTATCACAGAATGTTATTTGATGTCCAGTAGCTGGACAATCTACTAATATACTGTAGTTCATGCATGAGCAGTTAAGAAACTGCATAGTCTCCCCCAGTCTATCAACTTTTGTCTTAAATTGACTAGTGAAAATTATCTCATATACATATTATTTTTGTTGGAAGAGTCCTTATTCTCATTTTTTTTTGTCTCATGTGTTTTTTTTTAGTAATTTACTTGGTTTCATAGATATTTAAATGGAAAATATTTACTTTTTATATCTAACTAGCTGGGTACCCGTGCTTCGCTACGGAGTGTTATTATAATTAGATAAGTTTATAAACAACCATAATGAAACATATAAATTATTTTACTATGAAAGAATATCTAGCTTCAACCTCTCCCACCTATTTTAGGATTTTTTTAAATTTTTTTTTTTAGGATTTTTTTTTCATATTTTATTTTTAGGATTTTTTTTAGATTTTTTTTTTTTATGATTTTTTTTTCATATTTTATATTTAGGATTTTTTTTTTTTTTTTTTTTTAGGATTTTTATTTTTTTATTTTTTTTTTTTTAGGATTTTTTTTTTTTATTTTTTTACTTTTTTTTAGGATTTTTTTTAATTTTTTTTTTTTAGGATTTTTTTTTGATTTTTTTTTTTCATATTTTATATTTATGATTTTTTTTTTTTTTTTTTTTATGATTTTTTTTTTTATGATTTTTTTTTTTTAGGATTTTTTTATTCATATTTTATATTAAAAAGTAGTTGAAAAAGTATAGTAGTTGGTACTTGTAAGATCTGGTAATGTTTTAGGAGGTGGGTTAATAATACAGTTATAATTATTCGCAGTCTAAAAATGACTAAGTAAACTAACAGTGCAAAGTAAGAAAGCGATTGACTGTGGAGTTATAGAGGGGATTGAGTAATGTGGGATGACAGGAGTGACGGGAGGGGATGGGAAGGTTGGACATAATTTAATAAACAAATAACACAGCAACCAAATCGTAAAAACCGCTATATAAAAAGTTTTTTCAATTTTACCCCCCTCAAAACTAAAAATAACACAAAATTGAACATAACAAAAATTAATCTGCTATTCAAGAGCTTTTCAACGATATACATCGTATTATAAAAGATTAACTTTAACATTTGTACCCCTGTACTCTAAACTCTAAGGTACCAAAATTATATTTTAAAAGAAAACAAACAATACAAAAGGGCATTAATTTTACTAATAAATAAATAAAAATAAAATACCCTAATAACAAAAAATTATTTAAACCCTTTAACCTACAACAAAATTATAAATTGGTACGAAAGTACGTGTACAACATTTTTAAAAAATAAATAAATATAATAGCTTTTATGTACAAATCAAGGCCTTTCAAATGATATACGACACCATATTAAAAACCAAAAGAGTGGTCACGTCACACGGCACACAAGAATAAGTGTACTCTCATGTTCTCAGCAAATAGGATGAACTAATGAAATATAATATACTCAATTTAAAGAGCATTAGTGTGAGATTCAAGCGCCTCAATCAGAAATAAAATAGGTCAATTATTTTAGAAACTACGGCCATTCAAAGTAAAAAAATTGAAAAAATGGAAACAAAAAAAACAAAAAAAAAAACAAACATATTTTTATTGGAATAAATATGGTTGCCTTAGCTTAGCAATAACAAATTATCTCCATTTAGGGTACAACCGATAGAGGTACGACAAAAAGTCATAGAACCAAAGTAGTAGATCTTTTAAAATCAGTTACCGCTGGTGCTGTCCGTTTCCCAATACGACTTACTGTTTAGCTGCAATAAGCCCCAAAACAGCTAAAAAATCAAGTCGGTCATTTTTATTTTTTTTAGGGGGGGAAGGAGTGGGAAAAGTGAACTTTTTATACTTATTTTGGTTCAGAATATGGACATTACGCGTCGAATGGCGCAAACCTCAAGTCTCCAGCTCTTCTGGAAGTGGGTAAACATTAATGTCAGTGAGTGAGTGAGTTTAAAGAGCATTAGTGTGAGATTCTCGCGCGTGCGAGTTAGCCATGCGGCTTTATAGTATATAGATATATATTTCCATTTTACCCCCCTCCTAAATGAAAATATGACAAAAACGTACTTAACAACAATTAATGTTCTCTTAAAGAGCTTTTCAACGATATGCATTATGAAGGGTATCCATTACTTTGACATTTGTACCCCGTACCTCTTTGTACCAAAATTTTAATATCGGAAAATCATGTAGGCAGTGACCTTCACCTTGTTTAGAAGAAAAAGAGTGTAAATATTCATCAAATTGGGATAAAACTGTAGATTTGTATAAAAGATTATCTCATATAGACTCATTATACTCTTCTTTGTATATATAGATATAGTTATATTTTCCATTTTACCCCCCTCCTAAATGAAAATATGACAAAACTATACATAACAACAATTACTTTACTCCTAAAGAGCTTTGGGAACAGGCTTAATTTTATTTTAAAAAAAGTAAATTAATTTTTAAAATTAAGTAAATTAATTTAGAAATCTATTTAGATAAGTTATTATATCTATTTAAACACCACCAAATCAAAACAAACATATATTTTTATTGGAATAAATATGGTTGCCTTAGCTTAGCAATAACAAATTATTTCCAGGTACGTCGTCGTCTTTGGGACCCATTTCATTTTCGTTTAATAAGTTTTTCATTTGTTATTTTCCCACTTTGCTCTTATTTCAATATGATCACTGCCAAATGAATGCTGCCGTCGGTTTTCATATCTAGGAATAAATTCATCTTGTTACAGAGAACTTAGTCTATTTGGCTTCCACGTTCATTTTTTATTATAATTTTTTTAGAAAAAAATATTCATCAGGGTGCTTTCCGCAAATTTGACAAGAAGATCTCCTCTGTTTTTTTTTGTTTTTTTACCCAGCCTGTGATTTTCTACAACGTCTCTTTCTTTCTTTCTCTTTCTCTATTTTACTATTAAAGCCTCCCTTGATTATTGTAATAGAGTATTGGTCTTTGTCTAAGGCACACCCCGTTACTGTGGTGGTCCATGCAACTTCCAAAAACAGAACAAAGGATTTATTTATCCTAGAAAACCTATAACTTAGAGTTATTTTCCATAATAGTTGTTTTATTTTTAATTTCAAAACTACGAAGTTGCAATCCAGAACTACTAAGAAGTTTATTAATAAGAAGTTTATTATTATTATTTTATAAGGAGAATGGAGAGCATGGCGGCCATGTCATAATACCGAATAATGATTTTGAGCTTTGTTGTAGGGTTTTCATACTTAATTATTTAACAATTTAAACAGTAATGTATTCATTCTATAATAAATTCATCTTTTCTTTTAATTCTTAAGCTTAATTAACCCTCCAACATGGCCTCCACAAAGGGCTGTCTTAACATTGATGGGGAGGGGCACTTAGCCCCCAAGCAGTGATGGTTTCTTGGTAGGGGTCGTTGAGCCACCTTCTAGGGCTTAAAAAGCCAAACAATTAGTATTAATATTATTATACTTTATTAATTTAGTTTTTTCCTCTTTTTTAAGGCATCATCTTCAAATAATTCGTCTGATAGTTCATCCGATGATGATGACGAGGATGAAAATATAAAACGTAAAAATTCACTTTGTGAAGGAGGTACTCTAGTCATTTGTCCTGCCAGTGTTATTGGACAGTGGGAGAACGAGATTAAAAATAAAATAAAACCAGGTCTTCTTTCATATGTTGTTCATCATGGTCCAAAAAGAGAAACCCGTGAAATCAGGTAAGTTTATTTTTCATTTTCTAATGTTCTTTGTTGCTTATAAGTTATGTTGTCTTATCTAATGCGGATCAATTTAGTCCTATTCTGTTCCCTTTCTCTGCCGACGCTGGTTATTCTTTTACTAGCAGTTTTTCTAAATGAGCAGTGGAGTCACTTGATTAAGAATAAAGAAATATGTCTCTCCACTAAATTAACTTAATTGTAAAAAGCCAGCTTTCAACCACTAGTCGTCATCTTCAGTGCTGGTGAGACAAGTTAAACCGCATAAGAGAAAAAACCAGGACCTGACAAAATAAATCGATTGATTATGTCGAGAGGGATACACGAATTACACTCCTATAAAACACCCCTGAAGACACAATTATTAGAAAACATCAACAAAATTACATTAAAATGACTAGTGTAACAACTTAATAAATTAAAAATGTACTAATTAGCAAAAATTATGTATAAATCTAAATACTACTTATTAATCATGAAAGTGGTAATAAAGATAAAAATAAAAAACTTACCTCATCATTACTTACTGCTGAAGAGTTAAATAAATTTTTCGTTGATGTTGCTGATGAGCTTGTTAGTCAGCTTCCTTCCAGTTTAAATAATGCTACTTGTAAGGACTACCTGAAGAACCCTAACGTTAAAAGCTTTTACTTGACTCCTACGAATCCAGAAGAAATAGCTAAAATAATTAAGAACCTTAAGAAATCCTTAAGAAATGCTAGGGCATTTCCCAGAAATTCTAAAGTTTAGTAAGGTTGTACCTATTTTAAAGAAAGACAATCCGGATGAAGCTAATAACTATCGACCGATTTCTCTAACACCAGTTTTAGGAAAAATTTTTGAAAAAAATCACAAAATCACGAATGGTGAAATTTTTTAATAAATGCAAAATTTTTAACAGCTATCAATTTGGATTTAGAGAAGGACTGTCTACCCAGGATGCTATTAATGCTATTACTAACTTCATTCATAATGCTTTTGAGTCTAAGGAAGATGTTATCACGCTCTCTTGTGACCTAACCAAGGCCTTCGATTGTGTTAGCCATGATATTTTATTAAAAAAACTTTATCACTATGGAATAAGAGGAACTCCTTTAGTTTTAATAGAATCATACCTTAAATCAAGGTCTCAGGTCACTGTATTTCATGGAGAGACAAGCTCTACTGAGCTTTCAAAGCACGGGGTGACTCAAGGCTCAGTACTTGGGCCCCTGTTGTTTATAATTTATATTAATGATCTCCCCGAATATGGTGCTTTGAGTCCGAGATTTGCGGATGATTCTACGTATGTAGTAAAAGGAAAGGATTGTGATGAAGCTGCACAAATAATTGATGCCATTGTAAAAGATGCTAAAGATTGGTTTATCATTAATAAATTAACTTTGAACGAATCAAAAAATCAAATTTTAAGGCATACTCTTAAAAATCATTATTCAGTTAATCCTTCATCAATAAAAATACTTGGACTGTCAATTGACAGAACACTTAATTGGAAAGTTCATGTTAACCATCTTAGTAGTAGTCTTTCATCTATTCTGTACATGCTTTATAAACTTGGTTCCACTCTGGACAATAAAACTATTAAACTTGCGTACTATGCACACTTTCATTCACGAATGCTCTATTGTATTAAAGAATGGGGAGCTGCCCCTTCTGCTAATAGTATTTTTTTGTTACAGAAAAAAGCAATACGCATAATAAATAAGCTTACATTTGATGCTAATTGTAAACAATTTTTTATAGATAATGGAATTTTAACTTTTTATTCTGCTTATATTTACTCATTGTTATTGTTTACTAAAATTAAATATGATGAAGGACAGTTTAATAATGACAAAAGTTATAATTATCAAACTAGATTTACTACCAATATTAATGTTCCTATGTGTAGGCTTCACAAATCATTTCAATCTCCAGTTATCAATGGCATAAGATGCTTTAATAAATTACCTCCTACTATAGCTGAGCTCCCCCAAAAAACTTTTAAGAAAAGTATTAAAAAGATTTTAACTGAGAAGGCATATTATAATTTATCTGAATTTCTTAATAATATGTAAATTTTATTAATTTGTTATGTTGTTTTAATCATTTTATTATTATTATTATTATTATTTTCTTTTTGTACCTGTACTGAATATTGTGATACTACTCTAAAGTTGTAACCGCATGTAAATAAATAAATAAATACCAGTGAGACGAGTTAAAATGCGTAAAATAACACATCTGTGTCTTTTGAGGCTGAGGTCAATCCCTTGGTTTTTTTTTTTTTTTTTACCCTTATACCCATAGTACCTTTTACCGTCATTTTGCTTTTATTTATTTATTTTTTTTAAAAAAAAGATCATAAGAAAGTGAAATAAAGAATTATGAATTGATTTCTTTTTAACGAGGCTATGCCATGTCACTCTCCCACAACGCTTACTTGGCGACTTACTATGTAAATAAATAAATTGTTTGCTCAACTAAAAAAATATTTAATAATGAAAGTTCTAATATGTTCAATATATAATTAACCTTATCATAAGCAATATGAAGTTCTAGGTCTTCCAGTTATGACCTTATCGTGCTTATCATAAGCATTGAATTCTGCATTTTTTATTTATTCTTTATGCATGTATATTTATATCAATTATGCTACAGATTTAAAAAAGTTTAATGTGTACTTATTATAATGTGCAACAATCAATATGTTAAAGCATAGTATTATTGTCATGAAGATGCTATCAAAGTAAGAAAGTTGGTTTATAAAGCTGTGCAGGTGTAACAGAGTGCCCCATACAGAGACACTTAGAGTAGAAAGGGTCCTGAAAGGAATAATTACCCGTGTTCTTGGCACTAACAATATTTTTATGTCCTTATTTTTTTTCTGTACAGAGTGAATAATTTATTAAGAAAGTATTACTAAGAGATTGTATAATTATTAAGATTAAACTACTTATTGTTGAGGCCTTGATAAAATATTATTTATAAATGTGGTTCAGAATTCTAAAAAACATTTAAATATTAAATCTTAGTTCATTTCTGGATTATTGAATGTTAGTTTATTTTCCAAAAATAAACATTAAGTTAACATTAACAAATAGTTCTCATTGAATTTTATTACTTACTTAATATCGACCTCTTCTACCATATGAGGAGCTTAGTATCAAAGACGGAGAAGAGCACATTTCAAAATTTTACAGGAGAGCCGAAAAACTGTAGCTCAAATTCTACTGGTGCTAGAGCTGATTTTAACAGACTCAAAACTAGTTAGAAGTTCAGAAAACATGAATTTCTTTGATATTTTAACTGCAAAATGGAGTTAAAAAGTGGTCCGCTTTTGAAACAAAAACCAGGTTTTGTCCGTTTTTGAAGCAAAATGACATGGAAAATAATTGTTAGAATAATAATATTGGAGAAATTTTTTTTTCACGTTTTTCAGAGGTTTTTTTGGGGGGGGGGGGGGGTAGTGTCCCTAAATTTAGAGCTAAAATTAATTTCTCGATTTCCCCTTGGGGTATCATTTATCTAAATATGTATGCCAAATATGGTAGGAGTAGGTATTCAGATGTTAAAGGCCGCAGATGTGCACTCGTTTCCAGATGTGCATCATGGGAACAAGTTAGTAAAATGCAGCCTCCTGATTGGCTGTTTAGGTTATGTCCATTTTTGAAGCAAAACGCGTGTTGACTTGTCCGTATTTGAAACAAAATTACAAATATTATTGCATTTTTACCCCTTTTCTGGTCGTTTTTGATGCAAATGGATAGCAGAATCTGATGCAGCGGCCAAAAATCTATAAGAAACAATCGATAACTGAAATTCGGAAAAAATGTCGAATGTAAATGTCCTTTGATACTAGGCTCCTCATATAGAGTAGAGGTGTGACAAATAAATCTCCATTTAGATCGATCTTCCGCCAGACACCAAGCTAAGTTTTAGGTCACATCTCGCTTTTGAAGTGATGACTTGATTAATTAATTAGTGATGACTTAATTAAATATGATGAAACACCAGGATAATTGCATAGGTATGTTAAAGGAAAGAATTGCACAGGTTATTACCAATCTTACTTGACAGCTCATTCAAAAGTTAGCTTATTATTTGATTTGTAGGTATTTTACTTTTAGAAAATAAAATAAAATTGAATATTTAATTGTTTTGTGCCATTTTGAACTCCATTGTAAATAATATAATTTTGAAGAGTTTAAGAGCAAATAGAATTTATTTATAAAGAATGACTTTTACTTGAAAACCCACAATTAATCAATTTTTCTCTCTTCAGCACTCTATAGTGGGACACACTTGTACATTTTTATTTCTTTTCATAAATTATATTTTCTTTGAAATTATAAGAGATTATTTATTTATAATATTTGTTAAAATTTTTAGGTTAGCTCGCTATGATGTTGTGCTGAGTACATATACAATTCTACAAAAATCTAACAAGTTAAACGATTTTGTAAGTAATTTTTACTGCCAATTTTTATTTAAAGATGAAGATTTAATTAATCTGAGTTTTCATTCACCCATCTCACGAGTGACACAGGGTCAGCTTGCTAGTCCCATCTCCTGTATTATCTGGCTTTACAAATTTGACAGTTGGCTTCTATAGAGTAGCTATCCATTTACCTTATGATGCTAGTGAACCCCCATTAGACATGTATAGTTTAAATTAAAATAATTAGTGTGCCAATAAATTTTATATATTTACCCTTACATTTATACAAATAAAAAATAGAAAAAAAAAAAATAAATACCCTGGATGCAAACTGTCAGATTCATTCTCTATTTTTAAATATATAAAATAGTTGTGCAGTGCACATATAAAACATAGGAATTAGGTTTCAAAAGTAATATAAAAGATTAAAAGAAAAAAAAAAGAAAAAAAAGAAGTTCATTTTTTTCCTTAAATATAATAAACAAGCATATTACAAATGTGAAATTTAAAATAATAATTATTATAGAAAATAACTTATACATATAACAGATTATTCAGTCTATTACAGATTTGATGAAGAATGTCGGGAGACTACACTTTTTGTAAAGAAGACATTTTTTTAATAACCACTTTTTGGGACTCATGGGACCTCAAAACGTGTAAATCCATCAATATAGAATTTTCACTCCATCATAATATTTTCTTTTTATATTTACTAGTATGAGAAAGTATAAACAAGGTAGAGCTAAGTCTTTATTGAGTAACTGCAGTGTTCCTGCGTGTATGAGTTACTGCTAGGTATGATGCTAAGGGTCCCTACACAGTTGCGCCTGGTTGGTAGCAGGGCAGGTTGCATATTACCTAGCTGGTTACTTGGTAGAAACACAGTGGAGCCTAGCTGGTCGCTTACTCGCAAACTCACTTACAGTCTGGAAAAATTGGCCCGTGCTTCTTTACGGGCATGAACACAGTGGAGCCTGGCAGGTTACCTGGTAGGGTGCAGTAAGCATAGCAGGAAGCTTGAAGAATTCCTACCTCCTCCTACATCCTATTCCTACATAGCTCTATGGGAAGTAGATTGGCCTCGAATGTGGGCGCTTTAACACTTTTTCTACACGTCCCTACACAGTGGAGCCTGGTTGGTAGCTGGGCAGGTCGCATGTTACCTAGCTAGTTACCTAGCATGTAGCGGACCACACACACATTGCAGCTTGTTTTTAGGTTCAGCGCCCACACTTGTGGCCAATCTACTACGCATAGAGCTAGGTAACAATTGAGGTAGGAATTCTTCAAGCTTGCTGCTATGCTTACTGCACCCAACCAGGTAACCTGCCAGGCTCCACTGTGTTCATCCCCATAAAGAACCACGGGCCAATTTTTCCGGCCTGTAAGCGACCAGCTAGACTCCACTGTGTTTATACCCTAAGGCAGCCCAATTCTCATTATTAAGCAGCTTTAGCTATAGATCTGTGGCTACAGTCAGATTATCTAAAGTTTTGACTTTTGACACTCAGATTGGCTAAATGATGAAAATAGTAAAGCCACTAGGCCTGTAGGAGGGGTGGGGCCGGTGACATTTTTGTTTGCCTAGTTGGCCCGACCTTCTAGAATTCAAAATCCTGACTTCTCATTGGCTCCCCTCGGATTTTCCCTTGCTGTCAAAAGTCAAAACTTTAGATAATCTGACTGTAATGTGTGATGCCCAAGGTAGTACAATCAAAGATGGGCTAAAAAGTAGCCCTCTGTTAAAAAGTGATAAAGATCTTCTTTCAGTTAATCACAACAGAGAGGGCTCATTATCACTATCAGTTAGCCAGGGCTTCCATGATTAATTAATTGTACTTGATCTTGCTTTTATATTACCATAGCTATAGCAACTTTTATAGTAACTAGATATTTTTCTCGGAAATTAAACTTTAAATGTGGGTACAGCACATGTGTTTCACTGAATTGAGCATGTGATAAGATCTGCTGATTTTCACTGGCCTTTATCCCAGGTAATAATTTACCATAAAATGCATTCTGGTAAATTATTTTTAGTACTATTTATATTTATAAACCTAAAATATTGCTAATAATAATTATATTAATATGGATTCCTTTTATATAGGGGCCTTTGTTGAATATCAGGTGGAAGAGGATTGTGCTGGATGAAGCCCATTTAATACGTAATCATAAAACTGGAACTGCCTTGTCTGCATTCTTACTGAAAGGTTCAGATACATTTATATACATTTATATATATATATATATATATATATATATATATATATATATATATATATATATATATATATATATATATATATATATATATATATATATTTTTTTTTTTTTTTTTTTTTTTTTTTTTTTTTTTTATTTATTTTTTTTTTTTTTCAATTCTTTAGGTTCAACTGTTTAAAATTAAACAGCAAGGTATATATACTAACAAAACCTGGCAGACGTTGTCCTGCCTATTCATAATTATTTATCTCTGTATATTTAAATATGGGTGATGGGTATGTAATCTAGAATCTATATTCGTTTTAGAATAATGAAAGTGATGGCTTATACTGATGATATTCCATGATTTTTATTGGTATAAAAAGATAATGAATTATATAAATATTTTTATTTTTAATTCATGTGAATGAACAATATTATTCACTATTCCATTCGCTATATAATTAGACATAAAATAAATAAAACTAATGCTAATTTTTAGGGTAAGGCGAGTGGATAAACGATATTTTTCGTTTTCTGATTTGGTGTATAGATGTACTACGGAGTTCCTACTCTGGAGCAAGCAATATAATATAGTTGACCATGCGAAAAACATGTATTCAAATTTTTAATTAAATAACACTTTCCATTTTACCCCCCTCATAGATGAAAATATAACAAAAGTGTACGTAGGTGTACTTTTAGGTACCCTTTGAACCCAAAAGTAATAAATGTACACAAATTATTTTATAATCGAGTTCCTGGCATCATATAAAACACGTATACCAATTTTCATTTCAAATTTGATCAAAAATAGTAATATTTCTAATTCATATTTTACAATTTTGGTAGTATTCATACTACGGAAAGATTACATTTTAATTTAAATCAAATTATAATTATTAACAACTACGGGAAACAGACAGAGAAAAATACACTCCAGCGCTGGGATTTGAACCACAGGCCTCTATATTTCCAGTACAGCGCTCTACCAACTAAGCTACGCAGGAGAATGAATTTCTCTGACGTTAATGATACCTTGTCCCGAATTTAAGCTTTCAATTTTCCACAAATCTGAGAAGTCAACATTAATGACAAAGAACTAACTTAAATTCGGGACAAGGTATCATTAACGTCAGAGAAATTCATTCTCCTGCGTAGCTTAGTTGGTAGAGCGCTATACTGGAAATATAGAGGCCTGTGGTTCAAATCCCAGCGCTGGAGTGTATTTTTCTCTGTCTGTTTCCCGTAGTTGTTAATAATTATAATTTGATTTAAATTAAAATGTAATCTTTCCGTAGTATGAATACTACCAAAATTGTAAAATATGAATTTCTAATTGATTGTACTAAGTACAGGTACTAATTGGGTACTTTATAATTATAAGCGTTATTTCTCGATCTAGTTCTTTGTCATTAATGTTGACTTCTCAGATTTGTGGAAAATTGAAAGCTTAAATTCGGGACAAGGTATCATTAACGTCAGAGAAATTCATTCTCCTGCGTAGCTTAGTTGGTAGAGCGCTATACTGGAAATATAGAGGCCTGTGGTTCAAATCCCAGCGCTGGAGTGTATTTTTCTCTGTCTGTTTCCCGTAGTTGTTAATAATTATAATTTGATTTAAATGTAATATTTCTAGTTTTTAATTGATTTTTTTTTCCTGTTTTTCCGTCTTATCCTTCTCTTATGTCAAAATATGACAAAAGTGAATATAACAACAATTACTGTGCTCTCAAAAATCTTTCCAACGTCATGCATCATGCAGGGTATATACCTTCTATTTTTACTCTTGTACGTATACCAATTTTCATTCAAATCTTATCAAATTTAGTGATATTTCTAATTTTTAATTAAAAATAATTTATTTTCCTATTTTTCCTTTTTACCCCCCTCTTATATGAAAATATGACAAACGCGTACACAACAACAATTACTTCACTCTTAATGAGCTTTCCAACGACATGCATCATGCAGGGCAGGAGGGTATATACTAAATAAATAAATAAATAAATAACCATTTATTGCAGTACATTATCTCTTACACACAGAACATTATCTTTACACTCAGAACATTATCATGCAAATCAGCATTTGCTGTGGTAGCCATTTGGAGTTCTTATTATTATAACATATTAGTTTTAAGTTCCAAAAAAAAAAAATTAAGAAGAGAAAAAAATATACAATATTAATAAAATCATCTACAATAATAAAGTAATTCTTAATTTTAAGTACAGACAAATTATCCTAGCAATCATAATATGCATATTTATAATTATTATTGTATTTAACAGTTTCTATGTAAATTATTAATATAGTCTTAACACACATACATAAACACACACATATATAAACTACAACAACTAAATAAATAAATAATATAACGAATAAATAAATAAGTATCACCATCAATTTTTTTTTTTATTTTTCTTTCTTTATCTTTTTTTTATTTTATTTTTTTTTTTTATCCCGGGTGTAACCATTCATCCTCATAGACTTTTCCCATCCTACTCCATTCCTTTCTATCGAGAGCAACTCTTCTCCTGGTAGCACCTCCTCAGCATTTCCTTGCTTCCTCGTCCCGCTTTACTCTGGGCCTTCCTCTTCTCTTGAATTCTAAAGGGGTCCATTCTATCACCTTTTTAGCCCATCTTCCATCCGTTGATCTGACTGCATGTCCCATCCATCTCCATTTTCGTCGTATTGCTTCTTTCCAATATCCACTATGTTTGTTTGTTCCCTGATCCACGTATTTCTTTTCTTCTCGTTTCACCTCACCCTCAACATACTTCGTTCCATTCGACGGACACAAATTCTCAGCTGGTCAATATGTTTCTTAGTCAAACTCCATGTTTCGCATCCATAAAGCAAAACCGGTAATACGACGCTATTCCATAGCTTGGTTTTAATTGGAATTTCAACTTCAGATCGAAATAATTTTCTGTGGCAGTTGTAGGCTCGCCAGCTCATCCTATCCTTCTTTTGATTTCCTTATCCATCCCTTCTTCTCTAGCTATGATCTGTCCTAAGTAAATAACCTCTATTATCTTGCCTTCTGCTACCACCCCGAGTTCTTCCTCTATATTTACATACATAACTTTTGATTTATCTGAGTTTATTTTTAGTCCTATTTCCTTTGATTTCGTAATTAGGTCCTGCAACATAATTTCTATTTCCTGTTTATTCTTACCAATTAAAACGATGCCATCTGCAAATTTTAGCTTGTTAATTTTCTCTCCGTTTATATTTATGCCATAATTACTCCACTCCGTTTCTCGAAAGGCTTCTTCCAGAGTTGCTCCAAAAATCTTGGCAGACGGGACATCTCCTTGTCTAGTGCCTCTCATTGGTTGAACTTTGGCCCTATTGCTTCCTATTTTAATCTATAACTCGGCATTACAACTTATTTCATTAATTATATCTATATATCTTTGATTAAGGTTGCATCACTCCAGAGCTGATATTATAGAATGATGATAAATACTGTCAAACGCCTTTTCAAAGTCTTTAAACAGGAAAGCAATGGGAAAACGGTATTCTTGAGCTTTAGCGATAAGTTGTTGGACTATTATGATAGCATCTATCGTGCTGAAGTTCTTTTTGAATCCCACTTGATCGAGTGGGGACTGCGAATCAAGGATTGGGGTGGTTCTTCTGGTAATGATGATACTCATGTAAAGCTTGTATACTATTGACAGAAGATTGATTGGGCGATAGTTTTTAATGTCCAACTTGTCCCCCTTTTTATGCAATAGAATAAGCTGTGAATTAAACCAGTTATCTGGAATAGAACATGATTTTAAACATTTATTGAATAATGAGCATAATTCCACAACCAGTTCTTCCCCTCCTGCTTTTATCTGTTCACTTATAATATTGTCAAGTCCTCCAGCTTTTCCACACTTCAGATGTTTAATAGCGTATTTTACTTCTTCAATAAGTATACATTCCTCTTTACTGTTTTCTTCATTAAGATCCTTTTTATTCTTAAGTTTGTCTTGTCTTGCACTATCTGGTATACTATATAGTGTTTGGTAAAATTCTCTTATTGCATCTATAATTTCTTTTTTTACTTTTTTTCACATTTCCGTTAATGTCCTTAATCGCTGTTAAGGTTGTTCTTTTAACTTTTTTCTGTTGAGTACATTTTCTCAGACTTGTCCCCTTCTCAATGGCATCTTTCATTCTAGCTATTTAATTATCTGTTGACCACTGTTTAAGCTTTTGTTTGATACTTTTTGAAATTATTGTGTACCCTGGCTTATTTCGTTCGTTTATTTTTAACTTTCTTCTCTTTCTCATAAGTTTTTTAATCTCCTTTGGGATTGAAGTTTTCTGGTTCATTTCATTGTTGTTCATTTGTATTCTGTTTGTTGCTTTAGTGATACATGTAACAAGTTGTAATTCTATATCGTTTAAATTTTCTACAGGGTTTTGTATTTATCAAGTTCTTCTGTGAGTAAACTTTCATAATTATTTACTTTTAGCTTTTCTACACTCATTCTCTCCACTATTTTATGTTTCCATTGTTTTTTTAATTTTATATTTATTACTGCTTTAATTGCCCTATGGTCGCTTCCTATAGTAACTTTATCACAAGTATTGACATCTAAAAATATTTCTCTTTTGTTTGTTACAAAATAATCCAGCTGATTTTTAGAATCTGTCTTCATTGTTGAGTTCATAGGCTCCCTCTCCATCTTTCCTTATCTCTGCTAATCCTATAACAGTCCAGTTTATAGATTTCAACACTTCGACAAGTTCATAAAGCCTTGCATCATCTCGAAGAGATCGGCAGTTGTATGATAAAATATTGCAAAGAGTTTGGTTCTTATCTTTATAGGGATTAGGATTTACTAATTGCTATTGTAAGGGTGTAGCCTTATCACCTGAGAGCAAAGTCTGTATGTAAGTTGACAAGTCCTGTTTAGTTAGATGATATATTAGCCGGACACCATTCTCCCCTTTATTCATTACACCTTCTTCTTCTCTCCAAGTAAACTTATTTCCTTCGATGTAAAGGACGTCTCTTATAAGTTTTGTCTTTATTTCGCTGTTATTTCTTCCTACTTCTCTTTTGACCTGATTTAATAAATATCTCTTTTTTATTTCTTCTTTAACTTGTAGTTTTGAACCCATGAATTTTCATTAACAATATTCTCTACGGAAATATTTGGCCTTGTATAGGGTTTTGTTTGGAAAAGGTATTTTATATATTAAATATAAAACATAACTTTTCTTTTTTTATAAAATATGCTATATTTCGCCCTCCACATTGGGGCTTCTTCAGGCTATAACCTATAAACAATTTTTGACAAATTAATAGATTATTCAGAATATTAAACTTTCTTTAAAATTAAATTAAAGTTAACAATTTTTAACAAATAAAAATTTCTTTAAAATTAAATCTCTTTTTTCTCAATAGGTAAATGAGATCATCTTGTAATGAGTAATGTGTTCCTTTCAGCTTCCATCCCCGCTTCATTATTTTTATTTTATCTGTAAATTCTTTCAAGGAGACAATCAGAAGTTTGTTTTCTTTCTTGTTTGCAATTCTTATGTAATCTATTTCATCTCTAGTGTTTCGGCAAAGAAGCTGCGAACTATAGTTTCATACGAGTTCTTATCATCTGCATCTACAGTAAGCCCTCCAATAATAATATTCTTTTTTTACTCTATCGTTTTGAAGTTGGTCTACATTAGAATCTAAAGTTGCGACTTTTGTTTTCATTTCGGTTAATTCCGATTTGAGTTTATGATTTTCCGCTTCCAAGTCATCCACTTTCCTCGAGATTAAATCGAGATCATCCCTTGTCGCAAGCTTCTTCTCATCTATAAGTTTTCCCATGGTGTATAAAAGTTGTTCTAACGACATGTCTCCCAGCGTCTGATCTCTACTTCTATCCGGCAACTCGGATTCCTGGGTTCCAGCTTTTGTAGATCTTTTGCTTCTAGGAGAAAAATAGTCTGGTATTTTCTTATCGTCGCCCATTTTATTTGTTTTTAATTGAATCCTAATATAAAGTTCTATTTTATAAGTATTTTAATTTCAGTTAAGCCATTGACCGTTATCAGTTACTGACGAATGATAATAATGTATTTTAACTAAAGTTTATAAGTAAAACAATAATGTGGTTCCTGCTGGGATCGAACCACAAACCTTCTAGATAATGATATCAATTAACACACGCTCTAGCCGATTGCGCCATTGAATTCATACATCCTGAACGATGATACTTTCTTGTTGTTAGCCTTTTTCCCTTTATAGGATGAAAGAAACTCAGTGTTTAGGTTAAACACTATTTTTAATTAATTTAATAATATATTGTATATAAATTAAAAATATTTACTTAAAGAGCTTACTTTATGTGTCTACCTCCAAAATCGCAATCCAGACAGACGGATAACCAGTTGATTAAGATGATATTTCAATGAACAATATTGCACCTCACGCTTTTACTTTAGTCCCTTTAATTATATAATTATAAATTATCATAATTACTGATGATAAGATGTAATATATTCAATTTGTCAACAAAATTAAGTTGAAATTTGCTTCAATATAACCACTACTAATTCGAAAAAAATAAATAATTCAGAGAACGATCTTTACTGTGGCACACTCAAGGCCGAATCTTGATATCGATCGAGTATATACTATTTTGACTTTTTTACCCCATACCCTTTAAAGCCCTGTGTACATAAAATTTAAATTTTGAAATCATATAATCCTTCTCCATAAAAAAATACATATATGTGCCAAATTTCATGGCGATCAGTCAAACGGTGTTAAAGTCTATAAATCACAAACAGACATCCATTTTTATAATATAGATAACACATTATACATATTTAAATATGTATTATGCCTAGCGTAGGGTATTGGTCACCAAACCTCGGCCCGCGGGCCAATCAAGCCTTTCAAGGCATTTTATCTAACTATATACATTTTTTATTAATAATTCACGTGAATGAACAGTTTTATTTACTATTCCATCCGCTATACAATTAAACTTAAAATAAATTAAACTATTGCTAATTATTAGCAAAACACATAGATACCACCGCAGAGTTTCTTGAGTGCCTCCTCTGGAGCAAGCAACATATACTTGACCATGCGAAAATCATGGATTTTTTTTAATTAAACAACATTTTTTCGATGCTTTTTCATTTTACCCCCCTCTTGCATGAAAATATGACAATAGTGTACTTAACAACAATTACTGAACTCTTAATGAGCGTTCCAACGACATGCATCATGAAGGGTATAGGTCTATTTTGACTTTTGTACCCCATACCCTGTACTCCTGTGTACGAAATTTAATTTTTTTTAATTTAAATTTTGAAATCATAAAATCTTCTCCATGACAAAAAGTATTCAACAAAATAAATACATTTTTTTTATCATCTAAACCTGAGCTTAAAAAATACACATAAGGTACCATTTGTACCCAAAAGTACTAAATATACACAAATTGTTTTATAATGGTGTTCCTGGCATCATATAAAGCACATATACCAATTTTCATTCAAATCGGATAAAAAATAGCAATATTTCTAATTTTTAATTAAAAATAATTTATTTTCCTGTTTTTCCTTTTTACCCCCCTCTTATGTAAAAATATGACAAAAGTGTACATAACAACAATTACTTTATTCTTAAAGAGCTATCCAACGACATATATCATGAAGGGTATATACTATTTTGACTTTTGTACCCCGTACCCTGAACCCCTGTGTACCAAAATTTAAATTTTGAAATCATATGATCCTTCTCCGTGAAAAAGTACACGTATGTACCAAATTTCATGGCGATAAGTTAAACGGTGTCGGAGTCTATAAATCACAAACAGACAAACACACATCCATTTTTATATATATATATATATATATATATATATATATATATATATATATATATATATATATATATATATATATATATATATATATATATATATATATATATATATATATTACATGTCTATATCGTATATATCTTATTTCTAAATTTAAGCCTTTTTTTGTTCAACCTAACCAACAATTGTCTGATCTAAAAGAAAAAGAAAAAAAAAATATCTCTCATCTATTTACCACTCATGAAATAGTTTTAAAGTATCATATTAATTGAAGCTTTTTTTATACCTTATTGATAAATTTGCTTATTTTTTATTCTTTTATTTCAGGGAAGCATCGGTGGTGTCTTACTGGTACTCCGATTCAAAACAAATCTCTTGATATCTTCTCTTTGTTAAAATTTCTCAAATGTAGACCCTTTGATGATATTGTTGTGAGTATTATAGCTGATTTTATCTATTTTTTGTCAGAGTTTGTAATAAAAAAACAATTTGCATATGTGTGTGTGTATGTTTATATTTAACAATAAAATTAAGATACTCTACACTAATTGAAAGGGCAAGAGGATAAAGATTGAAGATGCTCTAAAAGTGCCTTTTTTAATTTTCCCCTTCTTACTTTGACAAAATTATTATAATAATCTGTGGTGCAACAGCCCATAGAGGGCATTAAGAGGATTAAGAAATACCTGCTGAATCAGAGGTCAGTGGATCAAGACTCGTCCGAGTGAAAGATTTTTTACAGGTAAACGACAAGCCGGCAGTTGATTTACCTATAAAAAATCTTTCACTTAGACAAGTCTCAAATCATAAACTTCGTTACGTGCAATTTCGTTTCATCCAAGCCTACTAGTGCCCTGAAGACTGTAGATAGAAATATATAGTTGAACCAAAATTTAATTATACTATACGTTGTCAATTATTTTTGTGGTTTGGTGGAAATAAAATTTCATTTCATTTATTTATTATGCTTACATTATGAATCCTTTGTCTAAAACCATTCATATATATATATATATATATATATATATATATATATATATATATATATATATATATATATATATTTATTTTTTTATACTCACAATTGCGAATTTCTTTTTCAGGTTTGGAAGCGTTGGGTTGATAATAAAGATAGTGCTGGTGCTCATAGGTTAAGTTGCATTATCAAATCAATCTTGCTCCGAAGAACTAAAGCAGAGATGGAAAATTTGAATCTCAAAACTAAAACGATAGATCTTGTTAAAATAAAACTTGATCAAGAAGAAATGGACATCTATAAAAAAGTGGCTCAATTATCTGGGTATATTATCTATTACAGTTGCTAGAAGTTATTTATTTTAATTAGTAGATAGAACTGAAGTCACTTCAGGAGCAGCTACTCTATAAATTGCAGACATGTGTGTTGTGGTACTCACCTATGAATAGGTATGTACCAAAACAAGTGGTAAACTTGATATGAGAAGTACCTGCTCCCAAACATCTTTAATTAATAATAATTTAGATAATTTCACAATACTCTCCTCTCCTAATTAAATGTGTATTTTATATTTTAATGTACGATAAACTTTATTACCATTTTTAACTATCACAAATATTTTAATTTCTTAAAGTGGCCGAGGAAGTGTAAATATGTGTGTTGTGGTACATACCTAACACACTTGAATCTTAAATTTTTTCCATGTATGAATGATGCTTTAAACCTTCGACTTTCATGTTTCTAAAAATCATTAATGTTGAGAAATTAAATTAGTAATAATTTAATACGTACACCTTATTAAAGGCGGAAATACACATGCTAGTTACTTGCATAAAAACATACGAGTAGCTCACAGAGGAGAGCTACTGGCATGTGTATACATCAAATAGCATGCGAGTAAATCGCACAGGGTTTGATTTTTGTCTTGCCAGTGGCACAAGTCTAGGGGTGGGGGAACTGATAAGGCACGTGTAAACAGGCTTGCCAGCGCTCAGCCCTTCAGTCTTAAGTTGCGTGTTGCATTCCTTCCTTTCGCGGGTATCTGACCACAACTCATCATCTTTCTCCGGAAGCATTCGCAATTGATTCATGATTATTGACGTCCCCGAACCGCATTTCATTTAGTAGGCACTGACTCGCTCCATGTACCTAATTCCCTTCTAGCTATCCAATCTTTTACCCATACTCTTTGTATATTTTTATTATTTTTCAAATGTTTAAAAACACAGTTCTTTGCAAGTAACAGAACAATCTGGTTAATTAGGGTTTCGTTGGTAAAACCAAAAAAAAGAAACCCTTATAGTTTCGTTCCTGTGTCTGTCTGTCACTCTGTACGGTTCCAATAACTTTAGAACCAAAACAGATAAAAACGTGAAATTTTCTAGTATAAAAGATCGTTTTGACGCGCACACAGGAAAAATATAGCGAACTCAATATTATCAGCTGTTCAAATTCAAAATGGTGGATAGTTCACGTCGCGAAAAAAAAAAAAAAATAAATTTTGAGTGAGGTATCAAATGAAAGGTATAGAAGAGTAGAATAGAAATATATATACCACTTAGGAATGGTGGTTAATTTTCAACGCCATTTTGTCAAAAAACATCGAAATTTTGCGTGTCCCCCCCCCCCAAAAAAATCGTATTTCCGCTATTACTAAAAATATAGAAAAATATGCAAAATGTGTGGTCTGCTGGGCCATAGAAAAAATAAGATTAGCAATTTGATCTGATTTACTGGAAATCCAAGATGGCGGATAATTCATGTCACTCGAAAAAAAATAATTTTTTTTAAATTTTGAGTGAGGTATCAAATGAAAGGTATAGAAGAGTAGAATAGAAATATATATACCACTTAGGAATGGTGGTTAATTTTCAACGCCATTTTGTCAAAAAACATCGAAATTTTGCGTGTCCCTCCCCCCTAAAATCGTATTTCCGCTATTACTAAAAATATAGAAAAATATGCAAAATGTGTGGTCTGCTGGGCCATAGAAAAAATAAGATTAGCAATTTGATCTGATTTACTGGAAATCCAAGATGGCGGATAATTCATGTCACTTGAAAAAAAATATTTTTTTTAAATTTTGAGTGGGGTATCAAATGAAAGGTATTGAAGAGTAGAATAGAAATATATATACCACTTAGGGATAGTGGTTAATTTTCAGCGCCATTTTGTAAAAAAAACATCGAAATTTTGTGTCCCCCCCCCCCTTAAATCGTATTTCCGCTACTACTAAAAATATGCAAAATGGGTGGTCTGCTGGGCCATAGAAAAAATAATATTATCAATTTGATCTGATTTACTAGACATCCAAGATGGCGGATAATTCATGTTATTCGATTTTTTTTTTTTTTTTTTTTTTTTAATGTTGAGTGGAGTATCAAATGAAAGGTATTGAAGAGTAGATTTCAAAAATGTATAACACTTGATGTTAACATTTAATTTTGCGCGCCATTTTGTCAAAAAAAAATCAAAACTTTTCTCCCCTCCCCCTTACTGATTTTGTGTTCACAATACCAACGAAACCCTTTTTACGTGAGATTCACGCCTTACCAATTTATTTCATTCCACCCCGAAGTATTCATAATGTACATTGAAACACAATTAATAAAACTATCAAAATTAATTAAATCAGTTACAATTATTTCATAATTTATTCCGGCTAGCTCGCACAGGACAGATCATCTGGATGATACTAGCATTTCACAATTAGCAACTGCTATTTAACTGGCAAATGTACACAGCTTCTGCAGCATGCCAGCTACTGACGTGCTAGTAACTCACCACCATTTAATTATAAATATAGGATCTATTAGATGGATGTTGAGGTTTAAAAATATTTGTTATCTCTAAACAAAACGGTTATTTCATCTTAACACGTTTTGACTCATGCAGAGTCATCTTCAGTCAACTTTACTCTCTAAACATACAACATTACATAAACAGTATACAATTATATTTAGAAACTTTGAAATTTTGCTGCACCAATAATTATTTCACCTATAATAACGAGTTTTTTTAGACAAATAAATGGACTTCCTATGGAGGGTAAATTATGCGTTAATTTAAGTGGGATTATGTTAAACCATATTAAAAAAAAAGCGCTGGATATGTTACAAGATAAACCGAAAATTATATATAAATATATTGATGACTTATTGTCGCTGCCGGAATCAAACTTTGAGGCCGGCAGACGTGTAACTATGAAGAAAAACCCTTTGTTAACTGATAAGTACGAGTATATAACAATTATATTTACTGAAATACAAAACGTAATTTTACATATACTTAACGTACAAAAAAGTTTTACTTTTTAGAATAATTTCTTGATGTATAAAAAACATGTCAATAGCATTCAAGTAACTTGGAACGACAGCTCGGTAACTTATGTCATACAACAGAAATAAATGTACTAAAACGAATAGAAAAAATAAACTAAGCGCAAATCGCTGTTCTCACAGCGACACTCCCCGCTTTGGTAAGCAATGGTTTATTGCTTATCAATCATTTCCTTTCGGTAATAATAACACTAAACTGGTAAGTGGTCTTTCTCGAACTGCGCCACTTGGTAATAGAATTTTGACCTTACGTACTAGCCCATCTTTACCCACGATAGTCTCCCTAACCCGAGCGAGAGGCCATACGTTGCGTGGCAAGCTATCATCCTTGCACAGCACTACGTCCCCGATCTGCAAGTTCCGGCGAGCAACGGTCCATTTCGGTCGTGTTTGGAGCGATTGTACGTACTCCTTACGCCACCGAGACCAGAATGATTCCGCTAATGCTTGCACTCGTTTCCATCTTTTTCCGGCGTATTTAGCTTCGTCAAAAGGGCCTAAAGGCGCAACAATGGGGTCCTTCATGTTAAGTAGATGACTGGGGGAAATTGGCTTGAGCTCGGGCTCATTGATGTTTTCCACTGTTAAAGGTCGCCCATTAATAACCGCCTCACATTCCATAAACAAAGTTCTTAGGCAGTCTTCGTTTAGTTTATTTTCTAGGTTTACTAATAGATAATCCAAGATCCTCCTAACTGAACCAATCTGCCGTTCTACAGCACCCTGTTGGTGACTGGCTTTTGGAGTTCCTATTTTGAACTCAAAGTCACAATGTTTTTCTACTAAGAACCGCTGAACTTTAGACAAATCCACATCTTTAGCAGCTCTGCTGAGTTCTTCCTTACCTCCTATGAAATTGGTACCAGCATCGGTTCTCAATAACTTAATAGGTCCTCTTCTGCATAGGAACCGTCTCAAAGCGTTTATGAAGGAGTCTGTATCCAGGGTGTCAAGTAGGTCAAGATGAACTGCTCGACATCCCAGGCACGTGAACAAAATACCATATCTTTTGATCTGGGCCCGACCCTGTTTAACGTAGAAGGGCCCAAAAACATCAGCCGATGTGTAAGTAAATGGGGGGGCGGGGGTTAATCTTTCAGGGGGTAAGTCCGCCATAAGCTGTTCGACGAACGGCCCTCTCAATCTCTTACACGGTACGCAACCCCTGATTACCCGAGCAACTTCTGACACGCCCCCGATAATCCAATAACCCTGCTGGCGCACTTCATTAAGCGTTATACCTCGTCCCTGATGATGTATCCTGTGGTGGAAATGTCGTACTATAAGAGCTGTTATATGTTGTTTGGATGGTAGAATAATCGGGTGTATATCGAGTCCACTTAGTGGAGAATGTTTTATTCTTCCCCCCACCCTTATTAGACCCTTGTTATCTATAATAGGTTTTAGGCCATGCAATCTCGAGGAGCGT
This sequence comes from Gerris lacustris, assembly GCA_951217055.1. Taxonomy (NCBI): domain Eukaryota; kingdom Metazoa; phylum Arthropoda; class Insecta; order Hemiptera; family Gerridae; genus Gerris; species Gerris lacustris. Next base: position 64,580,211 of record OX578277.1, on the reverse strand, counting down.
TTAGCTGTCTGTTTCGTATTGTCTATTAACATTTTTCTTTCCTCCAGGAATACCTCCCCCTGCAAAATACGAAGTATTGCATTCTCCCCTGCTTCAATGTCTTTACTGGTAAGAGGCAACCTTTTTTCTATAATCTGACTATTGCATTTAGCTATTAGGAAATTCACATACTTGATAGCTGTAGCTACAGCCCTTCTTAGGCGATTCCAAGAAGACCAGAACTCAAACCTCTTAATCATACTGAGATCATCTTTACTATTGACTAATCGTGAAACTACTCTAATCTCTGGATCGTCCTCTGCTAGAACTGTTTCTGTCTTTACTCTCTCTATTTTTTTCTCCCAAATAAATTCAGGACCTGTTAACCATCTTGAAGACCTAAGTCCGGCGGCGGTCAACCCTCTCGAGGCGTCATCAGCTGGATTGCTATAAGTTGGCACGTAATTCCAATTCTTTGGTTCGGAACAGTCCCTTATGATTTGAATTCTATTAGCCACATATAAGTGGAAGCGCTTGGTTTCATTCGAAATATATCCTAGGACTACCTTACTGTCCGACCGGAAGAATCTTTTTACATCTCTATAATCTAGGTCGTGTAGTAGACTAAGGCTCGTCTTCGCAACAGACACTGCAGCAGTTAATTCTAGCCGTGGCGTTGTGATCTGTTTTAAAGGACGCACTCTGGCCTTTCCGAACAAAAAAGCGCAGTGAATCTTCCCACCATTATAAACGAATCTTAAATACGTAGCATGGCCGTATCCCATAGTTGAAGCATCCGCAAAATGATGCATTTCTATAGATTCGACTGTTTGTAAATCTTGGGGTTTATAACATCTAGGGACCGCTACTATACCTTCGGATAGCAAGGCTAAATCTTTGAGCCACTTGTCCCACCGGGTGCGTATAGGCTCTGAGACTAAATCGTCCCACCCGACGTTTTGACTTCTGTCTTCTCTACACAAATCTTGAAGAATGATCTTGCCCGTCATAACAAAGGGAGCCAGAAACCCCAACGGATCGTAAGCCGAACATATGGTGGAAAGTATTCCTCTTCTGGTAAAAGGCTGTGGACTGATTGAGACTCTAAACTGAAATTCGTCTCTTTCTACGCACCAACCCACTCCTAAGGCTCTTTCCATAGGGAGGGTTCCATGAGTATCAAAATCCTTTAGGCCGGTAGCTCTCTCCTCCTGATCTATTTGTTTTACCACGTTTGGGCTTGATGATAGTATCTTGTGAAAACGAAATCCTCCTTTTGCACATAACACTCTTAGGTGATTTATCATGCTTAAGGCTTCTTCTTCAGTCTCCACGGACCCGCAACCATCATCCACGTAAAAATTCCGCTCAATAAACTTAGCTGCTTTGGGTGAAATCTCTTCTCCAAAGTCCTTCGCAATTCTTCTAAGGACGTAATTCGCACACCCTGGAGATGACGAGGCGCCGAACAAATGTCGTGTCATTCTGTATGTTCTAAGAGGCTTTGAGGTATCTCCATTCTCCCACCATAAAAATCGGAGGAGGTCTCTTTGGTTCTCTGGTACTACAACTTGCATAAACATACCTTCGAGGTCGCCTACGAAAGCCATTCTTTCCTGTCTAAAGCGGATCAACACTCCTATGATTGAACTAGTGAGATCTGGGCTAGAGATTAACACGCCATTGAGAGAGATGCCCTGATAAATAGCCGAGCAATCGAATACCACCCGTAACTTTTTCTTTTTAGGATGATAAACGCCGTGGTGCGGTAGGTACCACACTTTACCTGGCTGAGCTTCATCTATCAGTACTTCTTCTGCATGGCCTTTATTTAACATGTCTGTAATAAAATTGATATAATCTTCTTTAAACTTCTTATCTTTAAATCGCTTCTTTAATGCGTACAATCTCTTTTCGGCTACTATTCGGTTTTCTGGCAGCTTCATATTCTTATCTTTTACTGGCAATGGCATTTGATATCTCGAGTCCTCTCTTTGGATAAGTCCCTCTTCTATTTGTTTAATAAATTCTCTATCTCGAATAGATAATCCTAGCCCTGACTCTATGTGACTTGGACATTCTTCTAATTGAAAAATATTGAGCACTTCTTTTATGGTTATTTTTCTAGATTTGGAGTGCGCTCATGCTTATTTTTACAAAATAAACACAATTTAGTGCCGTCGTTTGACGTAACAACATTGCGACGACCTTTAACGGAAGGAAAATGTTTGTCCTGAGGGGCCCATTTGTTCCTAACATCTTTGGACCACCCTACATTCCCACTTAGAGACCCAGTTAGAGAGTAGACTGGATGATTTAGAGATTTAGCTATACTATCGACAAACTTTGCTAAGTCCTCTATAGTTTCCCTGTTTTCTAATCCCTCTATTGCCTTAACCCATCCCTGCAAGTATTTAATAGGCAAACGAGCCACCATCTTTTTTAAATAGAGCTTTGAACTCATTTCGCGCCTAGATTCTTCGGACAAAACCCTACTAGCTGTGCGTAAGGCTTCGGCGAACGCTAGCAAGCCTTTACTGTCATTAAGCCCAAATACGGGCCCGTTAATTAATTTATTCGTCCAAGCCTCTGTAACTGCGGCTACGTTACCGAACCGTCGTTCTAACAAAGCTACACTCTCACTATAATTTAAGCCAAAATTGTCTTGAAACAATTTTAGAGCCTCCCCTTCCAAAAACCTGGATAGAAAAACTCTCTTTTCGTGGTCAGGGAGGACTCCATCTTCCAAATGTAATCTTATTTGGTCTCGAAAGATAGGGTACTTGGCACTTTCACCATTAAATTTAAAGGGAACTAACGAATTTAGGATCTGTATTTTTGACATCAAAATCATAGGGTTAACTTGTGAAAGTGGAGCTTGGTTGTTACTTAAACTATTACCTTCTGTCGGAATAATTGGATGCTGTGCATTTGGCGTTACTTCGGTAGCTGCTTGTGTCGCTGGACATCCATCATTGGGTTGTAAAAGGGGTTCTTTGTTGATGAAGCACTTCGATGGCAACGGATTATTCTCGACTTTATCTGCGGGATCTTCGGTTTTCGATTTAGGTTTTAATCTTCCAAATACTGAATTTAGTTCATGGAGGTCAACGGCAGGATCCTCCATAGCCTCCTGAAATATTCTTGCTTTGTCTTCTTTTAACTTCAAGGCTCTTTCTCTAGCTTCGAGCTCTGCTTTCGAGGCCTTCTCTTGAGCTTCGAATTCTTCTCGGGCCTTTGTTAGTATATCAGCTTCTGCTCTAGCGGCTCTCTCTCTTGCTTCCAACTCAGCCTTCTGTGCTCGCTCTCGTGTCTCTAATTCATTTTTAAGTTTAACTAACTCAGCTTGTTCTTTTTGAACTTCTTCTTCAAACTCTAAAGCTTCGATTTTAGCCAGTAAGCGTAGCGTCGTACTATTTGTTTTACGTGAGCTTCTAGAAGTACGAGAGCTAACTAAGCCATTGTGAGACGTATTTGCATATAAGCCTTGAAGCGACATCATTCCCGAATCTATAAAATTACCAAGAGTTCGTATCGTTTCATTAATTTCTGCGATGTAAGAAAGATCGACATGTTCCCCGTGTTCTTCACTTAGCCTTTCTATGCCAGCCTTAAGTTCTCTGTGTAGCAGTCTAAGCTCACTTAAAGTGGCGCTTTGCAAGCTCGGAACACTGGGCTCTTTTCGCCCTAACTCGTCGAATTCTGTTATTTTTATTTTGACATTTCGTTTTATAGATTCTAATGTTTTGTAAATGAGAGAAAGAGCGTAAGCTTTCCCTTTCTCGGTCATAGTTCTTATCCTTTTGCTCTTCTCGCCTTCTATTTCACGCACCGACATCACTTTTCTAATATCTTGAAGGTTCTTCACAAGATTTAAACTTTTTTGTACTGTCGCTGCCGGAATCAAACTTTGAGGCCGGCAGACGTGTAACTATGAAGAAAAACCCTTTGTTAACTGATAAGTACGAGTATATAACAATTATATTTACTGAAATACAAAACGTAATTTTACATATACTTAACGTACAAAAAAGTTTTACTTTTTAGAATAATTTCTTGATGTATAAAAAACATGTCAATAGCATTCAAGTAACTTGGAACGACAGCTCGGTAACTTATGTCATACAACAGAAATAAATGTACTAAAACGAATAGAAAAAATAAACTAAGCGCAAATCGCTGTTCTCACAGCGACACTTATTTCTTATCAATAAAAATAAGCTTAATGCAACTTTAGATTGTTTCAACAACATTAATAATAAAATTCAATTTACACTTGAAATTGAAAATAATAATAGTTTAAACTATTTAGATATGACCTTAATCAGAAGAGAAGTTGGCATATTAGTTACTAAATGGTATGCTAAAGAGTTAAAGAGTAATAGATTACTCAATTATAAGTCGAATCATCCCGAACATATTATAACCAACATGACGTCAAATCTAATATTAAGAGCTATCAAAATTACGGACCATGAATATGTCAAAGAGATTAAAACCATGGTTTTTACAAAACTGATTGAGAATTTATATCCCATAAAATTGATCAAAACATTATGGTGCAATCAATTTGATAAATTAATGAACACACAAACTGAAACAACAGCAGAATATAATAATTGTATAACTAATTATACAAGCCTCACCTGCATTAAAGGATTATTCGAAAAAATACAAAAAATTATAAAACTAAATGGCTGTGATCAAGTTAAATTTGCGGATAAACCTAACGATAAATTAATGCAATACTACAATAACATGAAAGATAAAATCAACAATGACAATAGATCCGGACTAATTTATAAAATTGTGATAAAGCATATATAGGAGAAACCTCACAAAAATTAAAAAATAGAATATACTATCACTCTAATGATATAAAAAATTAAAGCCAAAAAACCGCCCTTGCCCTTCATTCTTTTACTAAAGGGCACACATTTTCTTTTGACGATACTACTATTTTAGGGTACTAAAAAAAGAAGAATAATGGAGGCATTTCACATTTATAAAAATATCAATACTACGGTCAATCATAAAACTGATTCGTGTAACATTAACAAAAACTATAACTTAAAAACTTATTTTCAAAAATTTTAAACGCTTTAAATATAATATAACTTAAACTTAACATTAATAATATTAAGGAGAAATTAGTCCATTTTATATATAAAATAAATATAAATAGTGAAATTAATAATAATTTAAGAATAATTTAGTTAGATCAGATAAAATAGTAACAACTAAATAAATTATAAAATAAGCTAATAATAGATTATGAAGAATAAAACATTATAATATTATAGTAATAATTGTATTAATATTAAAGAGGAATCATTTTTCGACTCAACAATATGGATTAACTTATGCAATGTAGGAGTAGTAAATCTACAGCTGTGACTGGCTGGTATCAAAGCTTTGACCTATCTCTCCCAGACAGCGCCATTATCGATTACCTTTTTTCAATTAATTTTCAATTAGTTTTTAATACTTAGTTAATCTAACTTAAAGGATATCATGTAATGAGACCGATTAAATCAACAACCTAGTATATATATGTAATTTGTATAGATTTTCAATTTATATTAATCAACACTTTCTTTAATAATTAATAATATGTCAGTCATAGTGAAGGTTGATAAGAAAAGAAAACACTTTTACTTGTTCAATAATTTTATTGTCAAACCATAAATATATATTTTGACTTACATACCGGTTTCGACTTATTCAGTCATCATCAGTGTAATGGTCTAATGGTCACCATTACACTGATGATGACTGAATAAGTCGAAACCTGTATGTAAGTCAAAATATATATTTATGGTTTGACAATAAAATTATTGAACAAGTAAAAGTGTTTTCTTTTCTTATCAACCTTCACTATGAGTAAATACCATAAAATCTCAATCAATACTACTAACTTCATAATATGTCAGTCATCACTCTCGGTGATAAACCTTGGCTAAAATTCATTATATAGTGTAAGGTAAATGTAAATTTTTAAAGCATTTTGTTTTTTATTGTCTAACTTTTTTTTAAATCTTATTTTATAATACAATTTTTTAAGTTTTTGGTAGTTTTCATACTACGGAAAGTTAAATTTTAATTTAAATCAAATTATAATTATTATTTACTACGGGAAACAGACAGTGAAAAATACACTCCTGTGCCGGGATTTGAACCACGGGCCTCTATATTTCCAGTATAGCGCTCTTCCATCTAAGCTACGCAGGAGAATGATTTTTCACTACCGTAATCGATAACTAGTCCCGAATCCAAGCTTTCAATATTCATATACATTTAGACAGTCAATATTTATGACATTAGAACTAAACCAGAATTAACGCTTATAATTATAAAGTACTCAATTAGTACCTGTACCTTGTACAATCAATTCGAAATTTAATTTTTTAAGTTTTTGGTAGTTTTCATACTACGGAAAGTTAAATTTTAATTTAAATCAAATTATAATTATTATTAACTACGGGAAACAGACAGTGAAAAATACACTACATATAGAGGCCCGTGGTTCAAATCCCGGCACAGGAGTGTATTTTTCACTGTCTGTTTCCCGTAGTTAATAATAATTATAATTTGATTTAAATTATTTTATAATAGTAAAATGACTGTGATAATTGTTCATTTTAAATTTTTTTGTTAATAATTTTTTTAAATAATTCTCTTAGATGCCTTCTTTATGCAGGCCAGATATACTTTAACACTAACTTAATTATGACGTGTAAATGATGTTTTTATATTATTAAGAAATAATATCTGTAATCAAATGATTTAAAATGAAATAGAAAGTTAGTTACATACTAATTAGTAATTTAATCATATAATTATATCAGTAAATAATATGATAGAACATCATTAGTAGATTTCTAATTTTATGTTAGAGAATAAAGTTGACTGAAGATGACTCTGCATGAGTCGAAACGTCTCAAGATTAAATAACTGTTTTGTTTATAGATAACATATATTTTTACACCTCAACATCCGTCTAATAGATCTCTATAAGAACATTAATTTAATAAATAATTCTGGTATTGCTTCATGGCTAAAACTTCTCATTTGTATGAACCCCTTCAAAACCAACAATATAAAACATCACTAATTTATAGGAAACTGTTAAAAAGGAAAGGGGGGGGGGGGGCATTTCAAGCCTACTGTGTGGATGGAACAACCTATGCATTTGAGAAATTTCTATCTCCAGCCAATTTCTATGATGTTGCTCTTACACCGTCTCTGATCAAGTGTCCAACATTATCTCGGCTTAACATGTTTGATTAAAAGTTATTTTCTTATTGATATTTTTTTCTCAGAGCCCTTTTTGCACAGTTTATTCAGCAAAAAGCTGAAAAAGAAAATCTCTTCCAACATGGGGCTCCTATTCTTAAATCTCGCAAGCCTCTTACTCAAAAAGGTTAGTTTACCAGTTTGTTATTTATTTTCTTATACTGTGCATTTTATATGACTACTTAGCCTACAGTTAAAATCATTTCTGGATAAATAAGATAATAAGTGATTTAATTTCTTTCAGATAATCCATTCACTAACAATCCAGAGATGGAGAAACTTTTCAACGAAATGGTAACTATGGGAAAAGGAATAAGTTCTGTTGAAATTCTAGTTCTTCTCCTGAGACTAAGACAACTTTGCTGTCATCCCTCATTAATTACTAAAGTAATTTTAAAAAACTTACATTTTTTTATGAATAATACATTATTTTATAATTTATGCCTTTTACAATTATTTACTTTGTTCTTTGACGATGAGGGAAAATGATTATATATTATTTATTATCTGTATTTTTTTTATTTTTTTTTTTGTTAATTTTTTTTTTTTTTTAATTTTTAATGTGTCTCTTTGTTTTACATTTATAATAATAATAATTATTACATTTATAATAATGATAATGTCATGTAGATTGAATGAAAGAAAAGTAATCAGGTATTTTCTTTGTACAAAAAGGAGTGTGGATGGGGGATAAGTGTCTGTGGAGGATTAGTGTAAAGGAATCAGTTTGCTCTGGAGTGAGTATGAAAGAGCTGGCAGGTACGGCTACCTGTATAAAAGGTTTAATAAGGAGTATTTGAGAAAGAAACTAAAGCTAAAAGCTTAAACTAAGAATTTAGCAAATAAGACACGATTAAATAATGGAAGTTACTCTAGGAACTTTGTGGAAGTTAACACAATTTGACTGCACATAATTATTACGAGTATTAATCAAATAAGAAAAACTGTAGTCTACCTGTATATGTAAAATCAATGTGTTGTCTACATTGATCAGAATTTTAAAAATTTTGGATACTTATTCATTTCATAAATTCAAACCATTTATTTTTAAACTACTATTTTCTGTGACTTGCTTTGTTTATATTTGCTCTGTTAATATCGTCATATATGTATACTGTTTACTTTTTAATGGGGATGTCTTTAAAAATATTAAATTCTGAATTAATTTGATTGCTCTCTCTTTAGAATTTTTAGGGTTTTAATATTTTTATACGCACAATGAGGATCAATGTGAGATTAAATTCAATCTTTATTAAATATTTATCGTGCTTAAAACAGGATTTGCATGTAATAAATAAAATTGCCTCCAAATTGCATTGGGCAAGCAAATGTTATTCTTGAAAATTATTTGTAATAATTTAGTCCTGATCTTTTCTTTGAAGGCTTTGGGTGGGGGGGGGGGAATAGGCATTTTGTATTAGAATAGGCATTGCTTGGCCTATATGATAATAGGAAACCGCTGCTGATTCCTAGCATGAGTCCCGGCCTAGGGTGAAGGCTAGTATGTATATAAAATTTTAGTTTTGTTTTTAAATTGACAAGAATTTGAAAATTTTTCATTTCATACATTACAATAACCAAAATCGGCCTTACATTTTTTCCTGTCTGTCTGTGGCAGAGTGTGAGACTAACTTTCTCATAATATATAAGTACTTAATTACTAGCTCCAATGTTTTCCATGTATTAGTTGTTCTGAGTTTTCTTAGTTACATTTAAATTATTATTGAACATTTGATCAAAATTGACCCTAAAAATAACTTCACCCCAGCAGAGAACCTGGCCTCTTATCCTCCAGATCTAAAGCTATTTTTTCAGGAATAACTTCTTCACGGGAAAATTACATATGGTTATTCGTATGCACTAGATTTAAGAATTTTTTAATCAATATTGATTTTTTGGGGGGTTGCACCCCCAAATTAAGAGCTAAAATTAATATTTCGATTTCACCTTAAATTATGATTTTTCTGAATCTATATGACAAATTTAAACCAGCCCAGTAGGTAAGGCTCCACATATCTACATAGATGACAGACAGACTATTTTTAAAACCCACTTATTTGGATAGTCCAGTCGACAAGTACATTTTACTTTGCAAAAGGTCATAAAAACTTTATATATATATTGTATGTACCTAGACATTTGTAAAAAAAAAAAACCCAAGTTTTCGACCTCCTAGACCCTATGCTAACCCAGGAGGGGGGGGGGGGGGGGCAAAATACGCGAAATTCTAGTGTTTTTTTTAGTTTTTTCTTTATCTCTTAACCTATATGTCCAGTTAAAAAAGTTCTTATCTTTCTTGTAGAGCACTAAATTTGTACAATTTTTATAAACCATATTTTTTCCTAAACCCTATACTCTCCGAAATATAGAGCTTCAAAGATGCAATCTTTTTTGAAAATTTCAAAAATCACATTTTTTCTGTAGACTCCCCCCCCCCCCCCCCCCCCACAGTCAGATTTTTTGGGTATATCCTACCTATGGAAGTACAAATAACCACAACTACTAACCACTAGTAACCAATACTAACAATAAACGCTACTAAACATAACTAACTAAAACAAGGGTTAGTCGAGGTTAGTAATAGTTAGGGGTGTAGTAAGGGTTAGGGTAAATTTGGTTAATTTAGATGAAGAATAAACCAAATACTTGTCCTCTTCTATTTCAAAAGCCTTGAACTCTTCAAACACCTCACTACTCAAATTTACTTTTACTAAAGACCTCAAAGGTTAAATAATAAATAAATAACCTCCACAACGTGGGTTTTGCAGTTATTAAAAAAAAAAAATAGACTGCCAATTAGTGTGGCACATAGCTTCCTCGCATCCTATTATGTACATTATTGTTATATTAACATTAAAATTATTGTTATATTACTTTATTGTTAGATTATTTATTGTGTAAAAACTATTAATAGCTTTTAGAGATCTTTAACACTTCATAGCGGTGTCGCTGTTGGTTTTACTAAAACATTGTATTTGAAAAAAATGTTTGTCTCATTGAATAGATGCAGTTAGATTTTTTTTCCCCGACCTAAAAGTCCAATTTTAAATTATCCTTAAAATTAGTGAGGTACGGTTTAAATAAAAAAACTACATAGTTTGACCAACTAGTTTCGTGTAATAATTTTATTCGTGTCCAATTTTAAGTTTTAAGTTCACGTTTACGCGAGCGTTGCTCGTGAACGCTTGGACGGATAACGTTGCCAAACGAACTCGTCCTGGGCATTGGTAAAATAAACATGTCTACCAAATTTCATCAAAATCGGTCGACATTTACTCAAGTTATCGTCGCACGTTTCATAATTCGCGGACACACAGACCGACAGACAGACAGACACGAGACCAAAAATGTTCCCTGATGTCTGAAACGGATTTCTGTCTTGGAATTTTTAAAATCGGAGGCATAAAAGTTTTTCGTTCTCAAAAGTGAACGCAATGCTTCCGTTACCTTCGGTAAGCTCGAAAGCAAAATATTACATCTTTGAAGCTCTATATTTCGGAAAGTATAGGGTTTAGGAAAAAATGTGAAATATAAAAATTGTTGCAAATTTAGTGCTCTACAAGAAAGGATAAACAAAGAACACGAAATAGTATATTATGTTACTAGGCTGTGAAGTGAGTTTTTTCTTTACCGCGGCAATTACATTTACTGTCGAGCGAAGCGAGACAGTAAATATTGCCAAGGTAAAGAAAAAACACTTCACAGTCGCTTAGCATATGCTATTTTTTCCGAGGTAGCAGACAATGAAAAAACATTAAATATTAATCACTAATCAATATATAATAATAACAAATATTAGTACATACTTAAGACTTAAAAAAAGAAACCTTAAAAAGAGGTTACACTATAAGAAAAGATAAATAAAACGCATTGACATCTAGCGGATTTTAAACGTACTAGAAGCATTTCTACAAAGACTGCAGCGGTACTAACGGAAGTTTTGACAACTTCCCGCCGGACATAAAAAATCTTTTAGTTCCTAGGACGTAAAAGATTTTTTCTTTACAGCTAGGAGTAATGAAAAGATTTTTTAAGTCCACGTAATGAAAAAATGGATTTTAGCTATGTTTTTTAGGCTCTAAAGTTACTATTTCACAGCCTACCACGGAAAAATTAAGTTTATTCTTGGTTAGTGGCAGTTAGTATTGGTTACTAGTGGTTAGTGGTGGTTATTTGTACTTCCATAGGTAGAATATACCAAAAAATAACTGACGGAGGAGGGTATAACAAAAATAGACCCCTGGCGTCTACAGAAAAAAATGTGATTTTTGAAATTTTCAAAAAAATATTGCATCTTTGAAGCTCTAATTTTTGCAAATTTAGTGCTCTACAAGAAAGATAAGAACTTTTTTTCAGGACATATAGGTAAAGAGTTATAATGAAAAAACTAAAAAAAAACACTAGAATTTCGCGTAATGTCTAGGTACATAAATATAAAAAAAAAGTTTTTATGACCTTTTGCAAGGTAGCCCCTCAATTTTAATTCCTGTCGACTGGACTATTAAGGTGAACTACTATTAAGACTATTAAGGTGAAAATGTTTATATCCATAAAAAATGACAAATTTTCGTGGCATCAATAATTTTTTCTCTTAAATTTATGAGAAAGTAATTCGTGCACAGCAATTGTCTTTAAGAGGAGTGAAGGCATCAAAAGTGCATTAAATAACACTCCATAGAAAATAATTGTTCTATATTGTGATTGTCAAATGGTGATATTTTATTAAACCACACTGATTATTTATTTAAAATATTACTTAATATAATATGAATAATTTCCTTCTTTAGATGTTTGATAAAGAAGACCTCGACAAGGAGAGTGATGCACTAGTTGAAACTGATGGTACTGATGTTGAGCTAGTAGACAAAATGATGAGGTTTTCTATTTCTCCAGCTGATAATGAAGAATCTGAAGCAACTAAATCAGAAGCAGCTAATAGTCTTACAAAAGATAATCCTGTTTTTAAAAAAGAGCGTGTGAGCTCTAAGGTAACAATAATAAATGTGTTAAATCATTTGCATGATAAATGAAAATATTTAATTGGCAGTTTAGTATTTTTGGAACAAAGTTCCTTATGGCACTTTACACCATCTGAAGCCCAGGGTTCGACGAAGTGGGCCCGACCCAATTAAACCCACTGGGTTTTTTCGGGCCCAGCCCTGCCGGAAAAAAAACCATGAAAAAACCCAGTTTATTTTGTTAGGTAATAAATTGGTGTAAATTATTTTTTTATATAATCTCTGTTAACAGCTCATCTAGAAATTATATACTAGGTCATTTGCAGTCATAACAATATTGCCAAAAAAGTGTTATTATTACGTAATAACTGAAGAGTGTTCGCAACTAACTAACTCGCAATTCAATATCTGAGCACTGAATAAAACCCAGAAAGTAAAACAACTATATGCTTCCTGATAGTTGGATTTAGCGCTTAGTTATTAGTTTGTTAAAACTACCTCCTGTTAAGAAAATAAAAATAAAAAACAACTGCAGAACCGTATTAAAAAGATCTTTATAAATAATAACATACACAAACAAAATCTAACAATATATTATAGTTGTAATAAAAAATTAAAGACCTTAGACTAGGCACTAGATATTATGGTAATAACAGCACTTAAAATACAAGATTTTTAATGAAACTTTAAGAACTTCCTAAAACCATGAGCTTGGTTAATTTTACTTTAGGCACTGTGTTTTGAGTGAACATATTTTTTATTTTCTTATCCAGAACTCTGATGACGTTTAAGCCCATCTAAGTTCTTATAAATAAAATACAATTTTTTTTGGACTAACATATTTTTTAATTGGCCTGATATATCAAAATAACAGTTACAGAAAGTAACTAAGTTACAAAATAACAGGTATATTATTGGGGTGTCTAAAGTAGAACCAGCTTTTTTATTTTTATTTTATTTGTTATTTTTGAAAAAACCCGAAAAACCCCAATTAAACCTGAAAAAACCCAATTAAACCTGAAAAACCCCAGTGGGCTGGGTTTTTCCCTGCTGGAGCCCGGGAGTAAATCCAAAAAATCGACCGTCACAAAACCAACCTTCATAAAATCGACCCATGACAATAACTTGAATAAAAGATGACAGATTTAATTGAAATTTGGTACACTGTTCGTTTTACCGATTCCCAGGACGAGATTGCTGGACAATGATATCTGCTCAAGCGTTCATGTGCAACGCTCACGTAAATGTAGAATTGGAATTATAGAATGGGAAAAAATTCTAACTTTATCTATTCAATGAGACAACAACTTTCATTAAATATATATTTTATTTTTTTATTTTTTAGTAAAACCAACCCCGACACCATTACTGCTAAATTTATTAAAGTGGACCTAAATGTTTATGTTAGGCACTATTTAAAGCTAACACAATTTGTTTCTATATATTTTTTCTTTTATTTTATTTTAAATACAGAAAATATATTTTTTCATATATCAAAATATATAATAAACCAATTTTATGATAAGTATTTCAAAACTATAAAATAAATAAATCCACAGTGGTGAATTTCTTAACAGTCTAAAATAGAGAAAACAAAGTTTTTACTAATATCTAAAGTTCTAACGTGACGATTTTTATAACACATCGTCGAAAGTACAATTGAAACGGGCATGTAAAAATTCAATCTGATTGTAGCAGTGGTTTTTGTGTAGTAAAGTGATTTATTTTATAATACTTTAAATGGAGCCTGGCTGGGAAGCGAGTATTAGGGTATAGTCACGTTCCCTCACTACCTATACTACAACCATCTTCTCTAACTATCAACTCATCATGATTAACTATTAATTTTCTCAATATTCAATACATATTTATTGCAAGATGCTCGCATAAATGATAATAAAAAAAAACCTTTTCTTTTAATTTTTCCTAAACTTCGCTAAGTAAAAATAGTTGGTTAATTTCAATTTTGTCTGTTTTCTAACTCCACTATGTATAAGTAGTTAACATCGTATACTTGGCAGTGTGATTTTATAATTTATATTTAATGAAAAGCATATGGAACTTCATTCCTACCATTTGTAGCGCAACACTGCACGTATTTTTTGTTATAATTTTAGTAAAATGGTTGCATAGAGCCTAATTTCTGTACTTATATTCGATGTATGTATGTATTTAGACGATGTATGAGGTTGGTAGAGTTAGAGGCTGCTCCACTTCCAGCCCGTCTTGAGCTTAGGGATATGGGTAGTGGCCCTTGCTCCCCCACCATGGAGACTTGACTAGAGTTGGGTCGAAAATAACAAAACAGTTTACAATAGCATGTTATTGGAGAATAACAGTTCGTCCGATAACATGTTGAAAAAATCCAGTTATCGAATAACAGTTCGCATTATAACAGCTCAGATAACAGAACAGATTTGATAACAAATTATTTTATAACAGAACAGAATCAATAACATTTCAAGTAACAAGAACAAGATGCAATGAGCTGTTATTGTTATAGGATAACACTTTGTTGCTGTTATTGTTATAGGATAACACTTAATTGCTGTTATTGTTATCATTTCGTTAATGTTATCCTGATTCTTTCTGTTCTCTGCCCTGTTTCTGTTATCAAAGTTTAAATAATATTATTATAAGCGGCAAAGATTTCGCTGTTGTAGGGTAGAGATCGGATCTAACTTGCATGGGACCTTGTTCTGCTCCGAGTCCCAATGTCCTTTACCTTATGGCTTAGGGCTATTTATTACCTTTATCTATCTGTGTTGCGTTAGTGTTAACTCCAACTCCTCTTTGCCTTACCTATCCAGAGAGTCTCGCCTCTCTTTGAGGCGGCCCGCCTTTCTGGGTATCTAAGATACACTTTATCTCCATTTCTACTGAACCGATTTTCCTCGAAAAACTTTCATTATAATTATATTACACCTCTCTACGACGTCACATTACTGCAACTATTTTTTTATATATCATCAATTATTATTATCATAGACTCTTATCGGTTTCAAAAAGGGTATTTAATTTTATTTTGCTCGTCGGTTCATCCACGATTTAAGTTTAAGGAACCCTGTTTTATTATGAAATTATTTTTTATGTAGAGTTATATTTCGCCCTTCACCTTTGGCCTTCAACAAATTACTAAAAACAATAATTCTTAATTCACAATAATTTATGTTAAATACTCCCCCCCCCCCCCTTGGAGGCTCGAAAGGGGGCTATTACCTGTTACTCAAATAACATGTTATTGGAACATGTTATTGTCTGATAACAGAACAGTAATAACAATAACATGTTACCGCAAATAACTGTTATTACCCACCTCTAGACTTGACTTGTGCATAAAGCGTTCCCCTCCATGGGGGTAGGGAGCAGCCCCCTCTTCTTTTCCTGGGCCTATAAATACCGGTGCACCGGGCTGGGAAGGGAACCAGGTTCATTCTTTTCTGTCCTTCCGACTTGATTCTTTTCTATTCCTTCCTCTCTTGAGTTACACTTGACTTATCTCTTACCTCTCACCCTTAACCTGTCCTTCTTGCTGTACCCACTAGGAGCTACTACCCGCTTGGTAACAGGGCTGTCTATCAGCTGTACCCACTTAGTGCTAGTATACTCTTAGTGTCCTGACTTTACCACCTCATATTCCTCACCTAAAGGTCATAGTTTGATCACGCAAATTAGTTCAGGCCTTTCTGATAAAAACTTTAGTAAAACAGTTACATTTGTCCTTTAATTGGTTTCCCCTAATTTAAGGCTTTTATTTTTTCAACTATTTGGTTTTTATTAATCTTAGCAGTTGAGCATATTAATAAGAACACGTAAGATTTGATATAGTTACATTCATGTAAAGATAAGAGTAAATGCATTGTAGTTAAAACTATATAGTTAAACGTTGATAATATGTGCATTCTAACACAACGCTGTCCAAATTTAGTGTAGTTCCACTTCAAATTGAATAATTTAATTCATAATACGATGGTTGAGACACTTAAACTCCTATAATTTAATTTTCGTTTTTATGTTCCTTCCACAATTTTAAGTGGAAATGGAAATATTTCATCAACTGGAGTTTTTCCCTTAACTATTCTCTTAGCTAAGGCCTACCTATTCAGTCTACATTTATCATACTTAAAATGCATTTTCTGTTAGTATTATTATTTTTTAAATGGCCGCCGTGAAAAAATATTACTTAAGAATATTTAGTTAGCTAGGTCTAAAGAATCCTTTCTGGAAGACTAATATAACAATGTTTTGACATAAAATTGTTTTCTTAGAATTATGCAAAGAGTTATGCCTTAAAATTAATGACATGTGTTATCTGTTTCCAAACTTAGCTTAACAAACTATTTTGGGAAAATTAAAATAAATAAATAATGGCCTAAACACTTTTTGCAATAAAATGTTAACATACTGCGCATGTTTTGGGTTAAATATACAACCAATTCCAGGACAATTGAAAGGGTTTAATACTCTCTTTTTACAAGTTTACCCCTTCTCTGATTGTTTTCTCGGTTTTCTGCTCTTTTTCTCAATTTAAAATCATGCCAATGGTTCTTCTTGTATACTAAAGTTTTTTTTTGTTTTTTTTTCCTTTTACATAACTGAACAACCAACCCAGAAAGTTTAAATTCAACATATGAGCTTTGCACAAATTTTTAACAATCACATAGATTTAAACCATTTTCATGTCTTGAATTTGGCACATAAACTCGAAAAGTGTTACAATAAAGTCACCAAAAAGCATTACACACGTAACAGGAGGTTAGGAAGATGCAGGAGGTAGTATGTATGAATAGTTTTATCTAGAGTAGAGGTTGTAGAGAGAGCCTTCCCCCCGGGGCTCACCATCGTTAGGGGCTACTCCTTCACCTTGCGCGAAACTGGCTCTGCGCCCCGACTTCCGCTCTTCGCTTCTCGCTACCGCTCCAGCAGTCACTCGCATTCCACAGCGGTCCCCCCCCCCCCCTCCCTCTCCTTAACTACAACTTATGCTGCTCCGATTTACATCGGACAAACTTACAGACATAAAATTTATTTTTTACTTTATAATTTTTTATTTTTGTTATACTATAATTTTTTGCATTTATTATAAAAATATGGGTGAAGAAGCTAAAAAATTACTTCTTAATAAACTGGAAAAGAAGAAAAGTGCTTTCTTTCTTCGTGCACAACATATTTTCGATTAAATTCCTAATTTACAAATTATTAAAAATCTGAAGAACAAGAATCTGCAAGCTCGAATTTTTGACATTTTCATGTCTTTACTTTGGCACTTAAACTCTTACCAAAACTCTTTTTGGCACTTACCAAAAAACGACACCAAAAAGCGTTACATGAAAATGTCTCACTGCCTTGCAGACTCGTATGCAAGCATTTTGTCATTTCTAATATTTCTTAATCTACAAAAAGTGTTTTTTTTTCATGAGCATACTCTAATTTCCCTAGTTGTTTTCAGGTTCGAAAAGTGATTGAATATTTGAAGGAACGAGTTCTAGTTTCACAAGAAGATAAAGCATTAATAATATCTCAGTTTACTTCAGTCCTGGATATATTCGAAGAAGAAATGTTAAAGCTAAATATTAAATTTTGCTCTCTTACTGGCAAAGTTAAAGTTGCAGATAGAGGTGACATGATTACAAAATTCAACATAAATGGCAAAGGGCCTAGAGTACGTAAATCACCTATATGTTTAAAATAAGTATTAGTACTTTTATATCAGTATTCTGTTTGGTATTAATAAAAGTAACGTAGCAATGATGTTTTTATTTGGAAGGGTCGTCATCGGTTAGATGAGAGGCCAGGGCTCTAGTGCTGTTAGGCCAGTCAAAGTATAGCTTAGTAAGATGCTTTTAATTAGTTTAGCACTAAATTTGAAAAAAATTGAACCTCAAAAATATGACATTGTCATAATGGTTCTTATGATGAAAATAGTTATATATAAATGTAGTCTATTTAATACAAATGTTACCATACTATTATCTTTCTAGAGAAATGTCTAAATTTTCCAAAATGACCCAACAGAGAAACGCCAGCTTCAAATTTATCGATTCTATCTTCATCTATTCAATGTGGCAATGAAGTGATAAATTTTGCTAAATCCTTTTAAAGAGAGAAAACAATGTTTTTACTTAATATGTTCTACTAACGTATCAATTCAATACGTTCATAATTTTTATGAAACTTCATTTGACTTGTCTAATGTACTATTGAATCATGGATGTAAAATGTCAACTTAATACAAACAGAAGTTTTTGTGTAGTAAAGTGATCTATTGTATAGTAGATGTTTGGAGCGTGGAGGTAAGTGGAAAGGGTTAGGAAGTCATCCAGCTCCTTCACTACATGACTCTTTGTTCTAATCATACTCTTTAACTAACAATCTTTATTGTATTACACTTGCTTCAATAGTAAAGACACACGATGGGTGTCCTGAGTAGCCCGGAGTAGAGAGCGCTTGCCTTTCAATCAGGCAAGTAAAGCAGCATCGGGCATGGTCAGTTGTAGGACGGGTGTCCGCTTGACCTTGAGCTCTGGGTTCAATTCCCAGACTGGGCCCCCCGCTCAATGTTCACCCATCATTGTTTAAATAAACGGGTAGGTTTTGGGCATGGAAACCATGGTCTACACTCTCGGTTCCATTCAAATCTTAGGAGAGTCATGGTTAACAACCAAACACTTCACTCAAATGTGAAGAGTTTGGTTCTAACCCGGGTTTGTTCAATGGGCCCACCTAAGAGGCCTTCGTCTTCGGGTGTAAAAGCCCCCCGGAATAGTAATGTTTAATTGTTTGCTTTTAGGTGATGCTTCTGTCTTTAGTAGCTGGCGGGACTGGTTTAAACCTTGTTGGAGCTAACCATTTACTGTTTGTAGATGTACATTGGAACCCACAGCTAGAAAATCAGGCATTTGATCGAGTATATCGTATTGGGCAGACTAAAGATGTTTTCATTTATAAGTAATTTTCACATTCTTACTAAATGTTATTTAATTAATCTTTGACTTTTATTTTTGCCATGCTACTTGAATGTGTTTTATCATTATTTAATATTTATATATTAGCCTACTTAAAGGAACAGAAAGGCCTGTTACTTGCTTTAATTATAGGATCTTCTTTTGTTTGGTGAAGAAGAATCCCTGTTATTTTTATTAGGCATGCTTATTGACTGATTTTTCACTTATTCAAATATTTTTTCTCAGTTATATTTGGTTATAAGCCAAACAACTAAAAAAGAATAAATAAATAATACTAATAGAAAGGGATGAGCCTAGCCCAGAGTAATCAACCATTTTCCTCAATTGGCTCATCCTTACGTCCTATGATGTTTTTACTTTTCCTCACCTTCTTTAGTGGTTGAATGAAAATGCAATGCAGTTAATACTCATAGGTCATTATTGTATAGGGACTATCAAAATTCCAATTTTTAAAAAATGGTTTTGAAGAACTCCATGACCAGTTTTAAGTCGTTAGCAAGCAACTATTTATGGAATTCTTTCATTTTCTAAATTTTTGATGGTAAGCTTTCATATAATTTGTTTTTAAAATCATTTTTATAGATATGATCCTGCTGTAACTTTGTTTTGGTTTTAATTTATGCAGAGAGAGTAGTCTTGCGTTGAAACTTATAAGACACTATTTTAGCCAGGTCACCTGATTTTTAATTTCCAAAAATGAGCAGTCGTTGAGCTCCTATTGAAATTTCTAAGTTATTTGGAATGTAATAGGAACAAAAAATACGGGTGGTGTCGCGGGACATCCGGTAGGAATGAAGTTCCTTACATTTTTCATTGAATATAAATTATAAAATCACACTGCTAAGTACGTATATACATTGCTAACTACTTAAACATGGCGGAGTTAGAAAAGAGAAAAAATTAAAAGTAACGAACTGCTTGTACCTAGCAAGAGTTAAGGAAAAATTAAAAGAAAATCATTATTTGTATCATTAAAGCAAGCGTCTTACTATAAATATATATTGAATATAAGAAAAAAGTTGATCATGATGAGTTTATAGTTAAAGAGTATGTTTGTTAAAGGATGTTGGGTTGAAATAGGACTTTTTCTACCTACCCGGCCTATTAATTTAAAATATATCTCTTCCCTTCTCTAAAGCTTCTGCTTGTATCAGGTTGAAATTTTACATGCCTGTTTCAATTGTACTTTAGACAATGTGTAAGAAGTTTTATTAAAATTGTTATACGTTAGAACGGATGATATCAATAAAAACGTTTTCTTTATAATATTATAATTATTTAGGTCCTCAGGGGTATTAAATAAGTAAAAACTACTTCATTAAGTTTTAAAGTCTGTGACTAGTGGCGAAGTAGGGAACAACTCATGACTTATTTTAATTTTTTTATAAATTAACGAAAAATAGTTTTGTATTAAACTTTTTGATTTTTAACTATAAGACCTCGAATAAAGGTTGGAAGATGTCTCAAAGTTAGGGATGAAATATCACCTTAAAAACTTAATGAAGTAGTTTTTACTTATTTAATACCCCTGAGGACCTAAATAATTATAATATTATACCTAATAAGGGGACTACAAACATTATATATTATATATAAAATGGGTTTTCTTTATTTTAAACGTTTGGGTCCACTTTAATCAATTTAGCAATCTTTATCACTTCATAACAGTGCCGGTGTTCGTTTTACTAAAAAAATATTTTAACAAGTTGTTTGTCTCATTAAATAGATGAAGTTAGAATTTTTTCTTGGATTAAATACGCAGTATTATAATAATATACCTAATATATTGAAATAAGCGTCAGCACAGATCAATTTTACTTTTATCAAGACCGGGATTATATTTTCGATATTTACAAGTGACATTTTGACATATAACAAAAATAAACAAGTAATGTAACAAGCTTCCAAAATAACATTTTTTCCCGTCTTTTTGAAGCTTACATGTGAATGCTTGGGTGGATAACGTTTTCTAACGAACTCAGCCTGAGCATTGGTAAAATGAACATGTGTACCAAATTTCAACTAACTCGGTGATCTTTTACTCAAGTTATCGTCATCGGTAGTTTTCGTGACGGTTTTTGCGTGACGGTGATTTTGGTCGTTTTTTTTGGATTCACTCCCGGGCTCCAGAACGTGCCATAAGGAACTTAGTTCCAAACATAAAGTAAAGTAAAACCTAAATAAATAATAATTATTATTCCTTCAATTGTACGAGTAATTTAAATTAAATAGTTTTAATACAAATATTTTCACAATGCAATCACCAATCATTATACCATAATAGAGCATTCAATTATAATTTTCAAAAAACAACAAGTAAATCCAATAAAATCTCAAATACTTTTGTTGTCACAATATTATCACTTTTTTGTACTCAGGGGACCTCAAAACAAATAAATCCATTAAAATCTCACAATATTTTCAGTCTATGTTTACAGCTACTACTACTACAGTGACAATTGTTTAACATGAAACTGAGGGACCAAAATATTTTTTATTGATTAAATAATTTTGTGTTAAATAACAAATACACACAAAAAAAATGCATCTTATTTTATGTCAAATTTTTTAATACAATATGTACATACATACATACATGGTATATGCATGTCTATTTAATAATAAGACAATAAAACAAATAAAAACAAAAAAATTCTTCATATTTCTTTTTTCTTTATGCTGTCCCCTATGGTTTAGATATTAAGTTTATGCTTCGATGATGAGTCTTCAGGGGTAAATAAAAAAACTGCTTTTAGTTGATTAAAAACATGGTTGATATTTCATCCCTATTTTTTTGGGACATTCTCAAAACCTGAAATTTTATTAATATTTAAATTAGATTCTAATACATTTATGTAAATACAATTTTATTTTTTTAATAAATTATAAAAAATATAAAATTTAATATTTGGGTTTCTAAAAAATTAGTGAAAAATGTCTTTTATATACATAATCAATAATGAGACTTACTTTATTAATTTTATTAGCGTTAAATATATTGATAAAAGAAACTTATTAATAAAAATTATAAATGATTACCTTAAATAGATTTCATGCTGTTCCTTAGTTAAATAGTATAAAGTTAAATCATGTTAAAAACTTTACTAATTGTAAAGTGGTCAAAAATATTAAGACATGGAACTGGAACAGTCTGTGTAGAGTCATCTAACTCCTGCACCTGACTGACTCTGACTACTGAACTAGTATTATTTATTTACCT
The DNA here is from genome assembly GCA_951217055.1 of Gerris lacustris. Classification (NCBI taxonomy): domain Eukaryota; kingdom Metazoa; phylum Arthropoda; class Insecta; order Hemiptera; family Gerridae; genus Gerris; species Gerris lacustris. Next base: position 64,557,793 of record OX578277.1, on the reverse strand, counting down.
AGTTAAAAACTAACCCTGGTTTGTTCTTACAGCTTTGCTTTACATTCTCTTATACATACTGACTATTATATTTATTTAAAAACTAATATTTAATTTAAATTTTTTTCCCCATTAATTAATTTTAGTCATAATCACATTCAACTCTACCATTTAATAAATAATTTACTTTTTATATTTGCTTACATATTCTAAGTAAATATCTGACAATCGATTAAAACTTATATAAAATTAAAGGCATTAATAGCATTCAAATATTAAATTATTTAAATATAACTGATTATATTAAGCAACATACTAATCCTTGTTTTATAACATGACAACAAATTAACAATATAACAATTAAAATTAATTTCTGGTAGTAATATTAATTCTCGAAATTACAAAAAGTTTTATCAAATAAACAAAAAAAAAAAAAAAATAAATAGATAAATAAATAAATAAATAAATAAAAAAAAAAATAAAAATAAAATAAAATAAATAAATAAAAAAATTAAATAAATAAATAAATAAATAAATAAATAAATAAATAAAATATAACTATAATATAATAACTGATTTTATTAACAAACATAAAATTCCTTGTTTTATAACATGACAAAAAACTAACAATATAACAATTACAATTAATTTCTGGTGGTAATATTAATTCTATAATTTACACAATATTTTTATCAAATAAAGATTATATTTTTATAATATTATAAAGAAAAACTATTTCGACTATTATGATTATGAATATTGCTCTTTTTAAATTACTATGGATGGATGTGGTTAATAATTATTATAGCTTAGTATCCAGTTTAAGTGATTTGAAAATTCCTGCGTAATATTTATTTAAGTCTTTCGTGTCCGTTTTGAAGTTCATGTTTTGGGGGCAATTTGATATCAGAGCAGCTTCCAACATTTTCCTTTTCGCATTATTATTTTCTTTGTCTATTATTTTAGCTTTGTTAAAATCTATTCTGTGATTTTCCTCCAATGCGTGAATTGCGAGAGCTGTCTTATTATTCTTGCACCTTACATCTCCCTCGTGTTGTTTAATTCTGTTATTAAATGTTTGTCGAGATTCCCCTATATATTTTTTGTTGCAATCTCTACACGGTATTAAATACACAAATCCCATTTCTTCTTCTTTGGGTACTTTATCTTTTAGCTTGCTAAATATCTGTGTTTTAATTTTGTTTGTTGGCTTCATGCCAAACTTTATATCTTCGCAATCAAATTTTTTGAATGTATTTACCACTTTTTCTGTTAATCCTTTTATGTACGTTAACGATTTATATTTGTACATTATATTTGCATTGTCATCTTGGTTCTCTCTAACTTGTGTATTATTATGTGAATTTAAAGCTTTGAACCATAATTGTCTTATTAATTTAATAGGAAACATGTTTTTAAGTAATTTTTTATAAATGTAACTTTTTGTATTTGGTAAATGGTTTTTATCAGTTAACACTATTGCTTTATGAATTATATTGTATGCTGCATTTTTCTTTTGGAAGAAAGGGTGAAAAGAATTAAAGTTTAGAAAATGTTTATTTTTTATTTCCTTCTCAAACCATTTAGTTGTGATGTCTCCTTCTTTGTTTTTAATGATTGTTACATCTAAGTAATTCAGTACATTTCCTATTTCAAGTTTTCTAACGAACTCAGCCTGAGCATTGGTAAAATGAACATGTGTACCAAATTTCAACTAACTCGGTGATCTTTTACTCAAGTTATCGTCATCGGTAGTTTTCGTGACGGTTTTTGCGTGACGGTGATTTTGGTCGTTTTTTTTGGATTCACTCCCGGGCTCCAGAACGTGCCATAAGGAACTTAGTTCCAAACATAAAGTAAAGTAAAACCTAAATAAATAATAATTATTATTCCTTCAATTGTACGAGTAATTTAAATTAAATAGTTTTAATACAAATATTTTCACAATGCAATCACCAATCATTATACCATAATAGAGCATTCAATTATAATTTTCAAAAAACAACAAGTAAATCCAATAAAATCTCAAATACTTTTGTTGTCACAATATTATCACTTTTTTGTACTCAGGGGACCTCAAAACAAATAAATCCATTAAAATCTCACAATATTTTCAGTCTATGTTTACAGCTACTACTACTACAGTGACAATTGTTTAACATGAAACTGAGGGACCAAAATATTTTTTATTGATTAAATAATTTTGTGTTAAATAACAAATACACACAAAAAAAATGCATCTTATTTTATGTCAAATTTTTTAATACAATATGTACATACATACATACATGGTATATGCATGTCTATTTAATAATAAGACAATAAAACAAATAAAAACAAAAAAATTCTTTAATAATTTTAAATTTTTAATAAAAACAAAGTAATCTTTAATCATTTTTAATTTTTAATAAAAACAAAACAATCTTTAATCATTTTTAATTTTGAATAAAAACAAATTTATTGATTTTTTGAAAAATAATCTGATATTTACACCGATTTCAACACCATTTTTTGCACTCAACACCGTTTTCAAAAACAAACTGATTAAATATTTCTTTATAATAATTCTTAAAATATGCGAGTGATAATTCCTAATAAGAAAGAAAAGTCATTTTTTAGGCGATAGGAGTAATTCACAAAGATAAAGAGAAACTGGTGTCACAGGAAGGGGGTTGTTGAGATAAACATTCTCGGATCACCGACTCTCCCTTCGATTTTTGTGTCAGTATTTCAAAGCCAAGTAATTATAATAATTATAAGGACTAGCCCTCACCCTGCGCCTCCGCGCTGGACTCATGCTAGGGATCATTGGGTATGTTTCCTATTATTATGTAGGCCAAGCAATTAAATTAAATAGTTTCATAAATAGTTTCATTTCCAAAACCCTCATAAAAATAATCAGGACCATATTCATAATTAAAACAGAAGTATGGTGAGAAAGTATTGTGATAGAATTTTGTTGGAAGAAAGGTTCTTTAAAAAAAAAAAAAAAAAAAAAAACCAAGGAAAGGCTGCTTGTTATCTTTGCAGATGAACAGTTGATGAAATTTGGTATGCATGTTCAGAAAAATCCTACCCTAAGGTGAAATTGAGAAATTAATTTTAGCTCTAAAGTTAGGGTACTGTCCCCAAACCCCTTGAAATGACGTGAAATAAATATTTTCTTAAACATTGTCAACAAATTTTACACTAATTGACGGACTAATAATTAATTAATTAAATTAAATAGCATGTAATTTAAATTCAGTAACACTGTGTATATTATGTTAAAGTTTTGTTTGTGTTAGTTTGACCAATTTTTTGTGTTTACAATAAACTGTTTTACTTGTAATTTAACCATATTCATCTTCCTGTCCGATTTTTCTTGTTCAGGTTTATTTGTGAAGACACAATTGAAGAAAGAATTCTAAAACTTCAAGACATGAAACTACAGCTTGCTGAAAATGTTTTGACCGGAACTGGCCGTACATCGTCAACCAAACTTACTCTAGATGATCTCAAGATGCTTTTCCAAGTCAAGCAGGATTAATTTGATAGCTGATTCTTTTTTGTGACTTATATAATTGATTAATTGATCCGTTAATTGTCCAAGGTTCATAACTGCAATTCTTATTCATTTAATTAAATGAACTTAAGTTCATTTAATTAATTTAGTTAACTAGGATGAAATTAGCTCCTCCTGGAGACTAAAGATGTTAAAGAATTGTTGCTGGTGAAGATTAACTAATAGTTTTTAAAAATTAAAACATTCTAAAAATTTACCATAATTTAAAGTTTCTGATTTTGATTTTATTCTAAAGTAGATAGTTTTTTTTATACTTATAAGATTAATTATTTATTTAGATTATAATATATATATATATATATTTAAGCATGATATTATTAATTATAGGGCACCTTTAAATACTGTAATGTAACAAAATAAAAATTAAATTACAAGATGCCCGATTAATTGCGAGAATATTATATATTTTAAGAATCCTGACACCTTTTAAAACTGCACAGAAAATAAAATTATTAAAGTAATGACAATTTTTCTATTTTAATTCTCTATAAGACTACAGTGTGTCCCAAAATAAAGTATCCAAGAGGAAAAATTTTCATATTTTTGGGTTTTCGAAAAATATTCAAAAACTCCTGCTTGTTCTTAACCCCTAAAAATTATAATATTTTATTGATTTTAGGTACAGGGTGTTAAGTTTCTAAAACCCTTTAAAAAAATTATCAAGAGTAAACTACCCTTATATTTTATGGCATTTAACCTTTACCCTTGTGTTTAATATTATTTTTGAAAAATGGTTCAAATTTGCAAAAAGTTTAAATATTAAAAAATATCAAAAATATTTAATATTATTTTGTTTGATCAAAATAAAATAAATTATGTACTTAGAAATCAAACAATAAGCTAATATAAAAAAAGCTCAAAGTTTTTGTTTAGCATGGCAGGTAATTATTAATTTTCATTTTTTCACCTTATTTGAATTGAACTATTACAAAAACCTTAACAGTGTTGAATTTAAATTTTTATAATTATTATATCATAAATCAAAATTGTTTTGCTACCTACTTCAGCGCAGATTTTGTCTCAATTAATTCTGTAAAACCGTTTTGAATATGCTCAAGCGAATATTGTCAATGGGCCTGTGTAATTCTTTCCTTTAGCTCATTCATGATAATAACCAGGCATTCGAAACTGAACTCCCTGTACTCAAAATCAATAAATAATATCGTTTTTAGAGGCTTAAGAACATGTAGGAGTTTTATACATTTTTCAATTATTACTTAAAATTTATTATTCGTTTATCAGTTTCTTATGTGGCATAAAGAATACATTGCAACAAATTATGGTCTAATATGAATACAGGGTGACCCGCGATAAAATGTCATAAAGAAACTGGCTGATTCTATGGGTCAAATGCAACAAAAAATGTCGAGTAAGCATATGCCCATATCTCAATAGTACTCGAGATATCGATTTATTTCTTTTTTTAAAGTGCTTCACGAAAATTTTCAAAAAATGCCAAATACCTCAAAAACTAAATGAGATAGAGAAATTGGGTTAAGGACCAATTTTAAAGAGCATAAGAAATCCTTTCAGAATCATTAATTTATTTTCAAATTATCAGCTGATCATTTGAAATTCGACTACGAAATTCCCGAGCATATTACTCTTGATTGAGGAATGTTAGATGTGTGGCATTTTCAGGAAAAACTTCTGCCTTTCATAAGCTTTCAAATGGTATAATTAAAGTTTAAGATCAACGGACTAGTTTTTGAATTATGGTGGATTGATGTCACAACCAATTATTGTACAAATGCAAAAAAGGTTTCCCCGAACGAAACCGCAAAACTTTGTTTCTTGTGGAAATTTGACGCTGAATAAAAAAGTTCCTATAAACATGGACCAAGAACAGCTTCGTTTTCGAGATATTCGCAAAAAACATTAAAAAACACATTTTTTGTTGCATTTGACCCATAGAATCAGCCAGTTTCTTTATGACATTTTATCGCGGGTCACCCTGTATATCTATTTTTTTATTATCTTAATTAATACTGCCATTTTTTTTTTGTACAAAATTAACTGAATTTACTCATTTTAATTTCAAAGTAGTTGTTAATATATATATATATATATATATATATATATATATATATATATATATATATATATATATATATATATATATATATATATATATATATATATTTTTTTTTTTTTTTTTATTATTTTTTTTAATTTGACATTTAGTTACTTATTTTTACCATATTTAGGTTTAAGTGTTTTTAGGGTTTCGTATATCATCCTCAAAACCCTTGTTTGTGCCGAGGGTGATATGTTTGTCTGTCCATCTTACTTTGGTTCATATCCCCTGAACCAGGGGTTCCCAAAGTTTTTTTACCAAGCCCCCCACAGTCAAGAATAAATCTTCCCACGCCCCCCCCCCCCCCCCCCTCCTTACACAATTTTATGAGATAATGTAAAAAATAAAATAAACCATTATTACATTGAATTGTCCATTCATTTATTTGTATTACTATTTTTTATATTATTACAAGTTAATCTTATTACAGATGATCTTATGAGATCTTATGAGATGGAAGAGCTTGTATTTTTTTTTCCAAGATTCCCTATTCTTGGATGAGTATTAGAAAGTGCACAACGAAAATCTAGCACAGCAACATCAAGTTCGCCGATACTTTGTTTTTATAGCAACAAGTGCTGAAAAAATCTTTTTTGCACAAATAAGTGCTTGAAAAAGGTAAATACAATCGAAGTGCTTGCTGTGATATACTGGGGTACACTTTGTAATACTTAACCCAAAACGATGATTTGTCCATTTTATCAAAATCGGCAGCAGAACCTTCTATTTCTAAAGCTTGTTCTTGAAGTGTTTCGGGCAGGGAATCTATATTGACACTGAAAAGGATCTATTGTTAATTTGTAAATGTTGTCATCACATGTGTTAGGAAAGTGTTAAATTCGTCAGTGAGGTTCTCCAACTGGTTTGATATTTGGATTTTTATATAATTGTATTAGACGCTCGGACGGCAAAGCTATCTCGATCTTGAGGTCCCACGCCCCCCTTGACTTGTCTTCACGCCTCCCTTGGGGGGCGCGCCCCCCACTTTGGGAACCAATGCCCTGAACAGTTCACGCTAGAGATTTGAAATTATAATTACTGGTTTAACTTTTTGACCCACACATAGGAAAAATAATATAGAGTAATATGTAATAAAAATGTGTATGATGAATAAAAAAATATTATAAAGTAATATGTAATAAAAATGTGTATGATGAAATGTGTGATGATGGATAATTTAGGTGTAGGAAAGTAATGATTTAAAACATGTTGTTTAGAAACGTTTCGAACTTGACTAGGGTTGGGACATCGATGTCGATGTATAGAAAACATCGATGTATCGGACTTTAAAAAATCGATGTTTAACATCGATGTTGATCTTTCGATGTATCGGTCAACATCGATGTTTTCCCGAAACATCGAAAAGATCGATGTTATAGATTCATCGCAGCCTAAAAAATGGACGACAACGAAAATGGGGGGCGAAAAGGAGAGATTTTTTGAAAGTGGTGACTTTTTTTTTTGCTCTTCAGCTTGGAGGACCGATGTCGATGTATCGAAAACATCGATGTTTTCTTTCGATGTTTTGGCTAACATCGATGTTTGTTCTTTCGATGTCGATGTATCGAAAACATCGATGTTTGCCTGTCGATGTCCCAACCCTAAACTTGACTAATGTCATCTTCAGTCTTTATTATTAAAACAACCAAACAATAATGTCAATTTCTCAATATCATCTATAATAACATTTAATTTAATGCCATAATATAAATAATAATGTACAAGAGATGAATTAGATTATTGAAATTATGTCACCAGTGCTATCTAGGAGTGGTCTCATTAACTAACTTCCATTGATCTATAATTTAATTACAATGCCTTGTACTCTGAATTTCTTTTGTTATTTTTTATTAATTGAGTGAAATAATTGATAAGGTTTACATTGCTCATTTGATTGAGTTGTGTGTAAATTGAATATATGTGTAAAATGGAGTGAGAACTATTTGTTGTTGTTAGTTAAATATTTATTATATTTATATATTTATCATCCTCAAAACCCTTATTTGTGCCGAGGGTGATATGTCTGTCTGTCCATCTTACTTTAGTTCATATCCCTCGAACAGTTCACGCTAGAGATTTGAAATTTTAATTACTGGTGTAACTTTTTGACCCACACATAGGAAAAATAATATAGAGTAATATGTAGTAAAAATGTGCTAAGCTCAAATTTTATTTTTTTAAATATTCGAGATGGTATCAAAAGAAAGCTATTAAAGAGCAGATTGCAAACATACATAACATTTTATGACTATTGTGCTCTTTACTGCCAATATTGTGTTTTTAGTGCCAAAATTTCACCAAAAAAAAGAAGTCTCTTTTCCAAACCACCCTATAATGGCTAATCCTAAAGTTATTATATAATTCATGCTGCTGATACCTTATGGAGGGGAGATCAAATTTTCCAGAAAAAATTTAATAGACCTTTTCGTTATTACTAATAAAAGACATCATGACCCCTCGGGGATCAAACCATACTACTCTACCCCTTGTTTATATTTTTTTTTTGCTTTCATATAGGGCAGGATGAGGGAAATGATAAAATTTATTTCAGAATATAATAACGTACATGCTTAATAACCTACGAAACCCTAAAAAGTACTTGGATGCAAGTACTTCCCTGTGATTTTTTATACTTTTAAAGAAATTTTAATTGCAATAAGTACTAATAATTTGTACTGTGATCATATTATACTTAACTTAAATGATATGTTATTAATGTCTATAGTAAGTTCATAAATGTGGTTTTTTTATGTTAAACATATATATATATATATATATATATATATATATATATATATATATATATATATATATATATATATATATATATATATATATATATATATCTATATATATAATTATTTTTTAAATGTTTTGTACCACTTGTAAAATTTGTTTAAATAAAATAAATATAAAAGTATCTGATATGGAAATTTATGTAAAAGTAAATTTTAATATTATATCTGATAGTATAAAAAAAAATCTGTTCTGTATGTTGTGTGAGTGTATTCATTTTAATTAACGTATTTCATTCTACTTAAAAGCATTTGTACACAGACTGATAATAATTATCGTAATTATTATCGTTAATTATGTTGTAGTTGGACACTTTCAAATTACATTGATTTATATTGGTTCTTTGCACACAACCATCCCATATTATTGGATTTGCCAAAAATACTATTAGACATTTTTAATTGTTGGACAGTCCAGTGCGCCTGCTCTTTACATTCCAGAATTTCAGTTGTTTAAACAAAAATGAGGCATGATGCAGATCTCTTATAAAAATCCAATGCAATTTAAAAGATACCATGCTTAATCACTCACACTGATACTTACGCCTCTTACATCTGATAATTATCAGTGTATGTGCAAACACTCTTAGCTAGTATGTTGTTTGTTTTATACAATACCTGTCGTCTCTAATTAAATTTAAGTTTATATATATATATATATATATATTTTTTTTTTTTTTTTTTTTTTTTTTTTTTTCTGTCCCTTCCTTATTTCCATCAACATAAAACATTAAAATCTGAGTAGTTAAATAATTAATTATGATATATCACAACACTATAATATATGAGGAGCTTAGTATCAAAGACGGACAAGAGCACATTTCAAAATTTTACAGGAGAGCCGAAAAACTGTAGCTCAAATTCTACAGGTGCTAGAGCAATGATTTTTTTTCTGTAGATTCTTAATCGACTCAAAACTAGTTAGAAGTCCTGAAAACGTGAATTTCATTGATATTTTAGCTGTTAAATGGAGTTAAAAAGTGGAGTTGTCCGCTTTTGAAACAAAAACAAGGTTTTGTCTGTTTTTGAAGCAAAATGTCGTTGAAAATAATGGTTAGAATAATAATATTGGAGAAATAATTTTTTTTTTCACGTTTTTCAGAGTTCTTAGGGGGTAGTGCCCCCAAATTTAGAGCTAAAATTCATTTCTCGATTTCGCCTCGGGGTATAATTTTTCTGAACATGTAAGCCAAATTTCGTCAAAATCGGCTCGGTAGTTTAGGCTCCAGGCGTCTGCTCAGACAGACAACAGCCAGACGACAGACAGACATTTTTTAAAACTCCTTTTTTTTTGACTCAGGGGACCTCAAAAAGTGTAAATCCATCAAAATCGAATTTTCGCGCCATTACAATACTCTTTACATGAGAAAGTAAAAATTAGGCAAAACCACAACTTTTTTTAACTTTTTGCAATCAAATATGATATGCTAAAATACGATATCTCCCCCCCTCCTCGGTCATATATATTGTAATTCAATGTTAGCAGATTTTTTTGACTTTAGATTCGCGTTCTTCATTGCTTGAAGATATTAAAACGTCCGATACTTTTTTTTACAATTTTTTTGGGGGGAAAATTGGGTGGAAACCCCCCCAAAAACACAATTTTTCCGAATTTTAGGCGCATTTTCCGGGAAAACTGTACGTATAGGAGAAATTTTTACTTCAGATTCGGATTCAGCAACCTCGAATACATAAAGTTCAGGGTTATATATATACAGGTTATATATGAATTTTAATTAAATTAAACAATTGGGATAGTTGAAAAGAATCACAAACATAAATTAACAATATTCATTTTTATTTGATAATTTTTCTTCAACAGCTGTGGACAGTTTAAATTTAAATATTATAAAAATTTAACTCTAAAAGTGGACAATAAAAATATTAAAATGATAGAAAGTTGTTAATGAGAGAGGAGATGTAAAAAGATAGACTTAAGGTAGAAGTTGTATTGTATTTATAAGCTGGTTGGGGAGTGGGGGGTCTTATGTTATGTCAGAGCAATCACCCACCATTCTACCGCTACCCCCACCCTACCGAAACTAGGTATCCTCTATACACCGTCCTTGAGTTATAAGTAGGGTTAGGAATTGACATAAAAAGCATATTTTTTTCCTTAGCTTTAATAACAATAAAATGCCTTATTTTCGTATTTTGGGGGCTCTACCTCCCCCCCTTCAAAAGTTATAAGGACATTAAATGCATATTTCTGGGTTCATAGAATATTTTCACATATATTGTATCGTTTGAGAATATAATGGAATATTTTAATGATAAAGATATTCTAAGGTAAAAAAAAAAATTTAAAGCTGCGTGTAGCAAATAATCTGGGGTAAGACGCAGGTATTGTTGTCAGGTTCAATGCCAATGACACTTTTATGAGGCATTAGTAGCGTACTTAGAGAATAACTATTGGCACATTCGTAGTAATGTTGAATGGTTAAGGGATTAACTTCTCTGCCAAGCTATGGTGAAAGCTTACATCCCTCTTTACAAACTCAAATATGAGCACTTCCAAGCATTTCTAGGAAAATACGCAGGTTGTCAAATACCTCGTGAATCGGCTTTAAGCAAACTTTAGTGTAGAAGATGGAATGCGGGCTTTTGTGATTGACAGCGCTGTATACATGGTGAAAGCGGGGGAATGTTTAAAAGTGTTAACCGTAAAATGGTCCATGTAACCTGCTTGGGCCATGCTGTTTATCGAGTAGCTGAGGAAAATAAGGAAATTTTGACCAGCTGTGAAAATGAATTAATTTCTACTACTGACTTAATTTCAGCGGGTAAAAATTTTTGTATTAAAGCTTCAAGTCGAGTGTCTGTCTTCAAGGAGATGCTTCCAGGAACCCTCTTCCTCAAGATGGAGAACTTTATTAACCCGAACATGGAGAAAAAGTGAAAGTTCTATTAGAAGAATTTGACGAAGAGGATAACATGGCAATTAAAAATGCGAAGCAGGCACTGGAAAACGTTCAAACTTGAACGCACCTAAATTTTATCCGAGCTCATTATTTTAAATTGCGAAAGATGATAGATGAATTGGAGGTGCAAGCCACTTTGTTGAATTCAGCTGCTAAAGTTGTCTTGGAGCTCCAAAAAGCTGCGATGGAGTGGCCGGGCCAAGAAGGAGAGCAAGCCAGAAAAAACTGGATGCTGTTTCAAATAGAAATCCAGATTGGAACGAAATAGTTAATATATTTAAAATAATGCAAGGCGAAGACGCAGTATTAAGTATTAAAGACTGCTATATTGAAGTATATTATGCCAATTTTTTCTGATTTAATTAAAGTTTATTTAAAGTATATTATACTAAAAAATAAACTAGAAACTTTCTTCATCTCATATTTATAAATATGTAAATGTATATGCACAAATTCTAATAAATTTAAGTAAGTAGTAAATGTGTTTTTCCGAATTATCACCCCCCCCCCCCCCCCCCCCCCCCCGGTCGGGCAAAATAATTTATAGAGAATATAAAAGAATATTTCGGGGCATGCAGAGAGAATTTATTGAGGCTTTTTAGAGCATATAATTCCTAACCCTAGTTATAAGTATTATGATCTGAAAAATGTCATCTGTTTTTGTTTTTTTGTATGTGATGGCTAACCTGTTTCATTCTCTATAAAATAAAATTACATGCTTAGTCAGATTTCTTATTAACCTTTCAGTTGGTGCTTTCTTTTCTTCTGTTTCTCTCATTTATATGATATTTGCTATTTTGCATTACTAATTTATAATGTTTGATTTGTACTGAGCTGGTTCTACTTAATGGTTGGTATTTTAAAAAGAAGAATGAGCTAGTTGTGGTACAAGCCAGAAAGGAGAAAATTATTAAGGTTTTAATCTTTTTTTATACTATTACATTGAATAAAAAAGGCCCTGAGTTCTAATTGCTAAAAGAATATATTTTCTAACTTATCATTTTAAAACTGGCCTTATCACACATTTTTATTGGTTTTCACTCTCTTAAAAATGTTGATGGTTAAACTGTTTATTTGCATCAACCAACTAAATAGAATAATTTTAATAGCTGCAGTTACCCTTACTTTTATAACATTGCAAATAAAGAACTGTCAGTCAGGCTGGGTAGTGTACAGTTTGAGTTGAAAAAGAATGTGTAGCTCTATATACATTTAGAATATGTGCTTATAAATTACTTTTATCCATTTGCCATGCTAAAACATTTTTAAAAAAATATTCTGAAAGTTCTTTATAAAATGACAGATTAGAGTTTAACAAATAACACATAACATTTGGAAGGGGAAAGAGACAAGAACAAGAAAAAAAAGACAGATTTTCATCCAACCAGGTATAGTTGCCTCTCTACAGCCCGGATATGGTTGTAATCTGGTCCTCTTCTTCACCTTTGTGAGTGTTCAGGTTCTCCTCCAGATGATCCAATCTTGTGTGAATTTCCTTGCTTGTGTTCAGTCATGCCTCTTTCTTGCAGTACACCCTGTACTGTCTACCACGTTGTTTGCATCGTTCCTGGATCTATTGCTTCGGGTGTTTCCTCCATCACCATTTGGGGCAAGATTCCCAAACTATTTAAACTAAAATCTTTAAATATGGAATTAATTAAAGGTGTGCTTGACTTCCCTGACAATATTATCCCCCATCATTCTCTCTTGCCAGCTCTGTGTTGCTCTAACCTCACTCCAAGCACTTTTAAGTTTTCCTCCAAATCCTGAAACTACGTCGTCCTTTTCTTTAAGGCAGGGGTGTCCACGGGGGGGATTGATGGCGCAGGCTGTGCCATCAGAATTTTTTGGGGGGGAGTCCAATTTTGGGTTATTTTTCAGAGGTTGGGGGGGGGGGGGGGGGATTTTTTAAATATTCCAAGTGATTCAGGCAGTTTTGATGAGCCTTGGGGAGGATGGGCACCCCTGCTTTAAGGTACATATATAACACATATAGTTGATGTAGAAAATAAAGGAAGGTTAGGATGATTGCTGGAGCGATGAAAAGTGGAGATGAATTTGGGGGCGATAAGCTTTAAACTATTATTTACAAATTAAGTAACTAAAGAAGAAGTGGAAAATGATAAGAATAATAGAATAGAAGTAAATATATATATATATATATTTTTTTTTTTTTTAAATTATTATCACTTTTTATCTATCCTACATCTCAATTATAAAGATAACTGTAATGTGTTATAAAGTGGTTTAAATAGGTTTATAAAAAAATATAGGCTAATTCGGATTGTATGTGCCCATTGAAATTTCTTCGAGTTGGACCTCTACCTGGTTTATATACAAGAGGGTTGTTTTTCTTCAGGAAATGAGCGGAGCACCGCGTAGCGGCTGTTGAAAATTCAAGGGTACACAAAATTAAGGTTTTTAATTTAATATGCGGGATTTCATAACCTAACCTCAAAGTGGGGGCACGTACAATCCGAATTTACCAAAAGATATATCATGAACACTAATATATGGTCATAATATAAGATTTCTTTCCAATTAATTATGAACATAATAATATATTATGTTATGTACTCACTAATTTCCTGTTTCATATCTATGAAACAGAAAGTCTATAATTATAGAAAGTACTTAGTATGCATCTAGTTTCATAGGGATGCGATGACAGTTTTTTTCGGGACGGGAGGTGATAATGAAAATAAGTTTTGGGAACATAAACATAATATACTTAAGATTTAGATTAGATGTAAAAATCCTATTTAATTACGTACGCGCCTTGTTATTATGGCGCTTGCAAACCCACGTTACATGAATGCATAGCAAAAATGCATCTGCATCATTAATGTATATTATAATAATTCTGTTTTCTATTTCTTTTTTAACTAATAAACATAATTATTGTTATTTTAAATTTTTATCTATTCAATAAATTGTTAACAATTTTATAGTATGCATAAATGTTTTAAAATTGTGCTTTGTTTTCATTAGAGTTTTTCGGTTATCAAATTAGAGCCCCCGCCGTTTGGAGAAGGTTTCGATTAGGTTATGAAGTTCAAATCAAAATGATAAATAATTTATTTTGAATTTGAAGTGAAGTTGAAGTTACTTGATTCAATTGCGGTTTATAGAGATGATTAGTAATGACGTCACAAGATGGCGTAAGCTTTCGATAATTTATTCGATTCGGTTTGTTGTGTTCCTTTTCCTTATCACCTGTTATCAATCCCATGTAAAATGAATGGGAGAATTTTCTCAACTTTTTAAATAATTAATTATTAAATTATTATTAATTTATAAGACTTTTCAACCTTTGAACGTTATTAGGCTAAGTCTATTTTAACAATATAAGATAAGAAAACATTAAAAATTGCCGTTCTAGTGGTTTAAAAAAGTATTATTGTGAGTGTGTTTTATTGTGGTGATACCGTCCGGGTCCGTTCTTATTTATTGCTTATTTTTTAAATCGTTTTTCTATTTTAGTTTGTATATTATGTCTTCCACCTTCTCGAGCGTTATGAAAATTTCATCTATACTTCATTTTTTTCGGAGGACAAAGCTATTCTTCGTAAAAGTATGTCAGAGTACTTAAGTAATATTAAATTAATGTACTAAATTAGTTTTTTAATCAAAATTTTAAACAAGTATACATGCGAGACACTCATATCTTATATTATTATACTCGTTAATATAGATAACAAAAAATACACAAATAATAATAGTAATAACAGTCTGCTCATTGTCTCGTCATCAACGTCTTTTTCCTATGATGGCCAGTGATCTATTAATCTATTGTATAGTATATAATTATGTTCCAACATCGGTTAAATATAATGCACATTGTAAGTAACCTGGAACAAACTATTATTAGCAAATAATCTTTTATTACCTAGCAGATTAAGTATCACTATCTTTCTACAAGTCCTGTACCCTGAGTATACTTCATTGAGTTTCAAAACTTGAGAAAAATTTATTTTCGGACACACAATATGAACACGAACACACCCTGTGAATTTTTATGGCAACAGGAAATACAAAAAATCAAGTATAAAGATTATTAACTCGAATAGCTTTTTCGATGTTATGACCCTTCACACAAATACTCATTTTAAATAACTGAAACGAAAGTTTTTAATGTTTTCTTTGTTACACTCGTTAAAAAAGACTTGGTACAACAATGTTCAAAGGGTGAAAACTCTTATAAATCAATAATAATTTAATAATTAATTATTTAAAAAGTTGAGAAAATTCTCCCATTCATTTTACATGGGTTTGATAAGAGGTGATAAGAAAAAGGAACCTAACAAACTGAGTTAAATTTTCGAAAGCTTTTGTGACGTCACACTAATCATCTCTATTGGTTTTAAAGTTAAATACTACTAAGATTCGTTTGCCGTTTTAACTTCACTATTATATAGTATATATCTTAAACCTCCTTAATTGCTCTAAATACATGTAAATCATTTGCTCGTTTTATTTTTATTATGCGAATACAGTATCAGTAAACCGGAAAACTCTTGATACGAAAGTTTTTACATTATTTTAGAAAGAGTTCATGTTTGTTTTTAAGGATGGTTTTTTTAACTGGACTGAACTTTTGCGTTAAAACGGGTGCAAGGAGATATTTACGACGCAAGTTTCTCGATTCCTTGAGACTTCATGTGACAGGAGGTGCTGGAGGAATGGGCCTTCCTAAATACGGTGGAATTGGAGGCGACGGTGGCAGTGTCTGTGTTATCGGTAAGGAAGGGCTAACTTTAAAAGACACATTGAGACAGGCAAAAGAAAAACGAATCAAAGCTTCTAATGGGGAGAACTCTCACAAGAATTGTATTGTGGCTCCAAGAGGAGACGACATTATCATTGAGGTACCTGTTGGAATAACTGTGTTTTCAGAAGATGGTTCAAAACTTGGCGAAATCAATTGCGACGGAGAGAAAGTCACGGTCGCTAAAGGAGGTTTTGGTGGTATGAAAGAGACAAGTTTCAGCGGTTACAAAGGTGAATCCAAGACAATCATTCTAGACTTAAAACTCATCGCTGATGTTGGTCTTGTTGGTTTTCCTAATGCAGGTAAATCAACTCTCTTATCGCTTCTTTCAAATGCCAAACCCAAAATTGCTTCCTACCCGTTTACAACCATACACCCGAACATTGGATTAATACAGTACCCTGATTTGAGGACGCTATCTGCTGCAGATCTACCTGGACTCATAGAAGGTTCCCATATCAATTTTGGAATGGGGCACAAGTTTCTTAAACATGTTGAAAGGACTAAAGTTCTGTTAATGGTAGTAGATATATCTGGATTTAAGCTCGGTTACAAATACAAATCTAGATCTTGCCTTGAAACTATTATTCTACTAAATAAGGAGTTAGAATTGTACCGTGAGGATCTTCTTGAC
Source organism: Gerris lacustris (assembly GCA_951217055.1). Taxonomy (NCBI): domain Eukaryota; kingdom Metazoa; phylum Arthropoda; class Insecta; order Hemiptera; family Gerridae; genus Gerris; species Gerris lacustris. The sequence continues at coordinate 64,541,051 of OX578277.1, read as the reverse complement.
AAACCTACAGTTCTTGTCATCAATAAAATGGATAAAAGAAATGCTGTTGAAATTTACAATGACCTTAAACTAGCACTAGACGATTACAAAGCTGTTATTTCTGATGTGCCTGCACAATTAAGACCATTGAGGCCTTTAAGTTTTGAAAGAATGCTTTGTATGACTGCGAAAGAAGCCAAAGAGGATGAAATACATCTTCTGAAATCTACTTTGCGTGAAGTCCTCGATACTAGTGAGAAGCTTGATGTCCAAAATGAATTAAATCTTATAAATCGCCTTGATTCTAGTCAAACGATTAAGGGTCCTATTTTAGTATAGTATTTTAACCAATTTTGTTATTATAGGTTATATATTACAGTCCTAGAAAAAATCTTATTCAGCTGTTATTCCTACTCAAATGTATTGTGAGTAGCATTGGGAACCAATCGACTGAAAAAAGTCGACTAATCGGTTGTTTTAAAATATTCATTCATTCGGTTGTGGATATCTAGTTTTCATTCGACTGATATCAGTCTATAGTTTGGACTTGTATTAGCTGTAATTCGGACGTGTATATGTGGACATGTTTATTAACGAGGTAACGAGTGTCATGTGCTTCTGACCCCTCCTCAGCTCTGAGCCCTTTACTGTCGTTCCTTTCCCCAACCCAAAACCAAAAAACATCCGAATGAAACATTCGACTGGATTCAGTCTCAGTCTATATTTTTTCATTCGAATGAAATCGATATCATAGCAGCCAAAACCAAAAAACATCCGAATGAAACATTCGAATGGATTCAGTCTCAGTCTATATTTTTTCATTCGAATGAAAACAATATTATATCAGGCTGTAGTTTGCTAGGAGATTAACGAGGGTCAAGTGCCTTCTCACTCTCATCCCCCTCAGCTCTGAGCCCTTTACGGCCTCCCCCGTTGTTCTCTTTCTCTACCACTCCTATATTAAAAAAAACCATTCGATTGAAACATTTGAATTGAGGTTTCAGTCTATATCTTTACTTCACCTTTATCTACTCAAGACTTTCTTTATTCATATACCCCTATTCCCTGTATAAAAACTGTTTTCAGTCGACTGTTTTTTCTCAATCGACGTATTCGTTCGGTTGTATTTTCTAGTCGGTTGTCCCAACGCAAATTTTGAGAGTTGAAAGATTTTTTGGGCAGAAGAATTTGAAGATAAAGATATCCAGCGTCCAAGTTACTTCAAGTGAAAAAAACACAAATTTAATCACATGATTTTTTTTTTTTTTTTTTTCAATCTGGTTTCTGTTTCTACTGCAGATGGTGACTATGTAAGTTACTTAACATTTCAGTCATAACTTGGTGATGTTTTTTATTCATTAGTGAGAAGTGAAACTTAGTGGCACACACTCTTTATAATGAAATATATGTGTCTATTTTAAATTTGTTTTTTTGTTATTTGCTATAAGACCTATTGACAAAACTAAAATTAGTACCAGAGCATAGTTCACCAATACCAGAATAATTTACATTACTGCTGTAATGTGCATTTACTTCTGTCCCAGAATAAATGTTGTAGCACCTCTAAAATGCTAGATATCATGCAAAGTACTTTCAAGAATTCAATGCAACATGTAATGTAAGCCCTAATAGATACTGATAACTGATAATACCCTGTTGACTGCAGGTATTGATAATATCCTGTGCATAAATAATGGGGAAAAAAATGGCAAAGCCCTCGCCTATCGTTTGAAAGACGTTCTCTGTGTTTACCTTGACTGATCTCTTTTTAATATTTTTTTAAGTGATGTCTCTAATAATCGAGCCATATAAGTGAGATAATTCTAAAATAATAAATAAATACTGCCTACTACTTTACCTTTCATATTTACTTATTATTTGTATTACATTTTCTTTGTCTTCTCCTTAATTTAAACCATAGGATATCCAGCACTCCCTAGTTACAGCTCAGCGCCTTTCAAAATGAATCCTCACTTTTATTGCCCCCTTATATTATCTCAGGCCCCCTGGCACCCCAGTATCAGGTATTGATAGGATAGTATTTGATCACCGTCTTTGAAACCTATGTACTAATGCATTGATTCCACTATTCTGCAAAATGTAACGAACTCAATGTCTCTATCTGAAGTCTATGTTTTAGAGGTTGCTGAATCCGAATCTGAAGTCAAAATTTCTCCTATTCTTACAGTTTTTCCTGTAAATGTGCCTAAAGTTTGGAAAAAATTGTGTTTTTACTCCAAAAATGTATATATATTGGGCATTGAATATTTTCATTTTTGAATATCTTCAAACCATAAAGAACACGAATCTAAAGTCAAAACAAATCTGATGACCTAGAAAATTGAAAAATAAGAAACAAAAAAATTGATTTTACCTCATATTGAATCATTGAATTTTTATTACTTTTTCAGTTATATAAAAAAAACTTTTTTCTGACATTATTCTAGAGAATTACAATATATGTGACCGAGGGGGGAGGGGTAAAGAAACATTGGGCGGAAGAATAGTAAAAAAATGGGCAAAACCACTTGTGTGTACTTTTTTCACTTAAATATGATATGCTAAAATACAATTTTCCCCTTCCTCAAATGTTTCTTTTGTGCCCTCCCCCATTGGTCACGGTTGTAGTCCGGTTCAGTGGCAAAAAAATACTTTATCAGAAGTTTGTTTATGTGTTTTGAGAATATCAGACCCATAGGATAGTTCAAAGTAAGCTTTTTTGCATTTTAAAAAACACCATCAATAGGGTTCTACTTAAACTATACAGGGTTGCCTGCGTACCCTCGCTGTGTGCTGACTAGCACACACTTGACTTGTTTATTATTAGTTGGTGTTAGGTGTAATGGATTTACTGAATGTTCAGTTTATGGCCTTGAGACACGTCTACATCAAAGTCCTGGCCTAGTCATTCCATTTGATCATTGTTCAACCCTGTAAACATTTTGTGGATGTTGGTCCCCTCCTCTCCTATGCCCGCTGGTTTGGCATAACAATACCCTCAAGAGGAGAATAAGGTCAGGAGAATTTCAAGCCCTTACTTAATTTTTAAATATAACTCTTACAAGACTTTTGTAAATAATACCAACACAAAACAATCTTTTACATATTTTTTGTGTCCTTTTTACCTTGAGGTTTACTTTGTTTTACAGGTTTCCATTAGTGTAATCACAGCAATATAAGATGGTGATCCCAAAGCTGCTCTACCAGGAGCAATTTCAGGTATGTTTTGTATCTGTATTTCAACATAAAATAACATTATACATTTAATAATTTAGATTGCTTAAAATGTTAACTTCCCATCTTTTGTAAATTAATTTTTAAAATATAATTATTGGATTCATATTGATCATGATATTTGGTTGGGTTATTTACTTATTATGTAGAGAAGTGCTTACCTTACCTTTTGTATAATGAATTTTATTTTCAAAACTAGTAAGTGTTAATGGTAAGTAGTTCTTCACATAATGGTTGTTGATAATTTAGTAAAACAATGACAATACATGGACATTTTTCTTCTGAGTCCACCTCATCAGGAGAACATTATTTTCCCTCCAAAATCACAATCTCTGTGCAGGTGCAAACGTGAAATCATCCAAATGTCAATTTCTCGTGACCTAATGGTCACATTTCGCTCAAATTTGGAGAATAGTTGAGGATCAAATGTATGATGATGTCATATGAATTTCATCATGATTTGATCAGTTGTAGCCACTGCGTATGCGCGAACACGAGATCCTTGCCACACTCATAACTTCCACTATTTTTATCCAATTTCGGTGATATTTTCAGGGATTGTGCAGGTTATGCCCTATATGGTCCCGGTCCCGTATGAATGTCATTTTTATTAGATTTATAGTAGCCAATTTATTATATTTTTACCAAAAAAAAAAAAAAAAAAAAAAAAAAATGTGCAACTTGAATTTTAAGATCTCTACATTCCTTGATTCTTTTAAGCCTTCACTATTTTGATTACTGCACCAGACACAATCTTTACAATATGATCATCCAATATGATAAAAACCCAGCCCACTCATCATTTCCTTTTGTTGAGTAATGAGTATATTCTAATTGTGTGAATTATTTTATGAAGCATGTCTATCAGCATCTCCCTTTCTTAATTTGCAAAATAGCATTGCATATTCTTCTTGATTTTATAGAACATTCCCTAGTTTTTTTTTTAACTCTAGTCTTTTTGTATAACCAGGAGTACTCCTAGGCCAAATTGATTTAACAACATTTTTAACTAAGTTCTCCTTTTTTTAAGTGTTGTAATCTCCTAACTGATGCTTCTTATAGTTTTGTAGATTTAACAGTAGATTGCGATAGTTAAAGCTTTAATTCTAAAGAATTTATTTTAGTCCTAAGCACAGCTCTCCTCTTAATTTAGCTGAAATAATTTTAGATTTATATCAATTGATCTGATGGAGGGTCTCACCCACAAGTTCTTTTTTTCTTTTAATCTTTTGGTTTATTGTGAGACTTTTAACTCAATGATTTAAGTATTCTACCATTATCACTTAGTTTATATATAGATAATTAAAGCCACCATCTAGCTGGGTTATGAATTCCATGCCATTAATGACAAGTAGATCCAAGTTACTAAGGCAATGATTAAATTTTATATAATAAATTTTAGCAAATCTTAACAGAATTAGGAGCATCGGGAGAATTCATCATGAAATAGTCTTCTCCATATAAAAAAAAAGTTTTACGTGGAGAAGCTATTTTTTTCAATCCTTAGTAATTCTTGTTTCTTACTTTGCATTTAAGTCCTCACCCTCACCTGTCCTATATATTTCTTCCATGACTAGCGGAGTACCCAGCGTTGCCCGTGTTTACTTCATTGACTATTGTAGCCAATGTTTTATAATATTTTATATGGTATACCTTACCCAATATCCGAATAATAATAAATTATAAATTTGTCGATGAATTAAGAATATGTATTCTGACCTGTATGGGTGACCTGAGAATTGAAGAGAATACAAGCTCACCTGGTTTAGGGTTTAGGTTGAACTTATGCAGCAGAATTATGTAATATAATTATTATAGTAGGCTGGAGGGTTTATTTGGAATGAAAGTCCTTTGAGTGATCAGAGCTTTTGCCCAGGGAACCTGGGCTTCTTCAGTGATATTTGGTGAGAAAAGGAATGTCAAGTTTGACTTTTTCGTTCTTTGTTTGCTTAAAAAATAATTATTATAGATCATATAATTATTATAGTATATATCTATAATTATATATGTAGGTACATATATGAGAACTGAAAATACCCCTCACTGACTTTCTCATCTTTTTCTAGAAAGGCAACATAGGCGGCTCTAGAACAATATATTTGGGGGTGCTAACACTACCGGGGGGGGGGGGGGGGGTATGGAATACCCCCCAGGGAAGCGGGGGGTCCGGGGGATTTTTTTTTTTTTAAATTTAACTCCACAAATTGCGTTTTAAGGTATTTTAGTATCTAAAAATAACTGTTTATTATACCTATTTTGTTTATAAAAAACCTAATTCATACATTATGATAAATTAAAAACCTCCCCAAGAATTTTATTGGAAATATCTTTAGTAAGCCAAAGCCTTGACCAAAGACTTTAAGGAATAGATTATTTTCGGGAACTCCGTTTTAAAAGCGTAATAAAAAAGTAATTATTTATCAGAGTGATTTTGATTTCTATTGATTAGCTTTAGAGAGCAAGTACAATCAAAATTTGAGGAAACTAATAAATATATTTTTAATTTTACTTATATAAAATATAGCACGAGCTAACACAAAAATCTAAACCAAATGCAGTTTTCTTGGTTTCATTGCAAATATTCTGACATCATCTTCACTGGATATGGTTTCAGGAAAAATACTGGTATCAGGAGAAATACTATTATTTAACTAATGTAAAAGTTTACCGATCGTTAATTCAACAAAGGTATGGCTCATATTTATGTTTATATGTGTAGCCTTTCCATTTAAAATTCTTGTGATTATTCTTAGCTGATAAAATTTTTTGAACTCCTCAAAATTTTTGGGGGGCTTAGCCCACCCAAGCCCATACCTTCGGCCGCCTATGAAAGGCAATAGCTAGAGATCTAAAATTTTGCATGGAGGTTTTTCTTATCCTCTAGGTGCTCACTAAGATCCGCCACTTTGATGCAAGATGGTGGCTATTAATATGCGGAATTAAACGATACCTCCAGAACTAATTTTACTAGAACCTTGAAATTTAGAAATCAGCTTCCTTTTATGACAAATAATTTTTGTAGAAGAATTTTCCAATCGACCATTTTGATTCAAGATGGCTGCTATTTATATGCAAAATATGAACATGACGATATCTCCCTAACCAATTGCACTAGAACCTTCAAATTTTGAAGTTAGCTTTCTTTTATTCCACAAAATAAAAACTTTTCGAAAAGGGGATTTATAATCGGCCATTTAGTTTAAAGATAACGACTTTATACTTATTTAACATGTACTATGGTATGTTGTATATATGGATAATCCTTATATATCCTTGTATATATGGATAATTCCCCCCCCCCCCCCTCCACAGAAATGTTTCTTGGACATTTAATTCCTTAGGTGTAATTTTACCGTATTTTAGGTGTTACGAGTAGACCTTAATAAACTTTTCATCATTTGTCTATTATATAGGCCTACAAGAGATAACACGGGTTTTGAAAATAAAGAACAATACTTCAAATTAAACGTTTAATTCTGAGCTATCGCTATATGTAAAATATAAAATATGTTACGTGCTAGGATATGAGGAGGAAGACCACCTGACATAAAAATATGCCACATATTTAATCTTCTTGTATTTTTTGAAGCCTTTTTTAAAAAAATTAACACCTTTTAACTTCTTTCTCCTCCAGCGCTATATTTCGCCCTCACCTTGGGCTTCTTCAGGCTTATTTTTAATTTCTCAATCATATGAGTCAATCCATAAAAAAAATGCCACATATTAGTTTCTTATGTCTAATTACATATAGTTCCAAAAGTGTTAAAGAGAATTTATGGAAAAAGAAAAAAAAATACAAATAACTGTAGTTCATTTAAACAAATCTAATTATATCAACTAAATATAATTATATCAACTAAATATTAGTAAAAGGTTCGTTTATGTATAGATACATCATTTAATTTTGATAAAAAATCTATTGTAATTAATACAATAGTTATTGCAATTCTCGTATAGACGAGTACATAATTACTTGGTCCGCAGTGTTTTCCATTTATTAGTTGTTTCGAATATTCATATAGTTACATTTATTATTAAATATTTTATCAAAATTTACCAAAAAAATAACTTCTCCCCAGTAGGGAATCGAACACGGCCTTTCACTGTCCGCGTTGAAAGCTATTTTCTCTGGAACTAGATTTTTCCCGGGAAATCAACTTATGGTTGGATTCGTAAATGGATTACATTTTAGGATTTTTCCATCAAAATCGTTGGAATGTTTTTCCCTGAGTCTAAAAAAGTGGTTTTTAAAAAAATCCTGGCTGTAGTCTATCGTCTGTCTGTGCAAACGCCTTAAACTACTTAGGAAGCTTAAACTACTGGGCTGATTTTGACTAAATTTGGCATATTCTCGTATGTATGTTCAGAAATATCATACTCCGAGGTGAAATCGAGAAATTAATTTTAGCTCCAAATTTGGGGCGCTGCCCCCGAAAAAACTGTGAAAAACTATAAATATTATTTCTCGTCAATGTTTCCGACGATTTTGATTAAATAACTCTAAAATGTAGTCCATTTAAATGTGAATCTAACAACGTAACCTGTTTTCCTGGGAAAAATCTAGTTCTTAAATCGAATCCCCACTGAGGAGAAGTTTTTTTTAAAGATACATTTTGATAAAATGTCACTGGGCTAAGTAATTATGATCTCGAATATGAGAAAGTTTTCTCGGACCGATTTTCTGGGTATATGAACTATACAATACATATTATATATTTATTCAAAAATGTGTTTAACAGCTAAAATACAGAGAGGAAGCCTTATAAATAGTATTTGCCGATATAAAAGTGTTTGTATACAATTATACAATAAATAACATAAATTAAAAATTTAAATTTGGAATAACAATTAAGAAAAGTTTAGACTATAAACCTTACAATTTTCTTGACATAGACTTATTATATGTTTTTAAAAGCACAAAGAATTCGGTTAAAAGATGATTATACAGCGTATTTCTGCAAACACTTAATTTTAATTTTTTTTCTTCAATTGTAAAAAAAACTATTAACGAAAAAAGTTAGTTTTTTATATTTGTTTAAAATCTTGGATTTGGGGGGCTCAGGCTCCCCCAAGCCCTTAGGAGTCAGCGCCAGTGACAGTATTAATTGTTCGCTAAAACCCATCTTTATCTCACTCATTAGGCTACTACTAACGCTACTTGTTACACTACTATATTTAGAGATAGTGTATAAAAAATATCCCAACAAAAACACTAGTGAAGAAGTCTCGCGTAAAAAGTTGTGAGATGTAAGTCTCCTACTGTCCGAGAGTTCGAGTAAGTTCTACTAGGTCTAATTTATCCAATGCAAGTACATGATGTACTTGCCGGTTCTCTATTCTCTTTTCCAAATCACTCTACACGTTTAAATATAAAACATTTTCTGACTTGGCAAATACACACCACAAACTTAAATCAAATAATAAATATTATATTTTCAAGGATACAAATTTGTATACAACATTGCATTTAATTTTAGCCTCTTTGGGGTGTGTATTTGCCAAGTCAGAAAAGGTTTTTAAATTAAAACGTGTTGAGTGATTTGGGAAAGAGAATAGCGAGAGGGACAGACAAACATCATGTACTTGCACTGGATAAATTAGACCTAGTAGAACTTACTCGGACAGTAGGAGACTTGGCTAAACCTATGATCTCACAACTTTTTACGCGAGACTTGGCTTATTTTTTTTACACTAGTATTTTTGTTGGGATTTCACTTCTTATTGTAAGAATTTTTTCATTGCCCCTAACAATTTTTCGTTTTCCTTTCTTTGTCCTTGTTTGATAGTTCTTGGGTCTTTTTTCTTTCTTTGCTCTTGGTAATCTTTCAAGTAACTTCTTCGTCGGTGGGTGTTCAAATTGAACTAAATAAAATTATCTGGAGTAACTGCCAATCAATAGTGTCAAATCTACCTCAACAAACGTTCTCAACATCACTTCTTTGTTTTAAAGTTCTCTACTAGATAGCTCTAGATGTTTACCATTTTTAAAATATTTTGAATAGGCAGTTTTTATATTAGCCTTGAAAGGAACAAATAACCAGATTTTTAAATTTTTCCTATATTTGTACAATAAACTCTACCTATATACAAAATTTCAAGTTTCTAGAATTGTTAGAAGTGCCTTAGAATTATGATGAGTGAGTGAGTAACAAAATAAAAAAAACTTTAGGCTCATATATCTTATGAACTACTATGGGTAGTGGTGTGAAATTTTTATTTCTGGTTAAGTTTGTCATGAACTTTGAATTGAAATTAATTTTATATATATCTAAGTATCTTCAATAGGATAATAGAGGGGGGTCAAATTCCCGAAAGTTGGTTCCAGTAAAGGATGGTACGGTTGTGCTCGACTTGGCGGGGGCACTACCGTGCCTCCAGATTTTTAATTTTTGACATTTTTATGTTTAGGCTATGGAACATAAGTCAAAAATGTTACGTTACTTTTAGCTTAAAAAACTCAGAAAAGTATAACAGGGAGTTAGAATGGTATAGGAGGTCTGTAATCCAGTCTCCATCTGTAGCACCTTCCCCTACCGCCCTTCGTAGGGCCGAAGAAAGTCGAAAAGATTTATACATGTGACAGGGAGTTAGGAAAGTACAGGAGCTTGCCATCAACTCCCAGCCCTCTCGGCCTACCTAGTATGAAGGCATATTAACAATTCGTTGAAAGCGGGCAGGCGCCTTTGAATTCAGTCGTTTGTAATCAAGCCGCGGCAGTGCTGGTGTGGAGATAAGAATAAAAATTATCTTCCATCTACTTTTATCAATTACTTGAATAAATTTTTATTAATTATGACTGATTGAAATGACAAAGTGCTTTTTTATCTTCATTAATTTGATATTTTAGTCGTGTATTGAATTCATATGTAAGTAGTCGATCTATTTGACAATTTCAAAATTTCTCTTTTTACAATTAAATTTCTATAATTAGGGCGGCCCTGTGGCTCAGGGACAGGTTTTCTTCAAAGGCAATAATGCAGCAGTCATATAATTTAGGTGAGCTTTTTTGATGATTTCAATTATTAATGTGATTATATCAACATTCATTTTATACTCAAAGGTATAATAAGTAGTGTATTTTAAAATTAATAAGAAGTACTTTTTTAAAGAAATATAATACAATAAGCCCTTTGAAAATTGAACCTTATTCACCTAAATTAAAATCCACTAAAAAACCTTAGGTTTTTTTGTGGCTTTTTTTGCTGGCTTTATCATCAAGGGCTTCGTCTTTGATGTTTACGAGGCACAAGATGGATTAGAAATTTGTTAATGTAGAAAGATTATGTAGGCACAGAAAAGTGAGGAAAAGGATAAGTTTTACTCACTCAAAGAAAAACTGACATCAGATTAATTGTCAAAACAATACTCGACCGGGAGGATTTGTATACAATACAAATCGGTACAAATGTAGGTACATGTACCAATTTTTCGAAAAATAAACAAATGAGAGCCTTAAAGTACAAATCGAGGCTTTCAAATGGTATGCATTAGCAACACAAACAACAAACTTTTAAAATCGTGGTCACGTGACACGGCACTCAGGAAAAATATTACTCGCATGTTCTCAGGAAATAAGAGTAATTTATAAAGTAACTAGCCTTCATCTTTGAGTCAGACAGTTAGTAACAAAAATGCAAACTTGGAAACTCTCCCCCTGTTGTAAAAGGTGAATATTAAGGGGTAAATTTTTTACTGTGTCCTAAGCTACTTAAGCCTGATGTATTTTTCAAATTTTAAAAACCCATCATAAGAGGTAGCAAAGATATGAGGGTGAGAAAAACCGGTTGAATTGGTTCAGGGTAAGATACACACCGCATGCTTACTGGAACTTGGCCTTGCGCACTGCCATACGCTTAGATATCAAAATACATACTTTATTTATACTAAGAACATTTCCAAGTCATGGGAAATGAACAATGAACGAGTACCCTTTTCTTGTTACCACTACAAATGCCCCCCCCCCCCCCCTCCGTCTTATCTAAACTGACTGAGAATGTGCCCTCTCCAGACCTAGCCGCTGGATACGCCACTGATCTAAGTACCACCTACTACAGGGGGGCTAGACTATGAAGACTGTGACATGACTCTTTAAACTGATGCAGATTACCCTATGGAAGCTACCTATGAAATAGATGAATATCCAAAAGGAAACAATGGTGAAGAGTGGCGAGAATCAGTAAAAGGTGAAATGAGAGCACACCTTAAATTAATTAATAATCATATTTAATGGTAGATAGAGTGCCAGGATCAAAAAGTCTAATCGGCTAAAGAATGGTGATTAAAAATAAATATAAATCTACAGGAGCACTAGAAAGAAGAATAGCTCGCTTTGTGGCTAAAGGTTATATACCCAACAGCCGGGTGTGGACTTTTTCGAAACCTTTCCCTTTCCACCAGTCGCTAAGTTAAGCTCCATTCGATTATTGTTATGATTAGCGTTGGTGTTGTTTTTTTTGTTGTTGCATCTGTCAGTTATATATTATTATTCTTGTTTTCTCTGCGTACTTAATTCAATTATTACTATTTCTTTTTCTTGGGACTTGACCTTTAAAAGTGTATATAGCCGCCATTTTGAATTTAAAAACATTACTAATTTCAAGATTCTGACTAGAATTGTATTGATAGATTTTTTATTGTACCTATTGGATTTCTTTAAAGAGATTCTAAATCTTTTTTAGGATTACATTTAGAGTAAATGTAATTTACGGATTTTTGTGTCATCTCAATGCAGCAGCCCGGAAATCCGAACCCCAAAATTCTGAAAAGCCCGATATTCTAAACAATTTTTTTTGGGGGGGGGGAAGACATTATACATTGGCGGCTTAGTGAAAAGCCCGGGACTGCTTTGAGCTGCCGCTATGTGTTTCTTAAAACCCTATCCCATTCTCAGTTGTATAATTATGTATTTCCAGCAATACACTTAATACTTGCCCGCTGCATTTCTATGGAACCGATACTTTGATGTTCTAACTTATTCGACTATTCATAATTATTCTAAATCTCTTTTTTTATCATAAATATACCGGGTATTCCTCGTATCGGAACATAGTACACAATTTGTGTGAGTGAACATAGTAATATACCTGTAAAATATACCAGGAACAATTTTATAAATGTTAAGAAGTAACCCCGATAATCCGAACAATTCAGAAATCCGAACAGGCCCTAGTCCGAATTAGTTCGGATTTCCTGGGTTCTACTGCACTTTCTCCCTCTATATTATATATACTTCATTTCTGAGCCAGTAAAAATAATGAAGACCTTAATAATATAGATCTCATTTTTCTTTCCCCGTGAAAGAATGCTGTAGTCCAATATAGAACAATTCTGACACAGATTCAACACAATAATTTATCATGACATCATTCTTTATAAAGTACACAAAAAATAATTATAAATGTTTGACAGAATTCTCTCGTTTTAACAAATTGCCGTTCATCTGACTTGTGATGTTTGTTGATTTTGAGTATAAAAGTTTCAAGGTCTCTCTTCCCTCTTACTCCTGGAGTGTTTACATGCTGTCCGCGAAGGGGAGCCAAAGAGAGGGGCGTCATCTAAACTCCAGTATAAAAGTTACGAGAATATTAATTATCAGTTGTAGAAGTTCAATTTGTTTGAGAGGGTCGGTTTTCCTTTGCCCTGAGTTACCAAGACGAGAGCAACTTGCCCTCAGAGATTAATGGAGAAAAAGGTTGACGACGTCGTTTTGTCTGCTGGTGCATTTAGTAGGAACTTCGAAACACCCTTTATTGGCACGTTGGAGCCTTCACTTAAAATGTTTTGGCAACGTTTTTTTTTCTCTTGTTACTTTTATCGTTATTAATTTTCACTTATATTTGATACCATTTTTTGGCTTTCATTGTTCTTTACCCAAATGAATGATTATTCTGTGAGTTGTTAACTAAATGTTATGGGGAAGGTAGCGTTATCAAATATATATATATACTTCATTTCTGAGCCAGTAAAAATAATTTTCAAAGTAAATAATATTAAATCAACATAAAAACATACATGTTTATCATGAGTCAGCTTTACCACTATACATGCTAAATATCACGAAACAAATAATAATGATAAACCAAATCTCAAAAAAATTCTAGATACAATTATCATTCATCTTTAGTGATTCTTTTTGTTAACACATTAGTACACATGAAGTTATAAATCTATTTTTAAATTTAAAGTATTGAGAAATATTAGTACAGAAATGCTAAATACACTTGTATAATTGTATATAACGCCCTAATTATAAAGACGCGAGTAAATTGTATTTTATCATATTTAATTTATTACAACAATATTTTAAATTGTTAATATCGGTTACAAGTTTTAAAAGTAAATATAGTTTTGACAATTAAACTTATAATTGGTTATTATTTATTATTAGATTAGAACTATTTTAAAAAGGCAATAAGAGAAACAAAAAGCAAAGAAGAGGTTTTTCTTCGTCGAGAAGAAATATCTTTCTATTACAAAGGAGCCATAACAAAGAACGTTCGTTGTGTTAAAATTGCACTAGTCAATTTTTTGTTTTTCCTTAATATAAATGGTAATTAATTGGAACTCATGCTGTTTTATACGCTCTACTCTACAAGTCCACATAAGAAAACCTCTTCAATTAGTATTCTTCCTGTATGTAAGTTCGTATTTCTCTTTTGATAAATATGACAGTAATTCATTAGTGGTATTTTGTGCCGAATTAATTATTTCGGGAGGCGTATTATTCTACTCATTTTCGTTACAATGACATAAATCAATAATTGTTTTTCACTAAAAACTCGATATAAACAGTTACTTTAATTAAACAAACAGCAAATTAGTTTTTGACAAATGTAAACGCAAACTCGCTAATCGTGCGTTAAGGTGAAGATTTCTTTTTCTCATTCGCAATGAATACAAGTACGTAAAGAATCACTTTCTACGCACCTAAACAGAGATACAATGTTTATATTTCGTATCAATCGTAGATAAAACATAATACGTAAGGTAAGAAAGATTATGTGACCTGTGTAAAATCAGGTATAGATTACTGACAAACTTGTGGTCATTTTACCACACTTGTACCTGAGGCCTTATAACCGGCTTGTTTCCCCCTTGCGAAATGTTTTGACTTGTTTACTTGTGTAGATTTCATCCCTAAAAAGGACCCTTGATCCTTAAGTTGCATAAAAAGATATGGCATCTTTCACTAAGATCCCTGTTGTTTCGATGTAACTTGACGTTTCATCCCTACCTTCTTCTGCCTGTCATCAAAAGGCGGCCTCGCTTAAACTTTCTAAACTTTAAGGCTTTAGGCGCCATCCTATTAAAAGAAAACGAGGAAAAGTGTGAAGTATCCTTTTTGTTTAGGGTCGGCGCTAGTCTTGGTCAGCCCAATGCTAATGCAGTACCTCCTCCAATACCGGTGGCCAACAGAAACACTCTTAAGCTACCTGTTTGTAAAACTTTTTCTTTTCCACAAACAAAGTATATTATAAATAGAGGATAAGCATTGCGATAGCGCGAAATTTCGATGGATTTACCCTTTTTACTTGTGGTTTTAAAAAATGTATCTGGTGTGTTTTATGAATGTGTGTATAGCCTAAACTACTGAATAAATTTCGATTAAATTTGGCAGACATGCATATAATATATTCAGAAAATTATATCCCGAGTTGAATCCGAAAAATGATTTTAAGCTATATGCATTTGATTTGGGGACATTGCCTCCAAAACAGTGTGGCGTATAGCGAGGGGGTCAGGGGGTGTTCGAATCTGGATATTGCCCTTGCTTATTTTTAAAATTATAAATTTATATTTTCTTACTAGCAAAACCCGGCAGACGTTGTCCTGCCTATGTACAATTATTTACCTCTGTATATTTAAATATGGGTGATTTGTATGTAATCTAGAATCTATATTCGTTGCAGAATAATGAAAAGATGGTTTATAAATACAATTTTTCCGCTACTTTTTCATTTTACCCCCCTCCTATATGAAAATATGTATGACTAAAATGTACTGTACTCTTAAAGAGCTTCCCGACATGCATCATGAGGGGTGTATAAACTATTTTGGTTTTTATTGTTCCCCGTACCCCTGTGTAAGAAATTCAAATTATTTTAATTTAAATTTCGTTTTTCATTTGGAAATCATAAAAACCTTCTCCATAAAAAAAATGTATTGAACCAACAAATACATTATTTTTAACTTTATCAAAAGTACTAAATGTACACAAATTATTTTTATAATCAAGTTCCTGGCATCAAATTAAGCACGTATACCAATTTTCATTTAAATCTTATCAAATTTAGTAAAATTTTTGTAATTTTTAATTAAAAATAATTTATTTTCCTATTTTTTCTTTTTACCCCCCTCTTATGGGAAAATATGACAAAAATGTACGTAACAACAATTACTTCACTCTTACAGAGCTTTCCAACGACATGCATCATGCAGGGTATATATATACTATTTTGACTTTTGTACCCCGTACCCTGTACCCCTGTGTACCAACATTTAAATTTTGAAATCATATAATCCTTCTCCATGAAAAAATACATATATGTGCCAATTTTATGGCGAATAGTGTCAAAGTCTATATAAATCACCAACAAACAAACAAACACAGACATCCATTTCTATTTATATATAACTAGCTGAATACCCGTGCTTCGCTACGGGGTGTTTTATTTTCAATTTAATGGATTTATAAACTACCATCAAGAAACATTTAAATTATTTTACAAAGCGAGAATATCTAGATTCTATCCCTCCCCTTTGATAAGATAATTTGCTAATATCCCAAATTAGTAATTCATTCCGACTAAATTTTTAAAATGGAAAAGCAGTGGTATTTTCCTTCTGTACTATTCAATAAAGGTATTTTAAAAAAAATAATAATAAAAAAAAAAAAATAAATAAATACAAAATTTTAGCCAATCGGATAAATGTACGGACACAACAATTATTAGTTTTTTATCCATAGATATAGATATATTTTTCCATTTTACACCCCTAAATGTACATAACAATAATTGTACAGCACTCTTAAAGAGCTTTTCAACGGTATGAATCGTGAAGGGTTTTCATTACTTTGACATTTGTACCCCGTACCCCTGTGTACCAAAATCAAAATTTCGAACATGCATGAAGTCAGTGACCTTCCCCTTTTCCCCTTGCTTTGAAGGACAAGTGTGCAAATATTCATTCAAATCGGAATAAAACGGTAGATTTGAATAAAGAACACACATACGTTGACTCTTCCTTTTTACCCCTCTCCTAAATGAAAATAATGACAAAAACGTACATTACAATTACTTTTCTCTTAAAGAGCCTTTTAACGATATGCATCATAAAGGGTACCTATCAATTACTTTGACATTTGTACCCCGTACTCCTGTGTACCAACATTTTAACTTTATAATCTCATGTAAGCAGTACACTCATAGACACTCTTCATTTATATATAAGATGTAGTTATAAAAATTTTTCCATTTTACCCCCTCCTAAATGAAAATATGACAAAACTGTACATAACAACAATTACTGTACTTTTAAAGAGCTTTTCAACGATATGCATCATTAAAAGTATTCATTACTTTGACATTTGTACCCCGTACCCCTGGGTACAAAAATAAAAATTTCGCAAAATCCTTTCTTAGTGGATGCCTATGATATGAACCGAGTATATCCTCAAAATTTCATTTCCAAAAATTCATTGCTGTGCGTTGATTCTATGTCAGTCAGTCAATCAGGACATTGCCACTTATATTATAGATATGTATATATATATATATATATATATATATATATATATATATATATATATATATATATATATATATATATATATATATATATATATATATATATATATATATATAGAAAACAAACAAAACTCAGGTTTCGGTCACAAAAATCGTCATTATGTTACAATCCCCGATATATATATATATATAATATAAGTGGCAATGTCCTGATTGACTGACTGACTGACATAGAATCAACGCACAGCAAAATCTGCTTAACTGAGAGACTTGAAATTTTGAGGATATACTCGGTTCATATCATAGGCATCCACTTTTTTTTATTTTTGTACCCAGGGGTACGGGGTACAAATGTCAAAGTAATGAATACTTTTAATGATGCATATCGTTGAAAAGCTCTTAAAAAGTACAGTAATTGTTGATATGTACAGTTTTGTCATATTTTCATTTAGGAGGGGGTAAAATGGAAAAATGTGTATAACTACATCTTATATAAATGAAGAGTGTCTATGAGTGTACTGCTTACATGAGATTATAAAGTTAAAATGTTGGTACACAGGAGTACGGGGTACAAATGTCAAAGTAATTGATAGGTACCCTTTATGATGCTTATCGTTAAAAGGCTCTTTAAGAGAAAAGTAATTGTAATGTACGATTTTGTCATTATTTTAATTTAGGAGAGGGGTAATAAGGAAGAGTCAATGTATGTGTGTGTGTGTTCTTTATTCAAATCTACCGTTTTATTCCGATTTGAATGAATATTTGCACACTTGTCCTTCAAAGCAAGGGGAAAAGGGGAAGGTCACTGACTTCATGCATGTTCGAAATTTTGATTTTGGTACACAGGGGTACGGGGTACAAATGTCAAAGTAATGAAAACCCTTCACGATGCATACCGTTGAAAATCTCTTTAAGAGTGCTGTACAATTATTGTTATGTACATTTAGGGGGGTAAAATGGAAAAATATATCTATATCTATGGATAAAAAACTAATAATTGTTGTGTCCGTACATTTATCCGATTGGCTAAAATTTTGTATTTTTTTTTTTTTTTTAATTATTATTATTTTTTTTAAAATACCTTTATTGAATAGTACAGAAGGAAAATACCACTGCTTTTCCATTTTAAAAATTTAGTCGGAATGAATTACTAATTTGGGATATTAGCAAATTATCTTATCAAAGGGGAGGGATAGAATCTAGATATTCTCGCTTTGTAAAATAATTTAAATGTTTCTTGATGGTAGTTTATAAATCCATTAAATTGAAAATAAAACACCCCGTAGCGAAGCACGGGTATTCAGCTAGTATATATATATATATATATATATATATATATATATATATATATATATATATATATATATATATATATGTATATATATATATATATATATATACATACATGTATATCATTTACTTATGATTGAAATGTTACAATTGTAGTAAACAACTTAGGATAAAATGATATATTTTTGATACATATAAGTTGTTAACACTGATTATGAGCTGCAGATTAATTCTAATAATTGCGATTAGAACTTTACGATTAACTTGAACGAAATTTGGCACACACTTGCACTTGCATCAGTAACAAGCACAAGCATTTTGTAACAACTGTATCATTATTTTAGGAATTTTTACACTTTTAAATGGTGGCCTATATAAAAAAGTTTTAGAGACAATGGAGAGTAGAGAAATAATGTATACAATATACATAGTATGACATTCTTTATAAAAAAAATTTAAGCAAATGTGATACCACATGATGCACTTTTTTTCTTTAAGTTTCGTTTCTTCGTCGAGAAGAATTTGATAAATTTAATAATTAACGTTCTTTATCAGAGCTATACATGTTATGAATATGTACGTGTACGTTAAACAGAAACTAAAATCCTCCCATAAAATGCGATGCGATGCGGTCCGCTCCGCCTCTAGTCTGCGCCCTGGCATTTTTGTAGTGCGATCCGATGTGACCCTATGCCTCTAGTGTATGCGGACCTTAAGAGAAAAGTAATTGTAATGTACGTTTTTGTCATTATTTTCATTTAGGAGAGGGGTAAAAAGGAAATGTCAACGTAAGTGTGTGTGCGCGCAAAAGGGAAGTGTGTGTGTGTTCCTTATTCAAATCTACCGTTTTATTCCGATTTCAATGAAAATTTGCACACTTGACCTTCAAAGCAAGAGAAAAAGGGGAAGGTCACTGACTTCATGCATTTTCGAAATTTTGATTTTGGTACACAGGGATACGGGATACAAATGTCAAAGTAATGAAAACCCTTCACGATGCATACCGTTGAAAAGCTCTTTAAGAGTGCTGTACAATTATTGTTATGTACATTTAGGGGGGTAAAATGGAAAAATATATCTTTAGCTATATATAAAAAACTAATAATTGTTGTATCTGTACATTTTTCCGATTGGGCTAAAATTTTGTATTTCCACTGAATGAGTAGTCCTGACAATGAATTTTAGTTTAGAAAATATCATATCTGTTTGTCTGTGCTTTAATAACGTCCAAATGGCTGAATAGATTTTGGAGGTTCTTGGGTACAATGTTAAGCTTAATTCTGCGGGTGATAAAGGATATAAAACGATTTGGTAGCTTTATAATATATGGAGCTGAGAACGGGGCTTCTAAATAGATTTCAAAATTCTTATTACATTTTTCATAAAAAAAAAAGTATTTAACCAAAATTGCAGAAGAAACTACTGACCATATTTTATGTTTTGTGGAAATTTCTGTAGGAAGAACTGTTAAAGAAATTACTTTTCAATCACTGTCAATAAATATTTAGATTTATTTTTAGATATTAAGGCAATAATTAATAAATCACGCCTTACCGTGCCTAAACCTTTACTAACTTAATCATGACCACTTCTTTAAAATTCTAAAATAAAATCTACGAGTGTATACGTAGTATAATAATTTCTAAATTATATTGATAACTGCCAATAGAGATTTTCTAAAATTTTATCCCTAAGGGGAACATAAGGACAGAGTAAGAAAAGAATGGAATTGAGCTCAGACCGATCTCCTAAAGTTAGGAAGTTAATACTTGAGGAAGAGTTCTTATTTTGGATGTAAGCATGTATATTAATAAAAGATAATTCCAATTTCAACCAAGGGATGTAAAATGACACGGGGGGGGGATACAGAAGGAAAATACCACTGCTTTTCCTTTTTAAAAATTTAGTCGGAATGAATTACTAATTTGGGATATTAGCAAATTATCTTATCAAAGGGGAGGGGGTATAGAAATAAGGGGGAGGGATAGAATCTAGATATTCTCGCTTTGTAAAATAATTTAAATGTTTCTTGATGGTAGTTTATAAATCCATTAAATTGAAAATAAAACACCCCGTACCGAAGCACGGGTATTCAGCTAGTATATATATATATATATATATATATATATATATATATATATATATATATATATATATATATATATATATATATATATATATATATATATATATATATATATATATATATATAGATACATATATATAGATAAGTATTTTATATAATAATATAATATGTAAACATTTATATTAAAGGTAGCAATAACAATAACAAAATGCAACAAACATACTTAGATATGATGACCCTTAATAAACTAATACCAATCGTCACATGACCAAACAGAGTTACTGAAAATTCATCCACGACTATAGATCATTTATTTACCAATATAAAAGATATAAATTATATAGTTCCTATAGTTTTTAAATTATCAATAACGGATCACTACGCTGTTACCTACATACATAAGAATACAAATCACAATATGCTATCATCAGATATACACAAAATTACAAAATTGGACAAGGAAAAATTACAACAGAAATTACAAACTGTCTACTGGAGTTCAGTTATGGAAGAACAAGATCCAAATAAGAGCACCGAATTATTTATTAGCTTACTAAAATCAAATATAGAGCAATGCCAGCAAGAAATTCTTTTAAAAAATAATAGAAGAAAATACAAAAATATAAAACCCTGGATAACTTATGGTTTAATGGTGTCCTTACGTAGGAAAGAAAAATTATATAAAATATTGAAACGACAACCATTTAATACTAAGTTAAAAGAATATGTCCATAAATACACACATAACTTTAAAATTCTCACAAAAAAATCAAAACAAGGATACTTTAGTAATAAAATAAGATTAGCTAATGGGGACATGAAAAAGACTTGGCAAACCATAAATAACATTATAGGCAGTGCTCAAAAATCACATGAATATATTAAAGAAATTCACGACGGAATAAAGGTTATTAATAATCCTTTAGACTGCGCTAACGCATTTAATGATCATTTTGCTAGTGTAGGAAAAAATATATCGGAAAAACTAGGCTATAAATGCACCTGCGAGAGCAGATTTGATTGTACAAGGGATGGACAAAAGATTGACCAATTCAATGCTGTAAGTGAAGAAGAGGTGGGAAAATGCATCTCTGAGTTACGAGGAGGCTCAGGACCAGGATGGGATGGTATTACTGTGGAAGTGATAAAAAGTAATAAACAATCCATAATAAAACCCATAACACATCTAGTAAATATAAGCCTCAAACAAGCAACCTTTCCACAGATACTAAACAAATCTATTATCACACCACTTTATAAAAGGAAACAAAAGGGAAATGGGAAATTATCGGCCTATCTCTATGATCTCAAACGTAGCCAAGGTCATTGAAAAAATCGTAAAAAAAACAAATAAATCAATATCTTGAGATAAACCAAATAATTCCACCTAATCAGTTTGGCTTCAAGAAATGTATAAGTACTCAGGATGCGGTTTCTAAAATTACAAAAGACATTTATAATTTATTGGACAAAAATTCAAAAGCATTAGCTGTTTTCTTCGACATAACAAAGGCTTTTGATTCGGTTCCTCATCAGGATTTAATATTGTCTCTCGAAAAGGTAGGCATAACAGGAAATGTTTTGAACTGGTTTAAATCATACCTAGCCAACAGTGAACAAATAACAAAAATATCTAATTACCATAGCCAAGGGAAGTATACATCACTTTCCATACCGCAAGGGACCGTGCTCGGACCAGTACTATTTTCAATTTATGTTGTCGAGTTCTGTAAGCTATCCGTAAAAGAAGGAAAGATATATTCATTTGCAGATGACTCAGTAATACTTTTTAAAGGAAATGATTGGAAACACGTGCGTTCTTCAGCAACGGAAGGGCTACGTAGTATAACTGAGTGGTTGAGATCTAACTGTTTATCCTTAAATATAGAGAAATCACATTACATGACTTATTAAATAAAAAAGGACTACCAGATGAATCGAAACTGCAGTTGCACTCAAAGGATTGTCGAGCGGATAATACAAGTTGTAATTGTACAACCCTACAACGAGTCAACCAAACTAGATACCTAGGAGTTAAAATAGATAACAGGATGAAATGGAATACCCATATTACAGATATCAATACCAAATTAAGGAAAATTATTTATATATTTTTAGCATTAAGAAATATTTGTCCCCTAAACATTTTGAAAAAGGTATATTTTGCTCTAGGTATATTTTGCTTGCTATGAGGGTCATTTTCAAATAAAATGTACCTTTAGGGAAATCAATTTGGCTACTTTATAGAAAATTAAAATAAGCCTTAGACATGATAATATTGATTATTCTGACACATCAGGGACTTAAGATGACATTTTCGTTCAAGAACAGTCAGTTTTCAAATTTATTTACATATATATGACCATTTATACATAAAAAATCAAATTTTTGTCGTAATGAGTGTTACTATCATAAAAACGGTATTTTTTTAGATTTTGTTTGTCTGTTTTTATGAAATGTTACTAAATTGTATGTATGACGTAAATATTCTCTTTCATCCCACCAGAAATATTTTTTAGACCTAAAATATTTGTAATTTTTTAAAAAAAAAGTAATGAGTGTTACATTTATTATCTTTTAATGCTTCCTCAAAGCTTCAAAAATGTAAAGGACACGTTTTCAGTGCATTGTAATAAAAGTTTTTATTATAAAGAAGAAGAAAAAATAATTTTTCTTTATTAAAAAAATAGTTGGACACGGCTATCCATAAAAATGTGTTTTTATTCAAGTGACACTCATTACATTATGGTAACACTCATTACACATTTATATATTGGACCTAGAAAAAATTAAATTTTAACACAAATTTTAAACATTCAACATTTATTACAATTTTTGATTACATGCGGCAAATTTATTTTTTGTAAAAACATTAAACTCAATAATTTTTTTTTAAGTTTTAAAATATACAGTACTGCAGAACTAACGGAATAGTAACACTCATTACAGGTAACACTCATTACATTTTTAACTTTAAAAAATCTTTCCTCAGAAACTATGTTTCTTAATTAAACCAATTTAATGTGTACTGATTATATTAATTAATAACTACTAAATCATATTAATAACGTAAATAAATATTGATTACAACTACAAAAAATGATGGTAAAACTCATTACAATGAATAAAAATACTCATCATTTTTTTTTAGTGAAATATTAATTGTAGAGAAGAATAAAGTGCTATCAATCCAAAAAGTCGTTGATTACTGACTTAAATGTCTTCTTAACATAAACAAACCCTAATCCCTTCTTCTTTCTTTCATACTCACCCTCTAATTCTGCCAACTCTTATCGGTAACACTCATTACAAAACCCTTGGGACATACATATAAATATATTTGTTTCGTTTTGTACTAAAGTTTTATTTTTTCCTATCCCATTTATATAAACTTGGATATTTTATTGGTTAAAAAAAAAAAAATATAATGAAAAAAAACTTGTAAAAAAAATGAGTAAAAATCACATTACATGTTATCAAAACTACTATGGGACGTAACACTCGTTACCATTACAATTTTTAACATCAAAATATTTTGAAGCAAGAAATTTTAACCTTATAAGCCATAAAATGACCCTGATTAACACGATAATAGACAGACATCTGATCAATAAACCTAAAGGTTTTTTTATTTTTCATTAATATGAATTTTTTTTAGTTACAATAAAATTGTAAAATCTTGGGACAGAAAAGGTACATTTTATTTGAAAATGACCCATGACTCCTCCTCTACGCTCGGGAAACCCTGTTGAGGAGAATAGCAGCAAACTTATTTCATATAAAATGATGTACTTATATTTATGTATAATATTGTAAATAATTATTAAATAATAAAGAATGTTGTTTAAAAGAAAAAAAAAAGTATAAAATATCTATTGATAATATGGAATTGAGTAAAAATATTTGAAAATAAAAGAAAACAACTGATTTTTTTTAATTGGATGTTTATGAGATTGGATACTGAGAACTAGATAAGGTTAAAAGCTGATTCAGAAATTGTATAAAAAGAGGTGGCTCAGTCTCAGTATCTTTGAGTATTTAACTTGAATTCAAGACAAAGACACCCTTCTCGACACCTTATACATAATATATGTATATTCAAACGAATTTCCTATCTCGTTTCAGCGATTAAGTCAATCTTTATTTAACTCGCATGTTAAATAATAAAAGAACTACTGATGAGATGTACATTTTTGGACTTCTTTCATTTTTACCCCTTCTCTTTCATTTTTAAAATATTTGTTTTTTTAACCTCAGTCTTTCGACGTTTGTCAAACTAATCGGTGTATTCATTGTTTCAAAGCCTATAATTTTTAAGCCTTTTTAGGGTTTCGTTGGTAAAACCAAAAAAAAGAAACCCTTATAGTTTCGTTCCTGTGTCTGTCTGTCACTCTGTACGGTTCCAATAACTTTTGAACCAACAGAGATAAAAACGTGAAACTTTCCAGTATAAAAGATCGTTTTGACGCGCACACAGGAAAAATATAGGGAACTCAATATTATCAGCTGTTAAAATTCAAAATGGCGGATAATTCACGTCGCATTTTTTTTTTTTTTTTTTAAATTTTGAGTGGGGTATCAAATGAAAGGTATTGAAGAGTAGAATAGAAATATATATACCACTTAGGGGTAGTGCTTAAATTTCAGCGCCATTTTGTCAAAAAACATCGACATTTTGCTTGTCCCCCCCCCCCAAAATCGTATTTCCGCTATTACTAAAAATATAGAAAAATATGCAAAATTTGTAGTCTGCTGAGCCCTAGAAAAATAAGATTAGCAATTTGATCTGATTTACTGGAAATCCAAGATGGCGGATAATTCATGTCACTCGAAAAAAAATATTATTTTAAAACTTTGAGTGGGGTATCAAATAAAAGGTATTGAAGAGTAGAATAGAATTATATATACCACTTAGGGATAGTGCTTAATTTTCGGCGCCATTTTGCAAAAAAACATCGAAATTTTGCGTGTCCCCCCCCCCCTAAAATCGTATTTCCGCCATTACTAAAAATATAGAAAAATATGCAAAAAGTGCGGTCTGCTGGGCCATAGAAGAAATAAGATTAGCAATTTGATCCAAGATGGCGGATAATTTATGTTTTTCGATTTTTTTATTTTTATTTTGAGTGGGGTATCAAATGAAAGGTATTGAAGAGTAGATTTCAAAAATGTATAACACTTGATGTTAACATTTAATTTTGCGCGCCATTTTGTCAAAAAAAATCAAAACTTTTCTCCCCTCCCCCCTTACTAATTTTGTGTTCACAATACCAACGAAACCTTTTTTACGTGAGATTCACGCCTTACCAATTTATTTATAATTAAGCCTATTTTTTTTTTTTTTTTTTATTTATACATTTTTATTTTATTTTTTTAATTTTTTTTTATATTTTTATTTTTATTTTTTTTTTTATTTTTCATGGAAAATGTACTCCCGCGGCCACTCCCGCGCACGAGTGTCTCATGCGGGGGTGCACCATCTTAATTTCAAAATACATAATTAATTCAAAATAATGTAATAAATGTACTTTTATAATTTATATTTTTGTAAAGGAGAAATGTTTTACTTTATGCTTCAGATTTATAAGACAAATTATATGGTGGAATAAAGAATTATTATTATTATAATAATTTCTCTTTGAGAAGGTTCCCCACCGTTACATTAACAATATTTGTGCGTGTGGTTTACTTTAGTGCCAATTTCATAACACCTGCCAATCTAATCATTAGATTTTTTTTAAATTTAATGCCAATCATTTTTGTTTGGAGAGGTTTCATGAGAATATTCGTACGAGGAGCGCGTGGTCTTACTTCAGTGCTTTTACTTAGTGTGTAAAAATGTTTAAACAAGTTTTGCGTGTCAATATTTATTAAAATCAATCAACTTATTTTTAGTATCACTTTTAACTTTATAGAACTCCCACATTTTAAATAAATAAAGGAAATCAAGACTTCAAATCATAGACAACAAGCTAATTGTTGTTATGCTTTGTTGTAGGATTTTTAAATTTTGTTTGTTGTTATCATAATGTTATAGTGTTTTAATAGTACCTGAAGATGACCACAGTGTTGGTCGAAATACGTATAGTAGTAATTTAATTTATTTAAAGCTATATTCTGTGATTATAGAACTAAAGTCTTGATTTCCATTATTTATTTAAAATATTAAAATCAAGTACGTATAGGAAGAAAGCGATCAATTTTTTTTTTTTTTTTAAATTTTTATAAGTCAAAAAAAGTTTAACTTAATTTTAAGATGTATATATTTACATTATATTAGTTATATTATATTGGCTAGTCTGTAGTAGTACTCAATACAGTCGAGATTCGAGAATTTCTTGGCGGCACAATATATATATATACACAGTGTGTCTCCCGATCGACGCATGAACGAAATTATTATTCTTATTTCTTATAATCATTATCTAATGTCATAAGTCATAAGTCATAACAGACGAATGAAAGTAAACTAAAACATTTTTGCACTTGCACAATTTATCAATTTTATAAGAACTTTTCCTAACATAATTATTCAATATCTTCAACAATTAAAAAAAAAAAAAATAATAATAATAATAATGCAATATATTAAAGTAGGCGGAGGTTTGAATTTTTATATTCTTACTCAGTTTTTCTTTCAGAACAATTTTTTTTTTCTAACATTTTGTCGTATGTCGTAGAGAAAAAGCACTTTACTAGTGAGAGAAATACCTTTATTGTAACTTTTCAAGACATACTTGATTTTTCGAAACTAAAATTATGACAAAAATTAGTTTCCATTCAATTAGGGCTGGACCTCAAAAGATGAAATTCAAATTCAAAAAAGTTAGTCTTTTTCACCCATTCATGCGTCGATCCGGGGATACACTGCACATATAGAAGTGTGTGTGCCACAAGTACCCCCCCCCCCCATTAAATCATTCTGACTACGCCGCTGCTCTAGCATATTATATAAAAAATTTTGCTTTTTTCTCAAGAGAGGTTCAAGAAGAATGAAACCATGTAAATATAAATCGCGCTAAAATACATGTGCGGTTATACTGCAGTGGAATTGTGGTAGGCTATATCCTTTGCTGTACTGAATAATTTAGTTTTCTTCTTTTTCATGAAATTAGTGTCTAAATGTCAGTCTGTACTTACAAAATAAGACTTAAGACTCTAAAGTTCTACTAGTTTCTCTTTTATTTTAGCTAGTTTTACTGTTAAATCAATTATTTGAAAAAAATGTAAAGATTTCCTCCATATTTGGAATTATTTAGTCATTTGAATTGGATCTAATATTTTTCTCTATTTGAAATCTTTTCTGGAAGGTATTAAGAGAATTGACATTGTTTTGTATTTAATTTTTTAAAATTTGATTATTTAATCTTTGTTTACTTTCTTACTTACTCCATGGCGCTACAGACCTTGAAGGGTCTTGGCCTCCATAATGACTTCTGCCCATTCTACTCTGTCCCGGGCTTTCCTCCGCCACCCTCGAACTCCCATGCGCCGCAGGTCCTCCTCAACATCGTCTAGCCATCTCTTCCTTGGTCTACCTCTGTTTCTCTCTTTCGTGTCCCAACCATCGAAGCCTACTTTTCTTAATGTCTGTGACAAGATCTTGTTCATTATAAAGAGTCCGGAGCTCTGCATTTGTTCTAATTCTCCACTCTCCGTTGTCATACACGTACCTCCAAAGATCTTTCGTAATATTTTTCTCTCCCATACTCCTATTCTCTTTTCATCTGTTTTGGTTAGGGTCCATGTTTCCGACCCGTACATTATCACTGGTCGAATTATCACTCGATAAATTCTGGTCTTCCGCTTTCTGGACAACAGAGACGATCGAACCATGGCAAGAGAGCGTAATAACATCGATTGGCTGCCGACATTCTTTCTATCAACTCTGTTTGAGTTTCGTTTCTTTCAGTTATCACTGAACCTAAATATTTAAATTCGGCAGCCTGCTCAAAATTATAATTTTTTATGACTAAGCTTGTCCTGTTTGCCGGTTGTCTGAGATCTCTACTGGTTATCATATATTTAGTTTTATTTTCATTACCTGCACCTGCAGACCCATCTTCTTACCTTTTCTCTCCATTTCCTGAAAGCCTTCAGAGGCAAATCGCTGACTTCTGCCGATTAAAGCCACATCGTCGGCATTCGCAAGGTACTGGAGTGTTCTATTAAAGATTGGCCCTCTTCGTTGATCTCAATTTTTCTAAGGCCACGTTGAAAAGCAATGTTGATAGTATATCCCCTTGTCTCCCTCTTTTAACTTCAAAGGGTTCTGAGATCAATCCTTGCACTTTGACTTTAGTTTTAGTTTTCCTCAAGGTCATCTTTACCAGGCTAACAAGCTTCTTCGGAATTCCTACCTCTAGTATTGCAGTGTATAACCGAGGCCATGAAACACTATCATAGGCTTGTTTAACAGTTGGTGTAGCGTGATATTGTACTCATAACACTTCTCCATAATTGTTCTAAACAAAAATATTTGGTCCGATGTGGATCTACCACTCCTAAATCCGCAATGATAGTCTCCCAGTTGCACTTTCCACAAATGGCTTTAACCTTGATGCTACTGTTTTTGTGAATTCTTTGTAGGCCACATTAAGTAGTGAAATTCCTCTAAAGTTTCCGCAGACGGTCTTGTCTCCCTTCTTTTGAAGAGGGTATATGGTCGCGTTGTACCATTCTTGGGGCATTTCTTCTTCTTCCCAAATTCTGCTTAACAGGCCATGAATAAGACTTCTCATTTTTTCTGCGCAGTGTTTGAGTAACTCTGAGGATATTCCATCTTCTCCCGGTGCTTTATTATTTTTTAAACTCTTGTCTAGTTAACTTCTTCTAGTGACGGATTTTCTATCCACAATTGTGGCTCATCGTTTAATCTTTGTTCAGGTACCTATAATTGAAAAAGCGCTATAACTAAATTCTCTAAATTTCAATAGGTTTTTTTTTTTTTTTTTTTTTTTTTTTTTTTTTTTTTTTTTTTTAATGTCAGCTCGTTTCTACTTTCTTTCCCCTGTGTCGATATTTTTTTCTTCAGATTTTCAAAGTAGCAGTACCAACCTATTTGGCAGAATAAAGCGGGAGGCTGGCGTGACTTGTGAAGATCATTGAGAAAGCTATTGGATGTGGAGATTAAAAAAAAAGAAGAGGAATAAAAAATAAATAAAAAGCGTGTCTGGTGATGTTGTTGTGGAGGGCGGATTGGGCGCTCAAGATTCTATCAGTTTGCTGGGGGTTGGTTAGAGTGGTGTCTGGTCACGAGAGGAGTATCAAGGCCTCCTTGGGTTCTGTCTTAGTCGTGGCGGTGCAATACCTCGGATCTAGTTCCCTTCCCCTCATGTTGCCACAATTCTTTACAACTCTTGTAAATTTTTTATAAGTTGAAAATAAGTACCAAGTACAGAATTAGTATGTAAAAATATGCATCTTCCTTCCAAAGATTATGAAATCTAATTGTTATTTACCTATTTATCTTGCACTTATATGTTTTACACTTTTTTATTGGTTTTAGTCTCGTTCAACAGCCTAGGTCATTATTACTGGACGGGGTTATTATCCGCCACTATACTCATCTACTCGATGAGATCATCCGCGTTTTCACGCCGTTGTTAAAATTTTAAATGTATAGGCAAAAGTAAGGTCTAACAAGAAAGGATTTCGTCAAGAGGACATTTCAATTTAACCCTCGATTTAAACCTTGTTCATCCCTTATTTTGTCAGAGTTATGGTTATTAATTAAATTCTAGAGGATTGAAATTTTACCTGTGTTGCCGTAAATTCAAGTGAAAAAATCATTTACTCTCCCTCTTTTGCCCTCTTAAATAACTAAGGTATTCAAATAAATTAATTAAAAAGTTATTTTCCTTGGATTATGTCATAATATTCATTAACAGTTTTGCGCTCATGTAATTTTTTTGGTTGGGAATAGCTTTAGAAAGAGGATAGCAAACCCAAGACTCGACTGTTACATGCAATTTCTTTATGCAATCGAGATCATGGTAAAGTCACCTTAGCCATTTGAACTTTTCCTTATTCTTGCTTAAGTTCAATAAAGGTTTGTCGATTGTTGAATCTCTCCGACTCTGTTTTAGAAATGCCGAAACTGTCAAACCCCACTCGATTTGGGGTAAAGGCTCTTTGTTTTTGTCCACGGCCAAACTTCAAACCTGCCTCTAACTGATGGCCCTCGCCCTTTTCCCTTCTCCCTCTATTTTTAAAAGCCTTTTTCACCGGGGTCCTTTTCAACACTTCAATTCTCAGTCTTTTTTTCTTCTGGTGATAAATGAAAAGACAATAAAAAAAAAAGTAGCGCTATCTTAACTTTGGAAATTAAGTACATTGTCTAAAAGAAAATATTTAAATTTTATACGGTTACTACTGTAATAAAAATTAAGATTGTTGCTTGTTTTCCTCGAAAAGTAAACTCAAAAATGCACAATTAATTGGACTGGTCTTGTAATCATTTTCTAATATCACGTTTTATTAGGTGCTCCCAATAATGCTAAACAAGATCATGGGCATCCATCAATACGGGCAAGGAGAGCCCCCCTTATTGTTTTCAGTTTGAGGAGTAAATACATAAAAGTTACAGTCTACGCGTATCGGCTTATAGTAATTAACCTGCAGGCGAGGATTTGTCTTTCCAAGCTTTTGATACTTTTGATTAAAAGAAAAGAAACTTACAATTTACATTTTCAGAGAAGTTTTGGACATATTCATAAGATACCACTACCACCTTCACTTTTTTCAAATAGTTACAGCATAGGGCAATAAGATTTTCAAAAATGTTTAATTTAGTTATTAAAAGTTGAACTATTGTACGCTACGCAGATTCTGTTCCAATTACGAGTTTTTTGTCCTACACGTTTCTTTTATTATACTTATTTATTCAATTATTATCATTACAAGATTATAAAATATTTGTACTGGGTTAAAAGACTTTTTAAAAAATAAAATTGCATTAAAAATAAAATTTGAGACTTTTTTGTTTAAAAAAAAAAATCAAACCTCCCAGTGAGAACAGGCCAGCTCCCATATGAAAAAATAATACAGATGCCCATGAACAAGATTTTGGTTTAAAAAAATTCCAAAGTTAATATTTATATATATAAAAAAAAAAAAAAATGTAGAACATGTATAAATTTATCTATGGTGAAAC
This sequence comes from Gerris lacustris, assembly GCA_951217055.1. Lineage (NCBI taxonomy): Eukaryota > Metazoa > Arthropoda > Insecta > Hemiptera > Gerridae > Gerris > Gerris lacustris. The sequence continues at coordinate 64,509,559 of OX578277.1, read as the reverse complement.
ACCAATCATATATCTTACATCAAAATCTATCGAAGTTGCTTAGCCCGAATTTAACTCTTGACATATTTTTAAGGGATTCTATTTGTTGTTTTTATAACTTGTTAACAGAGTTCATTAATCAGTCTTAGTGAGTATTGATGTCAAATGAAAATTCTACGTCCTTGATCTGGGGACCCCTGCGCCTTGCTATCACCCTCTGTTTCACTGAAGCTCGAGGAGAAGTTGTTCGAATTGTTTTTATTCTAAAACCTCCTTCCCTCGATATATACCCCCTCCCCCTCCTTTCCCTTGAGGAAAAACTTTTCACTTAATCGGTTTTAATTGGAAAAGTTAGTTTCGGACCCTGTCTGATCACGCGAAACTTCACCCGATTTCCTTTCCTTTTCTTTCTTCCTGCATTTCTTTTGAAATATCCTGTCAAAAGTCAATCTGAACAAACCATGATTTGCTTAAGAGCTTACCTAAGGTAACGGAAGCTATGTGATCGTTCTGTAGAACGAACCTTTTTTATGTCTCCGAATTTAAAAATTACAAAACAGAAATCCGCTTCAGGCTTCAGAAAACATTTTTGGTCCCGTGGTCTATCTGTCGGTTTGTCGTTCAACATGTTTGCCAACCAGGTTATTTAAAAATATACTTTTTTTAAAAAAAAATTTGGGTGGTACGTTATAATAATTTTAGTCTATTGTTGGTCCCATAGAAGTTTCAACCTTGCGCCCATTTATTTCCGTTTCCCCATGCACACAAACATTTAGTTATTAACATCACAATTAAAAATTTTTACATTTAACATACATATTTTTACATTTAAAAGTACTCATCTGATTTTAAGAAATTTGTATCTTATGTCGCACCCCACAGATGGTCTCATATTAATTTCTACCGTTAACTCTCTTTAAATTTTGCTAAAATTATACTTTTATTCATGTGAAGAATAACAAAATTATTTTGACATAGATTTGAAAAATAGTCTCCCGATTAGTGTGGCATATAGCTTCATCGCGTACTTTAATGACACTTTTCTTTTAAAGTCATAATAATTGTCTAATTTATTTAATTCATTCCCCCCCCCCTTTTCAAATGTCAATTTTTTTTACAATAATAAAAATATCAATCTAGCAATATTTAGTAGAGGCAGATGGTTTTTTAAAGCTATTATTATTATTATTATTTTTTTTTTACACACAAATAAAAGCATCAATTTAGCAGTATTTAATGTGCTCAGGTGGATAAAATTAATTGGGCCTATCTGTGGGAGGCAAACCATACAAATTTCTTTAAACTCAGATGTGTACTTTTGAAGATATAGGTGTTAACCAAAAATGTTCCCTGATGCCCTGAAACGGATTTGTGTCTTGGAATTTTTGAAATGGGAGACTTTGATTCTTTGGACGATCTCATAGCCTCCCTTACCTTTGGTAAGATCGGAAGCAAAAGGGGGAAACAATTAAATAATAATGGTTTGTAAAATGATAACATCAATAAAGTACGAGAAAGCTTTTGTGTCACACTTTTATATTAACAGACTATTTTAATACACAGCATGTAATTGTTACAATCGTCAGAGGTGTTTTTCTGTAAAAAAAAAATGTAGTTTGTTAAGTGTAGTTTTTGGCTGTAAAACCAACATTCTGGACATAAAAATGCGTGTTCTATTTGTCCCAACAACTAAAATACAATACTAAGTTACATTAAAATCGGTTCTATATTAACTACAGTAGAGTCTCGCTAATCCGGGTTTGACGGGACCGGACCCAGTCCGGATTACCGAAAGTCCGGATTAAACGGAATCAGTTTTAAAATGTCTGTAGTTGGGCAAAACTATAAAAATCTATGTTTTTATCGTAAAAATTACTTCTTTGTCTCAAAAAACCACTATTTAAGGTCAGTTCTATCACCAGTCTGAATATCAAATAAATTAAATTAAAATGGCAATCTATTACGTAGGTGCAGGTATAGAAGGGACTTCCATGGAAACAAGCTGTGTTCCGAAATGAAATTCGAGCAAAGACTAATTATTTCACAAAAAGTTAAGACATTGTACATGGGCGGCTTGGCAAAATTTCACGGAACTCCGTTGAACCGCCGCGGCACTACGTGTTTCTTTAAATCCTCTCCCCATCTCAGTCATATATAATTGTATTTCCTGGACACTACCTTTATATCTTCCGCCCTATTTCTATGGAAACGAAACAAATTTATCGATGTTCTTACTTATTGATAATTATTCTAAATCTGTTTATTTTTAACAGAAATTCCGGGTATTCCTCATGTCGGAACGTTGGAATGTACAATGTACACCTGTAAACTATACTAGGAACAATTTTATAAATGTTTAGACAATAAAATAAAAGCAGAAACCCCGATAATCTTAACAATTCATAATTCTGAACAGGCTCTGTTTCCAAATTGTACAAAGTTTTTGGCCCGTCCGGATTATACGGATGTCCGGACTAGCGGGGTCCGGATTAGCGAGACTCTACTGTAATTAGGTTCTATATTAACCTATTTAGGCTCCAGCTTGCTTTTGGCCTTATGATGTTTTACATAAGAAACGTTTTTGGAACGAATACATTATTATTATGTTAAAAGGTATTTTTGAAACTGGTAATAAAAATAAATACAACTAGACTTAAATTATAAAAATTACCATTTTTTTTTTTAATACACATAAGTACTTATAGTCAGGGTGCCCATAGGCAAAAAAGTAACTTATACATACTCTTTCCAAACCTTTTTGTATGGCTTGTTTAGGCCAAATCTGACACCGTTTTCCTCTGTGACTTTTTTTAGTTTTGGGGCGTTTTTTTTTTATTTGAACCCTAAAATTTTGACGCGTCAGACTAGAAAATCGGAAAAAGTTCTGCGTCAGACAATATTGAAATGTTGATTTATAGGGTTCAAATAATGTATCTTGAGAAAATCAGCCAGTTATTAATTAATGATATTAATTAATTTTAATTAATAATAATGGATATTTATTAATATGAACTAATATTAATTAATGCTTAATAACCAGCTGATTTTCTCAAGATACATTCTTTGAACCCTATAAATCAACATTTTAATATTGTCTGACGCAGAACTTTTTCCGATTTTCAAGTCTGACGCGTCAAAATTTTAGGGTTCAAATAAAAAAAAAACGCCCCAAAACTAAAAAAAGTCACAGAGTAAAACGGTGTCAGACTTTGCCTAAACAAGCCATACAAAAAGGTTTGGAAAGAGTATGTATAAGTTACTTTTTTGCCTATGGGCACCCTGACTATTATATTCAAAGGCTTCCCTGACTTATTTTTTTTTTTTTTCATCTTTTTCATTTACTGTTATCTTAAAATATATCAAATATAATGGAAACTCAAACACATCATCATAATTTAAAACAAACTTTTTTGTTCTCTTTGTAGTAAGAAAATAAGTTTGACTTTAAACTTGAGTCTAGGTATTTAAGGCAGGTCCCACGAAGGATGACGAATTAATCACGGTATTAAAGAGTTAAAAAGTTTCTGTGGGAGGTCCAAAATACGTGCGTGGTTGAACAGATGATGACCGGAAGTCAATAAGGATGCGTTCAATAAATAGAACAAAAATGTGACACTACTGAAGAGCGGTCAGGTGACTGGTTACACTAACTGCTGTCTTCCCTTGCTTGATTGATTGAAACGATTCACTGCCTCTTTAAACTAAACTGTGAAACTATGTTCACCCCTTTCTTCTAACGACGGCCTCGTCCATTTTATCGGCCTTAAAATTAGAAAAAATAAAGTTTTTTTTTCAGATCAACACCTGTTTCCAAACCATCTATATCTTAGAAATGGAGTTTAATCTTCTACAGTCAATCCGTTTACCGGAATTATTTATTCATTTAAATTTAAAAAATATGTTTAAAGATGTTACATATTATTCGGAGTCAAAATAAAATTGAAGGTTATCAAATATCGTATTTACGTTCTGAACCCACCTACATTAAACGTTAATATCATTCTTTGTTTGAACCTGCTAATGATATAATAACCATTTATTGGATATAAAAAATAAGCTTGTAAAGTACGTAGGATTTTCATAATACATAATATAATCAATACAATATACGTAAAGAAGTCTAGAATAGTATAATTCACAACCATGAAGATGTAAATAAATTTACGAAAATAGTTGGTTAAATTATGCTGTTTTCATCAAATTGTACCTCACGAATTTTATTGTAATCTATAATAATTAATACACGCTAAAGTTAATTTTTTTTATTCAACGCAGACAAGGCTATGAACCTATCGTTTTTTTTCATAATTATTAATTAGTTTATTTATTTCCTTTCAATTCTTTATTACGGTTTGATTTAATATTAGTATTACAATATAAATATTTTTAGCAGTATAAAATGAATATTGTAATAAGACAATAAATAGAATTACTAGAGGTTAGCGATGTTCGCAATAAATCCTTCTAATGATAGGTGTTTATAAAAGAACTCGTCTTTACAATCGATCTTTATCGTCTATCACTATTCCATATTGCTTCCGAGCTTACCGAAGGTAACGGAAGCTATGTGATCGCTCTGAAGAACGAAAATATTTTATATCTCCAATTTCAAAAATTCCAAGACAGAAATCCGTTTCAGATATCAGGGAACAATTTTGGTCCCGTGTCTGTCTGTCGGTCTGTCGCTCAATTTTTGCGAACCCCCATATCTTAAAAACTACTTGTCCGATTTAAATGAAATTTAGTTAGTAGGTAATAATTAGCCCATTGTTGGTCCCATATAAATTTCAACCTTCTGCGTTTATTTGTTTATCTTCCCCATGCTCACAAACATACATTTATTTACAGCTATATCTTAAAAAGTATAACCATCTGATTTTTATGAAATTTTTATGGTTTGTCGAAAGTAGCAATGCAGATAGCACCTGCCTAATTTCAACCGTGAACATATTGTGAACCAAAATAATTATACAAAGTTCACTTTTCCCTCTCCTTCCCCCCTTAAAAAATTAAAATGGCCGACTTGATTTTTAAGCTGTATTGGGGACTTATTGGGGCTTAACGATAAGTTGTATTGGAAAGCGGATAACACCAGCGGTAACTGATTTTAAAAGATCTACAACTATGGTCCTATGACTTTTTGTCGTATCATCATCGGTTGCACCTTAGATGGTGATCATTTTGATATTTTTTTGGTTTTATTTTTTTCCTTTTTGTCTAGAATGGCCATAGTTTCTAAAATAGTTGACCGATTTTATTTCTGATTGAGGCGCTTGAATCTTACACTAATGCTCTTTAAATTGATTATATTTTATTTCATTAGTTCATCCTATTTGCTGAGAACATGAGAGTAAACTTTTTCCCGTGTGCCGTGTCACGTGACCACTTTTTTGGTTTTTAATATTGTGTCGTATATCATTTAAAAGGGTTGATATGTACATTAAAGCTATTTTATTGGTTTATTTAAAAAAAAAATTGTACTCGAACTTTTGTACCGATTTTTAATTTTGTTTTAGGTTAAAGGGTTTAAATATTTGTTTGTTATTAGGTTTCTTATTTATATTTATTTATTAGTTTAATTAATGCCCTTTTGTATTGTTTGTTTTTTTAAAAATATAATTTTGGTACCTACCTCAAAGTACAGGGGTACAAATGTCAAAGTTAATATTTTATAATATGATGTATATCGCTGAAAAGCTTGATTAAATTTTGTTACGTAGTTTTGAGGGGGATAAATTTTTAAAAAAGTCATTTTTATATATATATATATATATATATATATATATATATATATTTATAAAATCAATAAAGTACGTGAATAGGATGCGAGGAAGCTATGTGCCACACTAATTGGCAGTGTATTTTAAATATATTGGTGAATAAGTTGAAGAGAAACAAATGAACGCAGAAGATTGAAACTTATATGTATGTATATGGACCGAAAAAAAAAAATGACCAAAAAACGAAACAGATTTTCAATTCAATAACTCCAAGACAGAAATCAGTTTGCCGTTCAACAATTTTGTGAACCAACACATCTAAAAAACACTTGTCCGATTTTAAGGATGACAGTTCACAATTAGCCCATTTTTTGTCAAATATAAGTTTTATCCGTCTGCATCTATTGCGTCTCCTCCACATGATCACAAGGTTTATTTATTAATATATTGCTTCCGAGCTTATCGAAGGTAACGGAAGCTATGTGATCGTTCAGAAGAACGAAAAATGTTTAGGTCTCTGATTTCCAAAATCCAAGACAGAAATCCGTTTCAGACATCAGGGAACATTTTTGGTTCCGTGTCTGTCTGTCGGTCGGTCTGTCGTTCAATTTTTGCGAACCAACATATCATAAGAACTACACGTTCAATTTTAATTAAATTTAGGTGGTAGGTCATAATTAGCCCTTTGTTGGTCCCATATAAGTTTCAACCTTCTGCGCCAATTTGTTTCTCTTCCATATGCGCACAAACATACATTTATTTACACCTATAGCTTCAAAAGTACTTATTTGATTTGAATGAAACTTTTATAGTTTATAGAAAATAACCCGCAGATAGCCCCAGATTAATTTGAACCGGCTACGCTCTTAAACTATTGCTAAATTGACACTTTAATTCGTATAAAAAATCAAAACAATTTTGACAGATTAAAAAAAAAACGGGGAAAACAATTAAACTAATTAGACAATAATGGCTTGTAAAAGCATAAAATCAATAACGTACGTGGATAGGATGCGAGGAAGCTATGTGCCACACCAATTGGCAGTCTATTTTTTATTAGATTTTAGTGTGGTTAACTAGAGATGTGTTCAACAATGGTCATTAATTAAGGAGGTTTTAAGTATGCAGACATGTCTTTTACGATGGGAAATTGTGCTTAACAGCTAGTTAAATTCGTTTAGGTTTTATTTCGACAGATAAAACATTTTGATTATTGTGTTAGTCCGCTCGATTTTTTAAGTTGAATAGGAAAGGGTGTGGGTCTTATAAAATATTGCGAACGAAGAAGGCAAATATAAGACAGCATTCACGTCTTTTCAGCTCATAGGCTACCACTGTATGCTGCATTTAGTCCTTTTTTTAATATAATCTTTGTCTTGACTAGATGGGGAGTAGTAAGAAAACCAGCAAAATGTACCCATTTATCTTGATTATCCTATAGGCTTGCGGGTTTTGAGGGCTATAGACTTGGGTATTGAGGTCTAATATTATACAAAGGATTAAAAAGTAGCTCAGTTCACATGGATGTAAAGTAGATGCAGATAGACCATATATTTAGCTGAAAATTTAATGAAAAATCTTGTCACCCATTGCCATTGGTAAATTAATAAAGGTCTGTTCTGTTTGTCCTATAGTTATGATTAGTAAGTGGAAGCGGAAGCCTAAAGTAATGAATGCAGGTCTATTCTAATCATGCAAGAGCTGTTTAAGTATTCCAGTTGAGTTTTGTTGTTGAGAAGTTTGGAAGGCAATGGATATGGGAGAGTTTGTTAGAGAAGGACTCTGCGAGGGGTCCGCAAGGCCCGGAGCCATTACTCCGCTGTCAGCACGACGTACCTTATAGAAACTGGGCTGGTTTCGCTCTCTTACCTTATATGAGAGCGCATACTTCAGGCAAAACTTTGTCAACTAGCAGGCTAGTCCCTCTTCCCTCGGATCTATTACTCACTTCCTTGTACCCAACAACACTTATCATACCTTTAGTACAAAACTTAACTTGACACTGACACGTTCACGAACCTTTTATCAATTTACTCCTCCCTCAAAACATTGCTTTAACAAGAATGTCCATGATAACTGAAGCGAAAATTTAGTTTCCTATTGAACTATAAGGACATTTTTAGTATTCTCGGCACAACAAAAGGTGACCTTTACTTTCTAAAATAAATAAGCTCTCAAGCAAAAGTAACATTTTAACTTAGGAGATAATGCAAATGACTGTTTTATTAGATTATACTAAAGGGCTTGGTAAAATATTCTCACGGATGTCGAAGGTTAGTATTTTAAACAATGAAGGGGATTTGCAACTAAATCTTATTTATAGTTATTCTATTTTGTCTACTTTCTATATTATCTACTTATTTAGAATTTTATTATTATATTTGAGTATTACTACAAACTTGAGAATATTTATCAACCAAATGACGAAGTAGCCACTTCGTTGAAATAAAAATCTTTCCAATCAAAATATGGATAATGTTTTAGGCTTTATATTATAACAAGGATAATTTTACCTTCGAGGAACTTCACTTATATTAAACTAAATTAACAGTAACTTATCGCATATGTATTTAGATTTTATTTTACTGACAAGTTTAAATAGTGAATAAAACTTATTGAGCAAATTTTTCAATTTACGGTCAAAAACCTCTATGTTTAATGTATAGACGTACTAGTTATTAGTTGGTCATCTTTGTGACCATGACACTCTTAAAACCTTTATCATATTCTTGTAATCTTAGTCAACAAGATTGTCTTTTATTATGTACTATATTTTCTTATTTATTGTTGCACTAAGTAATTCTTTCTAATCCGACTTTTAGGAACTTACTTATCTATGTAAATAATAAAACAAAACCAAATATTTTAATCCAGGATTATCTTTATTTAATAATTATTGATATACGACATTTATTATATTTTTTTTTCTGTCTGTTGTCTTGAAAAATGTACAGGAAAAATAATTAATAAAATACATCTACTCCAAGTGAACAAGTTAGGGAACATTTGCTACGCAGTTTACTCTTTATTAAAAAACAAAAAAGTTAAAATTATTAATGTATTATAATTTATGCATTCTTTTAATAGATCATTAACTTCGATGTATGAGACAATTTCCAAATATAATATATATTTTACATATCCACTATTTAAATTTAAAGCAAATATTCCCTTAAATATTTTTATTTATTTTTCAAAAAGTCTAAATTACTTTTTTAAAAGATTACTAAGCAAGACTAAAACATGTCGTTAAATTTTCATTTTGGTTATTTCTTTTTGGATTTTTCACTTTTTTTAATTTAAAAAACAAAGGAAAGAACAAAATTTAAATAATTACTAACAATTGTCGTTTTTTTTTTTATTTTTGATAAATCTTATTTTTGAAAGAGAAAATATATTACAGCAATAAGATAATTTTGTTTTAATTTTAAATTACAATTAAAAAAACACATTTCAATTTTTTTAATTTTACTAAAGCCGTCATCGTCTAACTAAACAATAGTTTGTTTTTTTATTTATCCCTGTTTGCGTCCGAATTTGTTGTATTTAAATTTTTCATTGAATATTATCCTCTTTCAAAACTAAAATAATATGTTACGTACGGATACTTATTTTTGAAGACAAACAGTTGTAATTTTTGTTTAAAAAATTAACTAAAAAAAAAAAAAAAAAAAAACACTAAAAAAAAAGAGGAAAAAACAAAAATGAAAAAAGTGAAAATAATATAATAAAAACAATAAAATAGGCTTTACATTGTACAAATCTTACAATAAAAATGTACACACTCACTGATTTACAATACTTCAGTCACATTTAAATTAATATTACATTGTTATATATTAATTTTTATTATTTATAATATTTATAATTCCACAAATAATTAAGTCATAAAAATAATCAAAGATAATTATAATAATAAAGAAAAAAAACAACAAATTCTCAACATTATTTTACAAGACCTTATTCAATTTGTCTTAAATACAATAATACCTATTTACAATTTTTTGTTTGTTTTATATTAATTAATTAATTTTTAAAAAATGTACAAGTATATAATGATAAAAAGAAACAAAAAAAAATTAATAAAAATAAAAATATTGCACTTTGAGAAACAAGATCTTATTCATAAATTTTCTAGGAGCTACATTTTGCTTAGGAGCTAACTAGTGGTGCCTTTGTTGTGAAGTACATCACTTGGAATATAATAATTTGTTTTATATTAGAATAATGTCTTTAGAAGAATTGGGAGGGGGAAAGGACGAGGGGGGAGGTTATATACAAGAAGTGATCATCACAGTCGCGTGCAAGGGAGTTCACTGGGTGTCGTACTGCCAGAGATCGTGGCTTGTCGACACCACCCCTGATAGTTAGGTGGTCAGATGAGTAAACTGATAAGGGTTGCCGTAAGGCTGAGACATGTGATAGTGATAAGGGATCACGTTCATTGAAGCCATCTTGTGCTCCTTCTTCCACTTCATCCTTCGGTTCTGGAACCATATTTTGATCTGTCTCTCGGTGAGGCAGAGTGCGTGGGCTATTTCTATCCTCCGCCGCCTAGTCAGGTACCTGTTGAAGTGAAACTCTTTCTCAAGTTCTAGAGTCTGGTATCTGGTGTATGATGTTCTCTGACGTTTTGTCTCGCCGTTAGCATTGACTGTACCTGTAACAATAAAAGAACATACATGTAATTTAAAGCTTTAAAAATCAATGGTCGCTTCACAAATAAATCAATATAGGTGTAGTATTGGAGGGCTTTATCTCAACTCTACGATCCCTCAACGTATAGAAGTCATAATTTATTCTCTACAGCCGATTTGAGCCTATTGTACCTTAGTCACACCCAAGTTCAAAGGATATTAGGATCAGAACATTTAACTATGTTTAGGTAGGTAATTAATGCACACTCTACCCCTGAACTCCTGAGGATGCAAGGAGTGAGATGGAGCGGGGAGTGAAAGATATCCTGTTTTGTAATTAATATAAATTTGCTATAAATATTTCAAAATCAATGAACAAAAATAATAAGTTTTTAGCAAACAATGCGTATATGTACTTGTTATTTATATATTTTGCTTCTGAGCTTATCGAAGTTAACGGGTATAAATATATAAATAATAACGGGTATTAGATATAAATATATAATTTTTGAGTTCTAAATTAATTGTGCCTCCTAAAACGTTAATACATGGATTCTGGGAACTTGGGCCAGAAGTAATGACGAAGACCAAGAGGAGAGCAAGTTTTTTCGTCTGATTTTAATGAAATTTGGATAGTAGATCACAATTAGCCCTATATGCAGGTTCGCGATAACCATGTGACATGTGATGCGCTCTAGACCCGAGAGACACCCGCGCCCCAGACCCCCCCCCCCCCCCCCCTCTCACCAGCTAACCTGTAATAATGTTTTAGTTTGTAGTTTCTAGAAACATACATGATAAATAACAATAGCACGCCGGACCAGTTCTTTGAAATAAAATGGAATGGGTTAGAAAAAATGTAGTATCTTTCAAAAAAATACATTTGGTGTCGCGGGACACCCGTTAGGAACGAAGTTCCTTACGCTTTTCATTAAATATAAATTATAAAATCATACTGCTACGTATACGATACTAACTACTTATACATGGCGGAGTTAAAAAAGAGACAAAATTAGAAGTAACTAACTATTTGTACTTAGAGGAATTAAGGCAAAATTTAAAAAAAAGTATTTTTTATCATTGAAGCGAGCATCTTGCAATAAATATGTATTGAATAATGAGAAAAAAGTTAATCAAGATGAGTTTATAGTTAAGAGGGTGGCTGTATAGGGAAAAGTCCTGTTGCCTACCTACCCGGGCTCAGTTTAAAATATTATATATGATTTTGATTTTTGATTTTCATTGAAACTATTTATGCTTAACTGCGGGGAACGATAAAGGCAAAGGCTTAAAGTAAAAACGACGTGCCAGAGTTTTTTTTTATTTGAGATTAAAAATATATCGGTAAAAACGATGTTTTCTCTATTTTAAATGTTTAGGTCTGTTTTAACAAATTTAACGATCTTTATCACTTCATGGCAGTGTCGGTTTTGGCTTTGATAAAAACTTTTTTTAAAAAAAGTTGTTTGTCGCATTGCATAGAAATTAGAATTTTTTCCCTTTTTACATTTGAAATATTACGTTTACGCGAGCGTTGCGCGCGAACACTTGGGCGGATAACGTTGTCCAACGAACATGTCCTGGACAATGGTAAAATTAACATGTTTACCAAATTTCAACTAAATCGGTCATCTTTTAATCAAGTTATTATCACCAGTAGATTTCGTGACGGTCGGTTTTGTGACGGTCGTTTTTCTCGGATTCACTGCCGCCCGTCTAGAGCCCTCTAGACGCTGTAACGTGGCATGAGGACCTTCGTTCCAAACAGACATCGTGTTTAATCACACAAAAATAGAGAAACTCAAACTTTACAAAAAAAATTGTTTCTACATTTTTCATAGCAAATTTATTAATTATATCTTCAAAATCTGTCATAAGTGATATATCACTTTCAGTGTAAAGAACCATGAAATTGTTTAGTTTAGATTGTTCAAGTATAGAACGCGTCACCGACTTTATTAGTTTCTGAGCTGAAAACCGCTGTTCGCAGCAGAACAGTTTGTCACTGGCAGCGTTAAATAGATTCTCATTGCCACTTCTAGGTTCGGAAAAGTTAGGAAGACCAGTTTCTAATAATTATATTCTTCTCAAGTATTTTTATCGACCTTCAAGAACTGATTGAAGTGAAGGTTCCTCTCCGAAACTATGAACACCTATATCGTTACTGCAGAATAATGCGAGTCGGTCCGCCTGGGTTTTTATTTCCTCAGGTTCTTTGGCCTGAAGTATTAAAACTTAACTTATAGTATCTATGGAAACAAAGAAAAAAAGGCTTAATTGAAGCGAGCGTAAGCGAGCTTCTTACATTCAACGAAATATGCATCTTGTCTGTCTGTCTGTCTGTCTGTCAGTAACGTTTACGCGTGTGACGATAACTTGAGTAAAAGTTGACCGATTTAGTTGAAATTTGGTATACATGTTCCTCTTACTAATACTCAGGCTAAGTTCGTTGGACAGCGTGATCCGTCCAACGCTCGCGTAAACGAGAGGTTCAAAAATTAAATTGGAATTTCAGGACGGGAAAAGATTCTATCATCATTTATTCGATGAGACGAACATTTTTTTCAAATAACATTTTTTACTAAAACCAACAGCGACACCGCTATGAATTAATAAAGATCGCTAAAACTATTAAAGCGGACCTAAACGTTTATAATAGAGAAAACAACCTTTTTACCGATATCTTACGTTCTAACGTAACGATTTTAATAAAACTTCATATACACCATCTAATGCACAATTGAAAGAGGCATGCAAAATTTCAACTTGATGCAAGCAGAAGTCTTTGAGTAGTGATTATAATAATTGTTTAAAAGCTACCGCGGGTGGTTAAGATTGTTATAGTCGTATAGTGTATAGGTTTGTTTAGGATGTAAAGCTTTGTACCGAGTACCCCCACTCTTCCCCACACTACCCTCTTCCACTTATCTTCAACTATGACATTCATCGTGATTAATAAATTTCAATATTCAGTATTTCATTACAATACGCTCGCTTCAATGATAGAGCCTCGCGATGCCTAGTATAATGGTTTTTAACTACTGAATACGACAATTTTAAGATGTATTTAAGACATTGTTTTGTCTAAATAACGAAGGCATTGTAGTTTTTGTGAAAGTGGAAGCTATAATAACATTAAAACTCCTTTATACCTTAAAGTTGTTAAATATCTTGAATCTGTTTTCGACAGAGGCGTAGCTTTGTCTCCTGTTATCTAGCTCTGTAGTTAGATTGTAAATAATTGCTAGAAATACTCCAGTTCTAAATTTGGTTCTGGCTTCCATATTCGTTATATAACTCTCTCTTTTTTACTTCTGCAAATAGTGTTCTTTTTCTATTTCGTTTGTAGTTGGTAGCTTCCAATGCTGATCAAACGTGACCCTTTTATTTTCTAAAAACAATTGGAGGGTTTGCAGCTGTTTTGTTGCTTTAAGCAAATCCCAGTTCCTCCTTTTGTAAATGTTCACTGGTTTTGTCAAATCTGATTAACAATCTGTTAATTGTGGTCGTGTTTTAATTAAAATTTGTCTTTTTCATAGTAATTAGTACTTTTTAAATATTGACCTATTTTTAATTTTTTAACAGAGATAACTCACAACTATTTCACTGGATGTTAAGAAACATAAAAACAGCGTCAGAAGTAATAAAAAGAGATATTAAGTTGCATGGTAATCAAAAGCTGATGGGGGCTAAGTAGTTGACGTGAATGTAGTTATTTAGTAATACGTTTGCGAGAAGTAGTAATTCGTTTAAGCCCTAGCATAAAATAAGTTCCGTTTTTTTAGCAAATAGTAAAACGTGAAATAGAGTGAGTGACACAAACCAACGAGAGTGCTGCGAAGCGCTGGAGGGATAGAAACCAACTAAATTTTCTATATAGGGGGAGAGTTGGGTGAAGGCTCGGCAAACAGAAAAAAATACTTTCTCGGACAGATATAAATGGCAAAGAAAAGAGGAGAGGATAGTGGATACCTTAAAATTGTGTTTATTGAAAAGAGGGAGCCATGTCTACTCAGTGTGCAATGCACAAACCAATACGGGATTTTCACTTTTTCCCTTATATCCGCTTCAACAGACACCCTTAAACAACATCAATCTTGCCTTGACTTGGAAAAAAATTAAATATTTTGTCAGGGGAAAAAAACAATCATATTAGAAATAATGTTTTTTGGATGGAAATTTCAATACTAACATAAGTTGTAAGTTAGGTTTCGAAACATAGATTATGTTTTACGCAATAGCAAGCATTAGGCCACATCAAATTTACCGACTTTAGTTGATTAACATTTAATTTATAAGAAATAAAATAAACGTTAGTTATTATCATAAATAACCAGCCCGATTCCTTGAGAATAGCTTCTACAATTAATTCGAAACAGGCATTATCCCATCTTCTCTCAATGTGGCAGACTCCTATGGAAGATGTAAAATTTAGGCTTGTCTTCTTAAATCTTCTTGATACAATAGACTAGACTGAAGAAGACTGAAGATCTTCTTTTAATTTTTCAAACATCAAAAGACCCTACTTTATCTTAAAAGTTGTATGCATCTTGTAAAAATGCATATTTTACTAGTTTAATTTGTTACTTGTAGTGTTATTATGATAAATTTAAACATGCCATTTAAATATTATAATTCTCTCTCGGTTATTTTTCTCTTATATATATATATATATATATATATATATATATATATATATATATATATATATATATATATATATATATATATATATGTATATATATATTTTGTTTTTTTTTCTTCTAAATGTATGAATTAGTTAAATGTAATGTCTGAACAGACAAATAATATGTGAAAAATATAGTATGTAAAATATATATATTTTAAAATATCTATAAGACAAGTCAGTCAACTTGTACTGAGGGACAAATTGTCTGAAAACTAATAACCTTGTTAACGGTTTTATTTATTTTCATTTTTTTCTTTTTTAACTACAAACAAGTCAAAGTTTTTTTGTTTTTTTTTTAACTTGTGATGAGTTTGTTTGAACCAGATGTAAAAAATAAAATTAAATAGAATATGAGAGGGAGTTTAGACAAATTTTTACATTTTCAAAAAAATCTTAGAATTAAATTATGCGGGTGGTGAAAAATAAAAGAAAAAATAAATATAACAAAAAAAAAAGAAAAAGAGGTTGAGTTTCGTTTAAAATCCTATTTATAATGTTGGGATATCAGGGTTCAGAGTGACATGGTGACAACCTTATGACTCTAACAGAACCAATAGAGAGAACAGTCCGGTGACAGGCTTCTTAGTTCACTAAACATGTTGACAGAGACCCCCGCTCAAAACTTTACAAAAACCTCCTCCGAAAAACATCGTATAACAGTTAACTCTCAACTATATTTATATCTTTATTACGTTCATCACACACTTCTTTTACTAATATACTAACTCGTCACAGGGATCCAGACCCACAACAAATATTTTCAGCAATAGAAACTCTAGTCTAACCTACTAACATAGAGTTAGAAATTACTGAAGATATTTTTCATTAAAAATTAAAAATGTATTATTGTGGTTTTTTTTTGTTGTGACCTGTTAATTTTGACTAACTATAAATAATTGGCAACGGGAGATCAAATTTGTCTCATTACTGCGTTCCAAAGTAAGTTAATTTCCAGTTCGAAGATAACTTTTATGAAATATAAAGAAAATGAATAATACATTTGGGTAAATAGTTGACCTAAACTAAAACCAACATACTTTTCTTTTTATTTTATAGATTATATATTTTCCTTATATAGTTTCCTTTAGTGCTATGAACTTAATATCTCATTAGTATCTGAAATCTTCTTTTGTATCTAGTTAAAAACCATCATAATTTGTTGAAGCCTAAAATCTTTGCATATACCCATTTTGTTTATAATCTTTATTAACCTTTTTCTAATTTACATCTTTTGAAACCTATGTCTCCTTATACTCATGTGACTATTCGTTGAATGATTGGTCGTGAGAAAGCAATGTACGGTTTTAACGATATACCGTCATTTGATATCGTTAAATAGTATGTAAACTTATTGCTTGTTCAAATAGAATAGTAGTTAGTTTGCCAAACTTGTAATTTAGCTATATGCACATTGTCACCTACTCTTAAGGGATAAAGGTAAAGCAGCTTTTCGAAAGGATTACGAGATCATGTAGTTTAGTAGGTAAGAAGGGCAAGATTGATTTGAGCATAGGGAGCTAAGCAAAGCACACCCGACCCCCCAAACCAAATCCACATATGCTAAAGCCAGCATGATCGAAGCAACATAAATCACGTGACAGCCGTAATACAGAAGAGAAAAGCCAAACTTCATTTCAACTGCTTTTTATCATGCGAGAATGTTTTTTATTTTTATATGCTAACCTCTTCTCATCTAGATTCCAGTGAGTTTTCTACTTTATATTGTCTAAAAGGATTTAAAACTTATTCAAACACTCCAAAATATTATTTATATAACAGTCGAATACTTTGATTTTTTTTAGGAAATATGCCCGACACATTAAGTTAAAAAATGTTAAAAGAGACGGATGCCAAAAAATGCACAGGGCAACAATTGCACATTTCTAATTTAGAGGTATAGGATATAATTTCATATAATAACTTTTAAGGTCATCAAATCGTTCCTCACATTTACACAATCATACCTGACCAAAGTTTCTCTAATAGAAATTATGAAGTGTATATTAAAAGCTATTGAGAGGAAACAGAGATTGACAAAAAAAAAACTTGTAATTTAGAATAAAACACTAGTTTAACTAAGAGCTTTAACTACGTTTTCCATAAATAAAACGTTTGTTAAATCTCTGATTATGAATAGACTATAGTATAAATAAAAAAAAGAAATAATAATGAGGAAATGTTGGCGAAATATTAAGTGAGAAATATTTTTATAAAAAATATAGCAGGTACAAAAGTCGCTGTAAAGCCCTCAAACGTAACCAATAATTGAGAAAAGTATTATTTACCTCCCTTTCACTTAAACTCTGATATCTATTCCAATTAATCGGAAACATTTCTAATTTAAAGATTAAAGATTATATTTTTATTTTAAAGCCTTTTACTAAGAAAATAGAAAATGAATAACCGATTTTAAAAATAAATGTCAGATTAGAGCCCTGAAGCAATGAACTGTATATTTAAACTTGGTGCGTATAGGCTTCCGCGGGTTGATTTCTTTCTTCGTATAATTTTATAAAATTACTTAAAAAACAAATTTTTACTTAGTACTACATCCAAATTTTAATTGTATTTTTTATATCAATTAAAAAACATGAATTTTAAATTAATATATAGAACAATCTAGTACCATATATTATGTATTTTATAAATTTAAAAAAAATAAAGAGTGGGTTTACTATCTAGAGCAGGATTCCATGAAGTGTTTCTCCGGTTTTCGGTATTCCTTCAAAGTAATCTTGTTATATCCATTCTATGGTTACGTTGTCCGATAGAATAAAGCCATTAATATCTTAGTGGAAGGCAGTAAATCAGGTGGGAGTCAGCCAGAAGGCAAATGTAGGCCCGCTAGCCTTCTTATTCTGGCATAAGCCTCCAGATAGTTCCAGATTCCAATGTTAAAACTAATGCATTGTCAGTCATGCTACACATTAAACGAACGATTAACATTTCTCACCCGTTAACGCTTTTTCAAACAACTGAGAATTTTTTGTTGCAATCTACTTAAAATTCTACAACACCTTTGAAGAAAAAATAATATTCAATTATTTGTGTTAATATTATGTTTTTAATTGCAACATTATTAATTTTAATGTGTGAGAATTAAGCATAATTTAGGAGGCAATTTTAAATTAAATTAGAATATTTATTATTTTTCTGGTCTGTCTCCCTTTTATTATTCTAATATTACAGTACAAATAATAAATAATAATTTTAAGGTATTTTGAAATGGACAATGCTTAGATATTACATTTCTGCCCAGTGACAATATGTAATAAAATAATAAAGAGCTTTCAATTTACCTTAAGAATTTTTATCTACGATTGATACGAAATATAAACATTGTATCTCTGTTTAGATGCGTAAAAGTGATTCTTTACGTACTTTTATGTCGTGATCTCCATAGAGATCGCGTATTTTTATTTATTTATGTTAATTTAAAAATATAAATAAAGGGGTCGAGTCTTGAATTGACACTTGAAAAGAAAATAGTTTTTTACTTTTATTAATATATTAAATATTATAACGAAACTTAAGTTCAATACAAAGTGGTAGCAGAGCGTGGTTATTACGTGGTTATACATTCATTATGCATGCGCGTAAGAATTCTTCACCTTTACGCACGATTAGCGAGTTTGTTTAAACCTAACAAAACTAATTTGCTGTTTGTTTAATTAAGGTAACTGTTTAAATCCAGTTTTTAGTGAAAAACAATGAGTGATTTAAGTGATAAGACGAAAATGAGGAGAATAATACGCCTCCTGAAATAATTAATTCGGCACAAAATACAACTAATGAATTAATGACGTCATCTTTATCAAAAGAGAAATACGAACTTACATACAGGAAGTTTATTACATTTTTTTTCTGTGTTTATTATTAAAATCCACAATCGTAGATAAAGTACGGTACGCAACTCGTGCGAAAAATGCATTTTGCTTTGCTCGTGTGGTTTTACTACCCTCGCTGTCGCTCGGGTGCAAACTCCACACTCGCATGCTAAATGCTACTTTCTGCACTAGACGCGTAATGTACTATTATTCACCTCAAAATTGAATAGGACTAAAAAAAGGTATTAAGTAACATTTAAAAAAATTGGTTCTTTGAGATGATCACAATGCTTCAGCAAGTTCGGAAACGAAAAAAAATCTTAAGAATTAGCCAATACCTATAAATTATAAATTATCTTTACTATAGTATACTAGTAGTTCTGTAAAACGTACCTTGCGTCTAAAAAACAAACGGAAAAAAAATCGTTAATTTCAAGGAACATCAATGCCTTCTAGAAACATTCAACATTCAAGTAACTTCAGAAAAAATCAACAACGCCTCTGGTCGTTACTGGTCGTAACAAGCAAATTTACAGACAGACAGACCGCACAGACTGGGTTAAGCAGAACATCGTTCAGTTATAATTAGTGAAGTTAACCATCACATTCCTTGTCCAGTCTTTAGCAATAGAACTTTTTAAATAGTCAGCCAATTAGTGTGGCACAAAGATTTCTCAAGTCCTATTTTGTTTACTTAAATAATTAGATGTGTTTACAACGTATTGTTGTCAAATTTGTTTAACTTTCCCCCATTTTTTATAACTGTCAACATTGTTTTGATTTTTTTCTATGTTTTTATTAGCTTGCTTTCTTGTTTGTTTGTTTGTCCAGTACAAATCTTGCAATCGATTTTTAACTAACTTCCCGAGTAGCTAAACATTTGAAACTTTTAGAATAGCTCAGAACACGATGACAATGCATTATTTTAATACTTTTAGCCATCTTTCAGCAGAATTTAATTAGTTTTCAGCAAATTTTGCGGTATGGAAAGTTAGTTCGGAAAAAATCCGCAAGTTATTTTATTTGTTTTGACATATCCGTATTTACAATCTTCATTTTGACGGGTTTCAAATTTGTGATTATTTATTAAGAGGTAAACATTGAATGACAGTGAAAAGTAAATAAAGAAATAAATTAATTGACGTGTGACACCCATGTTTGTTTACACATGTGTCCTAGGTACAGGTTAAATTTTTCTGAATCTGTACTTCTTTACTTGTACACATTTTTCTTCTCTTACCGTCCCCTACACGGGGGCATACCGATGGCACAGTTTAGATTCGGTGTTGGTGATATACGTTGTACATAGATTTGTCCTCTTAAAGGTTTTAGATCAGCTCTCTAGATGGTTGTCATTATTATGTGAAGTAAATAAATTCGGAACTATGTAATTTTTTTTCACTAACATGTTATATAACAATGTTAGTGAAATATATAACAATGATAATTATATTATCAACATTACATATGATTCAACAGAAAATTTAAAAACGTAGTATATAAAAAGTTCTTTTTATCTTGTAATTATACTACGTTTTTATTAGCTTGCTTTCTTGTTTGTTTGTCCAGTAGGTACAAATCTTGCAATCGATTTTTAACTAACTTCCCGAGTAGCTAGAGACATTTGAAACTTTAAGAATAGCTCAGAACACGATGACAATACATTATTTTAATATTTTAGCAAATTTTGCTGTATGGAAAGTTAGTTCGGAAAAAATCCGCAAGTTATTTCATTTGTTTTGACATGACCCGTATTTACGATCTTCATTTTGACAGGTTTCAAATTTATGATTTATGACAGAAAATTTAAAAACGTAGTGTATAAAAAGCTCTTTTTATCTTGCAATTATTTTACATAAATTGAAATATCAATTTAGAAAAATTTGAAAACCGCAGACGGAAGAAATTAATCTGGGGCTATTTGCGGGCTACTTTCGACAAACCACTTAAATTTCATAACCATCAGATATGTAATTTTGAAGATATCGGTGTAAATAAATGTATGTTTGTGCTCATGTGGATAGGAAACAAATGGGCGCGGAATGTTGAAACTTATATAGAACCAACAATGGGCTAATTGTGACCTACCATTTAAATTTCATTAAAATCGGCTTTAAAGTTATCTTAAAAGTTTTAAGTTATGTTGGTTCGTAAAAATTGAGCGGTAGACCGATAGACAGACGCGGAACCAAAAATGTTCCCAGATGCCTGAAACGGATTTTTGTCTTGGAATTTTTGAAATCGGAGACAATAATATTTCGTTTTTCAGAACGATCACATAGTTTTCGTTGCCTTCAGCAAGCTCGGAAGCAATTTTAACAATAATTACTATTTTGATTATAGCTTTTCCAACTTATGAATGCTAAATCCAAAAGACTTTTGATGTTATAATCGCAATTCAAAATAATTTTATAAATTTTCACAATCACTGACTGACCTATTGTAAAAGCTTTGATAATTTATCTTCCCCACCAAATCTCTAGATTATTAGATCGTAAAGTCAACTAATTAATGGAGTGTATAACATTTATATTATATTGATTAAATGATATGACCGGATAAATGTGTATAAAACTATAACTTAAGACGTATGTCAGTAGTCAGTAGGACATTTTCAATAGACAAATTATGTCAGTCTATCTAACTGACTGCAGACTGATAAATGAGGACAATGTCCCATAGAAAAAAAAAACAACTGTCTATTTAACAAATTAGTATATCGTACTTAATGACATTCTCTACTTTATTTTTCAGCCATTCTTGTTGAATTGAGCGATAAAAAGACAATTTCATATTAATTGCTGATACTTATTTTTTAGTTAAAAATACCACTTTTAAGTTAACAAAATTGTATCGGATTTATCCGTTATAACTATTGAACTTTTAATTTAGATTTATAAATTAAATAAAAATATCAACATAAATACACAAATACATTCAGTTAACTACGTATATTATCAGAGGTCTGGTCACTTAATTCGTTCAGTATAATATCGTTTTGTATTAAATTCGTCCGATTTACCTATATTATTGTTTTATGAAAGTTTTAAAAAATTATTCATAAAACAAATTATTGTTTAATTTTAAAAAGTTTATAAAATTATTCCTTATGAATATAAGTATGTAATTAATAATATGTATAGATAAATGAAAAGGGAACACTAATAACAGCTTAAAAGAACCGACACCTTTAAGAAATAACTTAATGGAATGTAAGGCTTAAGTGTAACTTAACACCTAAAAACAATTTAAAAAGCTTATTCACATATTTAAGTCAGAGACTATATATGTAATTTATATGTGTACACATATATATATATATATATATATATATATATATATATATATATATATATATATATATATATATATATATATTTATATATATATATATATATATATATATATATATATATATATATATATATATATATATATATATATATATATATATATATATATACATGCTAATTATATGAAAAGTTATTTATTTCTTAAATGAATTATCAAATACTTTTATAAAGTAAATAAGTTCAAATAGTTTTTCGTTAATTTCGAATTTCTAAAGTATCTGTAAGTGGATATCGGCTGCGAATTATAATTAAATTATACCTTTAAGAAGGAAATATATCTTCAAAATATTTGTGATGTAAAACTTTATTTTTACTTTCGAGTAATCTTCGCTATTCTTAAATTCTACTTAATAAATATAACTGTATCTTGATCGTGTCGACACAACTTACATTTCTGATTTATGGTTGATAATGTCATTAGCCCCAATTTTGCTACAACTAGATTTAGTAGATTAAATACAGTACAAATTGTTTTAGTTTAAACCTCACTTTAGGTTCTGTAAAATTGTATTTTTATAACATTTAACGTAAATGAATTACGACATTATTAGTTTATATTTATTTTATTAAATTAAGAGGACGAGTAAATAATGTATGCCGAATGTGCGGAATACGTTTGTTAAAATTTTGGTAAACCCTAAGTTAATTGTCAACGTATTAAGTTTAAATAAGTAAAGATACAAATAAATGCTAACATTAAATCATTGTTATTTATATAGATTCCTAACTGTTCTACCAACATAGAAAATCTTATTAATTCGTTAGTTTTTCTCTTATTATTCATTCTTATTGTTATATATATAATTAACTTTAGTTTACAAATAAATTAGATTTATTCGAATATTTTATCATAATTAAAAGTGCTTAAAGCTAATAGCACAATATTTGATAAATTGCGACAGCAGATCGTCTGTGGATGCACTAATTTCCTTTTGAAATAAACTTATTATGATGTCTATATGTAAATTATATTCATATATATATATATATATATATATATATATATATATATATATATATATATATATATATATATATATATATATATATATATATATATATATATATATATATATATATGCAGATGTAAAAATGCGCATACATAAAAAGTATTGTATTGAAGCACAATAATTAAAGCCAGTAGTGCATGTATACTATATCGCTAAGGATATGTTTTAAGTCATTTAGTTCTTGTAGTCAGGCACATAAACAAACACACACACACTCATATATATATATATATATATATATATATATATATATATATATATATATATATATATATATATATATATATATATATATATATATTTATATATATATATATATATATATATATTTATATATATATTAAAAGTAGATGTCTTATTATATTAGTTTACAAGAAGATATAAATAATAAAATATGTTGTGCTGTTTAGTGCTGACAAGTAGTAAGCTTAAAAAGGATTAAAGAAAAATATGTTTGCACATAATTATGTTAATTAAAATTCATTTTTAATGCTAAAGAATAGTGCATTTAATTTCAAAATAAGAAATTTTAATTTCTGATACAGACTCTATATTCTAATATACATTTTGAAGTGCAGATTAGAGTCCGAAATTTTGAATGATATTCTTAGATAGTACATGTATATTATGTGGTAAATGATGTAATAATTATACATACAGAGAGTATACACTTCAAATAGGCATTTAGTTTTTGAATTGTAATTTAAAATAATTTTTATTGAAGGTAATAAGTAAGATAGATTGAGTAAAATACGTGTAAAAAAATGTTCTGCCAATTAGTGTGGCACATGGCTTCCTCGCATCCTATCACGTACTTTATTAGTGTTATGCTTTTACAACCCATTATTGTCTAATTTATTTAATTGTTTCCCCTTTTTTCTTTTCGTTTTGATGTTTCTACTTGGATAAAAGAACCAATTTAACAAAAATGATGCAGAGAAGGTTGAAAAAAATCTGGGGCTAACTTAGATCTACTTTTTAATTTAGACATCTATCTTAGACAAACCATTTAAATTTTATAAACATCACATGAGTACTTTTGAATATATAGGTGTAAATAAATGTATGTTTGTGCTGATGTGGATTAAAAACAAATGGGCGCGGGATGTTGAAACTTATCTGGGCCCAACAATGGGCTAATTGTGACCTACCATCTGAATCTTATTAAAATCGGCCGAGTAGTTTTTTAAAAATTAAATGACAGAGACACACAGATACGGGATCAAAAATGTTCCCTGAAATTTTTGCGAACCGACATATCTTAGAAACTGTTCGTTAACTCGTCCGATTTTAATGAAATTTGGATGGTAGGTCATAATTAATTTTCTCATTGTATGTCCAATGGGCCGACAGTATAAGTTTAAACCCTCTGGGCCTATTTGTTTCGCTTCTATATGCGTACAATATTTTAAAAATACTCATCTAATTTTTAAGAAATTAGGATGATTTGTTGAAACAAATATTAATTTCAGCTCTCTGCGATTTTATTGTATATTGCTAAATTGTATTCAAGTAAAAATCAAATCAATTTCGACAGATTTTTTTTTAAAAAAAAAAGTAAATTTAAATTAATTTGAAAATAGTGGGCTGTAGTAGCATAAAATAATTTAAGTGTGCGCCATAGAACTCAAATAAGCTATGTGCCACACTTATTGACATGACAGTCTAACTTTTGAACTACTTCATACGCATACTCTTCTCCTGAATTACTGAATTACACAAAATACATTTTGCGATAGGACAATTATAACGATTTTAATACCTAGTTGATATCAGTTGTAACCATTAAATAACAATTTTAAGAAACATATTTGTTTAAAATAACGACCTTATACGTTACTGAATAATTTAATACTAAAAAAAAAATACTTCTTAATATATATTGTAGTTAACTATGTATAATTTATTACGACTAAACTTTTAATATATTATTTAATTCAGTATTGATGTATGATTTAAAGTAACAATTTAAAGAGGGTTTATAATAAGTTTACAAGATAATGGTAAGATAAGAAAATTTTGCCTCGTTTCATAAGACGAATGAGGTATTGTTGGCTGAGCCGCAGGGTTTAACTCAAAGATTCAGTTATCTTACTGATTGAATCTACCGACTTGAGGTAGCTTTTCAAAAGACTTTTTGGTCTGAAAATATTTTCTGCTCACAGAATTTTAATATTATTTGTTATCTTATCCTTATCAGGAAGAGCCTGAAGGCTAGAAGAGAGATTCTCGCTACCTCCTGTGTGGGGAGGGAATATGATGAGATGTAACAGTAGTATTTTATGTTGAAC
The DNA here is from genome assembly GCA_951217055.1 of Gerris lacustris. Lineage (NCBI taxonomy): Eukaryota > Metazoa > Arthropoda > Insecta > Hemiptera > Gerridae > Gerris > Gerris lacustris. The sequence goes on along the minus strand of OX578277.1, from coordinate 64,484,052 downwards.
GGGGTGTTTGAACCCTTATAGTTTACGATGTGAAGATGCACCGTGTTTAAGCCTTTTTTTTACCCTCTCCTTGACTAATTTTTTTATTACGTATTTTTTTTTTCTCTCTTTACCCTCGGGGAAGTTATGCTATTATCGATGTTGATTGATTTTTAATTCCCCGCCCACAAAAAAACAACAACAACAACACCACCTAAAAAAACGGAGGTCAGGTATAAATTATCGGTTATACAGCCTTCTTCTTATAGTTCGTGTAAGATCGTGTGCCGTTCGGTTAAGTTCGGGTTGAGGCGTTAGGACGACAATAGAGCTATAAATTTTCCCTGCGGGGTCCGGAGTGGAGTCGGGACTATGGGAGCAGGAAATTAACAAATTGGTGCGGCTGTGTGTAGGGGTGCCTTGCCACGGTGGCCTCCCATAAACATGCTAGCCGTCTCATAAATTCTTTTACCAAGGAGCCACTCCATGGAGAGATGCTACACACCAACAGGTTCCCCTGCACTTAACATACTTTTCCCCTCTCTTATCTACTTGACACCGTGTCACCCTTTTACTTCTCCTGTTTCGCACTGTATCAGTTCATTTGCAACTCTTCAACCTTTATACGCTCTTACATTTCTTAAATAAACGCACTAAACATAAATTAAATGTTACATAAACAAGCCACACAATCCTTTCTTTTTGCTTTTCCCTCCTACTGCAACAAGGGAAGTAGTATTTGACTTGTTTAAAAAAAGAACTGCCATTTGAAAAAAAAACAACATATTTCTTAACATGATTTGAGTTTGCTCATAAAGATGTCTAATTCCTTCCATAACTAACAAATGAAAGAAATAAATAATACGTAATAATAAAACTTAAGACATTTTATTTGCTTTACTTATTTATCTGATGAGTTTGTATGCTGTACTGTAAAAAATTACTAAAAATATTTCACTCTCAATTAAACACAGTTTAGTTAATGAAAAAGAATAAGTTTCCTTGAAAACAAAAAAATTACAAAAACAGTTTCAACAAATTCAAAAAATTTCAAGTAATTAGGGTTTTCCGTGGTTTGGAATTAGACCACGCAAAATAATACCAATAGTGGGACAATTCTAAGGGTTAATTATTTCTGTAGGGATTTTGGGTAATTTGAAGCCCCAAAGAGCTAAATTAAAGAATTTATTCTAAGTGAATAACAATGGTTATTATTTAATTATACTATACTAATTCATAGTGACTAATTTATCTAAAACTTTTTTAATTGATCTTACTTTAATTGTCGGCATTAAATAATTGATAAGATGATTTTACAGTAAAATCTAATACTTTTGCTCTTTCAATGTAATGCAATCTTTGTACCTACCATGTTTCTACTAGTATTTTTGCTATTTTAGCCGATGGCAATAATATTTAGTTTAGTTAATAATAGTTTTTCAAGCTGAGGAACGGAGTCACTTGATTAATAATAAAGAAATATGTTTCTCCACTTGAATAAATTTAGTGTATAAAGCCGGGTTTCAACCACTAGTGGTCATCTGGAGTGCCGTTGAGACGAGTCCAAATGCGTAAAAGAAGAAGACAGTGTAAGAGTTGAGATATTTATAGAGGTTAACTTCTGATAGTCATATTTAAACTAATCTTTCAACTACACTGATATCCTTCTTATGCATTTCAACTCGTCTCACCGGCACTGAAGATGACCGCACTAGTGGTTGAAAGCCGGCTCTGTACTTACAGTTATTAGTGAAGATACATCTTCCTTGATTCTGAATTTATAATAGTATATAATTAAATATTATAATAAAACATGTGCTATGAATAAAAATACGAATATGTATATTCCAAATCCATTATTTACTTTTATCTTTGAATCAAAGTTTAAAATATTCGTGCTTTACTATTTAGTGTTACTATTTTTAACAATATACAATTAATTGGTATCATATCAAACATAAATATTGAAAGTTTAGGGGTAATAAGTAAATATTGAGACTTAAGAGTAATATGTTCCTGATGATCCAGTAGTTTAATTTATCCTGGAATATTTAACGTTTATAATTTAATGAACAAATTAAGTGTCTCTCCACGTAAACTGACTAATTTGTTTATTTTATTCTGTTTTTAAGCAGCTTTCAGCCTTCATAAGGCCATCATCAGTGACTAGGAACAAACAAAAGTTAATAGTCTAAGATCCGGTATAAGAAATATATACCCTCATCTGTTATTTAATGATAATAAAGAAAATATGATAGAGAATTTTTAGATTGATATATCGCAAATAGGTTGCCTAACTAAATCGCGTACCGATGATGTTAAATAATAAAATGTTTACTTAACTTATTTATGAAAATCGAAAATTAGCTGCGAGAATTCACCCCAAGGAATTCAAAAAATAAGGGTTGCCTACTTTCCCCTCTGGCCAACTATGGAGTTGCCAGTTATAAACAGATGAGTATAAACGTAATTAATATACCCTCATCAGTTATTTAATCGAATTATATATCAAATGAAAGGTAATTTTATTCCCAATCCAACCGTATTTTATTTCCGATCCAACCTTATCAAAAAGTTGGTTGAATCCATGGTTGCCTACATTTTAGAACTAAAATTAAGAATTTAAAATTTAGAATTTAAGGCAACCTAATACGGTTGGATTGGGAATAACATTACCTTTCATTTGATATATAATTCGATTAAATAACTGATGAGGGTATATTAATTACGTTCACTCATCTGTTTATAACTGGCAACGCCATAGTTGGCCAGAGGGGAAAGTAGACAACTTTTATGTTTTGAATTTCTTGGGGTGAATTCTCTCAGCTAATGTTCGATTTTCATAAATAACACAACGGGGAAGTTGAAGTAAGGGGAAGTTATTAAACATTTTATTATTTAACATCATCGGTACGCGATGTAGCTAGGCAACCTATTGGCGATGTATCAATCTAATAATTCTCTATCATATATTCTTTATTATCATTTTAGGATCTTAGACTATAAACTAAGTACATAAATTTATACAATAATCCATTGTTTAGAATCTAGGATAATCATTTATTATTATTTTGTTCACTGAATCTTGCAACTTTAATATCATTACGGGAAGATAACACAAATTTTATGATAACCCTTAAGCACAAAAATTAACAATTTTTGTTGGACAAAGCTCTTATAACAGTGAACTAATTTTTACACTTTTTAACATTGTTTACATATCAATAAAAATATTATAACAATTGTTATTTTCCTGAATGGGAATTATAAGATAAGGGTAATCCTATATATAAGAAGGGGGGGGGGGGATAAAAGTGGTTTATAAAAATAGATGTGAGATGGAAGATAGAACAACAATAGAATGGGGTGGATCCGAGAGGGCAGCTATGAGAGGACCCTCACTGTTTGATTTTGATGAATGACTTAGAGCCCCGCGCTGTCTGTCTACGCAGCTAACAGAGCTTCGTTTTCACCCTTTCTGTCAGCCAACCCCCTCCTTTCTATTCTCCTACCCCTTAAAACACTTTCAATGTGAAGTCTTTCAAGCAATGGATCTTATTCTACACAGCCCCCCCCTCCCCCCCCCCTTTTATACCAATTTTTACGAAACTTAAGTTTTTCGTTATAACTTTTGCAATTTAATGCATTAAAAAAATGTACCTATATATTTTTAAATTAATTATTATCATTCCTATATTTATATTTATAATTTTATAATATAGTCTTACGAATAGTTTTCCTTTTAGGTAAAAAATCTTTCTCTAAAACTATTGGACTAATTGATATGTTAAGGATCAATCTATCAACCTTTTATTGCTTGTACTGTTTTACAATAATACATAAAAATAATTCTAAATATACTTAAATCACATGCAAATCAGCATTTTGATGAGGTACCTTTACAAGGTAGTTTACAAAGGGGGTTGCGTTAACATGGAACATACTATAAGAATTAGAATAACAATAATATTCATTTATTTATTTTTTAATTATTATATTTATTTTCATTATTTAAAATGAAATATTTAAGTGTTTTTATTTAATTTGGTTTTCTATATGGGATGTAGCCAGACGTCGCCGAATACTTGAGTCTTTCTTTTTCTACTTTCAACCAAGTATAACTCCTCCACATATCTTTTTAAATATATTATCTTCCCAGCGCCTTTTTGGTTTTCCTCATTTCTACGGTTTGCGCTATGGGTCCTGCCCATCTCCATTTTCTTTCCGGTTATCACTTTGGCAATATCTTTCATTCCTGTTTTATTATCTATCCATCTTTTGGTTTTTCTATCTTTTCTCGTGACTCCCAACATACTACGCTGCATTCTTCTGACTGCTACTCTATGCTTTTCTGTGTTTTTATTAGTGAGAGCCCGGGTTTCTGAAGCATATGACATCACAACGCTCTGCCACAATTATATTTTCACTTTTATCATTACCTGAGATCTAAACAGTTTTCTTTATTTATTGTATATTTGCCAAGCCATGCTTATTCTTATTGTCAATTCTCTTCCATCGTCATTTTCAGTTGATATTATACTTCCGAGGTATATGAATTCTTTGGTTTGCTTTACTTCTTTGTTGTTTATTAATAGAGTTCCTTCTAGATTTACTAACATTACTTTTGTTTTCAAAATTTTATTTGCTTCTTCAATCAGCTCAGCGATAATATCTTCTACTTTTTCTATTGATTTCCCTACTATGAAAATATCGTCTGCAAATTTTACTTTGTTACAGTACTCGTCATTTATTCTAATACCTCTATTATTCCAATTAAGATTGCTCATGGTTCGGTCTAAAACGTCAGTAAATATCTTGGTTGATGGAATATCTCCTTGTCTACTCCCACTTCCAATTTCAATTAGTCTTTTCTTTCTTTGATTGCTTATTTCCATTTTAGCATTGTTATAAATGTATATTTCAGCACTTTAACTACTTCTTTGTCCTAAAATAATTTCTTCTACAGTTTGAAGTACGGCTTCAGTATACTATGCTACTATGCTATCAAAGGCTTTTTTAAAGTCTATAAAAAGTAAGCATCGAGGAAATTGATATTCATGCGCTTTAGACACAAGTTTATTGTAAATATTCCATGAGCTGTGGAATATTTTTTTCTAAATACGATCTGATCCGATCTGTTTCTAAAAATTCATCTAATCGTTTGCTGATGCGTTTGGTTATAATACCCATGAAGACTCTATATATTGCAGACAACAGATTTATAAGGTCTATAGTTCTTATTTTCCATTCTTTCTCCTTTCTTAAAAAATAGCATTCAATTTTATTTGAACCATGCTGGTATTGTGCCGTTTTTTAAAAACTCGTTGAAATGCATATCAAGCTCTTCAGCAAGTGTTAAAGATATGATAAAAAAAAATCATTCAATTTGCTGAAAATCAGTGAAATATTCAAGAATTCTTAATTGTTATCTCTTAATATCACTATATCAACAAAATAAATTGTATATCAAATGATTGATTATTGATATTATATTTATTGTAGTGTGCTTTGCGAGAGCAAATAAATGCTCTAAATAACTAGTACATTATCTTCTCGCAGCGACTTCACGAAATATTTTGAATTTTACGTTGAGACGCTATCTTATCTAAATGATCACGTTATTCGGTCCCAATTTTATGAACGATCACAGAATGTGCGTACGTCACTAAAGATGAAAGCATGGGGCGCTATTATCAGTTTTTCATTTGTTGATAGCGCCCGACGCTTATATCCTTAGTAACATATACGCATATACTGTGATCGTTCATAAAATTGGGACTGAACAACGTGATCATTTAGATAAGATTTAAAAACATTTGCTCGTTTTTCGAGGGTCTCTTTACCTATCATATCAACTTGATGTGATCATAATTATGAACCATGTCTCCGGGATTTGAATCATCACTAGAGATATGAGATTGCTCGACTTTGGCTTTAGGCGAGTTGAGAGAGACGCTAACCTCTCGGTTGCGCTGATTTATATGATAATAATTTATATCACCACCTGCAAACGTTATTGAACCGGATCCCAACTACTGCGTGGAATGACAATTATGTAATCGTTATCAAATAATGAAATATCTTATAAAAGACAATTTTTGTTGTATCTTTTAATTTTTACCCAGTACCTCAAAAACGTATTTAAATTGCTAATAAAACATTATTTTAGCATTATTTCTTTGTAGAATTATTCGATAAATAGTAAAATCGTTTATATATTATCTTTATCTAATGGCTTAAATGACCTTTAATATCCTATGGTAAGCCTTTTTGTAAAATGAAGTATGGTACACATTATATACTGATTCAAGATTACTATAAAGATATATATTTTATTTCCTGCACTAGCTATTATTCTAGTGAATAACTTTGGTCCAGATTAGATTCTAATAAATATAAAAACTATAAGGTGTAAAATTGTTAGGTATTCATAATTTATATTCGCAATACAATTTATTGTTTCGTTAAAAAATGTTCATACATTATCTTTGATTTTTTTTTTTTTTTTTGGATTTTGGTTTTTCTTTTATCTATTTTTTAGATTAGCTTTGATTGGTTAGTAGAATAAAACGATATTATTGGATTAAGTGGATATCAAGGTCTTATAACGCTCAGCCCCCTCCTATGTGTTATCAATCAGGTCCTGCCTTTCATTTCTTTATATACTCGTAGTTTCAATGCAGTGATAACAAATTTATATGCAGTTCAACCATTTTGAAATATTAAAAAACGACGATAAAAAATAATAGATTATAATTAATTAATTAAAATGAAATCTGTTAACTAAAACTCATAATATTATTTAGAAAATTAATATTTAAAACCAGGGGATTTTTAAGATTGCTTAATGCAACTAAGATATTTCTACATATCCTGTATTTTCTGCGACACACTAGTACAAATATGTATATCCATATATATATATATATATATATATATATATATATATATATATATATATATATATATATATATATATATATATATAGATACTCAGCTGAACAGTAATTTTGACTATCATAAAATTAAATCATATTTTACTTAAAAACTCATTTTAATTACATAACATAAGACAGTTAAAATATTTACGTTGAATTTTAATAATTATAATTTGTAATAATCTCGTTTTGTAGCTAGTTAACTAAAATCTTTTCCTACAGCTACAGGAACTATTAATATTATTTAATGGCAGTTTTATCAAATATTTAACATTTAACAATGTATCATAATGGTAGGATCTTATTTTCGTAAAAGCTGACTTCACTTTTATTTAGCTCTTACATGGCTATAAGTAATAATTATTTATAAATTTATTTCCAGCTTTAAAATGTTTATTCAAATAAGCAATGTAAAGCTAGAAATAAATGTCTAACGTTAAAAGAAAGAAAATGGTGTTTTAGTACAGATTTTTATGGAACGTTCATTGAACAGTAATAATTAATATATATATTTTTAATTAAATTTAACCACAAAAAATCCTATGAACTGACAAATGGAACACAGGATAATTATAATGTGTATGAGAAGTCTCAGTATGCGAGATATACATATTTTTACATTTTAATATATATATATATATATATATATATATATATATATATATATATATATATATATATATATATATATGTATGCATTGCAAACAACTAATATATATATATATATAAAAATATAAATAATTCAATAATGCGTTTGAGACGCAGGTATATTAGAAAAAAATCACCTCTTTTTCTCTACCTCTCTAACGTTGTTAATTTTAGAACTGGTTTTAAAACCTATATTTATTTATTAAATTTAATGCACAACATAGACTGATTTAGAAATGAAGTCGGGAGTCAATATGAAAATTACACCTTATATTTATTCATGCTTTAAAAAAAGATAATATCTCTGTCTTTTCAGGTGAGTAAATTACTGTAATTATAGTATTTTTAAAAAAATATAAGTCCACAGTCTACTCTAAACAAATTAAAATAATATATATTTATTTTAATTTGAGAGATAATTTGAGGGAAATTTGGTATGCATGTATTCAATTTTATTTATTTCTGCAAAATCTGATTTTCTTAAGTATGAACTGTCAATTTTTTTAACTTCATGAAATATGTCTTTGTTTTGAATGAATAAATAAAATATATGAGAGTAGAATGCGCGTTGTGCAGTCGTGTAAATATGTGCATACACTATTTTAAATGCAGATATTTCGATGGGTAGACAATGCATACAAATCAAGTTAAATAGATTACGAGTTTACACTATAAGATAACAACTTTAATTTGAGTCCTATCTTCTCCTACTCATTACTGACAATAATGACCTAGAAAATTGAAATTTTTAAATCAAAATCGCCGGAACCAATTTCGAAAAAGATGTGTAAATCTTTTTTTTTTTAGAGCTGTGGCCCCAAATTTAGGGCTAAAATTTATTTGTCGAGTTTTCCTCGTAGTATGATTATTCTGAATATGTATGCCAAATTGGTAATAGTTTAGGCTCCACAAGTTTGCGCACAGACGGCGGAATATGTTTTTTTTAAAAAACCACTTTTAGATCTTAAAACGTGTTAATTCATCAAAATCAAATTTTACGATGTATTCCTACCTATATACCGATACTTCCTACCTATATGTATATGCACTACGTGACTACGTATATGAGAAAGAAAAACAAATCAGTTGTAATGATAGCTGTTGTCATAGTCTGTTTGTGTACGGCCAAGGAAGAAAAAAATCTGGTTGAAATATCTATGACGGTCATGTATGATATAATACCAAAATTTCCTATAATACTGTGCTAATGAAGTTACTGCTATCCAAAGACGTCATTGTTAACGCTGACCACTATTTGGTCGTATATAAATCTATTAACTTAACTAGATGTTAAAGCAACATTTGGGGAGAGATGTTCCCCTCGTGGACACTCCTGGACGTAGGAGCATTTAACCCTACATTTTGCTTGCAAGCTTACCGAAGAATTGTGATTATTCTGAACGATTTTTTTATAGCCCCGATTTAAAAAAATGCTAGTTTGTCGAAAATTGTTGACTTATTGTCCCATATTAATTTCAACCGTCTGTGCAAATTTAATATTGCTTAAAAATAAGTGTGGGATTCGAAACTGATTCAAATTTTATTTGATCATTCGTGTAATAAAATACGTATGGAAGCTATGTGCCACACTAATTGACAATTTTTTTTTAATTGAATTTTTTTGGGTTTTCATCCCGATAATTATTCTAATCTTCATAAAAAATAAAGAACGATCTCTGACCTGATAAATGTAAAAATAAAAGCTCAGACAAACTGGTAAGTGTTGTGAAAACAAACTGAGTTAGAGTTTTAGAGTAAACATTTCCGTTACCACTAAGATGGGTATAGAGAGATGTGTAAAGAACCACGTGCACTCTAAAAACCCAAACATCTCTCAGCTCCGTACTAGAAAAATAAACTAACATCTTTATATTCAAAACAGCTCATTATACTGCCAAAGTCAACTGAGAATAATTGTTTCTCGTCAAATCAATACAATAATACGATGATAGACTAAGTTTTTTAAATTTTTGTATCAAGGAATAATTCCTTTATCACTTCCAGTTTAATATATTATTTTTAATAATACTTGTAAGTAATCATAAGTTTCACCAAGTATAATATTTTGTAATATTGCACAGAATTATGATAAGCCAGTTGCCTAACAGATTATATTTAGTCATATAGAAACATAAGCCTTCCCCCACGCTCCGCGAGGAGCTCATGCTAGGAATCAGTGGCTAGGCGGTAAAATGAAACGCCTTAATAGTTTCGTTTCCAAAGCCTTCATTGAAAAGAATCAGGACTATTTATTAATCATTATTCATTCTATTATTAAGAATAATACCCTGTGAATCGCGGTTAAGAGGCTATTTATTACATGCAAAAAATCCTCTAATTCATTATTAGGCACAATAAATAACCAATAACAAAAACCAAATATTCTTAATCAACGCTTCAAGAGTTAATTCAATTTAAAAATAAATTGGACGCGGGGTGTCTCGAAACTTTTTCTTACCAATAAAAAAATAGTAGCAGATATTTAGTTGAAATATAATCATTTCTTATTTTAAAAGAGGTATACTTGGTGTGAATTTAGTTCCTAAATTATTTTGCGGTAAATTTAAAAGGTTTATATTTTCATAATGGCCGCAGATATCAAAACGAAATACAATGGAAATTATTTGTCTTATAAAGAAGTATAATTGGTCAAATTTTAGCGCTATCGGAAAATGTTCTAATTTTTTACGAATTTTTGCTGACAGCAAAATGAGGTAATGACATCACAATCACAAATTTATGATTTTCTGATGGGTGGCACAACTGCAAGGACTGACTTTTGTACCACGTTTCAAACATCTAACTTAAAAACTAAGGGAGTTATGTGTCATTTTGTTTTGATGTTAAAATCCATAACCGGCATTGTTATAATTTTTAAAATGATTAAAATTGTTAATCATTTTGAGGCTACTCAATATTATTTGAATCCAAGCCTACAACATCACCTCACCTCTGCGAAAAAAATTAATCGATTTAGTTAAGTCAGTTTTGCGCCTATATAATGTCGAACTGGTGGTGACAGACACACACACATACAATACTTGAAAAAGTTAGTGCCGGATGCGGTTTTCGGAATGTATGAGATGAAAAAGTATCCTACATTTTTTCAATTTTGATCAATGCACAGAAAAATACTTTAATTTTGTATTCATAGCTTTATACATTCAATAGCAAAAGAAGGTGCTCAAGAATGCAATACATATATTTGTTATACTGATTGTGTTTTATAAATTGTACTCGTTTGCGACCAAGCCTTTCTAGTAAAATACTCTCGCTCTTCACAATAGCTGTATTAAAATACGAAGCCGGCTTTCAATCGAGCGATCTTCAGACCTGTATTACTTAACTGTTCTTTTCAATGGTGTTTATGTTCAGTCTAGTTCACAGCTCTGTCCAGACATATAGGCTTATTCTAGTTCCACCTGATTCCATTTCTTGGGCCAAAATAAAGTTACTGTGGAGAAACAGTATTTGACTACTTTAATCTATAATCACTTCACCACAGTATTTTACTACCTCAGTCTATAATCATTCCATCGCAGTATTTTATTACCTCAGTCTATGATCCCTCCACCCTAGTATTTTACTAACTCCCTCTAGAAGCATTCCACCGCTCATTTTTGAAAGAATGCAGTTTTGAATAGTAAACGATAATTAACTCACCAGAACTAGAACTTAACCTGTGTGTATATATTAAGAAATTTGTTTCCTAAGTACATTTGTATTTGTCAAAATTAATAAAAATCACAAAATATTAATCTGTTTTGTTCCTTAGATTCTTGATCAGTAAAAGAGAAATGTTGGCTTAAAAATAATTAAAATTAAACTGTACACATTTGAAATGCATTATACATATTCCAAAAGCAGCTACTGCTTTAAATAATCGATGACATTTAATAACTTTATGAAAATGAATCTTTATTTACTATGGTTAATTCCTTTAATTAAATAAATAAGACATTCAATTTTAAAATATAACAAGATATCACTACATTTACGCTTCAGCATAAAACCTTCGATGACAATCCAACAAACGTTGGATTGTTTCGATATTTATGATCGTAACATCATAAATATCGAAATATGTTAAATGGACCGTGTTTTTGTTTGTAAAATTTATGTTTAATTTAATTTATGGTGGCGCCAGAATAGTTAAGAGTAATCTGATATTGTTTGGTTTAAATAGGTCAGTTGTAGATTTCTTATAAATTATGATTATGAGACACTATATGAACAAGGGAGTGTTCTATTCACTATTATCTATGACAGATGCAATCAATTTATATTCTTTATTAGATAGTATTTCAATCGGTATTTCTCAATTCCATTATTATAGGTAAAAGATTATTGATTTTTAAACTCTACTACTATCTATCATTAAAAATATAATAATATGCGCAAGTTCAAGATCGTAGTAGTTGACTAGCTTATTCTGCTGTTATTGAGGGAAAATAAATCTTGGTGTAAAGAGAAAAAATTAATCTTGTGATTAAAGATATTTTTTTGTAACGATAAATTGATTGGTCTAGTAACTGGGTGTGATATGTTTCTTTAAAGAATTATAACCAGATAAAATATATAAGTACTAAGTCGAAAGTGTCTGAATGTAGAATCTTTAGTCTCTAAAAGTCTTCGATACGATTGAGAAAGTGCTCTCATAGTAGCCTGGTACAAAGAAGGCTTCTAGCAAGAGAACTATTAGTCTGCCCGAGCTGTCAGCCCCATGCTCAGACGAAATGCAAACAACCCGAGGTTTGTGTCACACACGAGAATCGTAACATCATTTGTCTTCAGTCAATAAGGCAATCACACCTCCGATCTGAATGTAGCGACGTTCTCTGCCCTAACCATCCCGGTAGCCAATCAGGTGTCATTATCATCGTAAATACGGCGTTTCTCGTGTCATAAAAATAGGAACTAATTATGAATCTATCTCGGACACGCGCTACACAATAGCCAAGTCGTTCAAAATCATTAAACACCTTGTCGTGTGCACAATGATTAATGGATGGGCTCTTTTCAACCTCGACGTCTTTAGGTAGCTGTTGCCTTTTACAAGTAGTAACTTCATGATAGCTTGTATAGGTATGCGTCTAATACGAGTGAATGATAAACCTATGCCTATAGACAACATTCAGTGAGTAGAACTATTGATCAAACTCTGTATACATATGGGTTAGATATAGAGACATTTGAATGAGAACTATACAAATACTTCGTGCAGAATGAATGTTGTTTAATTTTAGCTTACCACTGATTCACAAACTTATTAAAACTGTATACATACCTACTCTACTCACATATATATAAAACAAAATAAAATGGCTGAATGCAACCAAATCTGCTTTTTTAAATATATTTATCTATATTGAAATCAGCTAAATATTATTACTTCGTAATAAACAGCTTGGTTTTCACCGGAAAACAAAGCTACCCGCGGAAGCGGGTAGCTTTGTTTGCTTGCTTGGAAGCCTACGCTCCAAGTTATTATTTCTTGTTAAAAGCAATGATATTTAATAAACAATTATGAAGAGGGTTCAATAGATATATTAAATTATCATTAATTTATTTAATTTCTAGATCATCTTAATTTAATTATCTCTTATTTATCTGAATTCGGTCGTGGGAAAATAAAGAGGATATAGAAAGTGTACTAATTTTGATTGTGTGGTCTAAAGCAATAGATAATTTATCATAAATACATTTTATAATATAATAGTCTTGTATTTTTAATAACCTAATACTATGTATGAAAAAATAATAACTGTAAAAATAAATAAACAGAGATTATGAAAAAAAAAAAAAAAAAAAAATTGAGATTGCAGATTTCAAAATAATATTAAAATACCACTGACTCTTGAGATTTTCGATTCCATCTCTCATCCCTGATGAGCTACCACAATGAATTAACAAGTGTACGATATTTGACAAGTTTAAAACCCCAATGTCCGGTTTCCACATTAACAAAAAATGTCAGATCGGTTTTGTAAAATAATTTGTTTCCCTGGGGAAGGGGGGTAGGTTGTAGAAAAAGTCAAGAAATGTAAAATGTTTTTTGGGTATCTCTCATTGGGGACAAGTTGTGATGTAAGAGAACTGACGAACGGTAACATGCAAGTATTAGGAGTTGAGACAACCAGATATGGGTCCCACCCGAAATAGAACCATCAACTTTTCTTCTGGGACATTCCTAAAACACCCACAAACAAAAATATTATTGCTTCTCTCAGAGAAAGTATTAAATGACTAATTTGGCCGTCCGACTCTTTCCAGTATAAAAATAAAAGGGTGAATGAAGAATGCAGATATTGTAGAGCAGAAGAGCTTATGAATAGCTCATACATCAGGTACAATAAAAAGGATATCTTATCTTACCTTTGATAATTGGAAAAGCAAAATACTTATTTCATCAGTACTTGGATACCTATTAAAGATAAGGAATAGTTTCATTAATTTTTTATAATTAACAAATACCGAATAAGAAAAGTATTCCTTCAATGTGCCACTTAATCGAAGGAAATTTTGTATTATAATATTAATTTATTTGTATCATTTCAGAATGGCAAAACTAATTCTTGATATAAATTTTAATTCGAACAATAAGGATATCCATTATTAAATATATATTAGTTTAGTTATTAAAGGCTATGTAGGTTTTAGTAGTTTAATATTTAATAATTCTCTCGGGTGAATACAGCCTCTTAAAAAGTAAAATTCAACGTTTCTCTTCACTTCTCGAGACATTTTTACAATGTGAAAAATATAAAACTTAATTGATTACTTAAGAGGACAGCTGAGTTAGAAATTAAAAAAATTAAAAAATATACAGTTATCTTTCTTTCGCTAAGTACTTTGATTTTTCTTTCAGTAAGAAGCGATGCATGAGATTAATGCATATTTCTAATATTTTATTTTTTAACAGCTAGAAACGACGTAATTGGAAAACCTAGATCTTTAAAAATATTAGCTGTACTTAATTATTAATAAGCTAAATAGTGTAATATACAGTGTGGGGAGTGGATCAATTTGAAATAAGGATTTAATCGGAAAACCCAGATTGTTAAAATAATAATCAGTAGATAATTAATAAGCTTAATAGTATTGATTAGGTATGTTATAATATTTTGAGATAATTAGTTCTCTAGGGTCATTTTGAAGCGAACTTACTCACGTAATGCCATTTTTTGTTTAAAGTAGGAAGGAGAGTTTGTGTCATGGCGTCACGGATTATTATGTCGGGAAAGTCTTGTTGGCCTTCTTACATACAAAAGCAAGTACTCCCTTCTACTTTTAGTCCCAAACGTATATTTGATTCCGATATGGGGGTTTTATACAGGGCGGAGGGCCGGGGTTTCGAGCTTCTAACGGGACCGGACATTAGCTCCTCAGGGAACAGTCTTTCTAATCTCTTAGCTGGGGCAATCACTCCTGCCATGAATATTGTAAGCAAAGGTCCGGACTTGCCACTCGCCTTGGGAAAGGACTTGGGATCAAACATGGGCAAACAAGGGTAAGATCACCCTTCCAACATTTTGTATAAGTTAAAAATTTTATCTTTTTAGGATTAAAGAACGCACCAAAAGTTGAACAGTTGCACAAAGGATTAGGATAATCATTTGAGTCAACAATCCCCGTAATCCCAGGTGTTTTTATTTTAGAAATAATTTAATTTAATAAAAGTTACTGTAAACAATAAACATCCTAATGGCTGTGTAGAAAATATTATATATAATATAGAAAATATTAACTTGCTCGGCCTCACCCTGTAAGAGGATAAGGTACCACTTACGAGCGTATCAAGAAATGATAGAATTAGGAAGTGTCCATCATCCTTAAAAATTCTTGAATCCACCATAAATATATGACATTAATTTATTTATTTCGTATCACAATCTTCATAAATAACACATGAATCATGGATAATGAAGCAAATAAATAATATACATCACAGACAAACAATCTATTTAGTTTTCTTCTTTTAAATTTCTTATATTAAGTTAAAATCAATTCTATCATATGCAAATAGAATTAGAAATGAACAAAAACATATAATGTAACATATTTTCAGATCGCGTGTCGGCAACTTTCTTGGTTGAAAAAAGGGAAAAATATTCTTTACATAAAATCAATCATAATTTTTTAAACAAAACACAAGGCTATAAGTCAAAGTGACCATTCTTTTAGTAAAATATTATTTTTTCATACAACTTTTACCATTTATTATATTTTTTTCCTTTGGTCACAAATACTTTACTTAAATAGTTCATTCATGTAATGAAGTATCGTTGATTATGTTTAATACACAATAAAAAAATTATGTTCGTTGATTTATTCTTTTTTCGATGAATATACTTTTTTTTCATTTTTAATGGTAAAAATTAATTTGTACATTTTTGATAATATTAATTGGCCCTAAGTTTAATCATGTATGTGTATTTATAATATGCAATTAATTGTGTGTATATAGATATTAATGCATGGGAGCTAAATATAAGCCAACATCCTGAAACTTTACAGTTAGGACATAGTATTATAATAATTAATTTTTAATTGAACTGAAATTAATAATTTAAATGTAATGATATTTTTTTCTTATATCGGTATTTACACTTATTTTTTATTTCAAATAAAAGGAGAAACCATACAGTCGATTTCTCTGTTGTATAAGCGGCACGATTTTCAAACAATAAAAATTGCGAAATCAACTTGCACGGCTTCCAAACCCCTAACTTTTTTTTTTTTTTTTTTTTTTTTTTTTTTTTTTTTTTTTTTTTTTTACAAGGGCGCAACCTTTTAAAAACTTTTCAGTTTATATTGGTTGTAGGATAGTCACCGATAACCTACTATGCAATGTGCAAACCAATGCAATCTAAACTCTAAATACAACGCCATTATGTTGTTAAAATTACATCTAACTGTACTGGCCTGATTGTTCGAGTGATTTAGAGGATATTTCGGATTTATCGCTTTAAACGGGTTGCAGAAAGAAAAAAAAAAAAATAATAAACTCAAACTAATATAAATCATTTTAAGGATTTATGAGGTCTACTTTCTGCACTGCATATTTTCTTCTTATATCACCACTCCCCTGTATTTTGTTAAATCAAGATTCGTGAAAAAAAACCAGCAAACTTCAGGAGAAAAAACGAAATAAAAATACGGTTCTAATCTACCTTTTACATTGTTCAGAAGCCATAATGCCAGGAAAGAAAAGGAACCACTAAATTTTAATGAATTTAAATATTGAAATATAAAGTGAAAAAATGGAAATATTAATTTGCAAAACAATAATATCAATCATAAAAACTTAAAAAGAAGCAAAGCAAACAAAGAAAATTTATTCACAATAAAGGTGATTTTTGTAGTAGATTTGATTTATTTTTTTATGGATTTAACAAATTATGTTTGTTTTGCATTGTGAATCAATAAATAATAGGAGGAAATAATAATTCATTGTAAAAATGTAGATTTTTTTTTTAAATTAAAATAAAATATTTACCTTAATAAATGCGGAATAGGTTGTAAAGTAAAAGTTTTGCAGTATTTTATTTTCAATTCTAACCATTTCATATGTTGCACAATTATGAAAAAAATCATTTATTTCTTCCGTTTATTTAAATAAAATAATTATTTAATGTTACTTTGTTAATGCAATCAATTATTAATTTAAATAATTCTTATACCACTGCAATATGAAAAAGTAAAATCAATACATAAAACTTTTTTTCGTTTGAAATAAGTGGTTGCACTTATTTCAAAAAGGGTGTTGAGGACAATTTTATTCGGGGTATAATTATATTTTAAAGGGGGTTTAAGGTCGTAATTTATTCTTTTAACAGCTAAGTTTTATGGTATCTGAATGAATATTAGCGAGTTGTTTCATAGACCGAGCTTTCATGAATTTATTAATTTTAAACTTGTAATTTATGGAATTTAAAAAAAAAATCATTAAAGAAGTAGAATTAATCTTTATTGCTTTAATCTCTCAAATCTCAATTGTTATCAATGTGGAATCTCAGTCCGCGCACCCACATGTGGCATAGTACTGTCCTGCCATGTGTTTCAATTCGCGCGCTCTCATATATTTTTGAGGTTTAAAAAAATACGTGTGGTGTCGCGGGACACCCGCTATAGGAACTAATTTCCTTACGCTTTTCATTAAATATAAATTATGAAATCCCACTGCTTAGTATGCGATGCTAACTACTTATACATGGTGGAGTTAGAAAACAGACAAAATTAAATTCAACTAACTATTTGTAGTGGAGTTATGGCAAAAAAAAATAAAATCATTTTTTTTTATCATTGAAGCGAGTGTCTTGCAATAAATATGTATTGAATATTGAGAAAATAGTTAATCATCATGAGTTGACGGTTAAAGAGGATGATTGTAGTAAAGAGCCGAGTTGTAGGGAACAGGACTATTCCAAACCTCACGCCCGGGCCTTCCCCATTTAAAAATAATTTTTATTCGTAAGTAGAAATTAGATGTCCCTATTTATTTAATAATTATTTTTAGGTAGGTCAATTAGGGTAGGTCAATTTTTCCATTTCTTATTTTGACAATAACAACTTTGTTTGAGTATATGTGACTAATTCCACCCATGATTAGGTAATGATCTCAATGTTAATTTTAATTTTCAATGTTTAAATAAGTTAAGTGTTCTTCTTTTTTATAAAAATCCTATTTAAAAACAAAATTGTTAATTATACGTAATGATGATTTAGGCATGATTATGTCCCGGAGGGGGACGAAATATAGCCAGTTTCTAACTACCATGAGTTGTTAACTCTTACTTACTTTTACCCTAATTGACCTACCTAAAAATAATAATTTTTATTATTAATTAATTTTTCTATGTATTATCAAATATATCACTTCACTACACATAAACTTCTACTTGCATCAGGTTGAAATTTTACATGTTTGTTTCAGTTGTACTTTAGACATTACGTTAGAACGTATAAGATATCGGTAAATACGTTGTCTTCTCTATTTTATACGTTTTGGTCTGCTTTAATACTTCATAGCGGTGTCGGTGTTGGTTTCACGAAAATAATTTATTTATAAAAGTTGTTTGTCTCATTGAATAGATGAAATTAGAATTTTTCCCCCTCCTAAAATTCCAATTTTACATTTGAAGCTTACGTTTATGCGAGCGTTGCGTGCGAACGCTTGGGTGGATAACGTTGTCCAACGAACTAGTCCTGGGCATTGGTAAAATTAACGTGCGTACCAAATTTTAACTAAATCGGTCAACTTCTACTGAGGTTATCGTCATAGGTCGATTTCGTTACCGGTCGTTATTTTCGGATTCACTGCCGAGCTGTTACGTGCCATGTGCCATAAGGAACTTCGATCTGAAAACTGTCCTGCCCTGCGTTTCATGTGTACCCAAATTTTGTTGGAAGTGTTTTGTGATAGATTGTTTTGTTCACGAATTTGGATTCCCTTACAAATCAGTAGAATTGTCCATTATCATATATCGTGTCCAAGCATCATACTTTTTGAATTATCGGTGCTGGTTTAATAATATAAATAAAATAAGAATAATTCAAAAATAAAGAGATATCTTTGTGAGAGTAAAAGTCCTTCATTAAATATATTCTACGTAAAAAAGAAATGATGTCTTTATCTGTGCATTTTTATATACAAATGCAATACCTGTTTTTCGACACGTACACAATTTTTTTTATATATATACCGTATCAAATTCATAATAGCAATTTACAGCTGTTCTTAATGTATATATCGCTGTCATCCTTGACTGCTCGTTATTTAGTTCATTTTTTTTCTTCTAAACAAACGTATTTAATTAATAAAAATAATAATACAAACAAGGATTTCTTTCATCTCTAACCGCTTGAACTATCATTAAGATAAATGGCGTTACAAAATAATTTTATGACCTTTTCAAAAAGAAGAAGAAGAGAGAGAGAAAAAAACGTGATAAAACATGGGTTCGTATTTTTTGGACTATCGCTCCTCATTTACACTGATAAAATACACCATAAAATTTTATTTTAATAGTTTCTTTTCGCATCGCTACACAATTTAATTGAAAAATAATGATTTACGATATTACACTATTGTTATTTATAGATTTTTTATTGAGCATCATCCCTAAAATTAAATTATACTGTAGTTTAATCCAATTTATACTAAAATTAATATTTATATTATACAATTACTATTTCTTATAGACGTTAATTTAGTTATAATTTTTATTAGAAGCTATAAAACATAAATAACCATTTTAATTCAATTTTAGGTTTTATTGTGACTTTTACGAGATATTTTATGGTTTTTCCTCTAAGTGGAAGATTAGTATCTAGCTATCGTAAAATGTCACACAATAATTTAGTCATATTTAATTCTTCCTTGTTTTTACTGATATAAGATTTTTCTGAAATTCATGCTTACTGAATAATAATTCACACAGTAAACTTTATCAATATTAATGGTTTTACTTTTCTATGATAATAATTTTAATACATAATACAGGAAAAGTTTGAATTCAACTGATCATTCATGCTATAAAAATATGTAAGAACAAAGTATACCTAACATTAGATAAGACGCAATTTTAAACCTAAAACAGATTTTAGACTTTAAAAATTATTTCCAATCTTCTCAAAAATTTTACAAGTGCTGTTAAATTTTAGCGTACTATACTCAGAAAATTTAACAATTAAAAAAAAATTATCATTAATAATACATATAAGATTGTATATGATGAATTCATTTTTAATGGGGAAAATATATTAAAATATATGATATAATAAAATGAATATATAAATAATAAATAACAGAATATTAAAAAAAGTTAATTAATTTTATGTCATTATTTTATCGGTCTCAAAAAAATGCACCGGTATTTCTAAAACTACAGAGAGCGGGTACAAGAGCTTTTTAACTGGTGCTAAAATAGCGATAAATAGATTACGAGACACTTAAATGTACAAAAAAAAAAAGTAGCAGATTAAAATATACAAGGCTGTAAGTTTGATTGATTACAGATTAAAGATAACCGATAAATGCTTTAAACGAGTAAGATTGATAAATATGCATTAAATACTGGTTTTACATATTTTAAATTGGAAATTTGACAAACTAAACATTTATGATCATTAATCAGTCAGATAGATTTTTATAAATAATTTTAAACTATTATAAATTCATACTTTCTGTTTATTTTTAACTTAGGCTTAAAAAAAAGATAATTTAAAGATAGTAATATCAAATGGAATTTAGTTTATCTGCTTAGTGCTTAATTGTAAATTATATAGTTATCTTATAAGAATAAAAATAGTCTGCCAATTAGTTTGGCGCAAAGCTTCCTCGCGACCTATTATTGGACGATCTGGTCACATGGATATTGTAAGTGTGGAAGCTTGGACTTCCACTTCCATACTTATACTTTCATTTCCCAGTGGGGTCCACTTTGTTTTTACTCAATATTGAATGCGTGCAGACGGTAAACAATGGAAGCATTTGGAGCTCCTTTTGACAAAATATATAAGTACTTCGGATAAGTACTTTTAAAAATAGTCTGCCAATTAGAGTAACATATAGCTACCTCGCGTTACACTAACATTAAGCAGAATATTTTTGTAAATATTTTGAAGATCTGTTTGCTCGTAAAAATGTAAAATGAGACCGATAGAAGCCACGAGATAAAAAATGTTTCTAGATATCTGAGACGGATTTTTGTCTAGGAATTTTTCAATTCGGAGGCTTAAAAAAAGTTCTTTCATCAATACTTCCGCCACCTTCGGTAAGCTCGGAAGGAAACATTTGCATAAATATAGGTGATTAATATTAATTGAAGATTTTCATGTTATTAATATACTTTGTAATGATCAAAACTGAAGATTGGCATTTCTAGGCATCCATATCCGACATCAAGGACATTTTTTTGGTCTCATGTCTGCTTGTTGTTCAATATCTGTGTGAACCATAACTTAAAAATGCTTATCCGATTTTAATAAAATGTAGATCATAGGTTATTATTAGCAAACCTATTTTTAGTGCCATATTTATTTTAAGCTTTTGTATACACATTTAATTTTAAGTTAAGTTCGTAAGTCGTGAGGAATCTATGTACAAAATAATTGGCTGACTATTATTAGGAACATCTATATTGCTTCCGAGCTTACCGAAGGTAACGGAAGCTTTGATCTTTTTGAGGAACGACATTTTTTTATGTGTCTGAATTCAATAATTCAAAGAAAAAAACAAAAACAGTTTCGACATCACGTTTTTGGATTCGTGTTCTGTGTTGTTTAAAATGTGTTAAATAAAAACTACTCGTTTGATTTTAATGAAATTTGGATGTTTGATCATTAGGTTGGTCCCTTATAATTTTCAACCTTCTGCGTCCATTTGTTTCTCTTCGCACAAACGCACAACGTTATTTTTCCTTTTTTCGTCTATTTATTAAAACCTATAGGTATCTTTAAAATTATACTCATCTGATTTTTAAGAAATTTTGATGGTTTGTCGAATCCGATAAATGGTCCCATAATTCCTAATTTAAACCGTCTGATCTCATTAAATGTTACTGAATTGATACTTTGCATGAGAAAAATCAAAACAATTTTAACAGATTTAAAGAAAGGGGGGGGGGGGGGATAAATTAATTAGACTATATGTAATGGGTTGTAGACTTACATCACTATTTAGGATTCAAGGAAGCTATGTGGCACATAAATAGGCAAACTAGTTTTAAAAGTGATTTATCCGATGGTTTATCAAAAGCAGCCCATAAATTAATACTCTTTTAATATTTTTAACCGTCTGAGCACATTTAATATTGAATAAAAATAAGTATGAACTTACTGGGAATCGAAAGAGGTCGAAACAATCGCACTTCTAATTAATTCTTCCATTAAATAGAATACGATGTTATGCCACAATACTTTCTTATATATATTTAGTTGTAGTTTCTTTTTATATAGGTCATTCAAAATGGATGCTCTTTTTAAAAATACAATGACTCAGACAAAATTTATAAAAAATTCAGATGTACCTATTATTTATTTACAACCTATAGGAACTACCATTAAATGCTGAGCCTCCGCATTCATGGCAGTCAATAACCTGGTAATTGAAAGCCGTCGAATTTCTCTCTGAAGATTTTTGTCACGAAGTGCCCCACTTTCTTCAAACTTCATCACCAACCTTCATATTTTTAATGCAGCTGTGACTTCGCGACATCTAAAGGTTGGGTTGAATTTCCGAGCGGGCGCTGCATAGACAATATACCCGTTTTTGTAAAAAATTCTTAAAATGATTACACCGTGCTTAGTAATAAGCGTTTTTATGGCACTAAATATAAAAAGCATATAATAATAACAGTACTGCCAACCTTAATACAAAAATAATCACCGATAAATTAAAAAGAACGTCCATTTTGAATGACCCTATATCATGATGAGTCTAATTATTTATTTTATTAGGTTAAAGTTATCTTTACACATAATACAAAATCTAACATCAAGAAATGTTCATTCAATCATAAAGAAAATAAGTTATATTCATAATTACTGTCATTATTTTTTTATATAACTTAAACACAATAATAATTATTACTTATATTCCATATTTGTATATTGTTAGTTTAATTAATTGGAATAGAGAAGAGAAAAGTAAGAATACATCTATATTTGGGTAATAGAAAATACAAAATAATGGAAAATTAATAGAAGGATAGGAAGTTACAATCATTAAAAAAAATGAATGATTTTAGTTATGAAAATAGTTTTTTTTAGGTTCTATTTTTCCATTTTGATGCATATCAAAATAGACTTTAAATTTTAATATTTTATTATATTTATTATTAAAAGATTTTGATCTCTATGATTTACTTATGTATGTATAAATAAATCGTCACAAAATATTGTAAGGAAATATAAAAAGAAAATAATATAGAATATAAAAAAATACGTGTGGTGTCGCGGGACACCCGGTAGGAACGAAGTTCCTTACATTTTTCATTAAATATAAATTATAAAATCACACTGCTAAGTGCGTATACGTATACATTGCTAAACTTATACATGGCGGAGTTAGAGAAGAGACAAAATTAAAAGTAACAAACTGTTTGTACCTAGCAAGAGTTAAGGAAAAATGAAAAGAAAATCATTATTTGTATCATTAAAAACAAGCGTCTTAGTATAAATATATATTGAATATATGAAAAAAGTTGATCATGGTGAGTTTATAGTTAAAGAGTATGTTTGTTAAAGGATGTTGGATTGAAATAGGACTGTTTTCTACCTACCCGGCCTATTAATTTAAAATATTATAAAATATATTTCTTCCCTACTCTAAAGCTTCTGATTAAATCCGGTTGAAATTTTACATGCCTGTTTCAATTGTACCTACTTTAGACAATGTGTAAGAAGTTTTATTAAAATCGTTATACGTTAGAACGGAAAATATCGGTAAAAACGTTGTTTTCTTTATTTTAAACGTTTGGTCCACTTTAATAAATTTAGCGATCTTTATCACTTCATAACAGTGTCGGTGTTACTAAAAAAAAAAATTAAAAAGATGTTGTGTCTCATTAAATAGATGAAGTTAAAATTTTTTTTTGAATTAAGTACGCAATATTATAATAATATACCTAATATATTGAAATAAGCGTCAGCACAAATCAATTTTACTTTTAGCAAAACCGTGATTATATTTTCTATATTTACAAAACCAAGTGACATTTTGACATATAACAAAAATAAACAAAACAAGTCAAGGAACAGGCTTCCTTAATAACATTTTTTCCCGTCTTTTTGAAGCTTACGTTTACGCGAGCGTTGCGCGTGAACACTTGGGCGGATAACGTTTTCCAACGAACTCAGCCTGGGCATGGGCATTGGTAAAATGAACATATGTACCAAATTTCAACTAACTCGGTGATCTTTTACTCAAGTTATCGTCATCGGTAGATTTCGTGACGGTTTTTGCGTGACGGTGATTTTGTGACGGTGATTTTGGCCGTTTTTTTGGATTCACTCCCGGGCTCCAGAACGTGCCATAAGGAACTTCGTTCCAAAATAAAATTAATAAATATTGAACTTATTTCAAAATTTATTAAAATATGTATGATGTAAGGTATAATGTGTGGAATTCTGTATGTTTTAATGTATAATATTGGCAAACATTTTTGATGATGAGCAAATTTTTAAATAAGTCTATAATAGTTCTAGGATGTCGGGAGATATGAATTCAGTGATACTTGCATAACAGATATATTGGGAAAAAGTGTAATAGGTCCATAGTAAAATAAGAAAAATCGTTTTCGTTGTATGAAGTATGTGAAATAGGTACATTTGGGCAATAGCGAATAAAAACCGAGGATGTAATAAAAATATACCAATTTTTATCCCATTTTCTGAGAGCTTAAGGGCAAATATTGAGTTGATTTTGTTTGAATGTCTCTTCCAGTTATCCAATCGATATGAACATGGTCTGTACCAGTGTAAGAACATTCTATCAAATTTTAGGGTTATTATAATTATTATTTTATGTATATAAATGATTTATTATAAAAACTTCGTTTTAATGGGTTATTATTATTTACATATTATATTTATGTATGAATTTGTTCATTAACACACTAAAAAATCCTCTATTTTTACTGTAGTAATATATAAATTTAATCTGGGCAAAAAATCCTTCATTACCTATAATTTTTAATTTTATTTTCGTAAATTTTCGCTATTTACCAGTATTTCTTTGACATTCATCGTTTAAACTATTTACTGTTACGGACAAGCGTTTTTCTTTTTCTTTCAAAATTTCCAGAACAATTTTCTTTTTTTTTAGAAAACAAGAAGTGTACCAGTAAACTATACAACATAACATAATGTAACATAGACAAATTGTGTAAACAGTAGTGTTACAATAGTTCTTGGGGATCAATATCCACAAAATTTAAACTAAAACGATTTGATCTCAGAGCATGATCCTATATCGAATTTGTATATTAAATTTAATTTAATAAATTTTACACCATTTATTTTTTATTTATATCTATACATGTGTGTGGTATACAGAACATTGAATCCTACTATTCTATTAATGTTTTTACTACTGTTTATTTACAACATGTTTGTTAGTTGACAAATGACTAATAAGAAAGATCAAATAAACAAATCTCGAAATAAATAATTTGTCCTGTTCATTCAATGCCTTTTTATTAGGGTCCGTAGGCAAAACCAAGGATTTTCCTGCGTGTGTCTGCCCTACTCTCACGGCTACACCTTTCGTCCGATCACTTTAAAATTTGGCATGTATGTGTCTTGTACCTACCCACATATTTTAAAAATAAACGACTTAAAAAAAATAAATTTCAAAAAAATTAGGGTAAAAAACGTAAGGGTTAAAATTTTTTTATTTTTTTTTTCGACACCGTAAGGGGTATCATATTAAAGGGTACGTCGAGCTGATTACAAAAATATATAATTCTTTGGTTATAACTTTGATAGGGCGAGCGTGGGTGTGAAACGTGCCCCCCCCCTCTATCTCGCTTAGGTGAAGTGCAAAAAATTTGAAAAAACTCCTGAACATTCTTTGACCAAAAGTAAAGATAAAACTTTTTTAAAATTTCGATTTTTTTTTTTTTTTTTTTTCAAAAATACAAAATACGTTTTTTATAACTATGGTCTTTTCGAAGTATTTATATATGGTTGTAGTCCGGTTCAGTGGCAAAAAAAAGACTTTATCAGAAGTTTGTTTATGTGTTTTGAGAATATCAGACCCACACGATAGTTCAAAGTAAGCTTTTTAGCATTTTAAAAAACACTATCAATAGAGTACTACTTAAACTATACAGGGTTGCCTACGGAGCCTCGCTGTGTTCTGACTAGTACACACTTGACCTGTTTATTTTATTTATTTTTAAGTACGAGGGAGATCATCAAAGCACAGTAATACCAGTCTCACTTTATTAAGCAAATTACTAAAGATGTGATTAGGAAACTTGTAAGAAATTTGTTCTTAAATTGCTTTTCACGTATGAAAGGAAAAACAATCAAATACTACAAGATGGTCAAAGAAAAGTTATATTTATCAGGAAGGCTCAACAGTAGGCACAACATAATAAAAATAATGTGATTAGAAGATAAACGGTGTAAAAAGGCATTAAAGAGTTACGAGGTATCATAATACCTTGTAGGGAGGTTATTTATTTAATAAAGTGAATTAATAGTTTTTACCTTTATTTAACCCTGAATGGTTATTTTATTGAGTGCTATTTGATGGATGCACCTGTGGTTTAGTCAATGTGTATAAGGTAATAGTAAAAAAAGAGGGATATCCAATGTTTACCATCGTAAATAACTTCGGTAGGGTAAAAAATACCTTCTACATCTATTATTAGTGGTGGGGTTGTGTGCTAGTGACGTGTGGCGCTATGCAGCGGATACTTTATGAACTGTTAATGCCCTGTCGGTTTGTCGGTTGTTTGGTGGGGCGCACGCTCTTTTTTTACCTCTTGTAAAAGCTTAAAAAGTCCCCCACTACTCTTAAGACTCACCTTAAACCCCTCTTCTTTAAGCTTAAACAAGAAGAAAAAATTAAAAAAAGAGTAAACTACAAAAAAAGTCGAAGTCGCCTTGAGATAGGTCCTGGAATTATCCCCTCTTCTTCCTATTCCACCTTCCTTTGAATCTAAAAGCCCGATAAAGGCTTCGGGCTCGACCCCACACTAGATTTATGACTCTATATATACCTTGTTTCTTTTTTTTTTATAATTTTATAATTTTTTTTCTTTCTACATAGTACCCTGAATTTCGTTGTTAGAAGGGAAGGGGAGTTCTTGTAAGGACTTGAATCTTGTGGTTCCGGGTACCTTCTACAAGTTTCACAAAAAACATTTCATTCTTCCGTTATTATTAGATTAGAAATATATATATATATATATATATATATATATATATATATATATATATATATATATATATATATATATATATATATATATATATATATATATATATATATATATATATATATATATATATACACATATGTATATATATATATATCTTTCACCGTTCTCTTCCAGTTGTGTCCACTTAATACTTTTTAAATCTTGTGGTTCCCGCAGCTTGTTTTCTCCGGGTTCTACAGGGAATCGAGACGGGGTGCCGAAAAAAAATATCTTGTATTATAAATCACTTTATGGAGTCTGTGACGTTCGAACAAATCCAGCCTCTCTACAAGAACACGACTTGATTTATTCCACTATTTTTATAAGGGTATTCATTTTCTAAACCATCGCCAACCTCGTTGAGAAAGACTAGAAGAAGTAATAGAAAATTAATTTAAAAAAAAAGATAAATGAAGATAAGAAATAAAATAAATTATAATATAATATGTTACACATTAATTATAAGTCAGTAAATTTTCAATTGAATTTATTTAAATTTATCGTGTTGAGTGGAGATTTGATTTAATACCAGTATCAATCATAATTTAAGATACATTTCATCGGCTATTGTGAAGAGAACAGTTAAATAAAATGAAATGGGGTAGAATTTAAGATTCTTTAACTGCGATATTTTGAATATTAAATCAAAGTTACTGTTTTAAATACAAACATTATATCTTTTACATCGAAACAGTGATTTTATGAGTTCAAAAAATTAATAATATATTTGACCGGAAAGTGCTCGGCTGAGCTTAGTATGTCATGGATTCTGTGGTGCCATTCTTAAGCCTTATTTCACCATACTTCTGCGGTTAAGCAGTAGGGAGAGGAAAAGAGAAAGAGGTAGGAACGGAAATCTGTAGGATAACTTAACTGTAGCAATTTAAAATGTGTTTTTGCTAGAAAAATAGTTTTTGTGGGGTAAAAATTCGAAAATTGTTAGGGGATAGCAAATACTCTTTTTAAATAGTAAACTAATCCATTACTTATCTTATATTTGGTAATTCTAATTATTTTAAGTACCTACCTTATTTTTTGTTACTTTTTTAAATTATTTAAAAAAATAGCCATTCATTTTTCACTCTTGTTATTGTGGGGGTGGGAAAAAAAATTAAAAAAAAAAATGTTAGGAATCAGTTTTAAGAAATAAAACATGTAAAATTCACAAGAGGCAAGAGCCTTTCCTAAAAGCCATTTGAAAAGGGTTAATTGCATTGCTTCTAACAAAATGAATTTTAAAGTTGTTAAATTACTTTTGCGTAAAAATTGGAGAGACCCACTGACCACTAGTATAAAAGACTTTAGAGGAAGTGCTTTTTGTCCGTATAATGACGCTTTTGTCCTTGCGGGTTTCATATGAATGGTGGATAGTAAAGAAAAGCCTCATGGGGCTAGTTGCATGTGTGGGAGCTTTGAGGGGTTGAGCAAATGGGTTGCAGCCATCCTACTCTGACACATGGAAGGCAAACCTTCTAACCTTTGATATATCTGGTCTTTGACCCTTCACTTCAACCTTTTACAGCATACTGTGCCATTGCACTACCGTTTTGACCTAAAGTTGCGATTGGTTTAGGTCACAATGATATGTTGGGTCACCAATCTCACGAGTGGATTTTTTTTTTTAAATTACTATTTGGTTTTTGCAGCCAATGCAATCCTCAGAAATTAATAAAACTAAGAGGATCAGTAGGAAAAGAACGAAGATTCTTAATTAATCAAAATGTACTCTCCACAAAACCTAAATTATGCTAAAGACAAAATATTATGTTTAAAGGTATTATAGTCTGATTCTAGAGACTGATTCCTTCGTCGTAATACCAAAAGAAATAATGAGTCATCTTTACTTAACTTCGAAGACATCAACGAAAGATGAGCTATGTAAGGTGATAAATAATTTAGAAAAATTAGGAAAACCATTTTCTAACTTTCTTTGACACAGATAGTTCAGCAC
The DNA here is from genome assembly GCA_951217055.1 of Gerris lacustris. Classification (NCBI taxonomy): domain Eukaryota; kingdom Metazoa; phylum Arthropoda; class Insecta; order Hemiptera; family Gerridae; genus Gerris; species Gerris lacustris. Next base: position 64,454,599 of record OX578277.1, on the reverse strand, counting down.
GTATTCAGATTTTGCATTATCTGTATTATTTAGTAGTAATTATTTTAAATTTAATTTCTTTGTTGGTGAAAGCATTGTTCAGTAAACTCGAAAATTTATATTTTTAAGATTTTTTGTTCTTAGGGCATAGCCATATTGAGTAATGCAAGAGAAATACGTGTTCCCTATTTACGATCGAGTGCTTAACCTCAATTATTTCCTTGTAAATAAGGCATTGTACTTCGAAAGATTATATATTAAACAAGAGGTAATGAGAACTCAAATCTTGTACATAGTAGGATGTTGTTATTCAATAAATCAAATGGTCAATAAACTATTAATGGAATCGTTTAAAAGATTTAAAAATGGTGGAGAGAATTCAATTCCCTTGTGTTTTAGGGTGAAGGATCGGATCTTTAGTTGTTTGCGAAGGACTGTTGGAGCTACGGCCACGGCTTCGTATCCTTACAGGGTCCTGATTTCGTATCTCACCTTCGGACGTTTAATGATCCCCTCTCTCATAGTTCGTGACCTCCGGCGATACACCATTATCCACAAATCCTTTCACGATTTTCTCCTTCTTCTATTCGGCGCCATTAAAATACCCCGGGCAGACCTTCCAGTCCCGATACCCCGGCTGAACTGCGGGAGGTTAAAAACTGTAAAAATTCATCAAATGATCATGTCTTCAAGTGGGCCTTAGTGGTGATTTGTTCGCGAGAGAGAAAACCCCCATAGATGTGCAATGGGACATTAAGACTAGAGTTAAAATACTTTTTAATGATTCTCTATGAAGTAAAAGCGCGGGAATAGGTATCTAATAAGAACAATAATCATTATGAGTGTTATAATTACAAAAAACTAGTAATACGGCTAAGAAGTGATGTTAACTTAATTTTGTACCTTCATTAGTGTTTTGTTATGTTTTGAATGTAAAACTAAAAATTAAGGTTAATATCAGCAATACTTTGCCTATCGAAATTGTTTGCATATAATATAATAAAAACTATCTACGAAAGTTTATTATCTGCAGACAATATCCTTGATCCCGACCAAATTATTATACTATAAAATACAAAGTAACTGTAAATACAGATTTCTTTTGTAGTGATAATAATTTTTAATTAAAAAAATGTCACAGATTATCTGCAAGGATACTACAAGTAAATAAAGAAAATAAAACATTTACCTGATTTACAGTTACTAAATTATTTATTTTTAATGTGTTTTTAGTAGAAGTGTTCTTCTACTTGGATTTTTCATGCGTTAAAATAATCAGTAACAGGTTAGACATGCTATTACAATTTTAAGCTTAGGTATTGCCCTGAAGTCATTCTAGAAGCTTTTAGAAGCCTTAAATATCCGCTCTCTATTTACATACATGTAGGTTGATTCACTAAAGGTGGGAGGTTCCTTGTTAATTCATTCCAGTCGTTTAATCACCATTTGGAATCGAATCTATTCAAAGTTCGGTTGGAGATGTGTTTCTTTGATAGGAAGAGATACTATTTTGCCTCGGCGTTCCACAACTGCTCGTGTGAAGCGAAGCCTACGTCAGACATCTTAGCCTCATGGGAAGGGACTCAACGTGGGCGGGTTAGCAAGCGTGTAAAACTGTTTTACTCTTGACTTCGAATTAACCTTCCCTTTCACCCGACATTATACCAATTGAATTCGGAATACTATAAATATGAAGAGAGAATGAATTATGTAATAAGATATGTTCTTTTTCTTTAAAAAAGTAAATTTTTTCTCATAAAAATTTCAAATGTTTCTGCAAAGAAACCATTCTGCTCTTATTTTAGTATGAAGTCACCAGAAAAACAATAAAATGTTAATACTTATCATTAGTAAAATATTATGTAATAACCATCGAGATATGCCCTTACCTTTTTAAAAGGTTAGGTATTAATTGCATACGAGATTTTTCTGATTGTTTCATGCTCTCGGTACGGACTAATTTTGAATAAGTTTTACTTTGTATAATTAAAATTCAACAAAACAATTGTTCAAATCAAGACTTTTTGATTAAACTAAGAGTTCAATTAAATTTGATCACCTACAAGTAAAACTGTATAACTTAACGAACTATTTTTTGTACCTACGTTTTTATTTGCGAACTAATTAATCTATTTGTGTTTTGTAAAAAAAATGGCGTCATATTACTTTGCTTTTTAAGTTTCATCGCACACCTATTACCCCAATTTTGAACCACTTCCCGTCTTTTAATCTTCCCCAAATTTTGCACATGGAAACAATTGAGGTGAAGAATACAGAAACAAAAAAAAAAAAAGTAGAAAATAAGACCAGTTTTCAAAAATGGTGTTTTTATATTAATTATTATTTATTTATTACTTTATTTATACCCACTTTTATTTATTATTTATTTATTTTATATATGACTTACAAATACATACATAAAAATATTTTATTATAAAAACAAATTTAACAAATTTTAAAATTCTAATATGATTAAAAAAATTAAAAAGCCAAAAAAACCTATAATTTACCTCTATCTGAGTAATAAGAGTGTTCAATTTTGATTATAGTTTACGTAGCGTAAAAGCCACAAATGTACATTTTTACACGTACTATATTCGCGTATTACTCAGACCTATTGAGAATGTAAAATAAAACGTATTATTATACAATACCTATAAGAGAACTTAATTTAATACATCTGATTGAACATTTTTAAAAATTACTCCATGTGTCTTGTTGTGATTAAGAGCGGGCAAGTTAGTCGTTTCGGTCGAGATTTAGAGGTATTGACGCACAATTTATTAATTCAAAAACTTGTTTAGTTACTCTCAGCATTTTATTTAGTAAAATGCAGAACAATAATTATTATAATAGGAAATGAAGATTATAACAAAACTTCCCTTAATCCAATTATCTAAATCATTTATTTATTTTTATAATAGCTTCTGTTAAAAAACAGTTTAACTTATAATTGGTGCTTTACACTGACACGTGTAACTTAGACACAAGAAAATGCCCACTTGTACGTATATAACGAGACATATATTTTTAGGAATTGCATTGTCAGTTAGTTAATTATTTTAAACTTATACTTATATAATTATTATAGTTTTACAATTTAATATCATAATTTTTGCCTCTCTTTTTTTTCTTTCGGTACTCGATTAAATAGAGACAGATGCGAAGCACATAAATTATACGGGGATCAGATATTCACACAGTTTATTATATATATAGTGGCTGCTGGCAAACGCCTCGACGCATCTGTCAAACAACTCTGGGCTTGTAATAAAATAAATTTCTTTACAATTGACCCTCGACTCTGATCTCTTTTTAATTTATCTTCCTGTAAACAACAAACGACTACATATTTTACTTACGCTACACACTAATACTTGTAAACGTATAGCGTTATAACAAGAAAGTATTGGGTTCTAATTTAAAATGCATTGGATATTAATTTGTTTACTACAATAGATTATACCTACCTACATTTTTTAAACCCCGTTGTTTTCTTTTTTTTTTTATAGAAGACGAATTAAAAAAATATAATAATAAAATATACTATAAAAAACTATGGATTATTAACGCTATCTAAATTAGAATATTTATTTTTAAACATTGCATTTAATCCTCATTCCATTCAACCTAAGATCACAAGATTTAATTTATACTACCATCTGCGTCGTAAAATACATTTACTAATAAAAATACATTAATTGCTTTATATTATCCGTTCTGGTTGACAGAATTAAAACACATCATTATACAATTTAGGTGTTCGCTAAATACCTAATTACTAATAGATTTATTTTACAATATTCATTTAGTAATTAGACTTATTAATGCATTAGACATATTAACTTCCATCTAATAATTACGCTTAAAACGATCCATCATAATGAGTTAAAATCCATCAATTCTCGATAATAACTGAGTTATTTTTTATTTTCCAGTATTGACCTAAAGTTTACTAACAATTATTCTAGAAAAGAGGTTGATGGTAGTAATATATCCGATATGAAAATTAATTCTGGTGCACGTAGCGATTAATTGCGGCTATTATTTCGACGCAATCCTTCCTCTCACTCCATTATTTATCTCTTTTCAGACACGCGGCCATTGAAACTATCTACAACTATTTATTCAATAACGTTCATAATGAAATATTTAAACAATATTTTGTACAAACATTCCTCTATTATCAATTCAATCATTTTTTTTTTTTTTTTTTTTAATAAAATGTTATCATTAACCATTGGCCTAGTTTTAGCATGGGCATTAAATCAGTCGACATTGTTTTTAGGGTTAAATTATATTATTTTTTAAAAGTCAGGGATAGCAAGATCAAAAACTCAAAAATAATAAGGAATATAAATGGTTTTCGTAGAAATAATTACATTATGAACACATGTTAAAATGATTTATCATGATTTACCGTCACGAGTCATGAAATTCAAACTTTTTCAAAGCGGTGTGTATATTTTGAGTTATCAGAACTCACTTGAACAATTTTATCATACGGGAAGAGCCAAGAATCTTATGAAATGTTCATAGTTTCCTTGATTTGTTTAATTCATTATAGTCGATTTAATATTCACGATTGAACTAAAAAAGTTTCAAATTTTGTCTAATATACCTACTATATAAGCTTTTTAACGTATTTTAGTGTCTCATTTTCCTTTTTGTGTCCGAAAAGTTGAGAATATAGTCTTCCTTTTAGTTGGAGGTTAATTTTGTAATACTCGAATTAAGTTTAAGCTTATCAATAATTTCTTCTTCTTCTTTCTTCTGGCCAGAAGAAAGTTTAATAAACTTATGTATGTTTTATTTTTAATTCTTTAAAAAATATGATTTAAGTATTATAATTTTTCGAGTGGCTTAACAGTCTGTTTTTATTTCTATTTTATAGTTGGTATAGCGTATTGTTAAAGAAATTCTAGAAGATAGTCTACAAGAGGGTGAGTAACTGGGGCAAGGAAGTCTATAAATCTTTGTGAGTGCGGTGGGTTTATAAGGCCACATCTCAACATAAGGGGGGTGTGATGGTGTGATTACCCTCACTGTAAGATTACCCTGCCTTGCAGAGGGTAAGTTTCCTCCAGAGGTACCTGGGGGTATTTCCTGTACCAGTAACAAGAGCAGTTCTTCTCCATTTGCTAGAGGCATTTCGAATTTTCCAGGCAACACCTCCCCCTCGATTCAAACCCTCCTTGTGTACACAGAGTGACACCAATCCAGGGGAGAGAAAGAAAAAACCTCTTATTCTATAGCTCCTTCTATAAAAGCAAGGGAAACAGAATAAGATATAAAAAGGCTTTTTCCTTTTATAGAGCTGTGAATAGGACAGTTCCGTTCAAGATTAATAGTCAACGAATTGTTCCGAATGTGATGGAAAATAAAATCTATATTTATAATAATTCTTATTACTCGGACGTTGTGTTGAAAATGAACATACTATTTTTTGTACTCTATAAAAATGGTTAATTAACTTAGAAAATCATATACATATATAAACATTGGCACATACATCTGCTATTCCATTCTCTATAATTATCTATCGGCTATAAGGGGCAGTAAAAAACACATTTAATCAGAGTGCTATTAATAACTGTTGACTTTACTCAAAACGAACTATTATGTTTATAATTTATTTTTTGACCCTTTATAAAACTGATACAATGGCAGAGTTAAAGAGACGACTATCAGGGTTCCAGGATTACAATGTTTCCACCTAATCGGATTTATAAATCCCTAAGGTTCTACAAGGACGTAAGGAGTCAGTTAAAGTTAATCCCTTAGATAATTTCACTAATCCCCCTCTTCACAAAATCCCTTATCTGGTAAAAAAAAAATAGTTTCTTAACTTATAAATTCCAGTCAGAATTACTTTTCCATAATTTTTTGTCAGAATATCAGTAATTAATTCGAAATCAAGGCTATAGAAATTCATAAGCCCTAGTAGAGAGGAGCTATATCTCTTATTTTAGATTTGAGGTGATCACATTTTGACGAAACCAAATGCAACAAATCATTTAGATTAACATCTATTTTTATAAAATTTTCCAAAAATGTTATGAGCTTGGGTGGGTCTTTCTGGATTAAAAGCATTAATAAAAGAGAGATTTAGTTTAACTATACTCAGAATTAAGGAATGGTTTTGACTTGCATGTGCTTATGTATAGACTAGTCGATTATTTCAATATAGTTCTAATTGGAACTTTGTTTCTATAAATTATTACCTCCCAAATTACCTTAAGTGATCTAATGGTGAAATTTATTTTAAATTTTTTAATCAGGGTGTCCTTAAACAATCCTGAACTTATTGCGTAGTGACAAACGTGTAATAAACATGATAAGTTTAGTAACATATTTTTATATTTATTTATATATTTATTATATATTACATATATTTATCTTATATTTATATATTTTATCTCCAATTTCAAAAATTCCAAGACAGAAATCATTACTTAAAGAAAATATACGCGATAGGACGTGAGGAAGCTATGTGCCACACTAATGGGCCTAATATTTTTAAACACCTTTAAAAAGTGTTCAACGGGTGGTGTTTACTTTTTTTATTTTCTATACAATCTGATATTTTATCATCGATATCTTGTGAACTAAATTTTCCCCAGGAAACGACTTAATGGTTAGAATCGTATTTGAATGGACTTCATTGAAGATTTTTTTTTTTTTAATCAAATTCGTCGGAACCGTTTTCAAGAAATAAGTTTTTTCACTTTATTTCAGAGTTTATAGGGGATGGATCCACAAAGTTGGAACTAAAACTAACCGATTTCGATTAAAAATTCGCTGCATGCGTCTGCACAGACAGACAATTTTTAAAAACCTTTAAACGTGTAAACCAATCAAAATCGAATTTTATAATTATATAAGAAGATACTAAAGATCAGTCTATAAAATTTCAAAATATAGAAGTCTAAAGTCACAACTATGCAGTAAGAGATGAGTACAATGGGTGTATATATTGTATGGTGTAAAGCCATCAAGGCGATTACAGGAGTATGGCAGAATGAGTACCCTTGAGAGTACGATGTGTTCCGTATGAATTTTTTACCTCATGGCTTGTTGTAGTACGGGCACATGAGGTTCAACTGCCGTTGTATCGGACCTCTACACCCACGTACCCTGTACCTGACCCTTATATACCCCTCGGCTTATCCCTTAGACACCACATCGAGAACATAGGGCCTTTTTTAACAACTTTATCTGTAGGTCAAAAAAATAAATGTCCTTCTTGAGATTCGAACCCATTCTTTTTTAAAAAGCCCTTCCGGTTCATGTATATATACATATATGTATTTATTCTATTCCTACTTTATATTTATTTTATTTTGGAGCATTGAAACATTGATGACAGAATCTGTATTAATTTTATACACCAGGCTAAAAATAAAAGTATTGTTTGAGGCTATCTATTATTTATCACATCTTAAATATAAATGACATATTTATGCCTTGTATTTAAATGTACTTGTTATTTAATAATATTTTGTAATTAAAATTCTATTTTCCATGTGTAGGTTAAACTTCCTTAGTTGCAAGTAGATATATCTCGGCAAATGACAAAGATCAAAGATTTCTAATACATAATTCTTAACGGAATATTTCACTTCTATTTGCTCTGATTTACTTCCTTAGACAAGAGAAAACATATAATAAAGTCATCAACAACTTATATTTGACATATTAACATAAAAACATTATAAATGAACAGACATTAATTTCCGTAAGCTAAAACTAAAACAAGAATATTACCATACAAGTCGTGCGACATTAATCTCAAAAAAAAAGTTTACTTCTTATTTTAAGCCAATTTTACATGAAATTAACTATCAAGTAAATAAATTACTAAAAATGTATATTGTACATGGTGTATTTTTAATTACTCATGAATTATTATATTTTTCTTTTGAAAAATTCTCTGTTGCCAGCCGTTCTTTTAATATCAAGATAAAAATGCTGTATTTTCTTTTAATAGATATTCCAAGAGGATAAAATATCTTGAAAGCTTTAAAACTTATTTTTTATACTAGAGGTCACACTATCTCTCGTAGGGGTCAATTAATTTTTAATACATTATAAAAAAACTTTTTTTTGTATACATGTACCTCTTCTTTCTTACTTTAATTGATAGTTAGACTATATAATTATTTATTTATGAAAAAAAAGCTAATGAATAATAAATTAAGGATTGAAACAGGCTCGATGTTGAGGAGGTAGGAACAAGTGGAGGATGGTGAAGATAAGGACGGACTTATAATATAATGGAGGAAAAATAAGGATGGACGAAGACAACCAACAGAAACCGGTGAATTCCTGCTTAAAAAAACATGATCAAAAGAAATTTTTTGGATAAAAATATTAAACTGTGAGGGAATAAAATTCCAACCGGACGAAGAACTCAAGTTTTGAAAGTATAAGAAGAGAGTGGGCTTACTGAAACCGGTTAGAGAGCTCTGCTACTATTGGTCGGATCTTTACGGAGATTGCCGATACCAACCAATCAGATTAATCCGATATTTAAAACCGATCTTCTTATTGTTCCATTCTCTCAAGAGTTCATTCGGCTTCAAATTAAAAAAAAACCAATTTATTTCTTTTATTAATTGATTTTAAAAACAAACGATTGAATAAAGACAAACTGAAAATTCAAATAATTTTTCGAAACAAGATTATTGCTGCGTTAAAATTTCATGACATAAAATTTAAAATTAATGCACTCAAAAAAGTAAAAAATCATCTTGCACAACCAAGTAAAAATGCATATGATTATAAATTTTATTTAACTCTTGTGGATACAATGCGTTGTTTATAATTTTACAGACCTATATATACATATATCTAGCCTCAGGGCAGTATAATCGATAAATGGCCCCGCTCCAGATTTTTTAACAGATTTATGAAGTAAGTCGGCCTCCAGGATTTTTGAAAATGAATATTATCAAGTTAATGCAACTTTCTAACAAATCTAGGTTTCGTAGGAAAATACCCGATTCAAAAATTTGAAACTTAATTTTTAATAAAGGATCATATTTTAATATAATACAGATAAAAATAGACTGCCAATTAGTGTGGCACATAGCTTCCTCTCATCCTATCACGTACTTTATTGTTATATTGTTTATTGTTTAAAAACTATTAATAGTTTTAGCGATCTTTAACACTTCATAGCGGTGTCTCTGTTGGTTTTACTAAAAAATTGTAATTGAAAAGAATGTTTGTCTTATTGCATAGATGAAGTTAGATTTTTTTCCGACCTAAAATTCCAATTTTAAATTTGAAGTTCACGTTTACGCGAGCGTTGCTCGTGAACGCTTGGACGGATAACGTTGTCCAACGAACTCGTCCTGGGCATTGGTAAAATGAACATGTCTACCAAATTTCATCAAAATCGGTCGACATTTACTCAAGTTATCGTCGCACGTTTCATTATTCGCGGACACACAGACAGACACGAGACCAAAAATGTTCCCTGATGTCTGAAACGGATTTCTGTCTTGGAATTTTTAAAATCGGAGGCATAAAAGTTTTTCGTTCTCAAAAGTGAACACAATGCTTCCGTTACCTTCGGTAAACTCGGAAGCAATTTATGATTTGGATAAATTACTAAACAAAAGTCTTACGTTGATTTAGTTTTTTAAATATTATAATATAGTCAGACGTTCTGATAAAGTGGTATTATATAATCATATTAAAATAATCTCAACATAAATGAGGCAAGAATGTATCAATTTAAAAGGACTAATAACTCGAATACAATTGGAACGTCAGAGTTCGCCTAAATAACGTAAAAAAAAACCTCTAAAACTGTTGGAAAACATCTAGTACCTTTTTACATACCTATACCTATCTATTTTTTCCATATTGGGTGTATTAATATTAAACGAATGTTACTACAACTATGTTCGATATATTTTTCAGTCCCTGGTTTTTAGAAAAATAATTACTAGACCTAATAATATTTTTAAAATTTAGAGTATTCTTCTTACACATTACCCTTAAAGGACCCACCTACGACATTAAATATGTTTTGCTAGGGTACACCTAGCAAAACTATTAATACTTTTAAAATGTTGATAAGTTTGGAACTTACTTATGCACTTATTATTTTATTAAATAAATAGTATTTAATTTATCTTTAAGTAAAAATAAAATAGATTGTCTAGAAACATAAGACTTAACATCTTTTAAAGCCATGTTTGTTATTTTGTACAATTTACTACCTACTACAAATATAAAAATTGATATAATATAAAAATTCAGGGTTTTCGTGAAGCTCAAGATTGTTATGAATTCCCAAGCGTGGTTGCCTACGCAAAAGATTAATTAAAATTCTGTTCTCCTACGTATAATAATAATCCAAGAAATTACCATTTAAAGTTTTTTTTTATATGAAACAAAATTTTATTTCTTGAAAATAATTATTGTCGAGCAAAAGTATGACGTAGAATAAAAGAGAGATTAAATGAAGCTAGTGGTGCAGGAATCTACTAGAAAGGAGGGTGTGGACAATATCATAGTGTAGAGGATAAAGTCACCTGGCAGCCTCCAAGCGGCGAAGAAAAAGCCAACATCATTAACATACAATAATTGTTTGTCTTTAGAGACCGTGTTTAATAGACAATAAAAGATCAAAAGCTTGTGATGCCTAATAGTCAAACACGTGTTCGACATCCTGATTTACTTATAAAAATAGAATACTCAACAATTATAATAATGATTATAAGTTTAAATTAAATCGATTTCAAGTTAAACATATATTAAAAAAAAGTGCTAATAGACGTTTAATATATTGTGTAGGCGTAGAACTCAGTAATCATCTATTTGAAAATTACATTGCGAGGCGTATACCGCAAGGAAAGAGAGAATAATAAATTCTAAATCGTGCTGGGGGTTTAAAGGCTTAAGGCAGGTAGATGGTATATAAGGGAGAGATAGCGACCTCGATTGCCTGGTTTTGTATCCGAGCGATTTTTAGATTATGTACGCTCGCATATACAAAATTACTGAGCTCTGAAGCCGAGCGAATTGTAGTTTTTTTTTGGTATTCAAAAAAAAGAAAAAAAAAAAAAAAATTCAAGAAAACGAAAAAGTTAAAAAAAAGAAAGCAAACATTTTTTTTTTTTATTATAGGTTGTTTGCCTCTGATGTAATGAAAGGGTTTGGAAGCGAAAAATCTTGCATAGGAATGAAACAACGCGTTTTAAGTCTTGTAATCTTATGCCTATGGACCCTCGTATATAATACCTTGGATTACAAATCCAAAGAAAAAAAATCTTATTCGTTTTCAAAGACGGAAAAAAAAATCTCAAAGTCAAAAAGGCTACGAGGCTGAAAAACCTCTTCGTATGAATTAAACAAACAATTTGAATTTAAAATGAATGCAATTAAAAATCAATGATTAAATTAAAATGACAAGAGTCCATTAACAAAAATGCAACTAAAAAAAAAAAAAAAATCCTTTATAGCTGTCTCACCCTTAATCGTCTGCTGACTAAAGTCAAGTTATGTGGTGGCAAAATTCAATTTAATATGTTTTTAAAATGAAAAATTAGAACAACACATGAATTTAGTTAGGGTGTTTTTTGTTTTTTTTTTAACTATACACTAGTCTGTGATAATTATTTGATTCAGCTACTGTGGAAATACGGATAAAAAGTTAACCTTCCGGAGTTTATAATGTAGTATTTCCATTAAATGTTTGACCTTTTTGTACGGATACAAAAAAAAATTCTATACCTACTTATATAGGAAGAGATAAGATAAATCAATCTATTTGAAAAAGGTCCTGAGGTACACAGTATTTCCCTACGGATAATTCTGCAAGAGGTTCACCCCTTGTTTGCTTATATATAATTTGAAAGTATTTTAATGGAGTTTTTTTTTTTTTTTTTTTTTTTTTGGCTCTATCGCTTCTGAGCGAAAAGTCAAAACAATAATTTAATAATAAATAAACAAGAAGTTTTGCTGTACAAAAAATTAGGAATAAATAAATTAATCACAATTAAGTTTTTTACTCAACAATTTCACCCGAGTTTTCCCTGTCAGTGAAATCGACAGGAAACAAATATGTGCGGAATAATAGTAATAATCTCTCGGTTTTCCCAAGTTATATCTGTTATCTTGTGATAAAGTTATCAGTATAATTTTTCATATTATTGGAGAATATATGCATACTCATACATATATATATTAACATATATTACGATAAATAAAAGACCAGTCATGCACCATGACTTAATGAGCGAATTTTCAAAGAAATTTGCGTATTATTGGCTTATAAGATTGGATAGGAAAGTTTGGTTTAGAATTTGGATGGGTGAAAACAAAAAAAAAAAATTGCTACACACAGGGGTACGGAGTACAAAAGTCAAAATAGTATATACCCTTCAAGATAGATATCGTTGGAAAGCTTTTGTCATATTTTCATATAAGAGGGGTGTAAAAAACGTTTTTATGCTATTTTAGACCCTAAATTGTCAAAATTTGACTCCTAAATGGACTCCAAAAATTCTGGCCAACGAACTTATCCTTTCTTTTGATATTATTGACATTTAAAAATTTGTTTGCATTTTTTAAGTGCATCCTAGGGCGATATATCGTCTGGAGTGACACATACATATATACATACAAACATAAAAAAGTGTTAAATTTCAGGAATCGATTAAGAATGGTCTAAAACGGATTTCCATGGAGAAAATATTCAAAATGTTTGAAGCCATTGCAATAGCTTAATTTTCTTTGAAACTTCGCTAAAAGTGAATGACAAATTTCTATTTTATTAATCTGACAATCTACCCATATCTAACAGTTACTTCAGAGATCACGCCGATCACCCAAATATTAATTCTGCGAACACACTACTAATTACAAACTATACCTAATTTACAACCTCGATTATCTTAAACTACTTGTGCACTTAAGTTTTGGTCACTATTAAAAATTACGAATACTAAAAAAATAAGAACTTAATAATCGCAGTTTTTATATTACAGTATATTGTGCACTTGATAATACGCGAAAAAGTCCATGACAAAGTTCTATTTTATTTATCTGATAATTTAATATAAATAGTTCTACTAATTCATCTTAAACCAGCAACATCGTTGGAAAATATTGAGAGAATACTTCCTTAGTTAAATATTTAAAAACTTTTTTAAATATATAAAACATCCCATCATATACCGGTAAATTATAATTAAATACAGGATAAAAAAAAGGACAGGAGAACGTAGCCTGATAAAAAATACATTATACTTCTTATATAGGTATATAAAAAAAATAAAAATGAACTAAAAAAAAAGAAAGGAATTGATCATATGGATGACCAAAGTGTAAAAAAAAGAAGTGAGTAAGTCCTTGCCTAGCAGTCATGAGGGGTAGGAGATCGTAGTGGGGTGGAGACTCACGGTCATAAATTTCTCTGCGCTCCAAGCCTGATGCACCTCGACCGAAGCAAGGCTTACTTAATAAGAATATAAATGATCAGGAGGCCATCGTAGCAACCTACACCAAGCCATAGGGTAAACTGATTTATAACTTTATAGGACCAGATCTTCAGAGACTACATAGTATATCTAACGCAGTCCTTTACACAGTCTTTATAAAGAATTATTTTTAAATGAAACTTCACTTCCACACTAACTTTAATATTACTTTCACTTGTGCACTATTTTTTCCCTTTATTTAAATTGAATTTATTATTAATATATTTTAGCATAATCACTTTGTTAATTAATTTTATATTTTTTCAATTATCATCCTTTTTTCTGTTTAAGTACTATGAATAATGTTTTTTAAACGAAATAATTAGTTGGTTTTTTTTTGTTGATATTCTATTGTATACAAATTATGTGTTTGCTCTTTTATGCTTTTTGTATCTCCGATTGATTTTTTTTCTTAACCACCTCGAGATATAACTGTAAACAATCCATTGTTTTGTATCCGTTGTATTTAGTCATTGGCGCACCCAATAAGTATAGAAGGGAACCTTGAACATAGAGAAAAAGAGAAAAAGTATTAAAAAGGAAGAAAAGGTGTCTGGCATAATGCTGTCGTGAACAATATTTTAAGTTGTTGTTTATTTATATCTTTAAATAATTAAGGCTCCTTATTTTTAAAAATAAATTGGTTTTGATACATTTAAAAAAATAGTTATCTTTATTCGTCTATTGTTTTATAACATATGGTTTTGACCATTTGGTGTAATTTTTAGCCCTCATTATAATAGTTTGAATTGGGATTTCATTACTGATTATTACTATTTGAATCAATATCCGAGAGCAGATTTTAACGATGAAGTTTTCAACTAATGATTGTTTCTTTGCGATTGTTAAAATAATCTATGTTTTATTCATTTATATTTATTATTCTATATTATAAAAAATAAAACGGAATTCAATACATTTAACGTCTTACTTCTCAAATCTAAAATATCTAAATATTTCAAGTTAAATGCGTAACAATATATTTTTTTTTTTTGGCCATCCTCAAATGATGTAACGATTTTTAAAGGTGAAAAACCTCATTTATTTTTCATTGTAGTCTTGCTGTTTTATACACCTGATATTTATTTCAGCAATTAAATATTTTACAAGGAAAGTGCAAAATGTAGATATTAGTGATAAAAATACAGCAACAAAACAATATAAAAAATATTTTTGAACGTTTGGTCAAGATTACGTTACATTTTCATTTTGACATTTAATATTCTGCTTTTATATGTGCTATAAAGTGTAAGGGATAATATCGATGGCTAATAACTAATAAGTGGTCTTCAAAATGTCAGGTTTACAGGAGGAACAAAAAACTATTTAAAAAAATAAATTTACTTTAACTGACTAAGTTTTTTACGTGTTTTATAAATTTGTATAACATGTAACCCTTCTGAAACATTGGTAACAGTTAAATTATAATAGTTCATAAAATACTGTAGTTATGAGTTCTCACTATGTCACTTATTTTAAACACATACGAGGTCTCACTTAAGAATTAGTTGCTCAGTTATGAGGTGTCTCAAGTAATCTTTAGCAAAACACATACACCAGAAACACATTGTAACTACGAGGTGTAGTTACAAGCTATCACATAACTAATAGCTTGGGAGTCTGATACGAGATGTCTCGACTGCCCATTTTCTATATGAAGGATTTTTTTTTTACTTTCGAGGTCTCGCATGTACCTGCAGACAAGCCTCCCAAGCCCAATAAAATGAAAACCTCAAAATCACCATTTTGGTAGTTACGAGGTATCACTTATTAGCCATCGATATGTAAGTCCCCGTTTCTTACCTTCCTTTGACTTAATATAATAAGCAAGCGTCAAGTAAAAACCATTACTGAGTCCTATGTCAGGTAACATCACTTGTTTTTAGCGTTTTGTGTGTAATAGAATTTACTAAATACGATCCAACTTTTCATATTTTCTGGTTCCTGTGATGAAAAATTAGTTTCTTTCATTCTTAATCACCGATCGAACATAGCTCAATCACTAGTTTGACATAATATACCTGTTATGTTATTTCAGAAATAAACTTTAACTTGCAGAATTCCATCCAAATATTGTCGAATTTCAAATAAGTTATACATTTGTTAGCATTATGTTTTACTAAAATATAATTTTTTATTCGATTTCAATTAAGATCTTAGCCAAACCCAGTAGCATATGTTTCGTTTCATACCATACAGTATTAGAGGTGAATTAGTAGTGGTTTAATTATATTTAATGACTAGTTGTTTTTTTGTTTTTGTTGTTTCAAAATTAATTGTAGTAACAGATTTAATGTTCTTGAGTGTGCAATGAGTTTAATTTATAAGCGGCTTTCTTGATACGCCACTATAAAGATTCGTAGAAATATTCAAGTAATGATTCAAAATACTTCTGGGGGGTAAATTTTCTTGTACAACTTAAATAAGAACATAGCTAAACACATCAGCTACTCATAGCTTACTAGTTAAATAAAATTACACATTATCGTTATCATCTGCAATTTCCCATCAATTATCAGTCATCACTGAATGGCTGTTGGTTATCATCATCATTAAAATGATTTGAGTGAAAATTATTAGTTGGTTTTAAAATTTGTTGGCGCACAAATTATGCAATACTTAGCCGCGCTCTATAAGCAAATCACATTTTCCTGCAATCTTTATATTTTCCACAGTTTAACTACTAACGGGTTCACTAACTGAATGGCTTTATAGATATATTTATAAACCTTTTTAATTGTAATATATGCTCTTAAGTAGTTAGTATACAATTGACGACTCTTTCATATTTTCCCGATTCAACTTCTAGAGCAATTTATCTAATCATATACTCATTCTAAAAATAAATTTTACTATTATGTTTGTCGTAAAATTCACAGCAGATCATAAATGATATTTAATTTTTGCTTCCGAGCTTACCGAAGGTAACGGAAGCTATGTGATCGTTCTGAAGAACGAAAAAATTTTAGGTCTCCGATTTCAAAAATTCCAAGTCAGAAATCCGTTTCAGACATCAGCGATCATTTTTGGTTCCGTGTCTGTCTGTCGGTCTGTCGGTCTGTCGTTCAATTTTTGCGAACCACCATATCTTAAAAGCTACACGTCCAATTTTAATGAAATTTGGGTGGTAGGTCATAAGTAGCCCATTGTTGGTCCCATATAAGTTTCAACCTTCTGCTCATATTTGTTTGTCATCCACATGCTCACAAACATACATTTATTTACAGCCATATCTTTAAAAGTAATCATCTGATTTTTATGAAATTTTTATGGTTTGTCGAAAGTAGCCTGCAGATAACACCTGCTTAATTTCAACCTTCTGCGCACTTTAAAACGTGTTAAATTAATATGTCTTATAATATACAGCTGCATGGCTAATTGACTCACTGACTGACATTAATGTTTACCCACTTCCAGAAGAGCTAGAGACTTGTGGTTTGCGCCATTCGACGCGCAACGTCCATATTGTGAACAAAATTAAATATACAAAGTTCACTTTTCCCCCTTCTTCCCCCCTTAAAAAAATAAAAATGGGTGACTTGATTTTTAAGCTGGTTTGGGGGCTTATTGCAGCTAAACGGTAAGTCGTATTAGAAAATGGATAGCACAAGTGGTAACTAATTTTAAAAGATCTACAACTTTAGTCCTATGAGTTTTTGTCGTATCATCATCGGTTGTACCTTAGATGGTGATAGTTTTGGTATTTTTTGGTTTTATTTTTTTCCATTTTTGTCTTTGAATGGCCTAGTTTCAATAATAATTGGCCGATTTTATTTCTGATTGCGGCGATTAAATCTCACACTAATGCTCTTTAAATTTAGTATATTTTATTTCATTAGTTCATCCTACTTGCTGAGAACATGCGAGTCAACTTTTTCCCGTGCGCCGTGTCGCGTGACCACTTTTTTTTGGTTTTTAATATTGTGTCGTATATCATTTTAAAGGCCTTGATATGTACATTAAAGCTATTTTATTTGTTGATTTTTTGAAAATTTTGTACATGTACTTTTGTACCGATTTATAATTTTGTTGTAGGTTAAAGGGTTTAAATACTTTTTTGATATTAGGTTTTTTATTTATATGTATTTATTAGTTAAATGAATGCCCTTTTGAATTGTTTGTATTTTAAAAATATAATTTTGGTACCTCAGAGTACAGGGGTACAAATGTTGAAGTTAATCTTTTATAATATTATGTATATCGTTAAAAAGCTCTTGCATAGTAGATTAATTTTTGTTATATTCTATTTTGTGCTATTTTTAGTTATGAGGGGGGTAAAATAAAAAAAACGGTTTATACAGCGGTTTCTACGATTTGGTTGCAGTTTTATATTTGTTTATTAAATTAATTATATGTGCGCTAACGTTTGGTGCTTGTTGGAGGCTTTGTTTCTCCAACAAATGTTTAAATTTCTTCAACTTTATTAAATATTTACTGGAACAGTGCCGCGCCGTTCCTACTTTTTGATTATTTTCATTATAATCGAGGTATTTTTCATAATTTGGTCTTTTCTTTGCGAGAAAGCTATGTGCCACATTAATTGGCAGAGTATTTTAATTTACTTTCGAATTACGTTCCTTTTTATATTTATCGGAAATTGTAAAGCCACATAATAAATGTATGATTAGGTATATACTTTCAACTTATAATATATTTAGCTTTTTACTTAAACATCTGTACTTACTTATTAACAGCTACTGTAAGCTTGTTGATTTTACTTATGCTTAATTATCTTTTATTATATTTTATATACTTGTTTATTTCAACTTATTAATAAGATATTCTCTCCAAATATAATAACCTATCATTTTTATATATTCTGTGGTTAAGAGAGGTTTATAATAGTCTAATGTTTTGCTGTATAATGCAATTAATTAAAAAAAAAAAAAAATCCAATGTAAAAAGAAAAAATAAATAAAAGGTGTAAAAGTAGCAGTTTTTCATTTCTTTTCGACGTTAATTAAACTGTAGTTCCGTGCTACCTAAAAAAAAGTAATGACTAGTCTAGTCTAATTAGGTATACGCATGCACGATCAAAAGAAAAAATAAAAAGCTAATCCTTTACAATGAAAAAAAAAGAAATAAAAGGCTTAAACCTGATAACCATTTAAAATTTAACTAATTGAGAAAGATTGGAACAAATCGAGTGTTTCTTGAGACTTTCATACATGACTAAACCACAAAAACCTCTTCAAGACAATGGCCGCTTCATGGAAAAACTTAATAAAAATTCATAACATGAGCTCTTGTTTAATTACATGGCCGACTTAGCTAGCGCAAGGAATGAAGTAGAGGGGGAGTGCTGGAGCAGGAAAAAGAAGGAGCTAGCTCTGTTATTAGTTGAAATTAGTCAATAAATTAATGACTACCCTTTGCATGCTATAACCTACTGAGTGACATTTAGTTATTATAAGTCTCGAAAATTGGTAACCCGACTCCCTTTTATATTATCCCGATAAGTTAAACTGGAATTATTAAAACTTAAGAGAGAAAAAAGTAGATAATTACTAACATATTATAAAATAATTATGACTCTTTTTATTTAAAAAAAAAAAAAAAAAATGTATATATATATATCCGTCTCTTTATTCAGCGGGTAAGAAAACACTTTTAAGAATGTAATGAATAAATTTAATTTCTCATAAGAAACATTCACGATAGAAAAATTCTTAATTAATAGAACCCCAGATATAATTTTTCATTATTCCCAAAATACAATTAAAACACTTACGTTTTGAAACTCTCTTAATAAATGTATGCTACATAAAATATTTACACAGTATATAAACAAATTACATTACGTTTGACATAGCATAAAATAGGATTAACTAAAATATAATTAATCGTAAATTTGTTCGAGTCAAATACATTTCTTACATTTTCTACTTCATGAAAGCTATTAGAAGTGCATTAAAGTTATATTTTGTGTTTTTTTAAAAAAATGAATAGTTCTTTCTCTTGCTGTATTTTTTCCAAGGTTATTTAATTCGCTTCGGTTTAACTTTGTTTCATGCTTTCTTCACTCAACAAATAGGAACATTCATCTTTATTTATTCAATTTTGTATTTTCATTTTATTCCTTTCAACCAATCAGGAAGGCGAAACAAATTTATAAAGAATATATATCTACGAAAAAATATTTTCGTTAATGTAATAATCTGACACTTGCTCGAATTATAAAGATTTTTATCTCCAAGCATAACTTTTTCTAGGGAGAAAAAGTTATAATTATGGATAGAGATTAGTATACAGGGACTTAAGTAAGTAAGTCTTTTCTTCCCTGGACCCAAAAGTAGGGAGAAAAAGTAAAAGTAGGGCGAAAAAATAAAGTAGGGAGAAGAAGAAGGATTGCCAACATAATTATTTTATAAATAGTAGAGAATGAATGGCCAATGTAATGAAGTTGTTGAAATCAGGTTGGCGACACTGCTTTTTCAACCTTGTTTTTCATTGTTTATAACCTGAATCTAAATAATCTTCTATTTGAGTTTAATATCAATTCTTATTTGTTTTCAATATTGAATCTCTTATATCTGCTATTAAAAGTGCTAACAATTATTGTTATTTATTAAAATAATAACTAAAAACTGTGCAATGGATGAAAGTGTGTACTTTCTCCCTACTGGAGATAAAATATTGTATGTACCTCGAGAGTAAAGTGCCATTATTCCCCTCGTGATAATTATATCTAATTAGCGTTATTCCCTCGGCTGCGCCTCGGGAATTAAAATGTCTAATTCCCTCTGCTTCGCCTCAGGATTTAGGGACCATGGTTCCTTCGGCTTCGCCTCAAGAACCAACTTTTTCGCTCAGGGAATAATGCCTTACTTTACTCCCTAGGTGCATAAATAACTATATTAGCTTCATGCGTTATTTCGAGTCTAAAATATTTTTTTCGTACATTAGAGAAATCGCAATACATTTCTCATTGATTTATTTTAGTTTATAACGTTTTTTCCTCTAATTTAATTTGCTTTAGAGGCAATTTTTTTTAATTTAAATATTATAAAAATAATATGTATATAAATAATCTGGCTATACATCACTTATTAGGTGTAAGGGTTAATTTAATTTCAGCCATTATTGAGTCAACACTTGTTTATTTTCCCGTTGCACAATAAGTGCATCACATAAATATGTAGAAACATAATTTGAATACCGAAATAACTAATTAAAAATTTGAATTCGCTATAATTATATTGAAATAAATTTATTTTTAAGATTTAAATTTGAGTCCGTAAAAAAATATAGGAGTCATTTAAAAGTTTTAATTTAATTCACTTTATATTTATGAATTATAGGTTGAATGTGTACCAAGAAACAGATGTATAAAAGAATAAGTGTGTATGAGGAATAAGTGTTTTGTTCATTTTGTAGAGAGCCTTTCGTTTTTCTATTAACGAGTGCATCATTCTTACTATAGGTACAATAATACACGAGTAAAAGATGATAAGAACTAATCAATTAATTTTTTAAATCATATAAATTAATTCCTTTACATTAAAATTTATTATTATTGTATATTGATGCATTTTGTTGTTATTTTTAACTTAGATCTGTAAATTATATTAGGTGGTAAGGAATTTCATTATGATTTTAAATATTTTTAAGAAGATTGATGTAGTTTTTCTTAAAATTTTACACATATACATAAATAAATGTATTTATATTAGTAACTAGCGGGATAACCGTGCTACGCAACGGAGTGCTTTACAGGGGATATTAATTTAATTTAATATTATCTTAATATTTTATCTGATTAGGCTCAAATTCTGTATTTCCACTAAATGAGTTGTCCTGATAACGAATTTAAAGAAAATTTAATATCTGTTTACGTTACTAACTGACATATAAATATTTATGTATATATATGTTAATTTATTTTTGTTGACTGTGCGTCAATCACGTCTAAACGGCTGAGCAAATTTTGTTGGTTTTTGGGAACAATTCTGCGGGTTGAATACATTATTTATATATATAGATAGGGATACAATTAGGATTTTGATATCTATTGAGAAGCCCCGTTCTCCGCCCCATAATGAGCTACCAAAATGTTTTACAGACTATATCACCCAAAAAATTGAGCTTAACATTTACTACGTTCACACATCGTTTTGGAAACGGTTTTGAAAACGATCCGCGAGTTCAAAACGCTGTGCGAACGGAGATCGACGGATCGTATCGGGTTAGATCCGCTCCACCAGAAATACGTGATCGGATCGGGGGATCGAAATTCAAAACGCTCGTGTGAACAGGTCGTGAAGGGGATCGAGATATCAGGTTATTTTACACTTTTCCACTTTTGATGTTCTTGATGCTTTTAAGTTTTCGTGAGCTTCCGTTTCTTTTTTTTAAACTGCAAAAACGTTTTTAAACAAAAGTTAATACTATAAAGAACCTGTAAAAACTTTTAATAACTTGTAAATAAAATGTAAAAATTCGCGGACATATTAGGTAACAAGAAAGAAGGTTTTACTCGTGACGTCACCGTTACGAGATTTAGAAAACAAATATTTGGATCACCTGTATTTTTTGTTGTGTGAACGGGAATCGTTTTGAAAACGAATTGGATCCGAAACGCTTTCAAAACGATGTGTGAACGTTGTAATTGTACCCAAAAACCAACAAAATCTATTCAGCCGTTTGGACGTGATTGACAAACAGACAACATTTTCTAAACCTAAATTCGTTATCAGGACTACTTAAGTAGTCAAAATTCGAGCCCAATCAGATAAATGTACAGACACCACTCCAATCTTATATATAACACCCTGTCCCACATAAGGTGTAACACAGAAAAACCTGATGTTCTACATCACATTTCTGACAAAAAATGTTATATGTATAACATAATGGTTGATCAACCTTCGTTTTCGAGATATATCGATTTTTCAATTATCTCATTTTCTGGTTACTTTTTTCCATTAAAAACGTTATAGCGTAAAATCTAAAAAAGATAAAAAGACGGGGTTTTCATCATTCAAAAGGTGAGGAAATTTGATTTAAAAATGTTATGCTGCTTGCCCATAATACCCTTATTAAAATAATTTTATATACTTCTAAATACAATGTTTTGGTTAATAAGAAATTTGTGGTCAACGTTCTTGGTAGCATAACTTTTTAATTTGTATGGTAAATGAATAAATTTGACCTCATGTAAAACTGGCCCTTTTAATAAGCTTTAAAATGATATAACTTGTTAAGAATTTTGCTTCAAGTTTTCAAACTTATTTGGATGAAAATGAGGTAATAAATGACAAGTTTATCAGTTTCCATGACTTTAAATGACCCTAAGACTTGGTGAAAAAATAGAAAGGGTAACAATAAATAAAAAAAATTAAAAAATAATAAAATAATAAATTAAAAAATTAAAATATTAAAATAATAAAAACAATTGAGGGGTTAGCATACTCGACTCTGAAACCAAGGTCTAAACCCCGGTTGTGAGTTCGAATCCCAGCGAGGTGAGACATGTTTCACACTGATGATCTCATCGATTAGATGAGTAAAGTGGCCGGATAACCCCCGTCCTGTAATGACCTAATAAGCTGTCGAACGGGACTAAAACTACAAAGCAAAAAAAAAAAAAAAAAAAAAATAATAGTATAGAAAAGTGTACATAGTTGTCTACAAAAACTTAAAGTAGGCCCCCCCCCCCCCTCTCCCCGTTGCTGTTAATGGATCTTCTGTAGCGGCGAACTATATGGAATGACAACAATTATCCAATTCGGTAGATCGGTCGGGGCGGGGTTGTGAATTTGCCACCTCGTTCACCCGATCTCACTCCATTAGACTGCTACCAGTGGGGAGAGGTGAAAATTAAAGTGTACAGCCAATTGGTGAGCACAAGAGAGGACCTTGTTTAGCGAACAAATTTAGCGTTTGATGCTATCAAATTGAAACCTGAAGAAGTGTGACGGGCAACTGGTAGTGTACTTCGCCTCTGCAGAAGATCCATTAACAGCAACGGGGAGAGGGGGGGGGGGGGGGGGGGGGGGCTACTTTAAGTTTTTGTAAACAACTATGTACACTTTTCTATACTATATTATTCAATTTTTCATTTTGTTAGTACAAGGAGTGATATTTTTTTATTTATTGTTACCCTTTCTATTTTTTCACCAAGTCTTATGAACATATATGATTCTTTGTAAGAACAATTGATTTTATCCTGACAAATGCGTGTCTACAGAAGGAATGTTTCTAAGGAAGATTGAACATGGCAAAACTGGTCCATATGTACATACGGGCTCCACGTGGTTTGCAAAAATTAAAGAGATTCAGAGAAGTTAAAAAAAGAGGTGGTCAGATAAAGGATGGGGTGGGCATTAATTTTGTATTAAGGAGCAATTTATTTCATAGCCATTCTTCTCGATCCAGGAAGGTTTTTTTCAATATAACATCTTTGAAAACGGTTGTCCTTTTAAAGGGTTTTCAATTTATGAGGATGAGAACGGGTTGTTCTTAGGGTTCTGAGCTTTTTGCACTGGATTCTTTCTCTTCAAGTTTTGTTTTAAGCTCGGAGTTTCTTCTAAGGGTGAGAATGTTTCAAAGTTTCTTTTCTTTTTTTAACCTTTTTCAGTGGTAGGGAGATAATTGGAAAAAAGAGATAGATTTTTGTTTCTTTTGCCCGGGGATCCGGTTGGGTGGGAGGATGTTGAAGTCGATGTGTGCTTGGAATTCCGCCGGACCGAGATGGAAGGCTCGGATACTGGAAGCTTGGGATCCTTTAGGAACGGCCTTCTGGAATGAGAAGGACCTCCTACTTCCCCTCATGGCCGCCCCACAGCCTCAATCACCTTCCGAACAAACGCGACCCATCCAAACAGTTTAACAACCCGAGATCTCTTTAAATTAGTCTAAAAACTTAATAGCGTTATATAATAATCATCTTCGGCTACCAAACAACTCGGCCATTTACTGTTTAGCAAACTATTTATACCATTATTAGCAACTCATTTTCTCAAGTAATAACCTCTACAAATGCTCAGATTGGTTTTGAAACAGGAAGAATCTTATAGAGAGAACATTGCTTCATTTATTAAGAAATTAAATAAATTATATTAAAACTTCTTTATTTTATAACGGGTAGAGCGAATCCGGCCGTCCTTGGCCAACTGTTTGATCATAATACTTTTCGTATTTCTCGATTCATTTCCTCGACATAAATACATATTATACATTTATTTTTTAGTATGCCAATACTAATTATACTGCATAAAAAGTTAATCTCCTTATGTTACATATTAACATAAAAATGAAACGTCTAAATTTTATGTTACGTCTACGTAAATCTGTGCTCTATCATTTTTTTTATAAATATGTTTTTAAGAGCAAAAATTATTTTAAAATTTTACAAAACAACATAAATTAAGCTCCAATACTATATGTTATCCTGATCCTGATTATCACCACTATTGCATGAGACGTCTAGTGGAAGAATAACCAAAACCTAAAAATGTTCGAACCTAGAAAAAAAGGATGAAAGTTGGGTTTGAGTCCGTGTGAAACATATATGGGAGTATGACTATTATCGTCAAAATATCTAATTATCTTGGTGTTTTAAATTTGAAGATTAGTCTCAATATTATTAAATTATTCATATTATATTTTTGTCAAACGCATATTATAATTTATATAAATATGAATAAAGGCTGTGTTTAATTATATAAGCTATAGCTTTTAGGCCCGGTTTAGAAATGTTTTTCAGAATAATATTACCTAAATATTTCATGCAGTTTGATATAAAAATACGTTTCTACCTCTCTCGATGATTTTATCGCTCAAACAATTTTATTTGACTGCAATATTATAGTAGAACCAAAAATTGGCCAAAAAACACATGTTTATAACATAAATTTTAGACTAACATAAAATTAGTAGAAATAAAGTGTTTGAATAAACATAGAGGAAAGAGAAGGATTTTTATTTGAAAAGTCGATTTAGCCCAGTGTTGAGAAATTCGTGACCAGACGACCCGAGGGCCCTTTATTGGTCGACAGAAGGGGCCACGGCGATGAGACTCAGCGATAAGAAAGCATTCTGATTACATAGCGTATACAGGGGACACATTTACCCTGGTACGTCCGCATGCTATGCTCGCCTCGCCTTTAGACTATTTCTTTTTTCAATCGATATTAACCACTACTTATTTCCCGACAATTCTTACTAATGTAGCAAATTTATGAAAGTGGCAGTATATACTTATTTATATAGTTAAAATAAATAAAGATCAAATAAACAATTTTTGTTATTCATAGTGACTTGTCACAGTTTCCACTTTTTTATTTTTATTGTTTTTACACTGTTTATCTCCTGGAATGTTGTCATTATTTTTAACTACATTTTATTTAAAAAATAATTCAACTTTATCTTAATGTAGATATAATGTTACAAAATTACCAGAGGGCATACGACTTCAGATTATTTATTAGTTAGAGTTAAAAATAGTCCTACAACTTACCAAGAAGGGAGCATAGCTTAAAATTCTCATGCTCAGGTTAATCATTTTAATAAGACCAAAACTTTTAATTAGATTGAAAAGCGTGGGAAGTTGAGGCGTTTTCTAACCTTGGCAGGAAGAAGTTTACCTATATTAAAAAATCTGTAATAAATAAACATACTTTCTTTAAAAGAACTCAATCAAGGGTTACTGTGTCCCCTGTAACGCTATATAATCAGAATGCTTTTTTTTCTGATCCAGTACAATTAAGGATACTTTAATTCAAGCACTTTTTTATGTGCAAACTTATATATATATATATATATATATATATATATATATATATATATATATATATATATATATATATATATATATATATATATATATATATATATAATTGTGTGTTACAATATAAATAAAAATCAGTTGACATCAAAAATAATAATTTCGTGCACACATTTTCATTTTTTAAAAAATTTAAACATAGCCTTATGAATTACTAATTAAATGAATGATTTTTTAAAATAAATATAGAAACAGTCACAGAGGACTAAGCAAACCCATTCATGGTTCGTTGTTAATTCATAAAAAAAAAGAAACTTAATAGAACAAGGCGGAGAAAGTGAGAGAGAGAAGAAGAAGTACATATCCCGGAACTTCTCAAAACCAATAAAATAAAAAAATTAATGGTTTCATGGTTGTTTATTTTGATTTATCACATTTATATCATATGTTATGTGATTCTTTACCTCTGAAAACATGACATCCTGTTAAAAAAAAGAATTTGAAGAAGGGTAGAATTGAAATAAATAACTTTTTTTTAATTTATATATACATTCATGACATTAAAAGCAGTATAATAAAAGAAAATTTTAACCACGGTTTAAACTAGTTATGATAGTTTTTTCCAGTGGGAACTCTCTCAAAGAAATCACCTGTTTGTGTTTATTTTTGATCACAACTATATTCACACCCCCCTGTTATTTCTTTATGACTCAAATTTTTGTGATTCATGGTGACTTTTGTCACAGCTTCCTGTTGGTTTTTTACATTGTTTATCACCTTTACACCTGTTTATATTATTATTATTATTATTATTATTATTCTTTTCTATAAATGAATATGAAAAAAATTATATCCGCCCTCTATTCAAAATATAATAGCTTATTCACGTGGATAATATATGATGAATTATTTAAGTGGAGAAAAATAGAAGGAGAACAAATCAAACGTTTCTATTTTAAGATAGTTTTTTTAAAGATCCATCTTTTCAAATGGCTAAAAATAATTAATGTGAAGAAGGAAACTATGTCAGGTATTTCAACCATCAGTTCTTAAGCATTTAATGTTTTCGAATTAATTTTTTATTGCACACTTATTTTTTATAAAGGAGGGAAAATATAATGTAGGGATTCTATTTAAAATCTTTATCAAATTAGTTAGCAGACAACACAAGCAAACTAATTCATGGAAATTTTGGCATTTCTTTAGATTGTTACACCCTTTATAAAGAAAATAGAGGGGAGTAACAATCTAAAGAAGGTGTACGGAATATTCTTCTTTAGACAGTTACTCCCCTTATAATTCAGAAGTGTGATATTCCTTTGTCCCAAAGAATATAGGGCTAAACATCAATTTGTCTTAATAGTTATTTAGTTAATGTCATTTATATTCTAAAAACACATAGGGGAGTAACAATCTAAAGAAGTACCGACATTTTTAGGTTGTGATAGTCCATATTCTTTTGTAGCATCGTTTAGCGTTACTTTGGAAACTAGATTTTAACGCATTGTAAACAAAACTCACAATAACTCACAATAAAATAATACGTTTACTAAACCCCAGTCAAAAATATCTAAATCTTTATGGATCAACTATCAACTATCTTACTACAATAAAAGTAAACAATAAACTCACTTTTACAATTTAAAAAAAAAATCATCAGAGATTTTTAGAGAAAAAAAAATACAAATAAATATATTTTTTCCGTGGTAGGCTGTGAAATAGTAACTTTAGAGCCTAAAAAACATAGCTAAAATCCATTTTTTTATTACGTGGACTTAAAAAATCTTTTCATTACTCCTAGCTGTAAAGAAAAAATCTTTTACGTCCTAGGAACTAAAATATTTTTTATGTCCGGCGGGTAGTTGTCAAAACTTCCGTTAGTACCGCTGCAGTCTTTGTAGAAATGCTTCTAGTACGATTAAAATCCGCTAGATGTCAATGCGTTTTAGTTATCTTTTCTTATAGTGTAACCTCTTTTTAAGGTTTCTTTTTTTAAGTATTAAGTATGTACTAATATTTGTTATTATTATATATTGATTAGTGATTAATATTTAATGTTTTTTCATTGTCTGCTACCCCGGGAAAAATAGCATATGCTACGCGGCTGTGAAGTGTTTTTTCTTTACCTTGGCAATATTTACTGTCTCGCTTCGCTCGACAGTAAATGTAATTGCCGCGGTAAAGAAAAAACTCACTTCACAGCCTAGTAACATAATATACTATTCTTGCTTTTTAATTTTTATTATTTACCTAAACGTAAAAAAAATTATTAAAAAATAAAATTACATTTAAAATTTAAAAAATGATTTGTTGATCTCATTACTTTCTTATATTTTAATTTTGCTTCTGAGAATAAAGTGATTTTTTTTTCGACGTTTTATCTTTTTAACCCATCAGGTTTATTATTTAATTGTGGAAACTGATATCTTAAGTCTACCACAGATTGAAAAATATTTTGATCAATAAAAACGCCTATAGCATATTTTTTTCTTTATAGCAAACAAAGACTTTATCAAACATGTATCAAATGCTATATACTGCCTATTAAAATTTCGTACTAAAACAACCGTTTAGAAAGAAACTGTGATTTTCAGTTGTTATTTAAAAAGTACAAATGATCATTAACTTAAAAAGTCTACAATCGACTTCGAAGAATCAACTTTAAAACCTTTTGATTTTCTAGCGGTTGCCCTAAAGGATATTTCTCTGTTTATTATGCTTTTAACGTGCTTACGAATATATAGTACCCTGTACTTTCCAATCCGATCAGGAGGTGCTTGGTGGAATCGTGCGCGAATTGAACCCAAGTTTCACCAAGCTTATGAAACCTGCCTGTTTGGATTTATAGAGTCTTCATAGAGGTGGATAGAGTTTAAAAGGTCGTTTACACTACAGGATTCTACTTCAAGCGATGGAGCTAAAAACATAATTTTAACTTAAACTTAAAATATATATTTCATACAATTATCAAAGAATACATTCTTCTACAGCTATACACTATACATTCTTATACTGTACTACAGCTTGCTAAGAGTGTAAGAGCCAAATATTGTTGAGTTTGCTGTCGCCAAACCTACAGTCACTTGTTTTTTCAAACCGGTTACGACTATTTTCGTTGTTCACTTCAGAAGTAAGGAGCCTCAACAGTGTAAATACATATATTGAGCACCTACCAAAAATATCTATATCTTTATGGATCAACTATTTTGTTACTATAGTTGTTTACTTCAGAAGTAAGAAGCCTAAACAGTGTTAATACGCTTACTAAACCCCAGTCAAAAATATCTAAATCTTTATGGACCAACTATCAACTATCTTATTACAATAAATTGATCAAGTTCGCTCTTTTAGTATTATTTACTCCATGATTATTTAATAAGAGCAAGTTCTTCAAAATCTGGTAAAAATCTAACTGTCGTACCATGCTGTTATTAGAAATCTATATTATAATGATATAATAATAATACAATACTGCTATTATAAATAATATCATTAGTCATTCTCCGTTATTAAGTTTGTAATACAGATTGCAAAGCGTACAAGAGCAAATATTGTTGAGTTTGATATGGCCAAACCTACAGTCGCTTGTTTATTCAAACCGGTTACAACTATTTTCGTTGTTCACTTCAGAAGTAAGGAGCCTCAACAGTGTAAATACATATATTGAGCACCTACCAAAAATATCTATATCTTTATGGATCAACTATTTTGTTACTATAACTTGATCAAGTTCGCTCTTTTGGTTCTCTTTATACCATGAATATTCAATAAGAGTAAGTTCTTCAAATCTTGTAAAATCCAACTTATATAAAATGCTGTTATTAGAAATAATATCATTACTTAGAAAACTA
Source organism: Gerris lacustris (assembly GCA_951217055.1). Lineage (NCBI taxonomy): Eukaryota > Metazoa > Arthropoda > Insecta > Hemiptera > Gerridae > Gerris > Gerris lacustris. The sequence continues at coordinate 64,424,543 of OX578277.1, read as the reverse complement.
TTAAATTAAAATTAACACAATTTGACACAGTGATGATCTCATCGATTAGATGAGTAAAGTGGCCGGATAACCCCCGTCCTGTAATAACCCTGGCAGTTGATCGAGACTAAAACCCAAAAGAAAAAAAACAACACAATTTGACGAGTTAAGGACATGCTTTTTGTTTAATCAATTATGGCTAAATTTAAACAATATAGTAATCAAATAATAATCTATATAATATGAAATTTTACACTCGAAATTCAAAACAAGAGGAAGTTTATTGCCTATATGAGATTTCGACCCCCATTGGCAACGCCAGGTATTTCAGCTATAGAAATAAATAATTGTTTGTTTTAATTGTTAGAACATTATACACTCATAAGATATTAAGAATGCAGTCTGAACAATTTATCTATTAATGTTAATCAATACAAACATTAAACTTAAACAAAATAATAAAAAAAATTATTCGTTATATAAATTCAGAAAAAATTAATTACACACATTCAAAGTGAATTGTTGTGTTGTTCTCAATGATTTTTTTTTTATTATAAATGATGAATCGAGTATGCCAACAATTAAAAAAAAAAACGTTTCAGCGAGTTACACAGATGGTTTTCTTTTCTCCTCATTAAAATGGAATAATCCTATTCCAGAAGTAGCTTTTTTCAATATTTAAACTACATCTAAAAGAAATGTAACCAGTATAAATATGTTTGTGAGAAAGAGTGGGACTAGATATAAAATATACGAGGGAGTTGGAGCCCCCTCATTTTTAAGCTTTCATGAAATAATGTTGTAAATCAACACGGTTGAAAACTCTCTGGGGGCCATTCACTGATCCCCCCACTATTTAACAGTTTTTTTTTTTTATTTCTTTGTGACCTTGTAAAACATCATCAGGCCAGTGACTACACGACCTAAACTGGCTACATTATTACTTTTTTACTCGTTAACAATAAACCTCTTCAACTTGTAAATAACCTATATACGTATACATACAGCTATTTACTTATTTTTGAATGTTGTAACAATTGCTTTCAAGTACAGGCATTTTTATCGGAAATACATACATAAAAATGTTCCAGTTGAAACTAAATTTGACCACAAACCAAACTCGACCTAAAATTATTACATTATAACTTTCTTTTATCACATTAAAAAGAAACCTACATAAGTTATAAATAAGTTTAATTTAACTGACTACTGATACTCAAAAACTGTAGTAACTGCCTTTAATTTAGGTACATGTACTTTTATTAGATGTTAATAGAAAGGAGTTCTAGTAAAGACTAAATTAGACCACGAACTACAATCGACTTAAACTTTTTTAGAATAATTAATCCTTGTAATAATGCTTTGTATAAGTAATATATTTCAGGCTGCAACAATAATAATTTTATGTTCAAAATTATCATAAAATATTTTGAGGTTGTTTTCATTCATCTTGATCTAGATTTATAACTAATTTAAGCCTTAATTAAACAATTTTTATTTTATAATTTGTTTATTCGAGCCTTAGTAAAATATTGCTTTTCGGTATACATATAGTGAATAATATATAATATAATAAATGCCTTAACTCCTGTATTATACAAAGAACGGTATTTCGGTTGATTGATTAGTATTCAAGCAAGAATAATTTATGAGTAACAAAGCGACATTAAAATTAGACAAACAACTCGTTTATCATTTATATATATACATATATATATATATATATATATATATATATATATATATATATATATATATATATATATATATATATATATATATATATATATATATATCTATATATATATATATCTATATATAACAAAACATTCAGGCAATTATTTCTAGCTAGGGATACCACTCTAATAATAATAATTATCATTATTAAATACAAATTAAATTCGAATTCAGTTTAAGACTTAATGGGAGCCTTTCACTTTAATCATGATTTAAGGTCGAATAATCGAGCGAATAATTTTCATATTTTTATAATGGTACCATTATTTTAGTCCTTGTAGAAGTAGGAGCTCACTAATCACACTAACCCTTTTTTGGTTGTCGTTAGCCCTTTCTAAACCTCTTGCCCTCTTGGAGCATCTAGTTTTTTTTAGTCTCTTCTATCCCTCGAGGTTCACACATTAGATAATAGTAGGGTGGTCGGAAGGACACGAAGGGTGGGCTTGAAGAAATCGATTAGCAGTGTTGTGACCCTAACTAAAAACCCTTAGGAACTCTACCTGGTTATTAATGGGCCAACTCTGAGCACAGTGTGTGACCTCAGAAACAATAAACTGAATCATTAACACACTGTGCCCTCCCCTTGTAGTATACACCTTAACCCATTCTTGGCTATTTTAAAATAGATAAAACATTATCTGTCAACACATCAAAACAGGGAAAATTTCTTGTATGTATATGTAAAGATTATACTTGCCCACCCCATAATGAAGAAGAAAAAAATAAATTTGCACAATTTAAAATAAAGATTTGTCGTGAAGATAAAAATATGATTAGTAAATTCTGCTTAATTATTGCCGATAAATTTGTAAAGAAAGATAAAACGTGTGGTACTATACTTTAATAGAGAATGACATTATCTATAAGTTTAAATCTTTGACATGAGACCATCAAAGATTAGAACAATCTCAACTTTTGATGTAGGTATCGTTATTATTATTCTCAAAGGAATTCAAAAATCAATTTTTTGAGCTCCCTTGGTACTAATTCGTTTTATAACTTCACAATGACTATATAGTCCAGGAAAATTAGGAATAATAGAGGAAATAATTTATAAAGTTTTGAAACTTTGTGAAAAAACTTTTAAGGGGTGTAGTAGTAAGAAACAGTAAAGTTCCCTCCTCTTGAGGGGGCGCGTCCCCCCCTCCCCCCTCCTTAAAGTCCAAAATTTACTTGTTTTTCACTTTTGACGCAAAACGGTTTATTTTTTGAAGAGAAGTGTTATTACCAAAATTATTCCTCACATAATTCTACACAAAAAAGGTCCTATGCATGTTTGAAGAGGGACATACCGTTTTCGAGGTATTGTAGTTGGATATAGATAAGACGTATTTTTGCGAACCAAGATATCTAAAAAACAACACATCCGATTTTAATGAAATTGGGATGGTAGGTTATACTTAGCCCATTGTTGATCCCATATAAGTTTCAACCTTCTGCGCCCATTATTTTATCCTACACATGCGCACAAACATACATTTATTTAGACCTATATCTTCAAAAGTACTCAACTGATTATTATAAAATTTTGATGGTTTGTCCAAAGTAGCCCCCAGATAGCCTCACATTAATTTCAACCTTCTGCGCTCTTTACATTTTGATAAATTGATACTTTAATTCATAACAGACAGCCAAAAAATTGATCAACAGACAGACAGAAAGGGAACCAATTTAAAATGTAAATAGCGCAGACGGTTGAAATTAATGTGAGGCTATCTGGGGGCTACTTTGGACAAACCATCAAAATTTTATAATAATCAGTTAAGTACTTTTGAAGATATAGTTCTAAATAAATGTATGTTTGTGCGCATGTGTAGGATAAAATAATGGGCGCAGAAGGTTGAAACTTATATGGGATCAACAATGGGCTAAGTATAACCTACCATCCCAATTTCATTAAAATCGGATGTGTTGTTTTTTAGATATCTTGGTTCGCAAAAATACGTCTTATCTATAACTACAATATCTCGAAAACGGTATGTCCCTCTTCAAACATGCATAGGCCCCCTCAAGAGGAGGGAACTTTACTGTTTCTTACTACTACACCCCTTAAAAATGTTTTCACAAAGTTTCAAAACTTAATAAATTATTTCCTCCATTTGTTGTTTCTTTTACTAATTTGCCTGGACTAATATATCAACTTCACAATATATCATTTCCTAAAAATATGTGGTTTTTTTTGTCCAAAATTTAACAAGTAGAAAAATGATTACTTGATAGTTAAAGGTGTTGAAGAAAAATTGGAACTTTACATAGATATATAACGAAAACAAAACGATACGTCTCACGCACACTGTATTTTTAATAATCTGTACAAACATAATATAACAACTGTCAACCTAACATTTTGACATTCCAAAATATAAACAATACCAAAATACCCTAGAGGCTTCAACTTGTTTATTTTTCAACAGCCTCCTTTGAAGACTCTTCAACTTTTCCTTTCTGCAGAGGAACTTCTAACGCCTAGTAGATTCCGCAGTCTGCCGAACATTGAGGTCTCCAACGGTTTAGTCAAAATGTCAGCTCTCTGCTCTTGACTTGGTACATATTTGAGAGTGAAGTCCCCATTTCTTACTTTCTCTCTAACAAATTTGTACCTAACATCAATGTGCTTCGTCCTCATGTGAAACTGCTGGTTATTGATGTACTGTATGCAACTTTGGTTATCCACAAAAATAACTGGAGCTGACACGTCTGCTCCCATGTCTTTGAATAGCCTTCGCAACCAAATACTTTCCTTAGCTGCTTCAGATGTTGCCATAAATTCAGCTTCTGTTGTGGACAAAGCTACGGAATTCTGTTTCTTACTAAACCAAGAAATCGGTCCACCGTTATAATAAGATACGACTCCAGACCTTGAGCGTCGTGTCTCCTTACAGCCAGCATAATCCGCATCAGAGTAAACGTTAAGTCCACCAACTTTCCTGTTAAAATAGATAATTCCTAACTCTGATGTGCTGTTCAAATACTTGAGTATATGCTTCACCCGAGTCCAATCCAACTGCTTTGGCTTTTCAAGACTTTGAGAAACAATACTCACAGCATACGATATATCGGGTCGCGTACAAACTGCCAGATACAGCAAGCTCCCTACTGCTGCTCTATATTGTGTTCGACCACTCGCATCCAAAAAATATTCCTCTTCACTAGTTGCATTTACTTCTCCCTTGGTAATGGGCACAGTTGCTGACCGACCGTTTTCTTGACGAAACTTTTTCACAATTCTTTGAGCATAGTTTTTCTGATTTATAAATATAGAACCATCCTGGTAATGCTCGATTTCAATGCCAAGATAATGTTCCAGTGGCCCAGATCTCATTTTAAACTCATTAGACAGTTCCTTCAAGAAATTGACAAGATCACTCTCGTCTTCTGCAGCAACAATCCCATCATCAACGTATATGCCAACAATCAATTTGTGATTTGGTTTGACTCTCACAAACAGGCATGGATCTCCATCGCTTTCTTTCAGTCCATAGCGCCGAAGAAAATCTGAAAATCTTTTATTCCAGCACCTGGGTGCTTGTTTCAGACCATATAGACTTTTCACCAATTTACATACACGGGTAGTTCCATCGCTAAATCCTTCCGGCTGGTGCATGTAAATTTCTTCGTCCAAATGTCCATACAAGAAAGCTGTCTCTACGTCTAATTGACACAAATGCATCCCGTCACGAGCAGAAAGTGCTAAAAGAGCTCTAATACTATCATACCTCACAACTGGGCTGAATGTTTCATTGTAGTCAATACCAGAAACCTGCGTATAACCTTTCGCAACCAACCTGGCTTTGAAACGATTAACAGTTCCGTCTGGACGCTTTTTGACTCGAAATACCCACCGACAGTTAATAGCCTTTTTCTCTTTCGGTAACTCTACTAACTTCCACGAGTTATTGTTCTTTAAGGATGCAATTTCAGCTTTCATTGCCTCCTGCCACTGGACATTCTCTTCTGAACTAACCGCATCTCGGTAAGTTTCCGGTTCAATGATGTCAGCGGAAGCATACATATTCCTCATCATTTCGTAATCATCGTACCGTATTGGAGGTCTAAGATCATCTCTTGGTCGAAGATTATACCTGGGAGGACTCAAAACAGGGTCAATATCGAGAGCCTCCTCAAACTGATGACTATTAGTAGACAAATTATCCTCTACATCATCTTCCACGATAGCATCGATAATAGTCCTTCTTTTGTCTAATATCAGCTCTGTTGGTTCTGTGCTCTGACTTTTCGCTGTGACCTTGTTTATTTCAGAAGTTTTCTCGTCAAAAATCACATTCGTTGAAAGAACGACATCTCTTTTTGCTGGAAGATAGACTCGATAACCATCGTAGCCACTGTATCCTACAAGCACACCTTTCAGTGATTTCCCATCGAGTTTCCTTCTTCTACTGGCCGGAACATGTACATAACATATGGAACCAAAGGTTTTCAAATGCTTTATAGATGGAACTTTATTGAACCACACTTCATACGGTGTTTTATTTGCAGTACTACTCTTCCCGGTGTGATTCAGGATATACGCAGCCGTCGACACGGCTTCAGCCCACAGATTATTTGGTAGACTTGCAGATTTTAACAGGGTGCGTGCCATCTCCATGAGTGTCCTGTTTTCCCGCTCAGCAGCACCATTCTGCTCGTGTGTGTAAGGCATCACAATGCGTAACCGTATCCCGGATTCGTTCAACATCTTCTTCACAGCTTGGTTATTAAATTCTCCTCCTCCATCGGTTAGTAACTCCTTAATTTTGATTCCGTCTTGTTTTGATCTTTGGAGAAATGTTTGAATAGCACCGGAAGTATCTGACTTATTCTTCAAAAAGAAAACCTCTCGATATCGGGAAAAGTCATCTTTTAACACTAAGAAATATTTACTACCTCCCAAAGACACATCTCCTGGTTCACATAAATCCGAATGGATTATTTCACCAGTAACCGTAGCTCTAACCAGTCTAGACTTAAAACTTCTTCTAGCTTGTTTTCCAACGACACAAGCCTCACAGAAGAATTTCTCGTCTATAAATTTAATATTTCTATGGTTCAAAAATTGTTTAACATGTTTCATACCCTGATGTCCTAGTCGCTCGTGCCACAATCTGATGCTTAACGGTTTTTCTTCTAGTAGACAACTCTTCTGACCAGCAACAGCAGAAACTGGAGTTTTCTGTTTGACAGGCTGTATTTGAAGTTCTAAGTGTCCACCTCTAACCTTAGCTTCCATTAAGGTCCGTTTCTCACCTTCAAAATAAAATTTTGCAGTCTTTGTATCAGCATTGCACACGTGACTTACACCTTTTGACATTGACTGTACAGACGAAAAACAATTTCTAACGAGACCAGGAACATAGAGAACATCGGTGAACGTAAGCACTCTACCGTTCACTTTAGACTTGACGTCTACACTACCACGGCCGAAGGCAAACAGGTTCGATGTACCGTCACCAACTAATATAGGTACCGGTTCTCTAAAAGTGTCATAAGTTTTAAAAAATTCGTTGGAATTCGTCATGTGATCGGTTGCGCCGTCATCCTTAATCCACACGTCAGTATCTGTCAACTTACTTATAAAATTAGTGACAGCATAGAGATTTTCATGTGTATTTATTTTTTCGGAACGCAAACTTTTATTATTTACATTTTTATTATTTTGACGGGCCTTCCCACGATCACCAGACTCCGGACATTCCCTTGCTATATGCCCTGCAAACTTGTTACATTTAAAACAACGCCCTTTAAAAATTCTTGAAGACTTAACTGGCTCGTCTTTCTTGTGAGAGCTGACAGCTTTATTAAGAAACACTGATTCCAAACATTCTCCGGTAGCTGTTTCTTCTCTAACACCTTGAGAACGAGCGTCTCTGAGCTCTAATCTATTGATTAATTCTTCAATTGTCCGATTTTCTTTGACTGTGCCGTCCCACGTTGTTTGGAACTCCGCATATTCTCCTGGCAGTTCAGATAATATTTTATTTATTAACAGAATTTCAGGCAACTGAATTTTCAGCTCTATCTGAAACTCACGTTGCAATTCTGCCCACAAAGTCCGTACTCTCGCAACAAAAACAATAATAGATTCCGAGGGCAACTGACGGGCTTTATAAAATTCTTGATTCAACTTACACAAACGGACGTCACTCTTCTTCTCGAAATGATTGCATAGTTCATTCCAGATTGACTTCGCATTATCAGGACACATACGAATCAGCGAACGAACTTCAGTTGTCAAAGTAGAACGGATTATTAAAATAGCGCACGTATCAGCCTTATTAAACTTTGTCAATTCTTTTTCGTATTGACATATTACGTCAGTCGTAGCCGTGGTCGGGACTGGATCAGGTCTTTTAAGGGTACCGTCGATCACTCCATGAGCATCCTTGTACCTTAAAAGAGTCAAAACATCAGCCTTCCAGTCTACCCAATTGGACTGACCCTTAAGTTTAACGTCTATAAGCTTGCCTATATCCATTACGAAATAAAATTCCCAACTCGCGCAACGCACAATTAGGTCTTAGTCGCAACTAAGTCTCATAATCTGTTGAAGAAAAATTGGAACTTTACATAGATATATAACGAAAACAAAACGATACGTCTCACGCACACTGTATTTTTAATAATCTGTACAAACATAATATAACAACTGTCAACCTAACATTTTGACATTCCAAAATATAAACAATACCAAAATACCCTAGAGGCTTCAACTTGTTTATTTTTCAACAAAAGGAACTGTTTTCTACTAACTTCTAATGCTGAATACATAATTTGTTGAAGCACATATCAGAGACGGAACTAGACCTGCTGAGGCCCGTGTGCAAGATTTTTTTGAGGCCCCCCCCCCCCCCCCTCCAGTATGATCAAATATTTTCGTCGCCTCATTTTCCAGGATACACATAAGATTTGTAATTAATTGCAACAAAAAACATGAGTTTATGATAAAAAAAAACAAAATAAATTAAATTTGTATTTAAATAGACTACATTTTAGAATAATTTAATCAAAATCGTCTGAACCGTTTTCGAGAAATACTTTTTTCACTTTTTTTTCATAGTTTTGAAGGAGTAGCGCCCCCAAATTTGAAGGTGAAATTAATTTCTTCTCAGGGTATGATTTCTCTGAACATGTATGCTGAATTTCGTCAAAATCGGCCCAGTAGTTTAGGTTCCAGGTTTCAGCACAGACAGACGACAGACATTTTTTAAAAACTACTTTTTTGGACTCAGGGGACCTCAAAAAGTGTAAATCCATCGAAATCGAATTTTCGTGCCATTACAATACTTACTCTTTATATGGAAAATAAAAAGAGCAAAACAATTACGAAAATGAGATTAAAAAGTTGCATGTAATGGTACTTTTTTACTTCAGCATCCCCTTATATCCCTTTGTGTTAATAGTTATTTCACCAAAGGAACAAATTACATATTACAGAGTAGCAGTGGCGTAGGAACGGGGGGGGGGGGGGCTATCGGGCTTAAGCCCCCTCCCCCCTCGTCAGATTTGAAGGGGCTATAAAATTACAAATAAAATAAAAATTAGTACATGGGTTTACGTCCAAAACTGCTTAAAATGCGGTTTCCGGGGAGGACCCCAGACCCTAATTTCTAGAAATCGAGGACTGATAAAGAGTATGTACCCCCCCTCCCCTTAGTGGAGCTGCCGAGCCACCCCCGTCAAAAATGAATTCCTACGCCACTGCAGAGTAGCATATATTCCTTAGTCTATATATTACTATTAAGACGAAGGGATATTTATTCTAATGCATTTTGGGACAAAGGAATATCACACTTGTCACTTGTGTTTATAATTGTGATCATATCCCTTAGTCTAATCAACCATTCAGATAAAGGAATATTAAATATAGAACTTTTCAGGAGTCTCAATGTCTTGGGGAGACAAACACACAAACTTTTTTGACTTTTGTAGGGCAGACTACTGTTTAGAACCAAGGGGGTGCTAAAGTAAAAAAGAGCCCTTGTAATTAATACAAAAGAATGGATTTAGGGTCTATGGCTCAAAATAAGAACTCTTTATTATAAATTTATCTGTTAGACTTGAGTTGAATACACATATTTTAAAACTTTAATTCTTGGAGAAAAATGCCAAGAGTAAAAAGTTCTTATTTTGAGCCATAGCCTTAAAAATATGTCTTATATTAACTTTCCTATTTTAAGTACTGCTGCAGAGCATTTTAACGCTCAAAGTGCTTAGCATTTTTTCTGTAAGCGCATTTTAAGTTAACGTATTAGAACCCAGCAAACCACGTCTTTCTTCCTGCAGTTGATCCCGAAGATATTGAGTGGATCGTGTTAGGTGTTAGGCCCCTGTGTAGGCATATTTTACAAGTTAAAATTTTGTAATTAATTTAAAAACGTACTAAAGATAGTTACATTTTGATGAAACATATGCAGGATAATACAAAACATTAACATTCTAAAATACCCAAATGTATAAAAATCACCTCATGTTGTTAGTCAGTTTTTTTTTAATAATATTATCTTAATAAGCATTTAACATCAATTGTCTCACAAAATGATAATAATAATAATTATTATTATGTGGAAAATAATATAGATTCCTACTACTTAAAAATAATATTAATAATAACAACAGTAATTAATAAAATATAAACTAACTTCACCTTTTTAGTAAAATTATTCTTTATTTTTTATTCATTTATTTTTATTTTTTTTTTTTTTTTTTATAACTGGCCGAGTGGAAGTGAGGCCCCCCTTACCCCGAGGCCCGTGTGCGACTGACCCCATGCACACGGCTAGTTCCGGCACTGGCACATATTAAACTATTTGTAGGTGTCAAAAGAACGAAACCTTTTTTTAAGGTTAAAATACATTTAATTTAAAGGAAAACACATCTTAAATAATAAATGTACGTGCACACATACATTTGTCAAATTCCTTTTCTAATCACGCAATAGGTCACGCATTAATAAAACACGATCTTTTGTTGTCGTTCATAATGAATTTGTGGAAGATAATTAATGGTTTTTAGAGTGTTTCTGTGATCTTTTGGAGTATCTATTATTACCCACTATTCGAAGAGGGGTCACATGAAAGAATGGGGTATGGCGAGTGCTGGGACAAAGTGAACAGGAACATATGGTGAGCACATTGGATATAGAACTGTGTACAACCGAATAAATCCCCCTCTACACAGCTGTAATGTACCTGGGACCAAGATCATTCCCCTGACACACTCACGAACTCATTTATTTATATAAATTGGCATCAATTATAAAATCATTTATTAAATTCAGGACAGAGATAGTCGACAGAACCGTGATGGGTCCCGAAACGAATTGATGTAGACCCCAATTCCACGGACATTTTACCAGTCTCAACAAAGTAAAAGTACAACGAAAATAGAAAACAATAAACCAGAGTATCTTTGATCGGAAAACAATAAAGTTTTTTCCCTTTGTGATAATATCAACTTACTTGAAATGGAGAAATGATTAATGATTTATTCGTTTTGAAGAAAACAAATATGAAAATTTTTACATATTATAATACTGGCCGCTATTAATTCAGTCTTGTCAACTATTTTTTGTTAATTAAATTAATTGCTTCTGGAATTTTAATAGTTTAAAGCTTTTTATGAACACCTTTGATCTAACATAAAACTCTGTTTAACAGGTTATCATCGGAACATCTCTGTAACATTATAAGGACACAAGAGAAGAAATGAGGCAAAGCCGAAACATCCCAGTGATCTACAATAAAAAGTAATTCATCATTTTATTATTAAATAGATATTAAATCTTTATACATAGTTTCTTAAACAAGCGGAAAATATATATTTTATTCGTAAAATGAGACAATCCAACCATATATTAAAGATGGTTTAAGAATCAAGATAATCTTTGTTTATATTAAACTTTGGTTTGTTCGCTTTAAGAACAAACCAAATAAAAATTAATAGCTTGGTTTTCCGGTGAAATCCGTGTCACGAAGGGGTTGAAGTCCGACGTTTCGCTTCGTTCGTCGATCTATTCGCAACAACAAGACATACTGCTCTCAGTATGTCTTGTTGTTGCGAATAGATCGACGAATCAATCCCCTGAAAATGCTTCCATTAGTGGAAGCGAATCGTCTGACTTCAACCCCTTCGTGACGCGGATTTAACCGGAAAACCAAGCTGTTCATTACGAGTTTACGAGTCTACACGCAGAAACCTATACGGACCAAGTCAATTAAAAATTTTAATTGTTTCTACTGAAGATGGTCAAGAAAAACATAAAATAGTACTAGGTACTTCAGTATTAACTTAAATTGACCTCTACATTATAAAATTAAAACATTGTTAAATAAAGTTAAAGAATGACCTCAGTTAAATTAGGTAATTTTGTAGTCAATTTGAATTGGACGCCATATGTATGGCGTTCCATTTAAAGACTGTTTAAAACATATTACAAACATAACATGATCAAATATTTTTTTTTTAAAGATTTTTAACATTTTGTAATAGAAATTTAATATATTGTACTGTAAAATGAAATAAACAGTAATACTTTAATATCAAAATGGTTCTTATTAATAACACATTTAATTAAATAATTTTTTTTGGAGGATTAACGAAACACGTCCTGTGGTCATTCTTATATTGAAAAAGATTTATTAATTTCACTTACTATTCTAGTTTTATAACAGCTACATACATAATATCAATTAAATGTTTTGATAGAAAGCTTTTTATTCTGATATATATAATTGATAAATTTAATATTTGTGACTAAATACACCATTTATGCCAATATTAGCAACAGGAGGTGACAAAAATCCGATTCAAATAAAATTAGCTAATAAAACTTTCCTTTTAATAATGCCATTAAAACATTACGTATATATGTGATTAAAATGACAATATATCCGCGGGAAATATTTTGTAGTGTTAATAGAGAACTATTATATTTCTAATTATTATACCTATGTTAAACCTTAAAATCTTCTTATATATAATATGTAAAGGTGAGATAAAAAAAATAATACGAAGACGAATAATCAGTTTTAAGGCCTTATTTTCAAATTAAATTTGCATTTATAAATTTTTTATTGTAATTTACAATTCTGTAAGTTGAATTATGGCGATTAAGTTTGAAATAAAATGTCTCTCAACCTAGAGATATATTTAGTGATCATTATTAGTACTCATGGTGACTATAAAAATATATTAAAGTGGGGTGATAAATTAATTGAAGTTGATTTTAGAGAGTGTATGGACGTGCAAAATGTCCAAGGCAGATAGAGTCAAAAGAGATTAATTTCATTAGATTGTACCTACTTAAATAATCATTGTGATATCGTACTTATAGGCAGTGGCGTAGGAATTTATCTTTACGGGGTGGCTCGGCACCTCCACTAAGGGGGGGGGGGGTACATACTCTTTATCAGTACTCGATTTCTAGAAATTAACGTGCGCGACTACAACCTGCCCAAAATGTTTGGAAAATAAACGTTCAAAAACAGTATTTTAAGCCGTTTTAGACTTAAACCCATGTACTAATTTTTATTTTATTTGAAGTTTTATAGCCCCTTCAAATTTGACGGGGGGGGGGGCTAAAGCCCGATAGCTCCCCCCCGTTCCTACGCCACCGCTTATAGGTTCCCTATCTTATTTATAAAGCAGTATACTATTTGAATATTTGTTTTTATATTTAAGTTTTTAAAACTTTTATTTTGATCCAAAGTCGAAATGAAATCAAGCCAAAATATTAGACAATTTTGTGTTTAATTTATTATGGGGGGGGCCTCTATATATTTAAAATTATTTATAGAAATATGGCAGTCCCAAGCTCTAAATAGGCTGTCACGCCACGGATTAATTGTAAAATATTTAAGTCATATGAAACCTTAACAATAAACCGGACTTCTTTTACAACAATATAAATAATTTTAAAAGCTCATTCTTCCTGAAACGGTCTGAAACACATCGTATGAAAATAATTTCTGATAATGTCCGTTTTCATATATATAGATGCTACAATTATAAATTGTTACGGTAATAATTGTAAAACTGCGACCATCGAGATTAGAGGCTTTCTAATAGGATAAAGGTGGTGGAAGATGATAACACCATAAGATGTCAATGGGCCATGCAGCCCCATGAGTTTTGGCATCAGTTTAGTTATCTATACCAATTCTAGTTAGCAGTTCATTCCATCTCGTTAATTTTTCTGGATCTTTACCCGAACTTATTCTCTGCTTAATTTTAGAGACAACGAGCTAAAAATCTCGGCAAAGAATAAAAAAAGCTTTGTACTACAATCTAAATTGTAAGGTTGATGAGATTATCCAGAACAATTAAATCTTAACAGAATTCACACTTACAAACAATTACTAATATAATTACGTCGGTAATATGATTACCAATTACTTTGTTCTAAATTAAAAAATCCAGCACCCATTACGAGGAACTAACTTTATATGGAGTTTTAATATGGCCAGAAGATGGGCGGCTCGAGATCCCATTATTACAGGTTTGCCGACTAATAGACTCTGGGTCTGTGCTCGAGAGACACGAATTATTAGATACTATCGTTTTAATTGGCCAGATCGATTATATCGATACTGTTAGAGCAAAATGTTTTCTCTCGATTCTGTTATCGACTCTTGATTAAGTAACAGGTAATTAACTGAACGCTTCTTAAAAACTGGGTGTGGGTACCTTTATATAGGGAAGAGAAATCTATAGGGAACCCCTCCCTATCGCAGGGTTTAGACGCACCTATAATATACATAAACTTCCATGATCCAACAATATAATAAGGAATTACCTTCAATTATTGCAGTACATTACACCTTAAAATATCTCATCACATAAAATGCATTTGTTAGCTGGTAAAAATCATATATTTTGCTTGCTCGAAATATATTATAAAATTTCTCTATAGAAGCTTAACCCAGTATTGTTTTAATTCTGTGAAAAAAACTTCCTAGCATTCATAAATTAATTATTATTAAAACCTTGCAGTTGTGATCTCCGCAGTTCAGCATCTTAGTCCTCAAGGTTGGCATATTAAGTAGATTTAAAATTAAATAACATAATTTTTTTTAGGAAAACCTCTTGGTCTTTAGAATTTTCTCCCACCATTGTTGCTCAAAATGCGACCCTTAACACAATTATTATTTAAATAAGTTTTATAAAAAAAAATTTTGTAATCCCTAATTAAATAACTTTTTTGTTTACTTAAGGAAAAGTATAAGAATTTACGTATTTCACTATTTACAGATATTTCTCTCAATACCTATATTCGAAGGAAAACGTGAATATGTATTTTTTTTTTTTTTTTTTTTTTAAAAACAACAAAAAACAACAGAAACACGACCCACATATCCTCTTTAGTTTTTTTAACTAAACATTATTTTAAAAATAAAAACAAATTCTTCATATATAACTACAAGATGATAATTGAATATGGTCAAATCGTGACATAGAGTCACATCCATAGAGAATGGCCAAATCGTGGTTTAATTTAACGAAGAGACATTAATCACTTAATACATAAATGTGTCGACGTTTGATTTCATTTTTATTATTATTACTGGTCTTATATTACTTTGCTTTGTAAGTTTCATCGCACATTTCCGTTTCCCCAATTTCGAACCACTTCCCGTGATTCATTCTTCACCAAATTTTGCACATAGATACAACTAAGGTAAAGAATACAGAAACCAAAAACAAAAAAACAAAAAACAAAATGGCGTCAAATTTATTTGCTTTTTAAGTTTCATCGCCCACCTATTACCCCAATTTTGAACCCCTTACCGTCATTTAATCTTCCCCAAATTTTGCACATAGATACAACTAAGGTGAAGAATACAGAAACAAAAAAAAAAAAAAAAAAAAAGGTTAAAAATAAGACCAGTTTTGAAAAATTGCATTTTTATATTAATTATTAAAATTTATATTTCGTTAATACACAATAGAAATAATTCAATCTTGTCGCCAAAATATATAAACACATGAGAGTTTGAAGTTAGAGTAATTAATTAAATTTTTGACGGCTGATACTTTGTTATAATTTTATTTTAGCAATTTATAACTGAGCTTAACAAATACATTTAAGGGAGGATAACTTGATACACTATAATACCCTATCAGATAGAGACTACGAAAATTCAGAGAAGCAACTCTCTCTAATTTACTAAAACATTTGCAAAGTTCAATTGATAACATTTAAAATTATCCTATTTATGGTGGGTGATTAAAAATTTACTCTGATTGCCTTTAACATTTTTCTTCTAAAATACTAAGCTCATTCAGTGACACAAATTATTATTATATTTTCAAATTATATACCAACAATATTGATAAATAATTTCATTTAATAATTGAAGGCCCAAGCTAAATTTTTGGCCGAGCTCCAGACATCTTATTAAGTTATCATAGAAGAGGTGTATAGTTCAGTAACCAAACAACGTATTCACGCCAAATAATTTGTTACAATTGACCAATTTCGGCTGTTTAATGCAGCCTTCTTCTGATAATCTGTGTAGGTTATAAGGAGCCTCAAAAAGTGCATGTGAGACTTGCACTTTTTGAATCTCCTTAAAACCTACACAGATTATCTGAAGAAGGCTGCATTAGAACAGCCGAAACCGGTCAATTGTAACAAATACAATTATTTTGTGTGAAGACGTTGTTTGGTTATTGATCTTCACCTCTTCTATGATGAGTCGCTATTACACACTGAAGAAAAAATCACAGTCGAGGATATTATTTAGTTAGTTATTTTGATCTAGATTTTGTGGAATTTACACTTAGTGAAAAAAATGCATATCAGATTTGGTCTGCTACATGTCAACTAAAAATAGCACACATTTTAACACTGATCAATGTGACCATTTGGTCAGTTTTACCGTTAGCATAATAACATTTAATTAGTAAACTGTTCATTTATATTTTAGATTTATTCGTCGTGAGTAAATAATTAAGATAAGTATGTGTTAAGTGCGTTAAATTACCACTAATGAATATCTATATTTATTAAAGATACTATCTTATATTTTTAAATACTCGCCGTTATTATAATACCGATTCAAATATAAAACATTTTATTTACACGGACAGTATCAATAGGTGCATGCAATGCAAAATGAAGCTAAATTATGAGGTAAAGAGGTTTGTTTAATCCAGCAACATAAAAATGAATCATTTGTCTAATATTTATATTCATAACATATATATATAAATCAGTTTTACATGTTTTATTTGTTTATTTATATACTCTTCCTTTTATTGTAGTAAATTTATTAATAGTAGGACTTGGGGCATCAGAAATAATCAATAATCACGAATACTGAATAGATTTGTATATGCACAAATAAATAAATAAAACAATAGACAAAGCCTTTGGGACACGCCTTCCATGTTTCTCTTACCATAAAAATGTATGGGGGTCCAGCGTATTCGGCATATTATAATAAATCGCCCGGGGCTCTCGTGATCCTCTTGTGAGCGTGTAACGCCAAGAATAATAATTTTTTTGGCATCGCACGCTATTGATACGGTTGAACGATTATGGCCGCAGTGTTTTATAAGATTGAACAACTCAAGCTCGGCCGAGTTTTGAACCAATTGTATAACGAAGTTTTAAATTAATTTAAAAATGCATTTTATCATTTACTATTTATTTTTAATTGTTTATTTTTTAAAATCCGTTTTAACAACTTATAAGCTATTTTAAATAAATTTGAATTTAAAAATAGTCTCTTAATTAGTGTGGCACGTAGCTTCCTTGCGTCCTGTATTATTGGAAAAATGATGACTTTAATGAGTATAGGCATTTAAAATCCAAAAAGTCTAATTTATTTAATTTCCCCCCGAATGAAGCCTTGTCGCCTGGTCTCGAGGTCCCTAGGCTCGCTATGCTATTGAAGAGATAGGTCAAATAGAGAGGTGGGTGAACCAAACCACCTCCTATTTCCCTCGTCTATCTCCCTCCCGCGTTCTCTCCATAATAAAAACTATTTAGTTTTAGCGACACTTACACTTCATAGTTTTAGCGACACTTACACTTCATAGCGGTGTCGCTGTTGGTTTTATTAAAAAAATTTCTTTGTAAAAAATGTTTGTCTCATTTAATAGATGAAGTAAGATTTTTTCCCCGACCTAAAATTCCAATTTTAAATTTGAAGTTCACGCTTACGCGAGCGTTGCGCGCGAACGCTTGGGTGGATAACGTTGTCCAACGAACTCGTCCTGGACATTGGTAAAATGAACATCTACCAAATTTCATAAAAATCGGTCCACTTTTACTCAAGTTATCGTCCCACGTTTCACGGTTCGCGGACACACAGACAGGCAGACAGAAAGTCAGACACGAGACCAAAAATGTTCGCTGATGTCAGAAACGGATTTCTGTCTTGGAATTTTTAAAATCGGAGACACAATTTTTCGTTCTTAAAAGTGAACACAATGCTTCCGTTATCTTCGGTAAGCTCGGAAGCAAATATCTAAAGCATTTGAGGCAAGAATAGTACATTACGCGTCGAGTGCGGAAAGTAGCATTTTGCATGCGAGTGTGGAGTTTGCACCCGACGACAGCGAGGGTAGTAAAACCACACGAGCAATGCAAAATGCCTTTTTCGCTCGAGTTGCGTACCGTACTTTATCTACGATTGTTAGATTTAAATAATAAATACAGAAAAAAATAAACTTGCTGTATGTAAGTTCGTATCTCTCTCTCTTGATAAAGATGGCATTAATTCTTGAGTTTTATTTATTGCCGAATTAATTATTTCTGGAGGAGTATTATTCTCTACATTTTCGTCAAAGTCACTTGATTTACTCATTGTTTTTCAATAAAAACTCGATATAAACCGTTACTTTAATAAAAAAAATAAAAAAAACAGCAAATTAGTTTTGGTAAATGTAAACAAACTTGCTAATCGTGCGTAAAGCTGAAGAATTCCTCTTCTTTACCGCACTAGTGTGGTAAAGAAGAGGAATTGTTCAGAACTATGAGACGCGCATGCGCAATGAATACAAGTACGTAAATAATCACTTTCTACGCATCTAAGCAAAGATATAATGTTTATATTTCGTATCAATCGTAGATAAAAACATTTTACGTGTTCGAAATAGGACATTTGAATTGTTAATCTTCATAAAACAGTGTTAGAAATTATCAAATAAAATAAAAAGGAATTATTAGGAATTATAAAATAATAATTTTTCTCAGAAAATACGTAATGCAGGACCTCATCTATTCAGTGATATAATATATAATTGTTTAGAAATGTCTTTCTTCTAAAAAAATAGTTTTATTTAATAAATAAAAATTAGTTTTGGACGATTGGAAAGATGTTTGGTTATTAAAAACAATAGTCAGTCGACCATTTTAATAGCAAATAAGAGTCTTTGTTAAAAAAAAAAAACTCTTGCTTAGCTTGGATCGAACAGCTTAATTGTAATATAAAGTTAATGCCAACTGCCCTAGTTTTCTCCTTAAATGTTTTGATAGAATCCTTTTCACAGAATTTTTATTCTGTTAAAATACAATTTTTCTTTGTTTAAAATTAATTTTTAGTTAACAGTAAATTAGGTTGTGTTATTACTTAAACACAAAGAATAAAGAATTCTTATAAAAGTCTAAAAGTCGCAGAAATAATAAAAACCCAACTAGTGTAGGTACTTTAATCATATCTTTATTAAAATATAATAATGACGCCTTAGTATAATTTAAATCGTGATAGTAGTTTTGTATAAGCATATACAGTAGTAAATTAACGCCATATCCTATTATCCATAATTAAGTGAAAATATATCTCGGCGGTTTTAGAATATCGGTTTTTTTTAAAAACAATACATCGAAAAGAAAATTGCAGTGACAGTGATTTGATTAATATTTAAAGGAATGGACAGAATAAGGTCAATTCAACTTGTTCTTATTTAGGTAGGCAGATAGATTTGTCAATAACCTAGATTTTTAAATTTAAATTAAACATATATACAGTAGTGTTGCAACATTCTGCTGTAGAAATAAAAATGTATATATATATATATATATATATATATATATATATATATATATATATATATATATATATATATATATATATATATATATATTATTAATAACAATCACAATAAAATTAATAATTTTTATTTTCCTAGTTGAATATATTATATTTGAGTATTTTATAAAAAATAGTCCTTTAAACTTCATTGTTCATTGTTGTTCTGCGTTAAAGTCTTTTGATAAGCATTGCTAAAATTTAGTCCAATGAAGAAAATCCTTTTTTAAAATCCTTTTACACAAATGTCAGCATTAATTAATTATTTATTAGTTAAAAGTAGTACAAGTTAAATAGTGGGCGTAAGTGAAATTTAATATTCATGACCTATTTTTGTAACTATTATATAGAGTTTTGCAATTGAGTCTTGATTAGAGTTGGCAAATTAAGTTTGTTTTTTTATTAAGCTAGGCCTGTATGACCTTTTCTCGTCTAAGTTGAAACACTATAATTTTAAATAGAGCTATCTTTTAATTTACCTCAATCGATACATATTTTATAAATTCAAGCAATTATCAGTTTCATTTTATTTAAATAATTTTTATTGTATTTTCCATATAATAAAATGTTAAATATTTATAAGAAAACTATGATATAGTTTATCTTGGAACAATCTATATACATACTGCGAATGATTATAAATATATTTTATAATACATAATAATATAATATATGGTATAATATAATGAAGTATATAAAATTATTTCAGATAAATGTTTTAAGTTTAAATTAGTAGTGGACTAAAAACGTGAATTTCGTTTTGTTAAGTGCAATTTATTTTTTCATCATAATAAAATCTTTAATCAAATTCATAATAAAATTTGGTCTTATTTAGAATTCGTTGACAACTTATAGCTGATATATGACTACTATTTTAAATACGATAGTATGATTACGCATAATTTAGCTCGATATTTAATAAGTCTGCTCAGAAATGAAGTAAATTAATGATTAAAACGAACGAAGTATTTTTATTGTGTAGCACTAAGAAGTAAAGCACTACTGCCATAAACTTTATGACGTGCTTTTATTCAGGTTAGCTTATGTTACTGCCTTTCCTCTTGAACCTTATATAAGCCAGCTAAGAAGCCATGTAATCAGGCCCATAAGTTAAGGCCAAGAAGATGTTAACCACCATAAAGAAGTAGAGATAACAAGTGGCCCATTACCTGGTACTAGTATTAACAGAGGGTTGTATTGCTGAACAAGTGGCTAGTATATCAAGCCTGTGGGGAAACCACGTGGCAGTTATTGCCTAGCTTCAGCCAGCCCATTCAGCTCTGAAGGGAGCACTGAATTTGCTCTTGATTTATTATCTCTGAGGGGTGCTAGAGCTCAACCCTAGATACAGCAGCATGTCATGAGCATATTTTACATTATATGTTTATTTTAATTATTTCGTAACCTCTTCTTTGTCACTGTAAAGATGCAATCAATGAATTCAATTGATTAATTAATTACTTAAGTGTCTTAGAATCAATATGAGATTGAAATAAGTGAAGTTGGTTAAATTTATTTTAAAATTACTAAAGATGCTATTTAATAATGTTTGTTTGTGTGAAGCCTTTTCTGCATAATATTCAATAGTTTTTAACGGTTTAGGTTTTTCCAATGATCAACGCGGGTCTAACCATATGAAATAAGATATTTCGCTTCGACAACTGAAAATAAATTATTAGAAAAACACAACATCTTAGTTAACTTGAAGTAACTTCAAACTGAACTATTAGTAGGGCTTTAGTTTGTTCTTGTTAATAATCAAGAAAAAAAAGAAAAAGATTATTCTATTACTGGTCATGTTTCAAGAGCTTAAGATGAGACGTTGAACTTAACGCGACTTGAACCGCGGAGAAAACACACCTAATTACAGCTTGGAACAGTTGTCCGTGCCTGTAATAAATTTTATTCAAACCTTGTAGACCTTGGCAGGGAACTGTAATATTTTAAGAGAAAGGCAAAAGTCTGTTGTCGAAGAATCTCCATATTTATGCATTATAAAAAAATAATAGTTAAAGCTGAGAGAGTTGAAGATAATAGGCCTAAGAAGTCATGATAGTCCTTCAAATTTTTAAGTTTTAGGTAGTATTCATACTACGGAAAGATTAAATTTTAGTTTAAATCAAATTATAATTATCATTAACTACGGGAGACATAAAAATAAACCCCAGCACCGGGGCTTGAACCACGGGCCTCCTATATATCCGTTACAGGCGCTCTTACCAACTGAGACATGATTGTCTTAAACTAGTAGAAGACTTAAGATTGACTATTGCCTCTTTAATTTATCCTCCAAGTATTCTATTATCAATTATATATTTAGTCACATGTTTAGTAAGTTTTCTTATTTTGGACGGAAAAAAATCACTATATCAATATATTTTGCTAATTTTAAAAGTTGGAGAAAAAAAAAATTGCAACTAAACTTATTATTTGTACAGCACAGTCTCCAATATTTCTAAAGTAAACAGTATAGACAAGATAATTTCCGCCTTCAAATATAATATTTTGACCAGACTCTTAAATAACAAAAAATAAAAGAAAAAACACTGACACTGACATACATGATTCATTCAAAAATATCAAACTGCGTACGAACAACACAGATATTTTGGAGTTAATGATTTTTTCCTTAATGATTCGTCGGGGCGGTATTGATCTTATTTTGATATAACCTTTCATACTGAGCCTTGAATTTCCTACAGATTAGTTTCATAATACATTTTTCTATTTTTATTGATTCAGTAATAACTTGTTTAATTTACGTAAACGGCTGTTTATACGTTGTTTGTTAAGTATGTTACAGTTAGATATTATCTTAAAACAAGTATTGACCTCAATTGAACTGAGATTACAAATAACCTGGATTTGTTTAAAGAAAATATTAAAATAAACGTAATTACTGTAAGACTTAAACTTATATTTAGTTAAGCCATATTAACACAAGTATTTAATTATTTATGTCGATATGATTATTTATTTGTTTTTGAAGGGTATTTGACATTTTGAAATAGGTATTTATTTATTTAAATTGTGTTTTGCTTCCGAGCTTACTGAAGGTATCGGAAGCTATGTGATCGTTCTGAAGAACGAAAAAAGTTTAGGTCTCCGATTTCCAAAATTCCATGACAGAAATCCGTTTCAGACATCAGGGATCATTTTTGGTTCCGTGTCTGTCTGTCGTTCAATTTTTGCGAACCAACGTATATTAAAAACTACACGTCCAATTTTAATGAAATTTGGGTGGTAGGTCATGAGTAGCCCATTGTTGGTCCCATATAAGTTTTAACCTTCTGCGCTTATATGTTTCTCTTCCACATTCGCACAAACATACATTAATTTACACCTATAAATGTCGGTGTCGAAAGTAACCCGCAGATAGCCCCAGATTAATTGAAACCATCTGCGCTCTTTAACTTTTGCTAAATTGATACTATAATTCGTGTAAAAAATGAAAATTTTGACAGATTAAAAAAAACGGAGGATACAATAATTATATTTTATACAATTAGATAATACATAATTATACAATAATTATACAATTAGACAATAATGGGTTGTAAGAGAATGAAATCAATAAAGTACGTGGATAGGATGCGAGGAAGCTCTGTGCCACACCAATTGGCAGTCTATTTTTCTAAATAATATTATACATTTTTATCTGATATAAGGAAGCAATTATAAAAATATGAAACTTTAAAAGAAAATGAATTTTTAATGTGTATAATACAGCAGGTGTAGATAATTTAGTATTTTGGTATGTATTATGTAAGCATTTAATAAGGCATTTTTATAAATCAAAAGTCGTGTTCATGTATAAAAGGAAACCAGTAAAATCAAAGGGCCGCTAGTATACCTTTAGGGCATAAATTAATATTCTGTATGAACCTACTTAAAAAGTAGACCTTATCCTATTGTAGAAAAAAAGAAGTCCACCTCATATTTTTTTTTTTTTTTAAATACATTGAAAAACACGAACCTTCTTTTTCAGGTTAATTACGCTAATATAAGTCATTTATAAAGATTACCAGATTAATAAAAAAAAAATAGGATATGAATGTAGTGTGAAAAATTATAAAAGGTATAATGTATATATAAACGTTGTGAATGAAGCTGTAAAAAAACGATTAAATTTATAAGATGTGCTAAACAATTTATAATATGAATAAGGAACATTATAAGGTGTAACATACTACCTGATTTAGTACAATTTCAGCATTTTAGGAAGTACAGTTGGAAGGTGTTACTATTAACTTAAGTTGTTATAGTTTTAACACCGCAATATTTCGTCAGATGACCTATCATATTAAATTGTATGATAGTATTACGTACCTATACCTGAATGAAGAATGAAGTACATACCTAATTTAGAATAGTTTTATACAGCATTTTAAATTGGTTAAAGGAGGTACATTTATTTAAATAATAATGGTTGTAACAAACTATAGGTAATTTGATTTGAGCATTTAAAACGACGTCGAAGAGGGGTAAGAAAAATTGAGATCATAGGAAGGTTAATAAACAAACTTTTTACTACTGGAAGGATGAAATCTAAAAGTTAATATTTATTTATTGCAAACAATATTCTTTGTTCAACAAAAATAATTTTTTGGAATGAAGTAAGGCTTGAAACTGCTGTCTTAACTTTAAAAAAGAAATCATTATGTAAAGCCATACAAAATATGCAAAACAACTTCTTTTTTTAAAAAAAAAATTGACTTAAAAAAACATCTGGGATAGAACTGGTTATTATAACTACCTAAAGGTATTAATTACGAACCTAAGCTTCATTCCCTTGTCTTATAATAACTTGATAACATGCACAGAGTATATAATATATATTATAACTCAACCTAAAACTCAAGGAAATTTTAAAATAACCGACTCTTCTTTTAGAAAATTATAAAACAAGAAGTAAAAAAATACAACTTTCTGATTCAAATCTGAATAGATTGAAAATAAGGCCTATAATTTTGTTGGAGAGGGAAAATGGGGCCTCAAAAACATGGATCCGTTAGCCATTTTGAAGTGAAAATAAGCCATCACTAGTTGGATTTTTTTAACTTTCTCCAAGAATAATAGGGAGTAAAGTTAATTGCGTAAATAATAACTTTCCATGGTAAATCATGAAAATGCACGAAACTGATTTCATCTTTTGATACAGAATAATATGGTTAAACGTTTTTTATTATTGAAAATGTATCAAATAGCAAAATTTTATTATTAAAAATATATATATCTAAGTATATACAACACGCCATAATGTTACTCGGCCAATTCTTGTAATCAATTTACTCCCACGCAATTGCTCAGTAGTAATTTTACTTCTATATAAATAACTATATCTTAATAAGGAAAAAAAAAAATCTCAATTATACAGTAAATGTTTTGAATTAAGCAAAATAATACCATTTGATAATTACTCACTTTCCAAACCCAATATATATATATTTATATATATATATATATATATATATATATATATATATATATATATATATATATATATATATATATATATATATATATATAAATATATATATATATTGATCACCCGTTGTTTTTACTACGTTTTTATTAGTTTGCTTTCTTGTTTGTTTGTCCGGTACAAATTTGGCAATCGATTTCTAACTAACTTCCCGAATAGCTAGACATTTGAAACTTTTAGCATAGCTCAAAACACGATGACAATGCTTTATTTTAATACTTTTAGCCATCTTTCAGCAGAATTTAATTGGTTTTCAACAAATTTTGTTGTACGGAAAGTTAGTTCGGAAAAAATCCGCAAGTTATTTTATTTGTTTTGCCATGTCCCATATTTACGCAATCTTCATTTTGACGGGTCTCAAATTTGTGATAGATAATCATTGAATGACAGCAAAACAGGAAATATCGATAATATTATTTATCGATTATATTATTTCAAATATATCGATGACACGCCTTAGATTTGGTGTAGGGGAGATCCTTTGTATAAAGATTTGTCCTTTTACAGGTTTAAGATCAGCTCTCTAGATGGTTGTCATTTATGTGAAGTAAATACATTCGGAACTATTTTTTTTCACTAACATTATATGTATATTATGTAACAATAACAATTATATTATCAACATTACATACGATTCTACAGAAAATTTAAAAACTTAGTATATAAAAAGTTCTTTTTATCTTGAAATTATTATCATTTAGTTACATATTCCGAACTCATTTTTATGAGTTATTGTTTGTAAAAAGATTTTTGTGTAAAGAGATTTCTTGAGTTTTATCTAGTATACAGATAAGTATGATGTTGATAAACTCTTCACTAAGTTTATATCAAAATCAATGCACTAAGTAGACAAGAAGCATCAGAATTTTACCTAATTTTACCCTCTATTTACCTTGCGAGAATAATTAACAATGTACTGTTATGTTAAGCCTTATGATCGACTATGAACAGAAACGTGGTACAACCATCCTACTGACAGTGCAATGAAAAAATCAAATGGTCATATAAATTAAATAAACACATTATATATATATATATATATATATATATATATATATATATATATATATATATATATATATATATATATATATATATTGTTTAATATATAAAAATTAAGCGGTTGTATCGTTTTATACATAAAATAAATAGTCCACGTTTCCTGAAGGCATTAATACTGTGAATAGAATAATTACTTGTAATATAAAACTTAACAATAATAAAATAATTGAACAATAATAAAACAATTGTTTATAGATGGTAAAATAATAATATGTCATTATGCAATAAAAGTTTTCGAATATAATGCTCAATGTTTATGCTTAATAAATAGCCCTCATGGGTAAAATTCAACAGAAGGCTAATAATTAACAAATAAGTTTATGTCAGTATTTAAATATGGTGTAATACAAGTTTTTATTGTTGTCAATTACAAGTATTTCTGGTATATCTGAATTTGTTTAAGAAACGTACCGTCCAGAGCACGTGTACTTAATTGTACCTACAATTGTAAACGTTTGTAAAGCATTTAATTAAAATAATAGCTCATGTAAATTGAAATTAGCGAGTTGAAAAGAGAATAACATCCGAAACAAGATAATGGAACTTACTAGAAATTATAAGGGTACTCGTTCCCTCCGATTCATTGTCTTCGTTCATGTTTCGTTTTATTGTCACAAACATAGTTTAGTAAAAACTACACCGGACGAACAATTACTAGAAGGGAAAAAGTGGGTAGGTACTTCAAACAGTAACCAATAAGCATGATATATTGATAGGATAATTGCCATGAACCCTTTACGCTATTATCAAACAAAAGACACCTACAACCTTAAAAAGTGCTTCCGTTAACCCGTCTTTTCTTTGTAGTAGATATTTTTTTTATCAAGTTCTTTTACATTCCCAGTGATTTGAACGCAGAAAAAGCCTCTGTTTAGTTCGCTGGATGTTCTTAGTATTGGCGTTTTGTTTTTAAACCAGTATATATATCGCGAGGTTCATTATTAAGGCTGGTTGCTTCTGTTTTAAATAGATTATTCTCGTTCACCTCTCCAGTTTACTTCAGAATTAAACTGGCTTTTCGAAGGACTATTATGTAACTTCTTTCCTATACTATTGGATTAATGACGTGACTTTTACAATATTATACGCAGTTTCGTACTTGGTACACCTTTAATTTCTATACTGCCCTATTCATTTTTATAATTTTTTTTTTTGTTTATCGAAAACCTTTATATTTTTTAGGTTCTGTATATAAATACTTTATTTCTTCTTAAAAGTTTTTTTTGTTTGCCAATAATTCATTTATAATGTAATT
Organism: Gerris lacustris; assembly: GCA_951217055.1. Classification (NCBI taxonomy): domain Eukaryota; kingdom Metazoa; phylum Arthropoda; class Insecta; order Hemiptera; family Gerridae; genus Gerris; species Gerris lacustris. Next base: position 64,396,990 of record OX578277.1, on the reverse strand, counting down.
AAAGAAATAACTCGATAAAATTATACAGGAATAAAAAATAAAACTATGATTTATTGGATTAAAAAAAAAAAAAAAAAAAAAAAAAAAAAAAAAAAAAAAAAAAAAAAAAAAACTATACGCTACGAATGTAGAAGGAAACGTGAAACATGAAGGGACGCAATAGGTCATGAATCAAGACAGCGAATATGTACCTACCTAATATTTCAGCGTTTTAATGTTGAATATCCATCTTAGTTGACTTTATAGTTCTTTCCAATGATGGCTTACAGACATCGTAGGAAAAAGTTAGCTATGAACCATAATTTTAAGCAATTTAGGCTTGGCAAATTCATAGCCATTAGATTAAATCGAGTGAATTAATAATCTCAATAGGTTGAGATGATGATATACGAGGTTACTAAGTACATGAGGGGAAAAAAAAAAAAAAAAAAAAAAAAAAATATATATATATATATATATATATATATATATATATATATATATATATATATATATATATATATATATATATATATATATATATATATATATATATATATATATATATATATATGTGTGTGTGTGTGTGTATGTATATGACGTATAAAGGCGAGAATTTATTCGTGTATGATATCCATCATTTTTTCTTCTATATGGCGCCCAAAACTCTTAATTCTTACCTCCGTTGTAATGCCACAAACTATGCAGACATACATTCTCTATGCAAATTCAAATTTTGATTATTCAATAATGCTTAATTAGAGCTTAAATTAAAATAAGGAATGACATAAAAAATACATAAACTATTTTTATATACAAATCATAGGGGGCTGAACTCGTTCTTTGAACGTTAAAATTATTTTAATCATATATGGTAACTCGATGCGACTTATTCTTTCCACTCTTTGTCACCCATTGTTTTAATTCAATGCAAAAAATAATAATTTAAAAAATAAGATGGTTTTTTTTTGGGTGCGAAAACAAAAGAATACCAGTATAATGAACAAGATGGGTGACAATTTCAAGATTTACCTTATTATTAAGTTTTTCTTCTAGTAGTATTGAAGAAAGATAGTTTTTATCGAAATGTTATTTCTTCAGGCTTTCATAATAAATGTAAACCATGTGATCTGTGTATCAATAGTATATTCTTAAAGAATGTTTTTTTTAAAAAGTTTATTTTTATGGTTGTTACTAGATCATCGAAGTTCTTATAAACAATAACTTATTCGGTGTCATCATTATTTTTAAATGATTATATTTCAATGTTGGCAATCTGAAAGTTTCTAGGTAAATCCTAAAAACTATAATGTTATGCAACTCTTTATTATGTCACATCTATATTATAAGCCCATAGCTCTACCAACCATTTCACCGGTGTGTTTAATTTTAAATTAACACTTGATGTTCGATAACTATAAACAAAATATAGGGAATGTAATATATTCCCTATATACGTGTGAGAGTGTATTCATATTTAATTTATATTTTCACCCAGTAATTTAAAATAACACATTTATGTAAAGGTCTTTAGTTTATAAGATGTTCTGAAATGTTATTCTATTTCTTCACAACAAGATTTCTTTTTGTTCCAACCATAATTGTTTCCCCTTTTAAATGTAAACTATGCCTTATTGTAGGAAATTCTAAAAACTTCTTCTGAGTTTCAGAAAAATAAAAAAATAGGTCAAACCCGTCAAATGGCAAAAGGAACTCCTTTACAATTCAAATTGTATTTTCGATTTTTTTTTTTTTTTTTTTTTTTTTTTTTTTTTTTTTTTTATCGCTCTCTTTTGTTCCTTCTTCTATAAAGCGATGAATTGCTAATAGAAGGAAATTAGTAACGCACATACAAAGGAAAAAGTGCTAATCATAGATTCTAGGTTATGTTATCACGAGACTAGTAATTTCATATTCATTCGTTTATAATATAAAATTTAAGCAGCGTCTTGGCTACAAATGTGAATAATTTAAATGTTAACTGTTGTTAAGGGAATCGCCTTAATCCGTTGATCATATTTTTCATTTGTATATTTCTTGTTTAGATCATTTTAAATACTCATACAAAATGTCATTTAATTAGGCATTAAGTTTCAAATTATTTTTCATTTCTATTTAACTTATTCGTAAATTTAGATCTACTTAAAGGCTGGTATAGAGTGATAAACTGTTAAATGTGGTCATCCTCTAGCCTTCTGAAAAAGTCATCTCCTAAAGATCTGAATTAATTCATTACAGCAACACCATTATTACACAACTAAAAATAATATTAAAAAACGTGACTGAAAGTATGGTGGACTGTATCAATGTGGACATTCCCAATACCTAGGCCTAATCCTATTCTATTGCAGCAACTTATCTCACATACCTGTTAGATAAAATCATAGTTTTGAATAAAAACAGAATTTCCTGATAAAGACTACACTGAATCGAGCTGTCGAATAAGCAGACTAGATAATGACGTAATTGACACTTTTATCAATGGTCCTTCTCAGTAGCAGATGATGACATTATTAACAAATCTATAATTTTATTTGTTTTAGTCAGCAACTTCTGTCTATAATCTAACGCAAAACAATGTCCTATAAATAAATTTAGGAGAGTTGTATTGCTATGCGAATTGGATTCGATGTTGGGGATGACCCAATATAAACCCAGTATTTACAAATAAAACCGATTACATTATAAAAAAAAAAAACTCTAGCAATAATTTGTAATATTCAACCAAATAGTTTCAAACCAAAATAACAAATGTATAAAAATTACCTTTTTAAACCTCTATAATATCACCGTATATATTCAAACTAATATAAAACGGTGTGTTTTTACTTTTTTAAAACCATAATCTTAAACCATGTTGTTTATTTAATAAAAAAAAACCTTAATAATACTCGAAGAATGAAATGATTGATTAATAAAGAAATCAAATCTATATTACATAAAAGCCAAATTCCACTGAATGACTGACTCTTCACATTATATCGCTGGAACCATTTGTCATATGACCGTAAAATTTTGTATGTAGGTTCCTCTTGATCCCTAGGTGCTTTCTAAGAAACCTTTTTACTACGATCTGCCATTATGATTTCAAATAGTGGCATTTTATATAAAAAGTTTGATACAACAATACCTCCGGAATCAATTGAACTAGAACCTTGAAATTTGAAAATTATATCTTTCTTTTTTGATATTAACAACTTTTGCAAAATAAGTTTGTCAATCAACTATTTTGATTCAAGATGGCACCCATATAGTTATAAATATGGCTTAGTAAATTAATTTTAATATTTTTACGGTAATTTATAAACACATTAAGTTAAATAATTACATTAAAGATACTCTCCATAGCGTACCACGGGAATCCAGCTAGTTAATAATAATGCCCGAACAAATTTATTATTAAAACAACGTAATTACTCAGCATCAAAATTATTTCTCTTTTCTATAATTAAACTCCTCCAGTGCAACTTGTAGAACAAACCGCCCTATTGTAATAGCTTGTTTGAACCACAAAAAATACTTAATACGAATATATGTTGAACTTGATAATTAATCAATCTAAATAATTATATCAATCTATCAATGAATCATATACTTAATAATATATGTTATATAAATAACATAAGTATGTGTTATTTAAGAGAGGGTTTTTTTAGGATAATCTCCTCTATATTATTTTTTTATACTTGAGAAGTGTCGTTATTATTGGTCTTAAAACTAATTAAGTTTACTTAAGTTTTCAGAACATAAATAAAATTCCCTAATGTGGGTAAAAACATCCATCTTAGTTTCAATACAATACCAAATGAAAATATATATGTATAACGTATAAACTTAAAATAACGTATAAATAAACTGTAAAATTAAAATACAGCAATCTTTTTTTATATTTATCTTCTCTTTATGACTGTATACGTCACGTTACAAGCAATATAATTTAATATATGAGGTACTTAAAGGAGGCCAGGCGTCAAAATATAAACAACAATGTTTATTAGATTTGTCTAGGAATTATCTCTGTTTCTTTTTTCTTACTGTTTTCGTAACCTAAGTTCCTACCTTTTGTACAATATGGTTCAGTTCCTATTTGTGTTTTTCTTTTTCCTAGTTGGCAATCTTCAGTGCGGGTGGATGAGTAACGATCCGTATGGTTTTTATACATTTAAATATATATATTTATATACACATGTATATTATAAGATAAATCTGGTTGTATCGAGTCTAGGAAAGCTAGAAGCTAGGCGCGAGTCCGAAGATAAAAAAAAGTTAAAGTGCCGAGTGATATACAGCTACCAAGGTGTCTTCCTTCCTCTCTACAACCAAGATCTTAAACCAACCCAAAAATTTTCACTTCGTTGTGAATCTTAATCAAAAACCGAGAAACATATGTCATACACTAATATGATTTATACATTTATATGTACATAATGGCTTACGTATGCATTTAAGAGAGGGTTTTTTTTAGGATAATCTCCTCTATATTATTTTTTTATACTTGTGAATTGAGATTTATACAAAATAAAGGATAGCAAAACTTTAATAAAAAATTAAAACGACGAAAGTTTCTGAAAATGGCATTTATTCAGTGGAAATATTTAAAGTATTATATCATATATAGTATATTTATCGAATAGTTATTAGAGAAACCTATTTATAGCTGACAAGAATTAGAAGAAAATTAGTATTTCATCTGCTTAAAAAGAAACCTTTGCAGGAGTGCATTCGTATGTATGTATCTTTATCTCTTCCTTTTCAAAAAATAATTCTGCACTGATAAGTATAAAGGTGCAAGTCAAGTAAAGTACACCAAACAACTAATTGCAAAAGAAGTAGGGAAACTTTTCGTAGATAACATTGCAGGATACACCGAAAGTATCTTAAAGTGTAGCTTTAGTATACCTACGCTTAAAATATCTACGCAGTTTGTGTTCTAAAAGATAGAATATTTGACTAACATTTATTTATTAGTACAGAAGTAGATGGTATAAATTTCAATTATATAAAAAATAATTAATAAATAATCAATCAATCTATACTAAATTTAATTTCAGTAGTTTTTTCTATTAACATAAAAAGTGTATAGTAACCATTTAAATTTTGAGCTATCTTTATAGCAAATGGCTTCCTTTTTTTCCAAAATTTAAAAGATAATTTCTTTGAATTATTTATTTACTTTTGAGTGTTATAGTTCTTTGAGTTTCTTTTGCCTTTTATGTTCAACTTAATTTTATGTTTCTTTTTGATTCATTATACCGAATCCAATTAATTTCTGAAGCATGAGATAAATTCTATTTTTGTCCCGATTCATTAAATTCCGGGAAATATTTTTCTTTTCCAGTAGTTATAATTTAAAGATTTTTTTTATAATTTCATTTTTTTGATTCTTTGATTTATGATTTTCAAGTGTATAGTAGGTATATAAGAATATTCAACGTAATAATTCATATTCCCAACTAGTTATAGATTGGAATATTGTTCAATATTTGTCTGAGAGTTCATATTTTAATTTCTAACTGGAATAACAGGGGACTCCTTATTGATATTTAATTGCTTTTTAATCTCAAAGATTTTATATTAAACTTACAAAACGATTTAAGCTTCTTTAAAAAGTTGATGATCTTGTTTGCCAACTAGAAGTAAAACCAATCTGATCAATTTAATTTTTCATTTAAAAAAATTAGAAGAACTTCTCAAACAGAAATACAACATTGTTACTTCAAGAGGTTTTTTTTTTTAATTTGCATCCGATATTTTCTTTTTGGAAGTAAGTCATATAATCGGGAAGTAGCAAATTAAAATGTTGAAAACAAACTTGGGCAGCACAAAAATTGTGAAGCAAACTAAAATGATAACTCTAAGAAAACCCATATCTTAAGAAAAGTAAAATACTTTGTTTTGTTTTTAAAATTGAGACACAATACTCTTTTGTTCATTTTTAAGTTTTTGGTAGTTTTCATACTACGGAAAGTTAAATTTTAATTTAAATCAAATTATAATTATTATTAACTACGGGAAACAGACAGTGAAAAATACACTCTAGCGCCGGGATACTCTTTTGGTTAATTAAATTCGCTGTTTCTTATAATACATTATTTTCTCTCTGAAACATTTACATTTTAAGGACGATAGAATAAGATATACGCATACCTTATGTTCTAGATAGATAATCTTTTTAAGTCTATTATTATCTTGTTATTATTTTGGAAATAAAATGTTAAATTTTAGTTTTTTAATGTTTGATTTTATCGAAGTATTTCTATTTTGGTAGGCGTAACCCCTCCACAAGCTGTCGCACAAAGCAATATTATTACTGTCTACATTATTTTAAACCAATCACTCAATTAAATAATAAAAAATTAAAAATTCAATGTCATGATTATTATTTTTTTATATTTAGTAATTTCACTAAATAATAATAATATGTATGTATAAAACGGTCGGTAATGTTAATAGGCATTTAAATAAACTTCCTTTTAGTTTTACTTCAATTTAACCTTTAGTATTTGCTAAAACCCTAAATAACTTATTCTTCTGTATGAAACAAAACGAGGTTTGAACATAAATTTTAACACTTGCTTACTCTTGACACATATTGAAATATTGTAATATATGTTTTATGTTCTTAGCTGAACTTCAGTGTTGACATTAATCTAATTTATGACTTTTTTTATAATTTTATTTTTTTAATATAATACCGAATATATTCTAATCCGAACATAATTTAACTAAATTTACAGGTCGTTTATTATTTTATTTCATTTTTTAAAAAATAGGAGGGTTTGAAAATTATGAATGAAATAAACTTAAATTCAAACGCTGAAATAATGCCAAAATTTGGAAAAAAAAAATCTCTTAATAGAAAATTTTAAAAAAAGTCTGTAGTAAATCACAATTTATAGCATTTTGCTCATATATATTATGGTGTAAGGTAGAAATTACACCACACTGTAATTTTGTACGTTTAGGAGGCCCCGGGGGCTCAAACTGCGTCTAAGCTTGCAAAACATCTAGACTCGAGAAAACTTGCACCCGGCCCCGTTACATTCAAGTCTAAAGTTGGTGGAGCAACCCCACCGGCTAATTTTGAAATTAACTGCCTTGTCAGAAAAAATAATAATATAGCGAATACACTTGTACTAAAGGTATGACTACGCTAAAGTTTATACTATTACCAATTTAGCGCTGATTTTCCTTTCATCCAGCCGAAATTACCTTTTATGTTTTATTATTAATCGATTTATCATTAATCAATTTTTTTTGTAATAATTATTCCATTAAAACATTTTTCTACAATATGTATGCCTGTGCATGGCAGCTTTTTGTTTATTTCAACAACAATTATGACTTTTTTTTATCTCCACTATAGGCCTACATCTGTAAAGGTAAAGATGAAAAACTGTAGTTACTAATTATTTTTCGAAAAATCCACCTTACATAACTCAGGAGGAGTTAATATAGAAAGTATGAATAGCTTGAAGTCCGATTCAATATTTTACAATAAATACTATTTCTCCGTTCCCTTGTCAAAAATAAAGCATTTTTTTTTTTTTTTTTTTTTTTTTTTGGAAAAACAATCTCGAACGACTGATGAAACTGTATGACATCAATGAATAAACATATTTTTTAAAATTTGATACTAGACATTATATCAGAATAAAATTATTTAAGTCTTATGATGTTAATCTACACTTATTATAGAAAACTGAGTTTCCTAAACTTATTATTTATAATATAACTATAGTAAAATAAATAATATAATGACATAATACAAAAATATATCGACCAATTTCTGTATTAAAAACAAATATATCTTTCTAATGTAACATGATTGTACTATGCAAATCAGCAGTGAAGAAAGATAGCAGTATAGTAAAATTGCGGTTTTTTGTTCTTACATTTCTATCATTTTGAGTAATAAGTATAAGTATAATCCTCCAGTATACAGGGGCACGAATAAAAGAATACATTTTTATCGTAACATAAGAGCTATAAAAACGTTTTAAATTTTTATTATCATTCTGCAACCCCCGAAATTCTTTAATAAATCACGATTTCAATTTAATTTCAATTTTAAAATTTCGATTTAATTTGGGATTAAATTTATAATTTTTTATTTAGACATTCCATACTTAAAAATCTACGCAATGAAGAATTTTAGATGGTCTAGTTTTAAGTAGATATATACTTGCATCTCATTTCTAATAATCTATAAATTTGTCATAATAATTATTTGAATTATATATTAAAATATTAAAATCAATATTTAAAAATACATTTTATTTCATCTCATGGAAATATTATGTATTATATTTACGACCTACTAAAAAAATATATACGCATAAATAATATACATTCTTATACTTTAAAAAAATTCTTAAAATACATTTTTCACTAATTCCAACACTGTTACAACATACATAAAATGATTTGCGTTGAATAATTATTTATTCTCATATCTAAAAAAGAAACCCAAATACTAAATATGTCACTGAAATGATTTAAGTGATATTTGAATAAGTTAGGCCGTCGCTTACATGCATTGTTAAAGAGCCGACAAAGAAGTGCATTTTCTGTTTAACCAATTTAATTTAATTGCTAAACATTCATTTAAAAAATATATATTCATACTTACAATAGTAAATTTAAAGGCGTCTTTAATAATATATCAACTGTTTAATGAATTTCTTTTTAGTTAACTTAAAATTACTTAAATGATTTATTAAGTTTTATGTTTTAAAATTTTCCCTTCTATTTTTAATGCAATGATAATAACATTTAGGACTCAATATTTTAAACCCAATTAAAAATAAAATATTTTTAACTTATCTTAGAATATTATGCAATAATTTGTATTACCGCATAAAATAAAAAAATTATAATAAGACGAGAAACCCGAAAAAACATTCATCGGTGGGCACACTTTTATTTTATTTATGCACTATCATAATATTAAGGTAGTAAAAATTGCTAAGTTCTTCATATCTGTTACAACTTATAATAATTCAAGCTTAGTATCTCCTATTGTTCACTGTTTTGTTTTATTAATTTCGAGATAAAATATCTGTTATAACTTATAACGTTTTTTTATATCAATTCATACTTTGTATCTACTATTGTTCACAGCTTTATTAATTTCGTGATAAAATAGTTAATAGTTACCTACTCTTATGGTAAGGTTCCAATTTTTAAATAATTGTGTGAAAGAATAATAAAATAAAACGATTGAGCGAAAAAAAGTGAACTAGAGGTGTTGATTTTGTTCTGTACACCGATATTTTAACAGCATTAAAAGAGAATGTTTAATAATAAAATTTAGAAGCAATAGCAAACATTTCTTTGACTAAATATAATTTAAGTTGTCTAAATCACGACAAAAATAAATTATCAAAATATTTACATAAACAAATAACTTTTAAAGGAATAAGTAATTAATAATTACGGCACTTAAAGAATACTAACTGGAAAAGAAAATGAAATTAAAATAATATAGATATTGTTCAATATATTAAATGTTTTAATCAGACATAAGGATATATTACTGTATAGATTTTATTATAGGTAATCCGTGTTATAAAGTGTATATAATGTCGACTTATGTCAAGTTTAAGGGTAAGTTGTTATGGCATTGAAACATGCAATAAGAAGGTATAGAAGAAAAGTTAAAATTTTATAGTTTTAAAGTAAAAAGAAAATGGTGAAATTTTACGCAAATGCTGAAGTTTGGTTCATTTAACATTTATTATTTCAATGAATTATTTATGATGATGAAATTATGATTTTAAAATTTATTCTCTGGCTGAAAAAAGCTACAATAATGATGGTGTATAATAAATTATCAACAAATTAAATTAGTTAATTCTAAAATTATTATGTTTCCTACATTGCAACACTTTAAAAAATATAACAATTTATTGCTATCTTATATGTTTGATTAAAAAAAAAGATTTTTTTAAATTGAATTTTTGAGACAAATATACCTTATTATATCCTTGTATGTTTAAAATGACAAAAAATCGTTTTCCTTAACATTCCAAATTTATTACCGAATAACATTAAAAAAAAACCTAAGATTACCTAAAATAATAAAGTATTTATTTTCAAATTTAGCAAAAATCTAATTTATGTTAGTTACTTTTAAGGATATAAAATAACGCATATTTTTTGAAAACGCAGAACCCTTTAATTTTTATTTAATCCTTGTACCTACTTATTAAATATTATTGGTATATAATATTATATAGTATATAGAACTTCATGTAATGATTTATTATATCTGTTATTGAATAATTTAATGATGTGTAATTCTTATAGTTTTACACTATTTTAAGATACAAATTTTTAAACTACATCGCAATTTGAGCACGGACTTCTATAATTAAAATACTACGATAGGATTTTTAATTACCTTATTGTAATATAATAACTAACAATTATATAAACATTATGATAGAACTTAACATATCATAAATAATTTGGCCTCTATCTTATTATAAACTTAAAGTTCCAATGACTACATATAAAATTACATACTCATTTATATAATTTAAAAGAAATATACTAATTTCTTAATTTAATATTGGTAAGTACACCCCTTAAGGATTATATATATACACATATATATATATATATATGTATATATATATATATATATATATATATATATATATATATATATATATATATATATATATATATATTACACCTGAACATGAACAGCTTATTATTCTTATATTTATGAAATCAATAAAATTGTTAATATTAATTTTATAAAATTAAGAGATTTTAAAAAGCGAATGCAATGCGGCCGAATGGCAGTAGACTATATGTATCTATTTTAATTACGCCGAACTGGATCGTTCCATGTAAGTTTATTGTATCAGCTTAATTTATTTTCTATCAGTTATTATTAACTCAGCATACCTACATTTTTTAACTAATTACATTTTTGTCATGACAAGAATATTGTAGAGTGAATACCTATAACCCCCTATATCCATGCCCTATGCCTATGCCTATATCATTAATATAATAATATATTTAATATATTTAATTGCTATCATATTTATATACGTGTTAAATATGTTTCTTGTTCGATTGATCATATCCTTATTAAATTACCAGTAACATTATATGTTGTTTATTTTTATTTTTATTTATTTTTACTTATTTATCAATAAATTATAAAAGCCAGATTTTTCCATCGTTGAACTTCTCTTGTAAAAGTTTTGTAAAAATGATATTTTATCGCTGTATTTTTAATTATTCATCAAGATTTTTAATCTTGTTACTTAATAAGTAACAAATATAAAATATTAATCTAAATGATACTATATTTAATGTTAATTTTTAGGGTGGAGGGAATTTACGATTTGTTCTATGATAACGAAGTGGGAGTCAATTGGGGTCCCCAATAGTATTTAATAATAAAAAATCCTTTAATAATTCACGTTACATTTGCGTGACCAATAGAAATTAGCTACGTTGAGCAATAAAACTTATTTCTTCTTTTTATTAATAACTTTTTAAAAATACTTAAAATAAAAAATGTGTCTCTAGACTTTAATTTATTTATTATTATCTTTTTTTTTAATAATATATAAGGAAATTATTTATTGATGTGAGTGTTCAAAATACTTATTTGCACACATGTCATAACTTACTACAAGATACATATTTTTTATTAAAGTCAATATTATTATTTTTTTATGTAATCAACAAGTTTAATATTCGAGTTTACTGAGATCTACTAAACGTGTTTCTTTTTAAATAGATATACAATAGTAATTATTTCTGTTATCTACAATTATAATTTGGCTAAATTCTTCCGAATAAAAAATAATATCTTCTGCCTATTTATTAGGAAATAGTATCGGATAAAGAATGTATTAGGGTTTATCAAATTATTATAATCAAAGTACTTTTTAAGTAGGTTATATGTTCGGTAGGTGTGATCAATTTGTCTTTTATCGTGTTTAGTGGGAGTGATAAGGATTTCATTGGGGGATGGTAATTGATTTAAGATGGTTTTAATATAGGTGTCACTCCCCATATTGGTGAAACTTGGTCATCGATGTTGTGGAGTTATCAGTTTTAATATTGTTATATGTCACATTTTTCAAATTTGCGATGTTCATATACCTTGCCATTATCGTTTACTTAGCAAAGTTATGTCTAGAACAAAAATCTCGAAACACATCGCTGTGACAGTTTACGGAAAGGAACGATTGATAGTAAAATTCTTAAAAATAGTAATAAATATGAGATTGGACTTACTCTGTCCGAGGTGGACACGCTTCATCCAGGGATAAATCTGAGGTGGATTCTGCTGGTTAGATTTAGAGCTGGCCGAGGTAGAGTTGTTGTTATTCTGCTGAGACTGCTGCTGAGGTGCAGGCGTGGAGGCGGCAGGTTGGCTCGAAGTCGAGGCTGTGGAGGCGGGCGAGGAGCTGGCCTGGCTAGGAGCGGGCCCTGCCCGGGGGCTGGCCAGTCCGGCGGGACTTGCCGTCCTCGCCGGCTGTGTACTCAGGTCTTGGGGAGATCCCAGACCCTCGAATTTACAACTTGGCTGTTGGACCGGTACCGGACCCAGCTGGCCGATTCTAGGTCCGGCTTGGGCAAGAGATTGATGGGAACCGAGTTGCGCGTATTCGACTACAGGCGGTTGTTGAACATAGCCGCCGTAACCCTGCGGCGAATAACAGCCGTACCCGGGTGCGGCGGCACCGTAATATTCAGGACTCTGGGGCTCTACCGGAGAGCGGCCCCCGCCCTGCCCCCCGTAGCAGGAAGCCAGCGAGTTGACGAACTGATAGGAACTCATATTCTACTCGTTTAGTGGCATGGAGGAAATGCTGACACTCGCGAGTCTAAAAGCCTACTCGTCGGAGCGCGGGGGCCGGACCGCTGCCCCCACCACACACCCCTTAGAGGCGTGGCTTAGCTCCACCTCCTCCCCACCCTAGCCCCACTCCCTCTACCCTTGCACATCTCTTCATTATTAACCCCGTACCCACTAAACAAATTTTTATCCCACCGATTTGTATATAAAGACCGTGAAATTTAAAGTCGATCATCTAGAAATTTGTCAAATATTTTAGCTCCCACTTCTTTAAATTGATCCTAATAAAACATTCGGCTGTTATTATTATACAAACAAGCACCGTACAAAAGCTTATTTAACACAACATTATCTTTAATCTAATCACTTTTAGATTACGTATTTTATAGGCACACATTTTTAATTCTTACTATTGCTTCGCTTATACACTTTACTTAATCACCTAAAGTCACATTTGTCTCAATTGAGCAAATAGTCTCTAATCTTGGAAAACTGTAAACTACCCTCCGTTTTCGCCATAGAAAGAAGACTGTAATTCTATTTGGAAGTAGGTACCCGCTTCCCTTGAAAAATTGCTAAAATTTATGTATAAAACTATAAAAATAGGTGCAATCTTTTAGAAATAAGTTAAATGTTACAATATTACATTCTTATAAGTAATATTTAATAATTTACTTATAATTTATTGTAATTTTACTATACCTATTGTAAAATTACAATAATTGTAAATTGATTCAATATATTTTAGGTAGTTCATTGATGGGCAAATAAGTTGGTGTACCTACAACAGAAAGTATAAAAATAATCATCATCATTCTCGCTCATGCTAATGTTCCCTTGCCGCTTTCACAACTCTCTTCTAATTCTCTCCAGTCTTCTGCCACTTACCTCCCCACCTTCGGACTCCAATTTGTTTGAGGTCTTCTTCCAGGTTGTCCAGCCACATTTTCTATGAATTTCCATCCCGGTCCTCCTGGAATTTGTATTGAAATATTTTCTGTGTGGTACTTTTTACGCCTATTTTATACCTAAGTGGCCCATCTTATTTTATTTTTTATTTATTTCACTCAATATCCCATGATCTCTACACAGTTGTCTGAGTTTTTTGTTTGTGTGATGCTCCACTCACCGTTCTCTATAAGTGCTTCCTTTCTCATTCTTGCAATATGTTATCCTTATAGATTAATATTTCTTTATTTTATTTTATTTTATTTTTTTACACCTAAAAATATTTTTAATTTTTAATTTTGAGCCTTAATCAATAATTGCTCTTGCCTTCTTGTCCTTAACTTTCCAAATAGCAAGGGCCTGCTCGCAAGGGAGGAGTTTAATGAACCTTTTAGTCATTCAAATTTAGGAAGTAGCTCTAATTTTACGATTGCACCCATATAGTTCTCTGTGTGAGTTATACCAGTGCGTGAGGAAAAACAATTATCATGATTTTCTTTTAAGACCCATTATTGATTAATTAATATAATGAGTGTTTTTTTTACCTATATCAGTTAGCAAGAAAAATGATGTGGCGTTTTAGCTGTACAAGTTAGCTGTTTTTTTTGGTTGTACATAAGCATGGAAGGAAATTTCGTGAATTTGTTTATCACTATAAGCCGAGCTTAGAGATCCCCTTAGAAGATTTGGCACAATGATATCCCATTTTGAATTACCTAATGTTGCAATAATTTAATTTTCAAATTAAAATGAAATAAAGGATATTTTTATTGGACTTAAAAATAATACTAACCATCTCTAGCTTAACCTTTATAAAATTAAAATTCAAAGAACTTCTTCTTGCCTTGAACGAAAGTGCAGTTAATAAATTAATGTAAATTGCAAACAATGGTACTTATTTTAATTACAAAGTCCATCAGCTATGGTCTAGTAGTAATGTATTGCAATTAATTTATAATGGCAGGTACGACTAAACAAAGCCAGTAGCCGGGTGAATAGTAGAATTCATGTGCTTTTAGATTTGTAGGCTAGAATGTTAAAACTTGGTTTTATTAACATAAATTCAAACAACATACCTAATGCATAATTTAATAAAAAGTATATTGTTAAATATAATTTATCAATGCATAATTTACGAAATCAATCGAAAAATTTAATTAATCGAATCTTTTATATGTAACGTACATAATTAGTCATTTTTGCTTCAATATACTTTATTGGTACGATTAAAATATTTTAAATAACCAATATAATATTAAGTGAGAGCTGAACCAGATCACATTTTCATTTGCGATTTTTTTAATTGGTTTTATTATTAAGAGAATATTTAAAAGAATTTCTCTAGTATTAACTTAATTTATGGGTATAGTACTTCAAAGCACTAAGCACTACCCATGAAGTATGATTTTATAAACTAGCATTACAAAAATATTTTATAAACTAGCATAGTAAAAATTTGATCGAATAATTTTTAAATAAGCAAAATTTCATTTTTGCAGTTGTTCTTTTAATATTATGTCTTTAACAAAAATATAACCTCTACGAGACATCATGAAGTAGGTGTAGTTCAATTATAAAACAACATCTTGACACAAAAAATTGGAATAAACATTTGACGGGTTTCCACTTTTCTAAAGCAGCCTACTTCAGATAATCTAGAGGTTACTGAATTGACTTTGAAAGTACTTAAACTACACCTCATTCATGATGAGTCACTGTCGCACACATTGGAGAAAAATACAGTCGAGAACCTACGAAACATTTTGTTTAATTTATTTAAGCTAATTTTTGGTTTGTACTTTCACAATTCTTACGGTTGAATGCTTATAACATTGTATTATTATATAATTTAAGGCTTGGATATCAAGCTTATCAAAAAGAATTACCGTCTATTGTTACTTATGATAATGCTGGTCAGTTATTATATGTAAATTAATATAATAATTCTTTGGCCCAAAAGCCCATGGAGGGTTTAGGCGTACTAAATTAATATCGGATATTAAAATTATTATGATAGTATAATATATAACTGGTTTAAACTAAAATATTTATTAATTAATTTGCATTTATTAAATACTATAAGGGGTAATAATGGCTTTTGTTTTTAACAAAAGTCTTGTACAGAGTTTTATTTATTAAATCTAGATGTTCCAGAAGAGACCGCATTAGAGATTTTGTGTACCCCGACGTCTCAGAACCATAACTGGGATCATTCTCAAGGGATTACTTTGCAACTGAGTTAAAAATGTCTCTCATCATGATAACCTCATTTGAGAATATCTCAAATAGAGCAACTTATTTGAGAAATGTTTCTCTCATCATGAGCAACTCATTTGAGAATGATCGCTACAACAGGTTGGAAACGTTGGGTTCACAAAATCTCTGACGCGCGGTCTCCTACGGAAGAAGTAAATGTTTTATTTATTTATTAATACATACATTTTTCAAATTCCCTCTACATCTTCTACAAATTCTCTACGAGAAAGGCACTGTATAATATAAAGCTCATTACAAATAATATTAATAATTGCAAGATAAAATTAACCTTTTATATACTAAGTTTTTAAAGTTTCTGTTGACTAAATAAAAAATCATTAATTTGAAACCTGTCAAAATGAAGATCGTAAATATGGGTCATGTCAAAACAAATAGAAAAAAAAAAAACTTGCGCATTTTTTCCGAACTAACTTTCCATACATCAAAATTTGCTGAAAACGAATTAAATTCAGCTGAAAAATGGCTAAAAGTATTAAAATAATGCATTGTCATCGTGTTCTGAGCTATTCTAAAAGTTTCAAATGTTTAGCTACTCGGTATGTTAGTTAAAAGTCGATTGCAAGATATGTACTGGACAAACAAATAAACAAGAAAGCAAGCTAATAAAAACGTAGTAAAAATAAATTAAATTAATAGTGAGTGTTATGTTCAAGTTACACTAACGAACACTATTAGGTTTTATTAGATAACTTTATTTTATATTTATCAAGTGAACATTGTCATGTCATCTTGTCAAATATAATATTATAAATAACATAAATATTACAAGTATATCACATCTCCCTTTTTATCTCATTTTTTTATTTTTTTTATTTTTTTTAATGTTTATTTTATTATTATTATTATTATTTATCCCGCTGGCTGTATAAATCTTCTGTTTCTCTCATACACTCGACCACTGGGTAACTTAATTGTATATATCCCATTTTCTCCTACCTCTATTATTTCTCCTACCCTGTTCCGCCGCTTTGTAAAGAAATCTTGAATCCACACCTTTATGCCTACTTTTAATTCCTTTAGTCTTTTGGTGTTCCTATCAAACTGTCTTTATTTTTTCCAGTTCCGCTTTCTTCTGGTCGTATATTTTCGCTTCTTCTCGCCACTTTCTTTGAAATCTATTTATTGGTTTAGGGAAACTTCGATGAATCATCCTTAAACTCATCATTGTTGATCAATCCAACAATAGCTCCTTAACTCCTTTACATAATATATAACTTTTGTCTTACCTTTGATATGGTATTGTATTTTCTCAATTGCCGAACTGCGCCATGTTATGTTCAAGTTACACTAACGAACACTATTAGGTTTCATTAGATAACTTTATTTTATATTTATCAAGTGAACATTGTCATGTCATCTTGTCAAATATAATATTATAAATAACATAAATATTACAATTTAATTTAAATCAAATTATAATTATTAACAACTACGGGAAACAACCAGAGAAAAATACACTCCAGCGCTGGGATTTGAACCACAGGCCTCTATATTAACGTTCAGAGAAATTCATTCTCCTGCGTAGCTTAGTTGGTAGAGCGCTATACTGGAAATATAGAGGCCTTTGGTTCAAATCCCATCGCTGGAGTGTATTTTACTCTGGTTGTTTCCCGTAGTTGTTAATAATTATAATTTGATTTAAATTAAAATTTAATCTTTCCGTAGTATGAATACTACCAAAATCGTAAAATATGAATAAATATTACAAGTATATCACAGTGAGATAGCATAGTTCTGTGTGAAACAGATATATCTTCTCTGGCTGCATAAACCTACTTATGGTATTAGGTATAACTACCTTTATTTTTCCATTTCCTTGAGATAATATTAGCTGTAGTTGTATGCTAAGATTTAGTTAGTAGTGTCGAGATGTCGAGTTTAAACTTATAGTAAATAGTAATCAATGAGTAAAAATTATCGATTTATTAACACACATAATATTAAAAATGCTTATTCCACCAACTACAACCTAATATTCAGTGATTAAATTATAATTGTGTAATCATCAATACATACCGCTGAAGATGGTAATCAGAGTGATATGTTCATGACATAGGTGTTAAAATCTGCATTTATTAAACATTTGCCCTTTAAAAATTAAAAAGAAATAAATGGAAATAAATAGACTGCCAATTGGTGTGGCACATAGCTTCCTCGCATCCTATCACGCACTTTTTGATTTGATACTTTTTCAAGCCATTTATCTAATTTGTTTAATTGTTTCCTCCGTTTTTTAATCTGTCAAAATTATTTTGATTTTTTACATGAATTTAAGTATCAATTTAGCAAAAGTTAAAGAGCGCAGATGATTGAAATTAATTAGATGATATCGCCGATCTAATTTCGATAAACTATAAAAGTTTCATAGAAATCAAATAAGTATACTTTGAAGTTGAAGCGCATGTGGAAGAGAAACAAATAAGCGCAGAAGGTTAAAAATATGGGACCAACAATGGGCTAATTAGGATCTACCATACCAATTTCATTAAAATCGGACATTTAGTTTATAAGATATGTTGGTTCGCAAAAATTGTGAGACAGACCGACAGACAGACAGACACGGAACCAAAAATGGTCCCTGATGTCTGATGTCTGTAACGGATTTCTGTCTTGGAATTTTTAAAATTGGAGACATAAAATATTTTCGTTCTTCAGAACGACCACGTATAAGCTTCCGTTACTTTTAGTAAGCTCGGAAGCAAAAATAAAAATGAAACTTCGTTTTCTAGGATTTATAGAAATGGTCTTTCCACGCAATAAAAAGATTTAAAGACTTAGTATCTCCACGTAAAAAAGGATTTGAAGAGAGAATTTTTTAAAAAGTTATTAACATAGTGATACTACTTCTTAAAATCCTTTTAGCAAATGTTCGAAAAAAATTAAGCTATTGCAATGGCTTCAAAATTGTAATGTGAATTTTTGAAAATTTTCTTAATGGAAATTCATTTTAGACCTAGACCATTCTGAATGGATTTCTAAAATTTAACACTTTTTTATGTATGTGTTTGTATATCTATATATGTATGTATGTATGTATGTATAATATATGTGTGTGTGTCACTCCAGACGATGTCTCCCTTTAGGATGCACTTAAAAATTTCAAACAAATTTTAAAATGTCATTAATATCAAAAGAAAGGAGTTCGTTTAGGGGTCAAATTTTGACAATTTAGGGTCAAAAACGTGTTTTTTCCATTTTACCCCTCTCTTATATGAAAATATGACAAAAGTGTACATAAAAACAATTACTGTACTCTTAAAGAGCTTTATATGCATCTTGAAGGGTAAATACTATTTTGAGTTTTGTACCCCCTAAAAAAAAAAGAAAAGTTACACAGGGGTCTGTGTAACTTTTCTTTTTTTTCAGTCATCAAAATTCTAAACCAAACTTTTCCTATATTATTATAAGCCAATAATACGCAGATTTCTTTGAAAATTCGCTGATTAAGTCATGGTGCATGACTGGAATTCTTTACTCTTAGATAAGTGTAGGTATTTACGTTGATATACTTATATTTATTTTCTAATAACATCGGAAGTGGCTTATTTTACTTGATTAGATTCTTTTTCTTGCAAATATCATTTAACTTTGTATTTTTATGTCTAAACAAGTTACCTGTTTTAAAATGAAATGCTTTACAGTAAAAACCAAAAAAAGTGACCTCTTACAAATGGTTACTCTAAACCTAGGTAAGCTTTATTCGCAATAGTCCATTTACGACATAATGGGACATGGTTGAGTCGTTACTATGGAAATGCGGTTACTTTAAGCAGGTGGTCATACTATACAGGTAGTGACTTTGACAGGGTTAATGTTTCTCCTTTTTCGGATAGACTTAATTATTTTTGGTAGGTCACTTTTACTTTTAAAAGACAAGTTATAAACCCTTGCGCTTTTAAAAAGAGACCTTCTAACTCATTAATCTCATTATCTTCATGGTTCTGTCCATTCATAGATGAATAACACAATAATAATGCCAAACCATCAGTATTTCCAATACATATATGAGTAAATTTTCAACCCTATTAGCAGAATAAAAATTTGAGACGTACTCTGAAGATGAAACAATATTTTTAAAAGTAACAAGAATTATTTTTTTAAAAAGAGATAACTAGTACATATATGCTATTAACATATATCTTCAACGTAGATATGTATCTTAAAAGTGTTGTAGCGTTATATAACATTGAATTCTTCGCTTGAATAACAAAAACGGAAGCCTCTCCACAAAATGAGTTTTAATAACCAAAACTAGCTTTCGGCCTCTTGGCCATCATCAGTGCCGGTAAAAGAGTAGAAAAAAATAGTAAAAAAGTATTATAAATATTATAAAAGTTCATAATTACTTAGACCAGTGTTTCCATTTATTAGTTTTCTAATGTACATTTAAATATTATTGAACATTTCATCGAAATTTATCATATGAATAACTTCTCCTGGGCGGGGAATCGAACCCGGGCTCTCTCGGTCCGCGTTTTAAGCATTTTTTTCAGGAACTAGATTTTTCCCGGGAAAACGGCTTATATCGTTGGATTCGTATTCAAATGGACTATATTTTAAAAATTTTTTAATCAAAATCGTCGGAACCGTTTTCGAGAAATAATTTTTTTTTCATGTTTTTTCAAAGTTTTTGGGGGGTAGCGCCCCTAAATTTAGAGCTAAAATTCAATTTTCGATTTCGCCTCGGGGTATGATTTTTCTGAACATGTATGCCAAATTAAGTCAAAATCGGCCCCAGTAGTTTAGGCTCCAGGCGTCTGCACAGACGACAGAAAGACATTTTTTAAAAACCACTTTTTTGGACTCAGGGGACCTCAAAACGTGTAAATCCATCAAAATCGAATTTTCACGCCATCACAATACTTTCTCTTTATATGAGAAAGTAAAAAGAGTAGAGACAAATAACGGACCGTAGAGACAGGTCCGTTATTTGCCTCTACTCTGACTCCACGTCGGGTTTTTTTCTTTCTCATATAAGGAGAAAGTATTGTGATGGCGCGAAAATTAAATTTTGAGATTTTGATGGATTTACACGTTTTGAGGTCCTCTGAGTCCAAAAAAGTGGTTTTTAAAAAATGTCTGTCGTCTGTCGTCTGTCTGTGCAGACGCCTGGAGCCTAAACTACTGGGCCGATTTTGACGAAATTTGGCACACATGTTCAGAAAAATCATACCCCGAGGCGAATCGAGAAATTAATTTTAGCTCTAAATTTGGGGGCGCTACCCCCCAAAAACTCTGAAAAACCGAGAAAAAAAAATATTTTTGGAAAACGGCTCCGACGATTTTGATTAAAAAATTCTAAAATGTAGTCCATTTAAATACGAATCCAACGATATAAGCCGTTTTCCCGGGAAAAATCTAGTTCCTGAGAAAAAAGCTTAAAACGCGGACCGAGAGAGCCCGGGTTCGATTCCCCGCCCGGGAGAAGTTATTTTTATGATAAATTTTGATGAAATGCTCAATAATAATTAAATGTACGTACGAAAACTAATAAATGGAAAACAGGGGGCTAAATAATTATGAACTCGTATATGAGAAAGTTTGTCTGAGTTGTCTCGGACCGATTTTTCTTTATCTTTTACCGGCACTGATGATGGCCAAGAGGCCGAAAGCTAGTTTTGGTAATTAAAACTCATTTTGTGGAGAGGCTTCCGTTTTTGTTATTCAATTGATATCAACTCCACTTGCGCTGCTATTCTTCAGAATTCTTCGCTCTTTGAATCATAAAAAATGAAATGTATTCTACTCTTTTGTTGCATTGTACAATGTTTAATACTGTCCGGTTTCCATCACTTCGCTGTCACTATTAAGCTCTTGATGACTTAAATATGATTGAAAAAAGCCTTTATTAAACATTTGCTTAAGTTGTTTGCTGTTTTTCATAACAGCCGAAACGTGGCAAACACTCTACTAATTGTGTAGAACTTTAATTAAACCAGGCTTACCGTTACTAGATTAAATCGATTTAATAAGTTGGTCCTAAACAAAATTATTGAAAGTAAATCCATCGGAGAATATCTAATTAATATAGTTTAACAAATGTTTTCATCTAAAAAGATTTCTTTCTATTTAAAATTTACGCTGCTTATTAATAAATTATACTAAAGGAATAATTCCAAAGAACCAAATTGGCCAGTAAATTGTCGTGAAATAACCAATGTTTTACAAAAATGAGATGACGAGGAATCTTGTTTTGTACCTACTAAAATTTACTTCCTTTTTAAGGGAACGTTAGCAATTAAGCATTGTGATAAACATTATTTTTATACCTAGGATTTCAAAAATTTAAAGACAGAAATCCGTTTCTGACATCAAGAAATATTTTTGGTCTCGTGTCTGTCCGTTGGTCTATCCTTCAACATTTCTTAAAAACTACTCAACTGATTTTAATCAAATTTGTATGTGTAGGTTTTAATTAGGCCATTGTGGTCCGCTGAAAGTGTCAACCTTCATTGAAACTTAAATATTGCTAAAATTATACTTTTATTCATGCAACATATGTCTTCTTTTTTTTACAAATATAAATAATAAAGGGGGGAAATTAAATAAATTAGACAATAATTGGTTGTATAAGCAGAAACATAGTATAGTACGCGAAAAAGCTATTTACCACAATAATAGACAGACTATTTTTGAATTTTATTCAAGTATGCATATAAAAAAAAAAATCATTTTGAAGCAATTAACGCTGCATTAACATTTTCTAAACTAAGTTTGTCTAAGTTTAGTCTACATATTCATGTGCTGCTGTGTAATGAATTCCTACATCATAAGTATATATTACTGTAGTACTATAAGGATGTAGTAAATTCCTTTCTTATTTTCAAATACGGTAGAATAAGAAGGAATTATCCTGCCTGATAAAAATAATATTGTTGGCAAATAAGCACTTCGAATTACGCCTCAGGAAAGCTGCTTCTCCTAACCCTCAATTGAAGCCCATAAAGATTACATGTATCTACCTTCTAGCTATGCAATATAGCTAGTTTTGAGTTTACATTATTACAGCTAATGATAAAACATTAGATTAATAAAATGCAAAATAAGTAAAATACTATTTTTCCTTTTATTTATTTTCTTGCTAACAATGTAGTATTACAGACTTATCAAACTAATATCCTGGAGGATTTATGTTTTATTATTTATTTTTTTAAAAGTGAAAGTTCGTGATTGGAAAATATTTTATTTCATAAGATCTTTAACAACAATAAGCTTATAATATTGGTTTATACAATTTTAAGTTTTTGATTAAACTCAAATTTTATTTATTTTGGTTCTTAAGGCGCAATTCCACTGAGGCAACATTGGCCGACAAGAGGCTTGCTCCATGTCCCTAGTGTTGTCTGTTTCTAGGTGTGCCACAAATTTGAATAATATAGCATGCGGCATTTGTCTACTCCCGTCGCATGCGCTTTGTCGTCTATCCTTTTAGCATGCGTCTTAAACGATTCCATCTTGGCAACTTCATTTTGGTGCATTATGTCTTTAGAAACTGTCGCGGCGGCTGCATATTTGGTGACTGCTTTGCAACGTAAAAAAAAAGAATCTCAGTACGATTTTTCGAGCAATAGGTTGATGACGACGAAGCTCTATTTCGAAATTTTACAAGAATAAGGCTGATCGACTTCTAATAAAAAACTTAAAAGTTCATAAGCAAACCATTTGCCTTTTTTGACCACAACAAAATTGAGATAAACCACTCTTCTTTGACTATTGTTTCTTTCGCTCACGATGGAAAACTGAAAGAAAATTCTTATTTCTTTTCTTTACACCACTCGCAGTACAATCGCATTTATTATCATTTTCTATTCTATTTTATTCATTCTTCAGAAATTAGAGCGTCGATATAGAGGTCATATCATTAAGGACTCGAAGATATTATCTCTCCATGTATCATAATATTTTCTTATTCTTTAAAGGCTCAAAGACTTTCGAAGTTCTCTTAAATAATGTAAACTCAATATAGGTCTTCTATAATTGGCTTTGATGATGTTATTATATAGGCCGAAAACTGCTTTGACTAATTAAGTATTATTTTACGTATGAAGACATTTTGTTCTCGGTCCATTGATCAAACCTGAGCAAAAGTGGGGGATTTTCTCCCACATCCTTCTATTCCCTGTCAGGCTCTAGAAGTAGTAATATTAAAGAAAAACTTTATTTATTAACAATTACGCTATTTAATTAATGAAGCCGTTTAAAATAATTATTGTTTTGGGTTACTTCTAAAAAAAATGTTTTTAGAAGAATTTAATATCTACTAAAAAGCTATATAAATTCCTCTTGAAATTATTAATAAATTATTCACGCATTGTTTGGATGAAATATAAAAATAGAGAATTTTAATTTTAATTTATATATTTAAATAAATAAATATTATTTGGAAAATAAAGATATGGCTCATTATGTATAATTGGTCACCAAACTATATTAATAAACAATACTTATGCATAATGTCGGTTGAACTATTCCTAGTTAATTAGATTTTGTTAAAATAGCTAATCTAGGTTTTTATATATTAGTTTTGGGTGATATTTAAATACTTATTTACTTCTTTGGAGATAGCGTCAATAGCGGTAGGCCGCCCTGTAGAATTAGCTAAAGAAGAAAATGTTTGCGTTTATGTTAGTACGTTTAGGAGGTAGACTGCGCCGGTATCTACAGTAGCATTGCGGGTTAAATCGCAAGCCTGTTTCGCTTTCGCCTTTCTACCCCTATAGAGAAAATACACATATTTCTCTCTATCCCTGTCGATATATAAAAAATATGTGTCCAGAAACGGGAATTTTCTGTAATTATTTGGGTCTCAATATTGCCGTGAAAGAGTTTCTAGACAGTTAATAAACTGAAACTACTCTAATATATCAAACAAGGAAAATAACAAGGATATTATTCGAGGAATAAAATTAAAAGACCAGGCTAAAGCATTTCCTTCAAATAACATATATGAGTAGAAGTTTAAGATATACTTACATTAAAATTGATAAACGTAAGTTTAAGAGCACCTTGTTATAATTTGTTGAGTTACGTAGTGATGGACGTTTTAAGGTGTGAATATAATTAGAATGAAATAAAATCTTTCTCGAAGAGTTAGTATAAAATAAGTTCGTATAGAATTAAATTTACATTTCAATTAATGATTGTTTTATACTAACTTTTTTATATTGACACTCTCTCTTCGAGAAAGATTTTATTTCACTCTAATTTGATTCACACCTTAAAACGTCCATCACTACTTAACTCATCGATATACTTACATTGTAACTAATGATTCGCTTATTAAATTTATATAGCTTATCATTTTCAACAATTTTTTATTATATCTTGTAAACAGATTTCATATTTCTATAGCGTAGGTTTCAAGTGTCTAATATGTAAATCTAAATCTATGGTAGGAGATCATGTCAGAGATTTTTAAAATCCCTAAGTTTCGAACACGTTACAGGGATCATGCTCAAGGGAGTTACTCATAGTATGAGCCATCCATAGTATCAGGAAGACCTTGATTTATTATATTAAATATTTTTATATTTAGAATTAAAGTCAACAATATCGTAACCTAAAATAAGTAGTTATCAATGGTATTCATACATGTAATATAGACAGCTGTCTGTGCTTGAGAGGTTTTTGATATTATTATTGTTGACATGTTTGTCTTGTTCTTAAAATATAATCTTATTAACATTATAAACTTTATACTTATTCTACAATACTAGGAATCAAATATTTGTATCCTATAGTTCGCTAGAGGTATGTTAGAAGCCTGTTTTGTATGTTTTCTTCATTTTTATAATTTTTTAACAGATCTATTAAAATTTATTATAAAATCAATCTAAATACAGCATCCTGGCCTGTGTAGCAAATAGAGTAAAACCCTACCCGACTTTGTTCGGCAAACAAAAAAATATATAAATAAATAAATAAAACTTCTCCCATAGCTAAAAAAAGTAAACTGCTGTCAAGCCATCTATTAAGTTACTCGAGGGCACAATGGAGCAAGGAAGAAATTTTTTTTTATGGCTCTAGAATGAATCTTCTTTTGTTAGAGTAACGTTAACAATAAAAACTATTTTTAAAATAATAAAACACAAACAACTCCATTAATATATAATTTTAGTGGGGTAAATATCATTTAGTAAATATGTATCATTATATATTATATATCATATAGTAAAATATCATTTTAGTAGGGGTAAATATAATTTAGTTTTACATTCACGAAAGCATTATTAGGTGTGTAAAGTTCCCGACCTTTTCTTCCTTTCTTGACTTCTGCTGCTGTGAGTATTGTCTTGAATAATAAGGAAAGAAGTAAAATTATGTATGTAACAATAAAAATTAATAGAGAAATTTATTTGAGTCCTTATCGAACCGTCATTCACAAAACTGTATTTAGTGTAATATTATTATTATTATTATTATTAATATTTTACTGAATGAATAAAATACAAAATTCTAAAAATTCGTTAATATATTGTCTGATCTCAAGAATGTATACTGTGTGATACATAAACCTTTATGTAAGGGGGAAAAAAAGAAATATAATAAAATTGGGAAGGTGAGGTACCTGGATTGGTGAGTTGCTGTGTACCTGCCGTGAACGCAGAGAAGGGCCCTCCAGTGTCCAGGCAGTGATGTACTTGGCGGTAGCGTGGTTTCAGTGCAGTGGTGAGTTTCGAGGTGAGCGAGTGAGAGGGTACGGGAAGGTGAGGTGAGGTACGTGTTGAGGTGAGTAAGAGGGAGAGAGAGTGAGTGCGTAACTCCACTTACGCATTTCATGGCACACTGACTCACGGAAGGTGGGGACAGACACACGGCCGACGGGGACAGGGCCTATCCCCTCCAGTCCGTGGAGCGGCGGAGGAAAGGAAACTCGGCCCCCCACTTTATGAGTGAAGGCAAAACCGAACATACCCCCCACCGAAACCTGTGGTTTCAAAAGAACTATCCTTAAAATTAGAAAGAGAAAAAAAAAAACAACTTCCAGGAACACTCCGGTCCTAGGAAAGTACGAACCACAGGAAAGAGGGGGAGCACAGGGGAAAAAGGAAAAAAAAAATTTAGAGGAAAAGAAAAAAGTTACCTTATAGAGAAAAAATTAAAGAAAACCTTGAAGAAAATAAAAAGAAAAAAAAACTACCGACTAAGGGCCGGGTAGGAGAGCCAGCTTCACGACCGGTCTCCGAAATTCACCTTGGGCAGTTCGCACTGTCACAACTCGGACAATGTTATCGGTGCCAGGGTGAAGTGCTACAATACGACCGAGAGTCCAACAGAACGGAGGAGTCTTACCGTTGTTGAGAAGAACTAAGTCATTTACATGGAGGTTGGGTTGGAGCTGGGTCCACTTGTGACGCTGAGTTAAAGTAGTTATATAATCTCGGTGCCACCTATTCCAAAAGGATTGTGAGGCCTGACGAATAAGTTCCCAACGGTGAAGGCGGTTCGGTGCAACTGAAGTAAGATCTGACTCTTCGTGAGCGGTGAGAGGACCTCCTACCAGAAAATGGCCAGGGGTGAGAGCGTCCACTTCATGAGGGTCAGGAGATAGAGCACAAAGAGGACGCGAATTGAGAATGGCTTCCACCTTGCAGAAGAGGGTGGCGAACTCTTCAAACGTTAAAGGACGGTCTCCTATGACTTTCCTGACAAGGTGCTTCACAGATTTAATCCCAGCCTCCCAAAGACCCCCAAAATGTGGAGCAGAGGGGGGATTAAAGTGCCAGTGTATATTGTCCTTCCCTAGTCGGTTCAAAACTTTCCCTTTAGCCGAAGGGTTTTGAAGAAGTCGATGAAGATCGGAAAAATAATTATTTGCTCCAACATAATTCGTACCACAGTCACTATGGACGTCTGTACACATTCCGCGACGACTAATAAACCTGTCGAATGCCGCTAGAAATGCCTCAGTCGACAGACTCGATACCACTTCTAAGTGAACTGCTTTGGTCGCGAAGCAAATAAATAGGCAGAGATACACTTTAGTTGTTCTGGCCTTCCGGAGGTGACTTTCTTTCATTATAAAAGGGCCGCCAAAATCAGTACCTACGACGAGGAAGGGCCGACCTTGTTGCACTCGAGATAAGGGAAGATCTCCCATTAGAGGTTTGAGGTGAGAATTTCGCATTTTTAGACAAGGGAGACATTTGCTGAGTCTAGAGCGAATTAATTGCCTAGCAGAAATGATCCAAAAAGTACGAAGAAGTAGTGATTGTAGAGTTCTTGGACCCACGTGTAAATATTTTATATGGAAGTGGTCAATTAAGAGGTTGGTTAACTGACAGTTCTTTGGGAGTAAGAGAGGATGGCGAGTGTCATATGACATAGAAGCATGTCGAAGTCTACCCCCCACCCTGAGGAGTCCCGATGAATCGATAAAAGGGTGAAGACTACGCAAAGAGCTAGAAGGCTCGTCACCTTTCTTCAAAAGACGAATATCATCATGAAAGTGGTTGAGCTGTTCAACGAGAACAAGATGGTGCAACGCCGAGCGAAGTTCAATTGCGGTGAGAGGTGTGGGAGTCTTAGCTTGAACCAAGTGAATTGATGGCTTAGAAACTCTAAGTACCCAAGCAGTAATACGCTGCAGTCTGGTAAATGAGGAATAACGCTCAACTAACTCGTTGCATGGAACCGAATGGGGAGCAGACAGACTAGCTGCAACCGTTACTTCCTTCCCTGATCGCAGTTCTGGAAGAACAAGAGGTACAGTAGTGGCACCTGAGCTGAGAGGCCACTGATCAAAAGGTGAATTCATCCAGGGTGGACCGTGGAACCAAAGAGGGTGGTCGATCATCTTTTCGGGCATAAGCCCTCGACTAGCACAGTCGGCTGGATTGTCTGAGGTTGATACATGATGCCACTCTGAAGGACTTAGTACCTCAAGGATTTGGACCACTCGATTCGAAACGAAGGTTTGTAATGTGTGAGGAGGTGTACGGATCCACCCTAAAACGGTTGTAGAATCCGAGAAGGCTAAAATTCGGTTAATCGGAAGAGAGAGGAGAGAAGAGCGAGAGAAGCTCAATATACGAGATGCTAAGACAGCCGCACAGAGTTCCAATCGAGGAATGGTCAAAGTTTTTAGAGGTGCGACGCGTGATTTCCCAATCACTAAAGAGATGTTAGCAGAGTTAGAAACTCGATGGTAAGAGTGGAGGTAAACAACTGCAGCATACCCTTTCTCGCTTGCATCGGCAAATGCAACGAGTGTTGTTTCAACGTCGATATGAGAGATTAGAGCACGAGGTATAGATATTTGAGTGACCAGAGGCAATTGAGCAACGAAACGTTCCCATGTGCGCTTGAGATCAGGTGGTATCTCTTCATCCCAACTAACACCAGACAGCCAAAGTAGCTGGATATGGCATTTAGCCAAAAACACTACAGGAGACAGCCAACCTAATGGGTCAAATAACTTTGAGATATCAGACAGGATTGCCCGTTTAGAAAAACGAGGTGTAAAAGAAGAGAGTTTATAAGTAAAAGAGTCTGTCAGTGGGGACCATTGGATCCCCAAAACCTTGACAGTGCTGCCATCTTCATGGTTGAATAAGAATGGGGTTTCAACATCCTCAGGTGGGACGTGATCGAGAAGAGAGGGGTGGTTACTACTCCATTTCCTTAACTTAAATCCTCCTTTTAATAGGAGCTGAGTGACATCAGCCTGGAGTTTCACAGCTTCCTCAACTGAGTCAGCTCCAGTTATGACATCATCAACAAAGGTTTCGTTAGTGAGGACCTCCGCAGCACGAGGAAATAATTTGCCTTCATCGGAAGCAAGCTGATGAAGTGTTCGATGAGCAAGATACGGCGATGAACGAAGGCCATAAGTTACCGTGAGAAGAACATAATCAGTAACCGGTTCCTCAGGCGAGAACCGCCACAAGATATGCTGATATGCTGTATCTTCAGCCAGAATTCCTATTTGCCTAAACATCTTGCAAATATCTGCCGTAAAAACGATGATATGACACCGAAACTTGATAATAATAACTGCAATGTCATTTTGAAGTTTACCACCGGTGTACAAAATATCGTTAAGAGATGAACCAGAAGTTGACTTTGCAGAACCGTTAAAGACTACTCTAAGTTTAGTTGTGGAACTAGATGGATTCAGTACTGCATGATGAGGAATGTAATATGAAGAAGGAGAGTCTTGAGGTTGTATTTCCCGCATATGACCAAGATCTATGTATTCCCTCATGAAAGCATGGTATTCTTCCCTTAACTTAGAATGGACCTTGAATCGACGTTCTAGACTAAGGAGAGACTTCATAGCTATTCCAAAAGAACCACCTAATTCGGAACTCGAGGAACGCAATAAGAGAGGTACAAAGTATCTTCCGGAGGCATCCCGAGTATTTTTCAGAGAAAATATGGATTCACACTTGAGAACTTCGGGATCAGGGTGTGGTGTAGTCGGTGGTTGCTCTAATTCCCAGAATTTACGAAGAGTGTCTTCGAGAGTGATAGAAGCAGTATTCACAGAAATAGTTTGAGGTTTTGACATAGATCCCACAATTATCCAGCCGAAGATGCTGGACATCGCAGTCGGTTGACCTGGACCACCGCTTTGTGAAGGACCATTGAAGATATATGGGAAAAGATCAGCACCAATTATTCCATCGACATGTGAAGGAATAGTAAATAGAGGGTCAGCGAGGGTCAATCCTGGAAATAAGTCCTTGATAGAGTCAGGTAGTTTAGTAGAAGGAAGTTTACTTGTGAGGTGGTCCATCACGACGACTTCTGTGGTCAAGATAGGACCTGAAGAGATTCGAGGCTTAATCGAAATATTTGCTATACCTTTAGGACGGGTTACAGCGGTATTTCCAACACCTGAAACAGAGATATCAGCCTTTCTCAGGTTAAGGCCAAGTCGAGAGAAGAATGAAGTGGATAAAAATGAGGACTGAGCTCCACTATCGATGAGAACTCTGGCTTCTATAAAGCCTCCAAGAGAATCAACAACGTGGATCACAGCTGTGCTCAAAAGAACCGAAGAAGAGGGTAGAGGTGAAGTAATAGAAGAGGTGAGAACACGATGAATAGAAGAACCGGACGACTTCTTAGTTATATCCTGTTCTTCAAAACTTGATGAACCATCTGACTTGTGCAACAGACTATGATGGTCCAAACCACACTGAAAACAGCGGTTAGTGGATTTACAAATAGAACGAAAATGATTACCAAAACAATTGGTGCATCTACCTAGAGATTGAATTTTTTGAAAGCGTTGAAGAGGGCTGAAGTTAAGCATCTGAGGACATTTATAAACTGAATGAGAATCGCGGCAAAGAAAACAATTAGGCAGTTGAGACTGTTGGGGTAAAGATTGCGGAGAATTATTATTAACTGGCTTGTTAGATAAAATTTTATTTGAATTAGGAAATCTAGTAGAGGTATATCCGTTGGTCGCTCGGTGAGTTCTGGTAGAGGGGGAAGTACCGGTTGGTTCTCCGGGTTTGTTAGAGGTAGCAGTATAAGTTCTCTTAACCTCAGTCTGAGGTTTACCTTTCGGTTTAAAACGAGAAGGGAAGTCTTTAAAGGTTTCGAAATTCGTAGTTTCCAAAATTTTACAATGTCCCTCTAGAAAGTTTAAAAAATCTTTAAACGTAGGTAAAGGTTCAGCTGTCGACGACTTATCCTCCCTCTTAACTCGTTGTTGTTCGTTAAAATATTGTTCGAACAATTTTTTTGATTGAGAATCAAGATTACGAAACCCGAGGTGGAAGAGTACAAAGTCTCCTAAGTTAGCAATCTTAAGAGCTTGGAGTGCTGTATAGTTCTCAGCTAATGTTTCGTAAAATGACCGAAGTCTCGAATAAGAACCTGTTTGTAAAGAGGATAAATTGAATAATTGTTCTAAATGATAAGTCGCTAAATGGCGAGCGCATTGATACCGTTTTACTAAAATGTCTAATGCGACCTCATAATTAGCATGAGTAGTGGGGAGGTGCTTAATTAAATTCAGAGGCTCGTCAGAAACACAAGATAATAAATAGAGAAATTTTTGAACCTTAGTGAGTGAGGAATTATTATGGACTAAACTACAAAATAAATTATAAAATGAAGTCCACTGAGAGAGGCAACCAGAAAAAGAAGATAAATTAATTTTGGGCAACAACGGCGCAGCGGCTTGTCCCGGACCTACAGGAGTCTCGGTTCTTTGAGTACCGCTAGTCCCAGCTGATGGCTGAACTCGCTTCAAATCCTCTGACTTTTCAAGGATTAAAGAAACTAAGTCATCAACGGCATTTTGAGACTCAAAATTCGGTTCATAATCCGCACTTAAATCCATTTTGAGTAGCTCAATTTGTTCTAAAATATTAAAAAACTCTTCTCTAGTTTGAGATATCCTAGAACTACGAGTTTTAAAAGTATTAAGATTTTCTGTTTTATCAAGCTTTCCAATTAAATCAAAGCACTGTTGAATGCGTAAAAAGTACGTTTCTTTTCTTTTAATTAAAACGGCTAACTTATTTTTCTTGTCTGTGTCTGCCATAATTAAAAGAAATAATTAAGAAGAGGTTGAGAATATGAGGTGAAAAACTTGAAGAGTGAGGTGGGTAAACCCCACCCTTGAAAATCCCTCACTTGATAAGTGAGGGATTTAAATATAAAGAATAAAATATTATGCTTTAAGATAAGAAGTGAGAAAGAATAAATAATCTTTAGCCGAAATAATACAAGAGTCGATGTAGAGATTAAATTTGCAGCAGACTGTATATGGTGATAAGAGTTTAACTAAGATTATAGAAAAGGAAATAATAGAATAATTTAATTTATAACGAGGTTTAGAAAAATTAGACTCTTTGAAGGTCAAAGTCCAAATAGTAGTTTTCAGAACAAGGAGAGGTCTAACTATATCAGCTAAAAGATTTTTAATTCCAACACAATCAAAGAAAAAAGGAAAAATCATAAAATCCAAAATAATTAAATTGAAATAATATTAATTGAAACAATATTAGTTGAAACAATATTAATTGAAACAATATTAAGTTGAAATAATACCGTAAGTATTAATAGTAGAAATACAATTGTCAAAGAATTAAATAGTGAGTTCTTAATATTTAAATGAGATAAATCTGTATCCATAAAGAAAGACAAGGCAGAAAAATAGGTAATATATAAAATAACTATTTCCTGTTTTAATTATAATTTCGAGAAAATTATAATTAATTAAAATTTTATTAACTTGGGAAAAAGGGAATGGCTGAGAAATTAGTAAAGTGACTGTACTAATTAAATTTAGAATTATAAAGACCATCAGAATCTTACACAAATTAATTTCCTTATTAATTTGTTGCCAGACTTTACCAATATTGAATAAAAGAAAAAGACAAAAAATGATAAAATCAAAATTATATTTCTGACCAGCTATTCTTATAAACCTCCAAAAAAGAAAATAAATTTTACATTAATATAAATTGCAAAATAGCTGAGAAGAGAAATAAAACAAATGTAAATTCTTGCAGCAAAGAGAGGAGTAGAGGAGCAACAATTTTGCAGAAATAGTAAAAAATCGCAGCAGAAATGTAGACTGATTTCAGTTTAAAGAAAATTAACAATTTTAAAGAAAATGAAACCACAGGCTCAATGAGAGGTAAATTAAGAGACACTTTAAAATTTAAATATTTCATAAAATAATGAGGAGGGTGAGTTAATTTTAAATTTAAAGTGGAGTAAAAGAATAAAATGTGAGTGAATTTACTTTTGAGATTAAGTTAGGTTAAAATATAACTTCGGCACATAGGACCACTAATTTATGTGTGATACATAAACCTTTATGTAAGGGGGAAAAAAGAAATATAATAAAATTGGGAAGGTGAGGTACCTGGATTGGTGAGTTGCTGTGTACCTGCCTTCCCAATTTTATTATATTTCTTTTTTTCCCCCTTACATAAAGGTTTATGTATCACACATAAATTAGTGGTCCTATGTGCCGAAGTTATATTTTAACCTAACTTAATCTCAAAAGTAAATTCACTCACATTTTATTCTTTTACTCCACTTTAAATTTAAATCCGGCCCAAAGGACCACTAATTTATGTGTGATACATAAACCTTTATGTAAGGGGGAAAAAAAGAAATATAATAAAATTGGGAAGGTGAGGTACCTGGATTGGTGAGTTGCTGTGTACCTGCCGTGAACGCAGAGAAGGGCCCTCCAGTGTCCAGGCAGTGATGTACTTGGCGGTAGCGTGGTTTCAGTGCAGTGGTGAGTTTCGAGGTGAGCGAGTGAGAGGGTACGGGAAGGTGAGGTGAGGTACGTGTTGAGGTGAGTAAGAGGGAGAGAGAGTGAGTGCGTAACTCCACTTACGCATTTCATGGCACACTGACTCACGGAAGGTGGGGACAGACACACGGCCGACGGGGACAGGGCCTATCCCCTCCAGTCCGTGGAGCGGCGGAGGAAAGGAAACTCGGCCCCCCACTTTATGAGTGAAGGCAAAACCGAACATATACAATTATACAAGAGCAGTTTCAGATTTAGTTATTTACAATAATTACTTAATAATTTCATTCGTCAATTATTCATTGTTTATAGTTTGTATTTAGTATACCTTTAGTTATAAATTCATATGCTTTTTAGATAAGAGTGTATGTTAAAATTTTATTATATGAGCCAAGAATGTTGCTTTTGATATTTTTTGAGTTTTTTAATTCAAATTTTGGTCTTACACGCAGGAAAGCATGTTTACCGGGGGTTAGACTAAGCTATGAAGGCAATGTAGCATAGTAAGCCCATGTAATAGCTGCACCACATTGCGTTGCTAGCTTGACCCACACCTCACAACACATTTTTATATTAAAGGAAAATCTAATAATAATAATCCTAAACCTCTAATACATTTTTCAATTTTGTTTTAGATATTTCTACTTAAACTGTGGCATTCAGCCATAATAATATGTAATGAAATAAGAGTAAGGTAGATATTTAGACAAATTAAAATTAATTGTTAGATAATATTTAATTTTTGCAAAAAAATGTTATACACAAGTATGCCATCCTTATTAATTGGGAGAATAAGAAAAAAATCATACTTTATACTTTTTATTTTAAATTGTAGAGGGACCGCTGCTTTATTTACTAATTTTGTTCTTAAATCTCATCTATATTTTCTAAGCCACTCTTCAGTAAACTTGTGAGTAGATGTTTGCTTCCGAGCTTACCGAAGGTAACGGAAGGTGACCGATATGTGATCGTTCTGAAGAACGATCACATATCAGCCTCCACATATCTGGAGGCCGATTCTGTAATTTTTTTGTTATATATCAACAGTGACGTTATATATCAAACATTGCTATATATCAAAGTGTTGTTATATAATGTAGTGAATCTGTAAAGTGATACTAGCGCTGCCATGGGCGTAGCCAGGGTTGCCTTTATATATACATATATATATATATATATATATATATATATATATATATATATATATATATATATATATATATATATATATACATATACATATATATGTGTGTGTGTGTGGTGTGGTGTATGTAAAACCAAAAAAGTGTTTTCCTTAAAAATGCCAAGAGTCTGACAGTACCATTATTAATATTTTCTAAAGGATTTATTATAATAAAAAAAAAAACTCAATAGAACTATTAATTATAGGGGAAACAATTGTTTATTTGAAATAGAATTGTTTAAGGAAAATTTGCTGTTTACATCCACTCTTAATGTAATATAGTTCAAATTAAGATTGGACAGAGAGTATTTGAAGCGACGTTAGCGCTTCCTAGATATTGTCTGAGCTACTACATCTCTAATTTTAAATTTTAAATAAATAGTAATTTAATTGTTTTTTTAAGAATCAAATATGCAGAACCATACTGAGTTTTATTGCAAAACCATAACCAAATGAAAATAGTAGGGTATCTAACAGTCCAGTCAATAAATACAAAAAAATAGTCTTCCTTGCGAAAGGTCGGGTATCTGAATTTTTTAAAATCTTATTCTACAATTGAACCTGTTTCCAAATAATTTAATATTAATTATACGATAATAAAAAACTATTCTAATGACTGCTACTAACTATTTTAATTAAATTTAATTAATATATTAAAGTAAAACTGTAGATTAAAATAGAAACCCTTAAAAAGAAAATATTTGATTAAAAACTTGATCTAAAAATTTTATATTGTAACCTTTCATTCAAAATAAACAATGGATAATAGTCAGGAAGAAATTTGTCCCACTAAAAAGTTCTGACCATGCGCAGTCGTAATTTTATGTAGATTTTTTTTTCCAAGTTCTATAGACCAGGGGTGCCCAACCTAAGGCCCGCTGGACGATTTTATGTGGCCCGCCGTGTTGCCATAAAAACGAAGAATTTACAAGCACTCAGAGAATCTAAAATAGATTAATTTCCTAATGCCGAACAGCCCCAGCTGATTTTGACATTACTTATCCGAACGTTCCCTATCATTGCGAAGTCTGGTGGCTCAGTAGGGGTAAAGTGTTACAAAGGTTTTTTGAACTTCGTGCAGAGCTAGATATTTTCATGACTGACCAAGGTCGTCAAGTGCCAGAACTTTCTGATACAGTGTGGTTGTGGAAGTTAGCATTCTTGGTTGACATCACAGGGCATTTAAATTTTTTAAACTTAAAACTGCAGGGATCTAATTAACTTGTTCATGATGCCTACCATCAGGTGAAATCTTTTAGGAAAAAACTTGCTCTCTTTGAAAAGCTGCTGACTAAAAACAATTTAGATCATTTTGAAAGATGTAAACTATTTTTATCTGAAGCTAATCTGCCGTTCCCTTCTGAGTTCGCTGTTGAGGTAGTGAGCCAACTGAGCCACCAGTTCAATTTTGAAAGATTTGAAGATTTTGATAAAGAGTGCGATAAAATCAATACAATATTGATTCTGTGCCCTTAACCCTTCAACTTGAAATTATTGACCTAACAACAAATGTTACAAAAACGGACATCTGTTGCCATTCTACAGCGCCTTGCCCAATGAAGATTTCAATAACTTTAAAATGTTTGCTCGTACCATGTTCTCAGTGTTTGGCTCGCTCGACCTATGTTTGTGAACAAACATTTTCAAAATTGAATTACATTAAATCAAAATTACGGTCTTCCCTCACAGATGAAGATCAAATCGTTATTAATGATTAGTACTACCAAGTTTGAGCCTAAGTGGAAAGACATTTTAAGTACAAGTGCAAAGCAGTTTCAACCATCTCACTGAACCTAAGTTACATCCAAACTTGATATTTTGATTAATAACTTTGTACAATGAAAGACTAACTTTTTTATAATTCATACTGCTATTGTTGTATTTTTATACTTGTGTGGTTAATTACAATCATTTTAACATATATTTGAGTGTTTTATTTTCTGCAAAGTAAAACTAGGCAAGTAGAAGAAAAAAAACTTTATTAACATAGTGTTTCAGCTAAAACCAAAACGGAAAATTGACCTTCTAGGAAGCATAAAAACGAGGAGGCGATATGAGGCTAAAATTCTAAAATTTTCTGGGGGAGGACCCTCCCCCATATGTAAAATATGTCGGGCAAAACTAGGTATATAATTACTTATTATATTTATTTATTTTTTTGACAATCACACAACTATTACTTGAACATGTGCTGCAGAATTGCATACTTATATGTTAGGTCTTTGGCTTTGGAGGGGGGGGGGGGGATGTCTTTTTAACGCCAAATAACAAAAAAATGTCGGGCAAAACTAGGTATATAATTACTTACCATATTTATTTTTTATTTTTGACTATCACAACACTATTACTTTAAAATGTGCTGCGGAATTGCATACTTAAATTTCAGGTCTTTAGCTTTGGGGGGAGGCCCCGGGCCCCCTGTGCCCCCCCCCCTACCCCTGGGTACGCCACTGGCTGAGAGAAGGAAAACATAATTATTGTCCAGCTTCTTTTCTTATCATAGGCATCTTTTTTATCAAAGCAATGCTAACCAAACCAGTGCAGCCACGCCATAGCTGTAGTAACTTGAAACTAAAACGAGATTTACATTTTTTTTACCTGAAGACCCCCTCTAGCCATAAAATTAATTTGTATAATAATAATAATAGTAATTGATATATATTATTATTATTATTATACAGAATTAGTTTTACTTTTTTTTCATTTATTTTTTATTTTAACCTGTATATGTATAATAATCGTATTTTTTTTAGAGAGTTGAGCCGGCCTACGGGGGGGGGGGGGGGGGGGGCATGGCCCCCCCTGTCCCCCCTTGCTACGCCCATGAGCGCTGCATGTGGCCGAATGCCGAACTACGACTGAAATACACGTCCCATTTTGTAGCTGTCAAGTTTGTTTATTGTTTATTTGTTTGACTTTATTTACTTTCGGTAGTTTTATTTGTGTTGTGTTGAACTTTTTTAATTACTCTATAATAATTGTAATACCCGTCACATTGAGAGATAAAGGTAAGTGAAACTTGCGTGTTGTATTTTTATGTGAAGTATTATAATTTATATTAATTTTTGTATGAGAATACATATTACCGATGTAAAACAATATAGATAGTCGTCTATAAAAGATTACGAGCAAAACTACTTTTATTCGCATGGTTATAAATGCATATGCGATTTAATTACAATACTTTAACATTCGGTAATTTGGTATGGCTAAATGAATGCTGCTGAATGCAGTCATCCTGTCAAAAAATGTAAGTATTTGTATTTTTACAATTGTAGGTAAAGCAACAAAACGAGATAATAAATGTTTATTTTATATAGAACACGTATATTGTGTAACATCGGTAATATGTATACTCATACAAAAATTAATATAAATTATAATACTTCACATAAAAATACAACCCGCAAGTTTCACTTACCTTTATCTCTCAATATGCCGGGTATTACAATTATTATAGAGTAATTAAAAAAGTTCAACACAACACAAATAAAACTACCGAAAGTAAAAATAAAGTCGTAAAAAAGTGAAATGAAAGGTATTTCAGTCCAAAAACAACAATGGCGTCACTTTGTTTTCATTTCGACTTCGATTTGATATATAACAACATAACCTGACGAATTATATCAACAACAATTTTGAGTTGCTATATATCAAACCTTATATATCAACTTTCTCCTTATATAACAACAGACAAAGTTACAGATTCACGTGACAGGTTGCGCGCGCATCTTCATATCAACATTTTGATATATAACAACATGAAAA
The DNA here is from genome assembly GCA_951217055.1 of Gerris lacustris. NCBI lineage: Eukaryota > Metazoa > Arthropoda > Insecta > Hemiptera > Gerridae > Gerris > Gerris lacustris. Next base: position 64,357,756 of record OX578277.1, on the reverse strand, counting down.
GGGAGGTTTCAAAGTTACAGAATCGGCCCCCTGTTACCTTAGGTAAGCTCGGAAGCTAACATCAAAAATATTTTATGAAAATGTCTCCGATTTCAAAAATTCCAAGACAGAAATCCGTTTCAGCCATCAGGGAACATTTTTGGTTCTGTGTCTGTCTGTCTGTCTGTCGGTATATTGCTCAATTTTTGCTCAACATATCTTAAAAACTACACGTTTGATTTTAATTAAATTTGTTGGTCTCGGTCTCATATAAGTTTCAACTTTCTGGGCTCATTTGTTTCTCTTCCACACGCACACAAATATACATAATATATTTGCACCTATAGCTTCAAAAGTACTTATCTGATTTGTATGAAACTTTTATATTTTATCGAAAGTAACCCGTAGATAGCCCCAGATTAATTTGAACCCTGGGCTATTTAACTTTTGCATATAGTTGATACTTTAATTTGTGTAAAAAATCAAAACAATTTTGACAGATTAAAAAAACGGGGGAAACAATTAAACAAATTAGACAGTAATGGCTTATATAAGCCTAATATCAATAAATTCGTGATAGGATGTGAGGAAGCTAATGCCACACAAATTGGCAATCTATTTTTACATATTTTTACTAATATTAAATATATTATTTAGTAAGTTAGTTTTAATGGACTCATATCGGGTGTGTCCAACATAGGATCTTATCTATATGGTATTATAGACTATAGACCACGAGGGTCCTTTTTAGAAGGTTGAGCCCAATGTTTCAGGTTCAGAATCTACGTGGTCTATAATACCATATAGGTGCGGTCCTACGTTGGACAAACCCGATGTGAGTTCTGGTCAACACAATCTTAAGGTGATACAGCACAGGAGGTTATCGGCCCACATTTCCACTTGACATGATAATCAATGTGAAGTATCGCAGAGGGGTAGGGATTCGCGCGAACCATCCACCAAATGTCGGTAATCGACCCAATTTCACGCGAGAGCTAACCACTTGGCTACATTAATCCCCTATGAGTCATTTAGTTTTTATACAAATTTTCTATTTAACTTACATAATTCTTTATGACAATATTGAATATTCAGCAGGTATGTATATGGCAAATTGGTAAAAAAAAAAAAAAAAAAAAAAATATGACAGCAAAACATTGAATCAACAGTCAAACAATTTCACCTTATTTATTCCAAAATGGTAAAAAAGATAGATGGTTGATTTTTATTCATGAAACATTTATAAAATAGCAGGTGGGTTATTTTAACATTAGCCGTGGTGGATTTTGTCACACTTATTCTATTAAAGATTTCCCCTAATAAAGTAATTTCTTATTATAACATGTCCTATTGATTGGTTTTGGCATTAATTTATGTATTGATAGCAGCAAAAAACTATTTGTTCCAACTTAGCACATAAGAAAGCTCATCCTGATAGCCTTATCAAGTCAACAATCAAGTCAACCGTATCAATTTATAGAAAAAAATACAGTTTTCAGTGCAAAAAGAACAAACCGGTTTGCTCTTTTTTTAATGCTTTAAATTAAGTAGATAAACAATAAAGTATTAAAACTGTTAAGTTTGTTTTGGCAAGTTGATAAATGTAAACACAGTAGACGTATGAGATTATTATTGTTTTAATAATTCTAGCCTCGTAAGCCTCTCAGATCTCACGAGAGTTCCAGAGTGAAGATTTAAAAAGAATCCCGAAAGTACCTTTCCAACCTATGTTTAGTTTAAAGCTTATATCATGTGCGGTGCAAATGACTTTGACCCTAGATTTTTAAAGATCTATTGGCCAGGGACCGTACATAAATCTTATAACCCCAGTCTGTTTTGGAGGGGTTAGACTCTTCAATGGTCTGTAACCTTGAGGTTAATGGTTGTACTCATTTGCTTAACCGGTGTACTCTGCCTACAACTCCGTTCTTCCTTAATAGCTGTCTGTTGTATAGAAGCAAAATAGTCGTTATGGTTACTGTTATTTTTTTTTATCTCCTACTTATTCTATAATATCAAAAAGAAATTTACCAATAACCCTCTAATTTAGCTATTTATTTTCTTGATTTAAATACATTTTGAAGATTGACATTCCTTAATAAAAATATCACGTTATTTATTATTTGTTTTCAAACAAAATAATTAAATAATTCTTCTTCTCTATTTTTGGATTAAACTATTTGTATAATTATTACTATTATGAAATAGAGGAATAATTTTTATTAATAACCAGAAATGGGGATAATTATACATTTACCATGAAGTGATAGGTATATCAAACTATCAATTACCTGATTAAAATTTTAAAAACATATATTTTCCACGCTTTTATTCATCTGAGTACCAAGAGTAAACTACATATTCAAAATATTCCATCCACCTAGCCCACCTAGTTTAAAAAAAACAACAAATTTATGATGAAATAACTATAATTCCGATATTTACATTTTTACAGGCATGATTCCTTTTATTCCGAGTTGGTTCTTTATAATTTATAGTCAGTCCTGATCAAAAGCAAAAGATAGCTAGAGATAGAAAAACGTGTCTCACCTCTTTGTAGATAATAGATCGTAGATTATATTTAGTGCGATTACAATTATCTGTTTCACAAATCTCCAGGAGCCTTATATTTTGGGCATTTATCCAATTACATATAACCAGGAAGATCTTATTTGTTTTATCTATATCATGATTTAAATTGCACACAGTTGATTAGGAATAATATTATTTCTGAAACATTTTGATTAAATTATCAGTATAATATATTTATTGCTTCTTTAAAATAGTGGTCTCCTATAATTAATTTTACTTTTTCCTGTTGGGTCTTGTAGGGGTGAATAAATGAAAAAAAAAAATATTTCATTTTAAAAATGGCTATATTTCATCGCTGTATGAACATTTTCAGGCCTGTAAACAAGGTATTTCAGCAATATTTACATTATTATATTTTATATTTACTAGTATTGTTATTTAATAAAAACTTTTTTTTTGTATATATAAAAAGCTATATTAAATTTAATTTGGATACCACCACTCGAATACATATGACAGGTATTTGTTTTGTTTCTTTATATATTTTTTATTTTTTATATTATAATTAAATAAATTGCTTCCGAGCCTACCGAAGGTAACGGAAGCTATGAGATCGTTCTGAAGAATGATCAAATTTTATGCCTCGGATTTAAAAAAAAATCCAAGACAGAAATCCGTTTCAGCCATCAGGGAACATTTTTGGTTCCGTCACTGTCTGTTAGTCTGTCGGTGTGTATGTTTATCGGCCTGTCACTCAATATTTGCGAACCACATGTCTTATAAACTACTCGTCAATTTTAATGAAATTTGGATGGTAAGTCATAATTGCCCCATTATTGGTCCCATATAAGTTGCAACCTTCAGCACCCATTTGTTTTTCTTCCACATGCGCACAAACATACTTCAATATACACCTATATCTTCAAAAGTACTCATCTGTTTTTTATGAAATTTAGATGGTTTGTCAAAAGTAGTCCGCAGATAGCCCCAGATTAATTTTAACCGTTTGCGATTTTTAAATACAGATTTACAAAACTGGAGAAAATTAAATTGATTTGACATTAATAGGTTGTAAAAACATAAAATCATTAACGTATACGAAATAGGAGTTAAGAGCTTTGTGCCACACAAATTGGCAGACTATTTCATAAAAGATTTATAATAGGGAATGATAGATCTTTATTAAATTTGAGGATATAATCGTTAAATATAAGTATGGATAAATGAATAGATTGTTTCATATGTTATTTTTAAATAAAACTAGTTAATGAAAAATATAAAAATATTATTATTATTGAAATACTTTATTTACAGGCCTGGAGATGTCCCTTTAGGGATGAAATATAGCCATTTTTAAAAATGAAATAACATTTACTTCCTTTATTCACCCCTTCACGGCCCAACGCGAAAAAGTATATTTATTACTCTTGGGCCCATTAATAGCTCTTAGATAAGACCATTTTAGTCTATTTGCACCAATTCACAGAACATAGAATCATTGGTGACCAGCGTAGCCGAGTGGTTAATGCACTTGCAACTCCTTCGCCTGAAACCTAGGTACAAACACCGACAAATATGGTGAGTTCGAATTCTAGTGAGGTGAGACATGTTTCACACTGCTTATCATCACATCGCGTAGATGAGTAAAGTGGCCAGATCCACCGTCCTGTAATAACCTAATGATGTGTTGATTGGGACTTATAAGAAAGAGCAAAAAGAAAGAATTTTAGATGCTATGCTTGTACTCAAATCGTGCAAAGCAAGTATCCAAATTAAACAAATAACTAGTATTTATTTTAAAATTGAATGAGTCGAAAGTTAGCTTTCAAAATAATATTAATATTGCGTCGAAGAATAATACAATAAGTAGTCAACAACTTCACCAAATCCTCAAAGATGGACTCTTTGGAAAGTGGGTGGACTTGATTTACTATATAGGAAAAGAAACCTCGCTCACAATGGACAATATTTCATCCGAATCGCCTCCCTTCCATATGATTTATTAATCATTAGGGTTGAAAACTGTTTTTCTTTACACATATATAAAATTCATAAATCTCTTTTATATTCTCGTAAATGTCTTACGAACCGTTGAGCAAATGAACTCACCTGCCGCATTATAATTCAATCTTGCATGTTTATTTAATTCACACAACTTTTTTTTTTTAGCATTATTTAAAAGTAATTAATATAATATTTCATCGAATTGTTTTGAAAAGTAGAATTTAGAAACCATTTTTTTTTTCAATTTAAAGTTTTAATTTAGTGTAAAAGGAAAAATATAATGATTAACAAAAATTAAAAAAAACATAACATATATATATAATATATATATATATATATATATATATATATATATATATATATATATATATATATATATATATATATATATATATATATATATAAATGGTTTGTTTTCGTATTACGCATTTGAAATTTATTAGTAAGCAAATGAACCCGTTCTAAATTCGTATATGCTGCTGGCGTAAAATGTCGATTAACTAAACTTTGGCATCCTACAACGAGTACATACTTTATTTAATCATATTATTGAAAAAAAAAAAAAAAAAAAAAATTCTATTGCAAAACTCTGTTTTAACACACGCTATATTCTTTTGTCATTTTTGTTTTTTATCTTTCGTATTTTTGAGTTTAATTACATTTTCCTTTGGGTTTTCAGGTTACGTTAAGTTTTTTTAATCGAATAAATTCGTCACTGTGGGAATAAGTTGGTACTGCTGCAACGGCTCTGTTAAAATACTGAACAAAATCAAGTAAATTTGGATGAGAAAAATATGGCATGTGTGATAAAAGTACCATCTAGTTTGTTCAGGAAGCCAGAACTTACCTTTTTTGTTCCTACAAGTTAGAAAAAAGGATCTTGTGGGGTCTTGTAATACTCCGGTTGTCACTTGTTGAAGCAAAGAATAGTTTACCGACAACACACTTGCAGGCATATAGGCATGAAGGCCGGAAATGCTTGCCATGTCCTTTCTGACTGTTATGGCAAACCGATGACCTTCAGAATCCTGTACGGCCTACATTTTGTGAGTTGGAGCATGGGTAAAAATAAAACAGCTTGTATTTTCTTAAAAAAATATATTTTGAAAAGTGATGATGATTCAAGGGGTTAACGAGATATTGCCTTCCAGGGATCGTCCTTGGACACGAGGTATCGCGTTGGGGTATAGCGCTACATTTTTAAAAATTTAAAACGCCATATCTAGCTTAAAACCTTTATGCTCTATGTTCACATTATATTATTTAAAAAAAAAAAAATTAAGTTGAATAATAAACATACAAAAATGATGATTCCGCACTGACAGACAAAGGATACAGGTTGTGACTTTGGGTCTTTTCTGTTATTCCCCCCCCCCCCCCTACTCCTACCGGGCGCGTTTTTGCGTATACAGGGTTGCATCTTTCAACTTTTATGACGTCTGCCTTAGAAGACAACTGTGTAGATTGTGAAAGGATAAAAAAACCACAATTTATTATAATAAACTCATATTTTTTAATGAAAACAATAACACTCAAAGTTCATTGACCAGGAGGCCAATATGATACAATGTCCGTTAGAATTTGTTCAAACAGGTCTTGAAGGTCGAACAAGGACATATTTTCTAATTGGTTGCAGCAAACTAAAAACATCTATTATACTAAAACCTAGTAGACTAATTGATTTTCCCTTAAAACAATAATGAGATAACAACCATATATCTGCATATCATAGTTTTGGACAAGTCCAAAATAGTATATTATGTTACTAGGCTGTGAAGTGAGTTTTTTCTTTACCGTGGCAATTACAATATTGCCAAGGTAAATATTGCCAAGGTAAAGAAAAAAAACTTCACAGTCGTGGAGCATATGCTATTTTTTCCGTGGTAGCAGACAATGAAAAAACATTAAATATTAATCAATAATCAATATAATTATAACAAATATTAGAACATACTTAGGATTTAAAAAAAAGAAACCTTAAAAAGAGGTTACACTATAAGAAAAGATAAATAAAACGCATTGACATCTAGCGGATTTTAATCGTACTAAGAAGCTATCTACAAAGATTGCAGCGCTAAACGGAAGTTTTGATAACTACCAGCTCAAAAGAAAACAAATCTTTTACGTCCTAGGACGTAAAAGATTTTATCTACGATTGATACGAAATATAAACATTATATCTTTGTTTAGATGCGTAGAAAGTGATTATTTACGTACTTGTATTCATTGCGCATGCGCGTCTCATAGTTCTGAATAATTCCTCTTCTTTACCGCACTAGTGCGGTAAAGAAGAGGAATTCTTCAGCTTTACGCACGATTAGTGAGTTTGTTTACATTTAACAAAACTAATTTGGTGTTCTTTTATTAATGTAACTGTTTATATCGAGTTTTTAGTGAAAAACAATGAGTGAATCAAGTGACTTTTACGAAAATGTGGAGAATAATAATCCTCCAGAAATAATTAATTCGGCAAAAAATACAACTAATGAATTAATGCCATCTTTATCAAGAGAGAGATACGAACTTACATACAGCAAGTTTATTTGTTTCTGTATTTATTATTTAAATCTAACAATCGTAGATAAAGTACGGTACGCAACTCGTGCGAAAACGGCATTTTGCATTGCTCGTGTGGTTTTACCACCCTCGCTATCGCTCGGGTGCAAACTCCACACTCGCATGCAAAATGCTATTTTCCGCACTCGACGCGTAATGTACTATTTTCTTTACAGCTAGGAGTAATGAAAAAATGGATTTTAGCTATTATTTTTAGGCTCTAAAGTTACTATTTCACAGCCTAGCAATAAATATTGAAGTTTCAGCCTAATGCGTGTTTTTTTTAGCTTTTTGTCCACTAGACAGTTGTGGGAAATTTCAATACTTCATAAAAGTTGAAGGGTGCAACCCTGTATATGCAAAAAAGCGCCCGGTAGGAGTGCGAGGGGGGGGATAACCGAAAATACCCGGGATTTTACATATCCATATTAAAATTCATTGGAATTACAATCATTCTTATGTATATTTATTTGTGCAACTAGCGCGCAAAGTTGCATTTGGCTGCACTCAAGAGAAATGTGTAGAACGAAATGTGTATGTGTGTTACATACGAGCAATAGGGGAGGGCGGAATGGTTTTCTCGAATGCAGCAAAGACACTTTAACCTCGAGTTGCACATTAAATATTTCCTGCAGTTAGTTTTTAATCAGTAAATAAAACAAAAGTACAATCTACTAATACTGACACTTGACAACAATAACAGCTACACAAGCTGTTCTGTTTATAGCCAGTGTTGACAACTTTTTGTTTCAAGCTTATACATGAAACCTGGCTAGTAGTGGCATATTATTTATGCTCGTATAAAGCCTAGTTCACACCAGTAGACATGTTGAACAACGTGTCTGTAGACGTCTGCTGAGACCGTCTATTGTCTAGACCAAGGGTGGGCAACCTTTTTTATAGCCGGGGCCAAAATAAATGTTACTATTTTTTCGCGGGCCGCAGTAGTTAGAGTGCGCATATATATATATATATATATATATATATATATATATATATATATATATATATATATATATATATATATATATATATATATATATATATAAATATATATTATATTATATATGTGTGTGTGTGTGTTTGTCAATAGTAGTTAATTGACATCTTTCTTTAACACCTTTAATTTTTTTAGTCAGGAAATACGAAATAAATAAAAAAAAAGTTAATTTCTACATGTGAAATATGTATTGAATTAAAATTGAAACTATGAAAGTATAAAATAAAGAATTTTAAATTGGAAAAAAATATTGTGATGTATGATGCTATATTGGTTTTAAAATCATTTCTACATCTGGTTCAATTAGTGATGTACAAGCACAAGTTGTTCTTCAAATGCGCATCTGGATTTTAAGTACTTCATCTTGGAGAAAAGCTGTTGATATGTTGATCCAAATAAAAAGTAAATATACTTCGCATTATCAACTAACTAAATTTGGAAATTCTTCAGTCGACCCATTTTCATGGAAAGATGTAAGATTAAATTGACTCTTTTATGGAGATTATAAAGTTCCATTTTAAATGTTTCTGGAATAGCTTCGATTTCAGTGATGGTGAGGCATGAAAATACAACGATGTTCAACACACTTACTTTGTAACAAACTTTTTCTTTTTTTTTCTTATAAAATTTAAAAAATAAATTATTTAAATTACTTCTTTATTTATAAAATATCTCGCGGGCCGGATAGAATCTTTCCGCGGGCCGCAATTGGCCCGCGGGCCGGGGGTTGCCCACCATTGGTCTAGACCGTCTACCGTCTATTGTCTAGATCTAGCGTCCACACCAAAATTTGTTTTTTCCGCGTGGTAGGCTGTAAAATAGTAACTTTAGAGCCTAAAAAACATAGCTAAAATCCATTTTTTCATTACGTGGAGTTAAAAAATCAGAAAGGATACTAAATTATGATATAAAATGGCCCCGAGTAGGAATGAAATAAAATGAAGTTATTTAAAGAACGTAGGGGCCCAAAGATATCAGATTAGACAATTAAGGTATGGAAGCTTATTCAATAGATTTGAAATGAAACTAGTAAAAATAAATATAGCAGATCTGGTAAATGTAGAAAATTTTTCAATGGACAAACCTCAACTTAATTGTTGAAATCAAACTTAAACTATATGTATTTATAAATAATGCACTTTGTTTAACTAGATTGATAATAAACCGTCACCATTACAACAACATTTATTACAATAAATTAAGAGAGCTTTTTATGATTCGCAGATCTCTATTTAAAAAAACCATATAAATGTGTAGTAATTTAAGAAACAATGTTTATTACCAAACAGACAAAATTGTATGAAGATTATAATACTTCAATAAATACAAATTAGATATCGAATTAAAATCATAATATAAACAAAAATAATATAACAGCAATAAAAACATGTAAAGTAACCATAGAAAATATCAGTATGAAGTAAACAACTCGGTAAACACTGTGCATGGTGTGTTTTCATTGGCCGATATTATCTGTGCAAGAGGAAAGGAGTGGGAGAGACGCTCTTAGTATGTTCCGTGTTTATACGCTAAGCCGACATAGTTGATTTCATTTCTCAATCTCATCTATTATCATTTGCAACAAATAATTCAAAAGTTAAGTTATAAATGCTGTTTTATTATACTCTCTTTTTTATTGTTTTAGTTATTGTTTATGTAAAATGGATTTTCTGACTTTATGTTGCACGACAATGAATCCGAATAAATATCTCAGTGTATTTTTGGCTTTTGATTTATATTAATTGATTTAAGTTGTCTTTTCATGGATATTCTTTCTCATTATTGACTGATTCACGCCGGTTTAGCTTGTTTATTTAGTTTTTTAATTTTTTCTTTAATATTATTTGTTTCCAAAGCTTGTAAATTTCACTTCCTGACTACCTAGAAAGCTGTAACTTGCACATATGATGTATTTTTGATGGTAATTCAATAATCAGTCAATAGTTTTAGAATATCGCATTAGCCGATAAATAAAAACATTGACACATTAATATTTGTCAAACCAATAGACAAGTGTGGAAAAATATACTATTATAGAAAAAGACTCTATTACTATACTTCTACTATTATAGAAATAGACTTATTATAGGTTATAGAAATTATTTAATTACGCAACTCTTAAGAGCATCCTAAAGCCGTTTTTTTAATATATGTACTTGCTTATAAGGTACCTTTGTTTCAAATACAACAGTAATATTTAGTTTACCTGTAAGAAAAATTATATTCGTGTAGGTTATTGGAACAAGTATAATAACTACTGCATTAGTTTTTTTTTTTTAGGAAAAAAGTTCTGTGTAGGCACATTTTCTTTAGTTTTGTTATGGTCGGTTTTGTTTTTTTATGTGTCGAATATTCCTAGGATAATGTTTTGGTGATCCACTGAACATACAATAAATGTTTCTTGGCGTTTAATCCTCGTTAGGAACTTCGTATATCTTTATTTCTTGTTATTAATGGGTAATAATGGATATTTTTCACTGTCTTTGCGGCCATACGCTTAATTTTTTATTCAGATCCATAATTGCAAAGCCAGCTTAAGTTTTTCTTAGTGTAAGTTTAGTTTAGCTTTAAAATTTGGTGTGGAGTACTAGTTAGTTTTCACTTTTGCACTCCGAGATATGTTTACCTACTTTTTGAAATAATATTTTTATTATTTCTTGTTATAGATGCTTACTGAATATGAATATTAGAATATTTTTTTACTTAGAAAACTTCAAACACTTGTAAAAACTATTTCCGTTCCTGCTCTGGCGTTTTGATTGCAGTTTTCTTCAGAGCTCACAAATTAGAATCTAGTGGCAGTTTGTGGGTTCATCAGTTTGGCTAATATTCGGCTCACCTTACTTCGAGTCTTGCATGCGCCTATTAATAATAGGTCACGTGGAAGCTAAGTGCTACACAAAGCTCGGCACACGTTTTATTATTTCATTCCAAAGCATATTTTACCTGCAGTAGTGGGATTTAGAGTGGTTGTGGTACTAAAGTCAACTGTCACGTCTGTTCGACCATCTATGAATAAACGTTGAGGTCTCAGGTTCGATTCCATGCCTTAGAACTTTGATTTACATGACTCACTATTGACCTAATCGCATTCACTACGGCAGTATATTGGAGTATGAAGTGGCTGAATCCATACAGAGTTAGTGAACTATGGTCCAAATAATGGCCTAATTGATAGGTTCAAACAAGTGGTTTGTCCTCCCCGTTCTACTACCACTGACTTGTAGTATTTTAAATAAAATGAGAAGAAAGTTAATAAACTAACATCTAAAAGAATGACAAATAAATAAAAACAATTCATATTTACAAGGTTTTAAGGTCTATGGAGTAATATACAGCACATTTTGAAGCTCATCCTTGATAATGAAGAGCCTTCTTCTGCCAGAAGAGTTACATTTTACAATGATCTATCAATCCATCCACCTCACAGAGTATTTAGTATATATGTTATTTATAATGGTAAAGGAACGTGTGAATCAATAGAAGGAATTTTGTAAATAAAATCTATTGCTTGCTCTTCCCACACATTTGCTCTAGTATAATAATCACATTTAAAGTAGGTGTAAGTTCCGATGTTTCGAAATGATTAACAACATTTTTATTGATATTAGTCAATTGAGGGGTCCTGTTATATGTATTTTATCAGCTAAATTGTATAAGACAACAGCCATACTTCAGAGCTGTAATACTAAGTAACATTTAGGAATAAAATAATATTTTACATAAAAATCATAATAATAAAATGCCACAGTATCATCATAGCCTTTTACACGTATAGGACGTCTTAGCCTTACCTAACAATAATAATGGAATGGAATAGGTAAATTGTCTCTTTCTTAAATTAAAATTTGATTAATTATCAAAGCAGCTTTCAGCCTTCACATAGCCTTATCAGTGCCGCAATTGCTATAGAAATAGTCACATTAATAAAAAAAAAAAATAGTTTGAGGTGAGTCTACATCATATATAGATCATTATCTAGATATAGTATGGAGTATAGAGTATAGACCACTGTGAGATAAAAGCTGTTTTGTAATTAAACAAATTTAAAGTTACGTGGAGAGACAATTTATATAATTCCTTTAAGATAAGCTCCATAGACGTTCCCATATCAAATATTAACAATAATGTTAAGCACCAATTAAAATCACGATCTTGAATCTAGGAATCTAGCAAGTAGCAATATGTTACCCTCAAGTAATATAGCCCACATGTTCTAAACATTGATAATTTACAATAAAAACTTTTTTTTCAAGTTATAAAATAGATCAACGTACAAAAATTGTATCTAACCTCATTAATAAACTGAATGTATGAAATATGATGAAATAATACCTTGAGTGTCGGTCTATTACTGAAGTTTGTATGTTTATCTACGATTGATACGAAATATAAACATTATATCTCTGTTTAGATGCGTAGAAAGTGATTATTTACGTACTTACTTGTATTCATTGCGCATGCGCGTCTAATAGTTCTGAAGAATTCCTCTTCTTTACCATGCTAGCGCGGTAAAGAAGAGGAATTCTTCGGCTTTACGCACGATTAGCGAGTTTGTTTACATTTAACAAAACTAATTTGCTGTTCTTTTATTAAAGTAACTGTTTATATCGAGTTTTTAGTGAAAAACAATGAGTGAATCAAGTGACTTTGACGAAAATGTGGAGAATAATACTCCTCCAGAAATAATTAATTCGGCAAAAAATACAACTCAAGAATCAATGCCATCTTTATCAAAAGAGAGATACAATCTTACATACAGCAAGTTTATTTTTTTCAATATTTATTATTTAAATCTAACAATCGTAGATAAAGTACGGTACGCAACTCGTGCGAAAACGGCATTTTGCATTGCTCGTGTGGTTTTACCACCCTCGCTATCGCTCGGGTGCAAACTCCACACTCGCATGCAAAATGCTATTTTCCGCACTCGACGCGTAATGTACTATTACATACCTAGAATCAATTAACCTATCACTTGTCGAACTATTAGTAGTGGCAGCTTATTCACTGTCTAACCATAGCTATTATTATTGATTTGGGTTAAGAAATTTATGTAAATAATGCACTAATAGCCAATAAATGGGATTCATTTAGGATTATAGTAAATCATTAATCACAAATTATTTGTTTGGCCAAGCAGTAAAAATATCAGTTTTTAATCATATTTTATATTTTTAAGAAACCATGAAGAAAAAAATAAAAATAAAAAAATAATAAAAAAAAAGACTGGTAACAAAGATACTATTTTTAAGGTACTTCTTTAGATTGTTACTCCCCTATGTTTTTTTGAGTCTATAAACGGCTTTGACTGAATAACTATTAAGATAAAGGGATGTTTAGTCCAATGTACTTTGGGACAAAGGAATATCACCCTTTTTTCGTTTTTATAAGGGGAGTAACAGTCTAAAGAAGAATATTCCGTACACCTTCTTTAGATGGTTACTCCCCTCTGGTTTGTTCATAAGGGGAGTAACAATCTAAAGAAGTGCCATTTTTAATTCATTCTTTCTTGGTTTCTTTTAATATTGCTTTCAATTATAACCCTATGATTTCAGTTCCTAAATTAACACTTAAAAATGCAAATAAAAACTATACTTCTGGTTCTTGTGATATCCACAAGTTACCCTACTTGTATATAAATAATTCAGAATGGTATCAGGATCGTAACTAAAGCAGTAATTAACTCTCAACCCCTAAATTAGATTAGGGGTTGACAGGGGTGTCTTTATTTTTATTGATGACCAGTATTAGTACTATTAGTGCTATACAAGCAAAACATCTAACTACATGTTTTAAGCTTTTCAATTTAGTACATATGAGGTGGTACCCAACATTTTTTCGGGGAACTTAAATATTCTTTTTCCCTTTTGTCTGGGTTTGATTTTTTGTTTAAACGTATGTCTGGAACCATTGAACCAATTTAATCTCTCTTGATATCCTTAAAATGTTTATAATAAGTTTCCAAATAAGGATTTATTTATTCTCCTGATAGAACAATCATAATTTTAATGGAATAAATTTCCTATCTCTTACATTAAATATCGGATTAGAGAGGAAATAAATAAAGGCACCTGTAAAAATAATGTATTTGTTAACTATCATAGTACAAGATTATAAAGAAGCTCTTTCATTGTACCATTCTCGTACTATCTGATTCGCAATTTTACATCGTCATTATAAATAGTACCTGTAACAAAATATACATTAGGAAATAACTTTAACACATACTGCAAATGTAAAGGCTTTGCCTGTGTTATATGGGAAGTCCACATTATACCCTATAATTATTTTATTATAAATGGATTTTTTTTTTTTCACAGAGCTCAATTATTCTATATTTTCTGTAAGAAACAATTAATTCAACTTATGGTTTTTTTTAAATATATACATAATTATATATCAATTTATATATATATATATATATATATATATATATATATATATATATATATATATATATATATATATATATATATAATGTAAAAATTAAAATTGTGTAAATAAAATGTTCGTTTTTTACATATACCTAGGTATAAATAAAGTTATAAATTTAATTAAATAAGATTTGCTATTTAATAATTATTATGGCAATATTGTGTATTTCCTTCAAGCATGCTACAAGCATTGCTACAAGTCATAAAACGCGGATGAACTTATCGTTTAATTGATGGACAATATTAATTTATTTAATAAAAAAGCGTCTATTTTTGGACAAATAGTGTTATGAATTGGGTCTATTTGATTCCCAGTAAGGTCTAACTTATCTGGATGCATTATTAAATTTTACGGCTGAAATTATTATAAGACCAGCTATGGGCTACTTTCGACATAGGATCCAAATTTCTTCAAAATCGGATGAATATACGTTTGAAGATATAGGTGTTAATAAAAAAAAGAAATGTTCGTTCGCATTCGGAAGAAATTTAGATGGTAGATCATAATTAGTCCCGCATATTCATTCCAACCATCTGCGTAAATTTAATATTGCTTAAAAAAAAAGTTTGACCCTACTGGGAATCGAATGAGATTTAAAAATCTCATGCGACTACTCGTCTTTATTCTTTGTTATAGGACGAAATAAAGTTACGTGTACTCAAATTAGCAGAATGTTTAGTATTTGAATCATATGTTCGCCAACTTAAAATTGGAATATTTTATGTTAGAAGAAATTTGCTTAAAAAAGGTCAAACTGGGATAATAAAAAGTACTATCTGCTTCAATACAGCCTGGCTGTATTAAAAACAATAAATTGTTTTTAATCAGTAACCGCATGAGGTAAAGAAAAAAATTTAATAATGTTATAAATGTAAGTAATAATACCTTGTTCAGCATTGTGATAGAATATTAAAACCTTGTATTCAATTATGTTGTAGGCTTGAAGATGACCTAAGAGAAGGTCAAAATATAGCCAATGTATTGAAGCAGATAGTAATTTTTGTTATCCCTGTTTGAACCTTTCTTAAACAAATTTCTTCTATTAAATAAAAGATTATTGTAGTCAGAATATTTTATATTTATAACAGTATACTAGATGTATTACTTGTAAAAATTTTAATTAACTTAAGTTTATAAAATACATTAGAAATTGACTGCCGTTTTATTATATTATAAATGTTCAAGCCTTAAATTTGGTTAACGGATAATTTGTGGGGTATTATTATAGACTTTGATTTAGCTTTATTAGCTTGAATAAATTACCTTTTACGGGAGTTTTATTTCCTCCTTTTGTAATTAAAATAAATATCTTATATTTGGTTTTTGTTTATTCTGGTATCATCATCATTAGATGTCATGCGGTTTTGTCAGGTAAGAGCCCGTGACCGTTGATGGATTCCTTTACTGGAGGCCAGCTGTTTTGCCCTGTCAATTCTCCCCTCATCTATCGCACCCTCACAACATCTATGGACCTAAAAAAAGAAACTTATATAAGACATTTATCATTTTAAATCAACAATGGCTTAGTTTGAAGGGTAGTATTTTTAAAGCATTTCATATGGACCCGTCGTCACTTGAAATAATCCAATAACTTGTGTATAAGGATTAGGTTTTTTAAACTTATATCTACTACTTTATAATTTATTAAAGTTTTGAAGTAAATTATTATTTTTAATTAATATATTAACTTTTCGTTTTAGATTCCAATTGATAGCAACAGGCTATTGCAGGACGAATAAATGAGGTTACAGCTCGTTATCAGTGTATAATATCTTTGTGTAAAGGATTAAGGATTACAGGGACAGGCGGGGAGCACCTTATTAAATCACTCATTGATACCGCGGTAATAGATATTTAAAAGAAATGTAAAATTAATTATTTTTGTTCATTGCAATATCTCTCAATCATATCAATTACAATATTATTACTTTATATCAGTACCATTAACGTTATATGTACCTACATTTTCAATCGACCTGATTTGTTTTATAAATTGTCCACAATTGTAGGTATGTACTTGTAAAAAGTATTATTTTTAAAAAAATAATATATGCATTATAAGTTTTTTTTTTTGTTTTGTTTAGGTTCGCTTGATACCAACAGACTATTGCTGGGTGAATCAACTAGGATGCAGTCAGACTTCAGTGCACAATGTATCATCGTGTTTAGTTTGGTCGGAGAGCGTATATCATCTTAAGCCACTCAGGTAAAATATAGATACATATATTGCAATTATAATAATTTAATACAATATTATTTATTTTTAAAGTAATATCTGCCTAATATTTTAATTGCTGAATTTATCATTGGAATGATCTTTATACAACAAACGAACTATTTTTTTTTTTTTTTTCTAAATATTCTACTTTGGATACCAAGTTAAAAGTGTACTTTAAATATGGACTGGTTGCATATTGCATTAACTTTTATTTCAATAGATTGATTACTTTTTTTTGTAGAAAGAGGAAAAATTGGCGAGTTATGAATATCATTATAAATGCGGTGTAGCTCAATAACCAAACAACGTTTTCACATAAAATGAAATTTATTGAAAACATTTTTTAAAAAAAATCGTATTTAATTTTTTAAATGTAGTAAGTAAATTGTTTCAAATACTCATCATTTTGTGTGAAGACGTTGTTTATTTATTGAACTACACCTCCTTTATAAATGAGTCGCTGTCACACATTGGGGAATAACACCGTAGTCGAGGAATTTATGTAGAGTTTCATGAAAATCAGCATTATTGATATCTTTCTAAGTATCCTTCGGTTTTTAAGGCTTCTACTAATAATGAGAAAATTATATTCTACTAGTTAAGTACCTATACTCTTACTATATTTAATTATAGTATACATCGTATACATGTATCATATATTACAGTATTAATGTATATTCTGTACATATGAATATAATAGTCATAATTTATGAATATGAATGGTCTGTCGTGATAATCTAGGTTTTTTAGGAAAGACCACTTTCCACACAACTATCTTCAAGGGTTTTTAAATATTGGGATACTATACTTCATTACACACTGAAATACGCAAGAATTGTCTGTTGGTTGACTTTTATTATAAAATTTACAAATGAACGAGCGGTTAATTTAAATTAATTGATCTCTTTTAAGGCTCATATTATTTGATAAAATAAATATTAACCTATTTTTTTCAACCAAATCTCCAAAACATTTATCTTAATTAAATTTTCCTATAATTCCTTTAACATTATTATTCCAATTTTTAATATTATATATTCCAAGAAACATAATATGTTTTGTCACGAAACCTAAAAAAAGTAATATAATAATACAATAAAAAAATAATACTATTTGCTAATTAGAATGAATTCCGTTTAAATTATGTTTATTTATAAAAAGTTAAAATCAAGTTAGTTGAGAAATGAAATAAATGTAGTTGTAACTATATTGTGATATTCATTCATTACTTTCACCTTTTGAAATGTGATTTTAAATGACATGGCTTTTGACAAAACATATTTGAACTGCATAATTATAAAAGTAAAGTGAAAAATAAATAAAATTACTTTGCAATTTATGTTAGGTTCATTGAACCTATTCTGAGTATCATAATTAAATTTTTATATCTTTATCAGCCGAACAGTTTCAGTATATCGGCAAAACCTGTTTTATCCAATATATTTTTAATTAAGTAATTTTACAATTATTTTTCCATCTCATATTATTACTAAATTGGTTTTGCCAATTTGAGCTCTGTTGGTGCAAGAGAAAATAAGTAAGAATTAGTATTAGGGTTGAGATTATTCTCATTTTCCTTGATTACATACCGCCGCTTGAAAATAATGATTAGAGAGAATTGGAAACTCGAGCCAAGTCCCTCTCTAAGTGTACATCCCCGACCCCAATATATCTTTTTCTTTTTTCTTTCGGTAGTTAAGGCAATCGAAAAAAAACAAAAAAGAACAAACTTTGTGGCCATGTTAGATATTTTTGGGCTTTATTCAATCTAAAACTGTAGATGGATCTAATTTCTCAGGGCGCTTTGTTAAATTCAATATGATCCAGTTAAAAAAACTTAATAGTTGTAATATATTTCTTTGATAGGAATAGAAACTATATAAGTTAACTGTTCCCATTGAAGGAGCAATCTTCAAGTATGCACTCAAAAAAATAAAATATCTATAAAAATAACAAGTATTTCATTAATTTTTTTCTTTTGGGTTTTAGTCCCGATCAACTGCCAGGGTTATTTCATTAATTATCGCTACTTATTTATTTTGATTTTTTCAATAAGTTATCTGGGGTTCAAGTTCATCCGAGACATAAGTCGAAAACGTTGTAAGATTGGTATTCACCAACCGCATTGGATAATTTAGTGTAAAAAAAGAAACGAAAAAGGTAAACATAATATATAAATAAAATGCCATATAGACATGCTAAACCTGTCCTTTGAGTAGGAATATTATATGTATAGTCTTTTAAGACTATATACCAGTGTTACTAGTTATACAGTCAATTTTCTTATATAGTAGACATTCATACTTATTCGTGCTTATCCTTCTTGGTGGCTTCTTTGATATTAAATCCTATTGTTCTCAGCAGTTCCTCAGTAGTGATAGTATTTATATGCATTATTGTTACAGTGCATCCGATAGAAATTTTTTAGATTTTGAATCTGCTAATCCCATAAGACACAATGTTTTGTCACGAAACCTATAAAAAGGAATAACATATTACAATCATAAAATAATACTTATTATGAATATATATTTATAATTTGAACTTCTAATTCTTGTTAATTTGATAAATAAAAAGAAATTTGAATGACTCATGAAGGTATATAATCATTCGACTAAAAGGATGGAACCAAAATCTATATATTATGTATATATCTTGTTTTTGAGGGATGATTTTTTGGAGTTCCCTATATTTTGCTGTCTTTGGGAAAAAATACCCGTGTTTATGTTTCCTGTGTTGTTACGCATAACATAACTACAAAGTTTTCAAATTTTTCTTGATTGGTATATACTTTCGGAGATAGGGTTGCGTTAATGACCTCCAGACAGACAGACAAACACAGGAAATTATAAAAGCCCTCATCCCTCGGTTTTGCCTACGGACCCTAAAAAGAAAAAAAAAATGTATGTAAGTACTAGTTTTATGAACTCAAAGTATGAAAATAATATGTCTTCCATGTGTACCATTAATATAACATTATCAGCTGGGCGCATAATAGCGCTGTAAAGGTCCTACCCTATAATCCTAAATACGACAACGCACGTTAGAAAATTTCATGTCAAATCGAGATTTTCTCATAATTATCTTTTGACGAAAAAGTTTAGCTGTAACTATTTTTCTTCCATGTATATAATTTGAATGTATTTGTGTAATTTTTAAACTAATAGTCTATTACATCTACATGTAAACTAATAGTCTATTCATTCTATCTTCATCTACCTTATTTATTCAGTTTTTCTTTCCAAGAACAACTATTAACTTAAAATAGCTACAAACCACGAAGTTTTTCCTTGACTGGGTAGAAGTTGCGGTTTTTGTGGGTTTTGGTTATGGTGGAGTTTAGCGGTATTGTAGGTAAACAGTCTCATGGTGCAGTGAAAGTTGAAGCTGTAATGATGGTAAAGCGTGTGCCTCCTGTCAAAGAGCAACCTAAAGATGGATGCGTCTCCCTTTACAAACGGTTCCCATTTTGAATTTTTTCCCTGTTTAGTTTGCAGTTCGGAAGTCCTGTAGGTTTCACCCCTCTAGGCTTTCAACCCCTTGAACCCGGGTCGTTTCACCCCTCCTCACTAGATTCACAATATGCTCTCCTCTAGGCCTGTCACTCACCTACTGTCTAATAGGCAACTGCTTTCACAACATTTATTGTTGGTGAAGGTAGTTCTCTCTCAATTCCAGTCACTGTCGTTTAATTCTAACTTCACATTCTAAATTTTTCGGCTACTTTTTGGGCTCTATGGTACGTGTACCAGTGAATTTCTAGAAAAAAGTTTAACAGTGTTAAAGAGGTCATAGAATTAAATTGATTTAAGTTATTAATTTTATCATATTTACATCAACTTCATGTTATTTATTAAGCGTGACGACGCAATTATAACTCTGTGGTAGAGCATAGGGCAAAATCAACAAAACAGCGACATCTGATTTGATTCTAGGATTTGGCCCCTTGGTTTTACACATCACTTTATCTACTGGAAGCATAAAATTTAATAATCACACTATCCGCGAATCTTTACGCAAATAATAATGTTAATATCAATAATTTAGTTAGTATTTAATAGTACTTTAATTACATAATTGTTACGTTTTGCTTGTATTGAGAATATAATAACTTATTTTATAAATTAGTGTATAATAATTAAATGTATATCCAACACTAATTATATAACGCAAATTTTAATTAACTTAATTTGCTTATTTTTACTTTGATGAATTTTATTAAAAATAATTAGAAGTTAGTTGAATTTTTGCTTCTGGTTTTTTGCAAGAAAATTAATAACTACACTAAAACCGGTTTCTTGAGCACCATCCTATGTAAATAGGATACAACCCTTGGGCATGACTTAAACTAAATATGCAATCAACCGGTAGTCCTTAAAAATAAAATAATACTCTTTCTATGTTATTAAAATAGTTTTTTTAAACTAACTATTCCAGTGTGTAAGAAAGATTACTATGCATACACTAAACTCTGCGTGAAAAAAAGGATTGAGTAAATAAACTATTTGCTAAAAAAGGATAGAAAAAATTGAGTAGAGAGGTGGCTAATTAGGTTTCTTTACTTCTCACTACTTGTATTAATTTAGATTCTTTTTAGTTTTAGTTGTACTAGGGGGCAGAGCCCCCTAGTACTAACCCGATTCTCCCAAACTAGTACAATTCCCTTATAAAATTATGTATAATAAACTTCTTCGTAAATAGTAACTTTTGATTCTGGAATTAAAAATAAATTAAATTAGTAGCCCAGTAGTATTATCTTATTTCCTTCTTCCCATCACATTGCACTCAGGTTGGTCAGTTATTTCAATCTTTATTTATCTAAAACTTTTTTCTTATCTAAAAATTAGTTTTTAATCTAATACTCTAACTTAACTAAATAGTGTTGTGCTGAAATGTGTAACTATTTTAATTATAAAACATTTCGAGTAAGGTCAGATGAGTTTTATTACTTTATGTTTTAAGCAACTATAAAAGAACTGCTAAAGAGTCCAGGTATAGGTTTATTTTTTATACAAATTTTAGTGCAGCCGTATTTGAACTTATGACCTCTCGCATATTAAAAGCACTTGCTCACCATCACCATCATTTTAACTTTGTTATCCAAAAAAATTTTATTATATATTTAAAAAAAAGTTAATAAAACCACTGCTCTTTTATATAATATATTTATACTAAAATGGAGAAACTCCATTACTATAGAGCTTTTCGCAGACATCACTCTTTGCCTATATGCCACTAAAGATATAAGCTTGGTTTGTTGATAGCACCCCACGTGCTATTGACACAAAACTAGTGTGGGGTGCTATCAACAAACCAGGCTTTTACCCTTTGGGGCATATACTCATACAGCGATGTCTGCGAAAACCTCCTGAAAAAAAGCGAAAAAGTACTGGAGCTTTTTTCCTTTTTAGTGTATGCTTTTATAAAAGCGGCCGGGCCTTAGTCCGTTCTCGGATCGGGTACTTTATAAATAGACCTTTATTGGCTAATAGTAATGTCTGGTATAATCTTAGCGATTCTCATGACTTTTCTCATAGGTGAGAGGTTTTATGCCAACATTCGGCCCAAAACGAGAGTAATAATAAAAATGTCAATTTTTTTGGAAAAATAGACAATTTTTGGAAATGACAAAGTTTCATATCTCGGAAACTATTGGACGTACAGAGTTGCCGATGACTTGAAGCCAACTACAACTTCATTCCGTATGACTTTTCTCGTAGGTTAACAGTTTTACACCGATATTCGCCCAAAAACGAGAACAATACTTAAAACTTACATTTTGTGAAAAAAATTCCAATTTTTAAAGTGTCATATCTTAGAAACTATTAGACGAACAGAGTTGCGGATAAATTGTTGTAAATTTATTGTACTGTAAAAATAGTAAGAACAAATAACATTGCGAACGAGGTATACAGGAAGAACTAAAAATATTTTTTTTTTCAGTTTTTCAGTTTTTCAATTTTTTTTATGTATTACGCAGCTAGCACAAGTTTTTTGAAGCTGCAAACTTAAGATCACAATAGCCTAACTGTTCCGAACACAAGGGCGGATCCAGCCAATTTTGAAGGTGGCTGGACTCTATTTTAGGGGGGTCCGGGATAAAATTTTTGTAGTTGACATTACTTGAAAACGTCTTTTTAGACTATTCCAAGAACATCAAAAATGTAATTTTATACCAATAAATTGAAGTTTTTTATGAACTTGACATGAAGACCTGGATATTTTACTTAAACAAAATGATATTTGAATAATATTTCATTATTAAAAGTTGTACATTATTATAAATTAATGTTTTATTTTAGTACCAAGTAAAATAAATTGGTACATTTTAAAAATATTTTAGTTACATGAATTAACAAAACAATTAAGTACGCCAAATGTTTTGAGATCAATAGAAATTAGCTGATAGTATTAGGTTAAAAATAAAAATAATAGGGTATTAACAGTCCAGTCAATAAGTACAAAAATAGTCTTCCTTGAAAAAGGTATATACAATTTTTTTTATATGTTGTTAGGGCTAAAATCACAAGTAAAATTCCAAGAAAGGGGGGGGGGGAGGGGCTGCAGCCCCAATAGCCCCCCTTCCATGATCCATTCTGATGATTTTACGATTGCAACAGAACTATTGGGCCTACAAACTTCGTTTTGTATACTTAAAAGGAAACTAGTAAATTAAATGTACACCTACTTTCCTTATAGGTGAGTGGTTTTATACCGATATTCGGCCCGAAACGAGAGCAATACTAAAAAATTCCTTTTTTTTTGGAAAAACTGACAAATTTTGACTGGTCACTCGGAAAATATTAGATATGTGCAGAGCTGCAGTTAGACTTATGCTGCTGCAAATTTACTGTACTGTAGAAATTGTAACGCTAATATCAAAAGACACATACCTACTATAATTAACGAGTTATATGGCAAGAACTTAAAAAAGTCCGACTATTTTCAGTTTTTCCCGTATTACGCTGCCAGCACAAGTTTTTCGAAGCTGCAAACTTATAGGATCACACTACCCTATCTGTTCCGAACAACATATACAAAAAATCAGAACTACATTATTATTAATGTCTAACTTGACTGACCTTATGTATAATAAAATAAATCGGTAAACACTGAAATTACATTAAAAAAAAGACGAAAGTTAATTCTGATACAAACTAACCTACATAAACAAAAAATTTTAGTGTACGTTTTACTAATACGTAAATTTCTTTCTTGAAAGCAAAACACCTGACTTGACTCTTTACTTGATTCTCTTGACTTGACTTTCTCTTCCTCTTTTCCAGGGGATGGGGGGGGGGGGGGGGGGGGGCTTGCCCCCCCCCCCTGCATGTATGGGCGCCCATGCAGACATCGGGGAACATTTTTGGTTCTGTGTCTGTCGGTCGTTCAATTTATGCGAACCAACATATCTTAATAACTACTCGTCCGATTTTATAGAAATTTATATGGTAGGTCATAATCAGCTCATTATTGATCCTATATAAGTTTCAACATTTTGCGCCCATTTGTTTCTTTTCAACATGCACACAAACATACATTTATTTGCACTTATATCTTCAAAAGTACTCGTATAATGTTTATGAAATTTGAATGGTTGGTCAAAAATAGACTATAGATAGCACCTGATTAATTCCAACTGTCCGCGATCTTTAACTTTTGCTTAATCTTAATAGATACTTGATTTCATGTAAAAATTAAAACAATTTTGACATAGGTATCAAAAATAGACTGCCAATTGATGTGGCACTTAACTTCCTCGCATAATATCACGTACTTTATTGATTTTATGCTTTTACAACCCATTATTGTCTAATTTATTAATTGTTTCCCCAGTTTTGAATCCAAGCTTACCGATGGTAACGTAAGATATGTTATCGTTCTAAAGATCGAAAAATTTTTAGGTATCCAATTTCAAAAAATTCCAAGACAGAAATCCGTTTCAGATATAAGGAACATTTTTGGTTCCGTATCAATCTGTCGGTCTGTCACTCAATTTTTGCGAACCAACATCTCTCAAAAACTACACGTACGATTTTAATTAAATTTAGTTGGTAGGTTATAATTAGCCCATTGTTGGTCCTATAGATGTTTCAACCTTCTGCGCCTATTTGTTTCTCTTCCACATGCGCACAAACATACATTAATTTTACCCATAGCTTCAAAAGTATTTGTATAAAAGATTTATAGTTTACCGAAAGTAGCCCGCAGATAGCCCCATATATTTGAACCGTCTAAGCTTTTAACATTTGCTAAATTGGTACTTTAACTCATGTAAAATAGACTGCCAATTGGTGTGGCACATAGATTCATCGGATCCTATCACATACTTTATTGATTTTATTCTTTTAAAAGCCATTATTGTCTAATTTGTTTAATTGTTTCCCCCGTTTTTTTAATCTGTCAAAAATGTTTGGATTTTTTACATAAATTAAAGTACCAATTTAGCATAAGTTAAAGAGTGCAGAGGGTTCAAATTAATCTGTGGCCATCTGTGGCCTACTTTCTATAAACTATAAAAGTTTCATACAAATCAGATAAGTACTTTTGAAGCTATATAGGTGTAAATAAATGTATATTCATGCGCATGTGGATGACAAACAAATATGAGCAGAAGGTTGAAACCTATATGGGACCAAACAATGGGCTAATTATGACCTATACCGTTCATATTTCATTTAAATCGGACGTGTAGTTTATGAGATATGTTGGTGCACAGACAGACCGACAACAGACACGGAACCAAAAATGTTCCCTGATGTAAGAAATGGATTTTAGTCTTGGGATTTTTGAAATCGGAGACCTAAAAATGTTTCATTCTTCAGAACGACCAGGTAGCTTCCGTTACCTTCGGTAAGCTCGGAAGAAAAAATCGGTCCGAGACAATTCAGCCCAACTTTCTCTTATCCGAGTACATAAGTACTTAGCCCAGTGTTTTCCATTTATTTTTTTTTTTGTAGGTACATTTAGTTATTATTGAACATTTTATAGAAATGTATCATAAAAATAACTTCTACTCAGCAGGGAATCGAACCCGGCCTCTCTCCGTCCGCTTTTAAAGCTTTTCTCAGGTACTAGATTTTTCCGGGGAAAACGGCTTATATTAGATTCGTATTTAAGTGGACTACATTTTAGCATTTTTTAAATCAAAATCAACGAAATAATTTTTTTCCACGTTTTTTCAGATTTGTTGGGGGTAGCGCCCTTAAATTTAGAGCTAAATTCATTTTCTGATTTCCTCTCGGGGTATGATTTTTCTGAACATGTATGCCAATTTCGTCAAAATCGGCCAAGTAGTTTAGGCTCCAAATGTCTGCACAGACGACAGACAGACATTTTTTAAAAACCACTTTTTTGGAGTCAGGGGACCTCACAACGAGTATATCCATCAACATATCAAAATCGAATTTTCGCGCCATCACAATACTTTCTCTTTACCTATATGAGAAAGTAAAAATGGGGAAACAATTAAATAAATTTTACAATAATGGCTTGTTAAAGCATAAAATCAATAAAGTATGTGATGGAATGCGAAGAAGCTATGTGCCACACCAATTTCAAGCTTTTTTTATTTTGTCAATAGGTTTTTATTTTTTACATGAATTGAAGTATCAAATTATTAAAAATCACAGACGGTCAAAATAATCTGGGGCTATCTGCGGGCTACTTTCGATAAACTATAAAACTTTTATACAAATACTTTTGAAGCTATGGGTAAAATTAATGTATGTTTGTGCGCATGTGGAAGAGAAACGAATGAGCGCACGAGGTTGAAGCTAATATGGGACCAACAATTTCAACTAAACTACCAACTAAATTTCATTAAAATCTAACAAGTATATTTTTTAAGATATGTTGGTTCGCAAAAATTGAGTGACAGAAACGGAACCAACATTTTTCCCTGATGTCTGAATCGCGGATATCTGTCTTGGAATTTTTGAACTCAGAGACATAATGTATGTTCGTTCTTTAAAACGATCATATAGCTTCTCTAAGTTACCCTCGGTAAGCTCGGTAGAAAAGCCGGGGAAACAATTAAATAAATTAGACAGTAAGTATCAAAGAACGTGATAGGATGTGAGGAAGCGACGTGCCACACTATTGACAGTCTATTACTTATGTGGTTTAGATCTATTTCCATTGCAAAACGGTAAACGACTGTCCTAATATATATATATATATATAAAATTTTTGTTATGAACTTATTGAATGAAATAAACGCTTAACTAACTATATATATATATATATATATATATATATATATATATATATATATATATATATATATATATATATATATATATATATATATATATATATATATATATATATATATATATATATATATTATATATATATATGTTCTAACTTTAATTTAATAAATCTATATCTATATTAATTTGACCTATTTCAAAATATTTGTTAATAATATGGTAATCCAAAATCTAAAATGCAAATCCAGTATGATACGGTTTTAAAAGACTTGTTTAGAGCAACAAGTGCTTGGCAGTTAGACTGTGGTATCGTTTACTACCAATCTTATAAGCTTAAATTATGAAATTAATAAAGTAGAGGGAGAGAGTCCTCTGATAAATCCCGTAATATAAAGGGCTGAAATCAGAACAGGGAAGATGATTTAGGGTGGCAACGCAATGCGGGCCCCAATACAGTGTTTTGGTGTAAGTATAGAGATGCACACTGGAAAAATATATCTAATCAAACTTGGGGGATCTCTACCATGCAAAGGGAAGTTTGTTTTCATGCAATCGCCCACTAGGGGCAACCGCCCACTTTGCCCCCAGGCCACCCAACTTCATAATTTCAAATTGGAGTGTATATTTTTGATAGCATATTTGGATTCTACGGTGAAAAATAATAAACTTTTACTTTGTAATTTTTTTTTCTATCTCCAATATTTTGCCCCCTACAGGGGGCAAAGGTGGCAAAATAACCCTTCCGAAATAGTAAGAAAAATACTCTACCAATTAATGTGGCACATAGCTTCCTCGCAAAGAAAAGACCAAATCAAGAAAAATTCCTCGATTAAAATAATCAAAAAGTTGGAACGGTGCGGCACTGTTCCAGTAAATATTTTATAAAGTTGAAGAAATTTAAACATTTGTTGGAGAAACAAAGCCTCCAACAAGCACCAAACGTTAGCGCACATATAATTAATTTAATAAACAAATATAAAACTGCAACCAAATCGTAGAAACCGCTGTATAAACAGTTTTTTATTTTATTTGACCCCCCTCAAAACTAATAATAACACAAAATAGAATAAAACAAAAAGCAATCTACTATGCAAGAGCTTTTCAACGATATACATAATATTATAAAAGATTAACTTTAACATTTGTACCCCTGTACTCTGAGGTACCAAAATTATATTTTTAAAATACAAACAATTCAAAAGGGCATTCATTTAACTAATAAATACATATAAATAAAAAACCTAACATCAAAAAAGTATTTAAACCCTTTAACCTACAACAAAATTATAAATCGGTATAAAAGTACATATACAAAATTTTCAAAAAAATCAACAAATAAAATAGCTTTAATGTACATATCAAGGCCTTTAATATGATATACGACACAATATTAAAAACCATAAAAAGTGGCCACGTGACACGGCGGGTAAAAGTTTACTCGCATGTTCTCAGCAAGTAGGATAAACTAATGAAATAATAATATACTCAATTTAAAGAGCATTAGTGTGAGATTCAATCGCCGCAATCAGAAATAAAATCGGCCAACTATTATAGAAACTATGGCCATTCAAAGACAAAAATGGAAAAAAATAAAACCAAAAAATACCAAAACTATCACCATCTAAGGTACAACCGATGATGATACGACAAAAACTCATAGGACTAAAGTTGCAGATCTTTTAAAATTAGTTACCACTTGTGCTATCCATTTTCTAATACGACTTACCGTTTTTGCCGCAATAAGCCCCCAAACCAGCTTAAAAATCAAGTCACCCATTTTTATTTTTTTAAGGGGTGAAGAAGGGGGAAAAGTGAACTTTTTATATTTATTTTTGTTCACAATATGGACTTTGCGCGTCGAATGGCGCAAACCACAAGTCTATACAGCTCTTCTGGAAGTGGGTAAACATTGATGTCAGTCAGTTAGTCAGTTAGCCATGCATCTTTATTATAGTATTAGACATATTAATTTAGCACGTTTTAAAGTGCGCAGAACGTTGAAATTAAGCAGGTGTTATCTGCAGGCTACTTTTGACAAACCATAAAAATTTCATAAAAATCAGATGATTACTTTTAAAGATATGGCTGTAAATAAATGTATGTTTGTGAGCATGTGGATGACAAACAAATATAAGCAGAAGGTTGAAACTTATATGGGACCAACAATGGGCTATTTATGACCTACCACCCAAATTTCATTAAAATTGCAAAAATTAAACGACAGACCGACAGACCGACAGACAGACCGACAGACAGACACGGAACCAAAAATGATCCCTGATGTCTGAAACGGATTTCTGTCTTGGAATTTTTGAAATCGGAGATATAAAATATTTTCTTTCTTCAGAACAATCACATAGCTTCCGTTACCTTCGGTAAGCTCGGAAGCAAAAAAATACGTGTGGTGTCGCGGGACACCCGGTAGGAACGAAGTTCCTTACATTTTTCATTAAATATAAATTATTAAATCACACTGCTAATTACTTATACATGGCGGAGTTAGAAAAGAGACAAAATTAAAACTAACGAACTGTTTGTATCTAGCAGAGTTAAGGCAAAATTAAAAGATAAATCATTATTTGTCTTACTATAAATATATATTGAATATAAGAAAAAAGTTGATCATGATGAGTTTATAGTTAAAGAGTATGTTTGTTAAAGGATGTTGGATTGAAATAGGACTGTTTTGTACCTACCCGGCCAATTATTTGTATTATGTGTACCAAATTTCATCTAACTCGGTGAGCTTTTACTCAAGTTATCGTCATCTATAGATTTCGTGACGGTGATTTTGTGTCGGTGATTTTGTGACGGTTATTTTGTGACGGTTATTTTGTGGCGGTGATTTTGGTCGATTTTTTCGGATTTACTCCCGGGCTCCAGAACGTGCCATAAGGAACTTCGTTCCAATAACACTTTGATCGTAATAAAATCTA
This sequence comes from Gerris lacustris, assembly GCA_951217055.1. Classification (NCBI taxonomy): domain Eukaryota; kingdom Metazoa; phylum Arthropoda; class Insecta; order Hemiptera; family Gerridae; genus Gerris; species Gerris lacustris. The sequence goes on along the minus strand of OX578277.1, from coordinate 64,327,879 downwards.
AACGGTTAGAAATAAAGTAATGAAACTTGGGGGATCTGTACCATGTAAAAGGAAGTGTGTATTCATCCACTCGCGTACTAGGGGCAACCACCATTTTCCCCCTAGGCGCTGAAATTTACCATTTTTATACCCCCCCCCCCCCCCCCCCTATAGGGGGCAAAATATTGGAGATGGAAAAAAAAGTTTGAAGTAAAATATTTTTATTTTTTGCCGTAGAATCTAAATCTGCTATCAAAAATATACACTTTAGGTTAAAATTTTGATGTTAGTTAGCCTGGGGGAAAAATAGTGGTTGCCCCTACTGCGTGATTGCAAGATAACAAACTTCCCTTTACATGGTAAGGATCCCCTAAGTTTCATTAATTTATCTCTAACCGTTTAGATTTTACAACGTATTATTGGAAGGGTTATTTTGCTATCTTTGCCCCCCTGTAGGGGGAAAAATATTGGAAATAGAAAAAAAAATGTCAACTAAAAGTTTATTATTTTTCACCGTAGAATCCAAATATGCTATTAAAAATATACACTCCAATTTGAAATTTTGAAGTTGGGTGGCCTGGGGGCAAAGTGGGCGGTTACCCCTAGTGGGTGATTGCATGAAAACAAACTTCCCTTTGCATGGTAGAGATCCCCTAAGTTTCGTTAATTTATCTCAAACCGTTCAAAAGTTAAGAGGGGGGGGGGGGGGGAGAGACTTTTGGACCACCCTGTATTATGTAAATGGTAGATATATTTTATATTTTAATTCTTAATAAAATGGTTTATTTGTTTTATATTTATATAAATAAGAAAATGATTTATAATGTTTAAAGTTTGCCGAAATTATGAGCTAATATGTATAGCTTGATTTTGTCTCGAGGTATAACCTTTTGAATATGTTTGCTAAATTTAACTAAAACGAGTCTATGCGATCGACGGCAGACCAGAGACAAGGAAGACAGTTAAGAAATTTCATATTTTGGGTTAATCCAAGATCTCAGTTAGTTTTGCGGCGTTACAATATTTCCTATCAATATTAATCTGCGAATATGAAAGACTAAAATGGGCTAACTAAACAATTCGAAGGCTGAAGTGTGTGATCTATAAAAGCTTTTTTGGTATAGCATATTTATGGCAAGCACAGTACAAACCGTAACTTTGATTTTGTTAATTATGTATCTATAATTGATTTTAATTTTCTTTGCTCATTAATTGGATTACTCTTACCTACAAAGGAAAAGACGAAGGCTATGTTTTAAATGTCTTGAGTGGTTTTTAGATAGTTGACTTTGAGCAACGTGTAACTGACCTGACATAATGGTTTAGGGCAGCTGTGAAGCGAACTGAGTCACCCTCTCCCACTCATCTGGCTAGCCAACCCTCTATTAGAGATACCCTGGCCCTGGCCGACCCCCGGGCTCCCTCTGCCTAAGCACTACTACATCCCACTCCACAAGAATAAAGACATTAATTTTAACTGCAGCTAATTTAATGCATCATTGGGCCTTTAACACCTTATACATACTCTGCATTCTGGATCTAGCTAATAATTTATTACTTCCCATAACCTTTATGGCCATAATCATTAACTCTCCGCCAAGTTACAAATAATAGAAAAATTTATTAATATTTGTAATGTATGTACTTATAAACATCCTTTAAAAACATCAGTAATTGATTAACTGATTTATTACTTTTGAAGAATCAATTTCTTACGGTTAAAATGATGATATATTTGAGACCGAAAAAAAAATATCAGTTGCCTAAAAATGTACCTGATGTAAGCGTTTAAATTAGCAATATTGTAGTGGTCTAACCTCCTCCTCCCACGTAATCTTTTCTTATACTTTTTATAATTCCTTTATTTTATTGTCTTCTTATTTTACTTCACTATTTAGCCGAAGTTTACCTTCGTTATAATATAATCTTTGAGTATAATATTATAATCTTACCTAATTATAATTCATTTTTCCTATTATTATACCAATATTAACAATTCTTTACTATTCCTCTTATGATGTAGGTACTCAATACGGACTTACCTTCACCTTATAATTAAAATAAAATACTCTGCCAATTAGTGTGGCACATAGCTTCCTCGCGTCCTATATCGTAAAATTTAATGATTTTATGCTTTAAAAACCTATTATTATCCCATTTATTTCATGTTCCCTCTTTTCTAAATCTGTTAAAATTGTTTTGATTCATTACATTAATTTAAGTATCAATTTAGAAAATGTTAAAGAGCGTAGACGGTTCAAATTAGACGAACAATCAAAATGTCATAAAAATCTGATATGTACTTTTGAAGCTATAGGTGTAAATAAATGTATGTTTGTGCGCATGTGGAGGAAAAACAAACTAGTGCAGAAGGTTGAAACTTATATGGGGCTAATTACGACCTACCATCCAAATTTCAATAAAATCGGACGAATAGTTTTTTAAGATATGTCGGTTCTTAAAAATTGAGTGACAGACCGGCAGACAAACACTGAACCAAAAATGTTCTCTGATGGCTGAAAAAGATTTCTGTCTTGAAATTTTTGAAATCGGAGACCTAAAAATGTTCCATTCTTGAGAACGATCACATAGAGCTTCAGTTACCTTCGGAAAGCTCGGAAGCAAAATTATGAACGTTCACAACTCCAATGTATATTCGTTATTGGCATCAAATTGAGATTTATCAATGAAAATATTTGATTAGTAGGGAGAGTATAACAGGGGCGTTCTGACGCCCAAAAGGCCCCTCGGGGAAAATAATCAAAGGACCCCTAGATTGGCCCACTTTATCCATAGCTCTTTTCTTCCTTTTAATTCTCTTGATCTTAAGTCTTAAGGCCAGGGGCCCTCGGGAAAAGTCACTATAATATACATTTTAAAAATTTTCTCTTACTGTCGTAAATGGAACTGATATCTTAAATTTTCTCAGATTAGTGGTATAATCCCTGGGCTATTTCGTAGCGATTTAAAATTTCAACATAACCATTGTGTCCAATTTTATTAGCATAGATAGTAATGGTATGTTTCTATCATGCGATTACCTCTAGATCTGGTGTCCCAAAGATTTGATTGTCTAAAGTCTAATTGTTTCCATATTCTGTTTTTTTGCTTCCGAGCTTACCGAAGGAAGCATTGTGTTCACTTTTGAGAACGAAAAACTTTTATGTCTCCGATTTTAAAAATTCCAAGACAGAAATCAGTTTCAGACATCAGGGAACATTTTTGGTCTTGTGTCTGTTAACTTCAAATTTATAGTGTATTTGCCAAGTCAGAAAATGTTTTTAAATTTAAACTTGTTGAGTGATCTGGGAAAGAGAATAGAGAGAGGGACAGACAAACATAATGTACTTTGCACTGGATAAATTAGACCTAGTAGAACTTACTCGGACAGTGAGGGACTTGGCTAAACCTATGATCTCACAACTTTTTACGCAAGACTTGGCTTATTCTTTTACACTAGTGTTTTTGTTGGGTAATATTCCTATAACTGAATTAGATTTTTCTACCTTGAGAAAGTTTCAAATTAATTAGATATTAATATTACTACCTTTTGTGTGTGTCCTAAATATGTCACTACAATTGACGAGACCTGAATGCTGAACTTACCAGGCTACATTACTTATACGAGTACACGGCTTATGCTCAGGTTTTCTGAGCGAAATCTATTCAATCAATTTGTATCTCTAAAACTTTAATTCTAATCTAATTTCCACAATATCACAAATTGTCTATTCTGATTATACTTAACGAACAGGGAGGAGTAATGTTACCTACAGCCATTAACTGCAATATCAAATACATATATACATAATGCTAGTGTCTAATTTTTTTTAAATTGCTATTTGTTTCTGGATAAAATAGGTTTGGCATTCTATGTTCAAAAAAGGCTAATGTAAGTCCTAGGCAAAGCAGGGTCGCTTCGAGGACTAGATCCGCCATGACGGTTCGCAACCCTCCTTTGTGCTTTGTTTGCGGCCATACTGACCCACAAATCTACCATCTTTTTACCTACCATTCGTACCTACCCCACTTTTTCCACATCCATTAACCTACTTAGAAAATTTAAAAATTAAGTGTTGATAAGTTGTTTTTGCAATTCTGTAATAGAATAATAAATAAGTTAACTACTAGGAATAAAACAAGCGAATGAATCAGAGAACGATCATTTGGCTATCTAAATAAAAAGGTAGTTTTATAAAAATAGTAGGGATTACTAATAGTAGGGCAAATTATAAGTATATAATTTGATTGTATAAAAAAAGTAGGACGACTTGTATAAAACACCCCTTTTAAATAAATGTTATTTTCATTATAATATAAATAAGACATTGGTTATATTGTTGACATCCAAAAATAAAATCAGTTTATCTTTTTAATTTTTGTATACACCTAATAATATATCTACTTTTCTATATTTTGATGGATGTTCACTTTTTAAGTCCTCTTTAGAGTTTAAAAAAAGTTATTTTTGATCAGGAAATTTTGGTTGATCGGGGTACAACCGTTATATTTTTAATGAAGTGCATGAAATTCAGTTTGATGAACAAATTGGTAGAGATAAACGTCAAAGCGGAAAAAAATCCCTTAAAATCGGTTGATATTTTAATTAAATAATTGGTAAAAGTAGTATGTTTAGATACTGATAAAACAAATATGTAATATGTTTTCAAATATATTTTATGGGGAAAATCCAGTTTTCGAGATAATGAAGTACAAAGGTAGATAATGGTAACTACCACAGTAAAATGATGTCATATAGGATAAGATACTGCAAGACGGTTATTACCACGAAAGCTAAGTAAGAAAGTGTTTCAGATTTCTCAGACCAACTAATTTCTTAGATTCAATTTTAAACTTTGTTTTCTGTCTTTGTTAAATCACTTTTAGTTTGAGTACGCACAGCACCAGTAATAAGCGGTGACATAATATGATATGTGACAATCTGCAGTACCAATGTGCACTTGCTTTGTCGCTTTAATGCAATTTTTATAATTTTTTTTGAGCGAAGAATGTCACATTCATATCAAGTGTTGTTCCTCAATTGTTGTTCCTTACCCTTTCAATGCAATGCCAGGGTGCACTATGCCTAGAAGAATATTAAATCATTAATACTAATTATCATTTTTATTAAGCGCAGACGGTTCAAATTAATCTAGGGTTATCTGCAGGCTACTTTCGATAAACTATAAAAATTGCATACAAATCAGATTTACAAGTACTTTTGAAGATATAAAGAGAACAAATATGTTCCCTGATGTCTGAAACGGATTTCTGTCTTTTTGAAATTGGAGACCTAAAAATGTTTCGTTCTTCGGAACGATCACAATAGCCTCCGTTACTTTCGGTAAGCTCGAAAGCAAAAACTTTAGAAAGTATAATTCCTAGAGAATTAATTTATATCGTGTTTAACAGTGCGTTACGGAAACAATATTTTTTTTATCCGCATAAGCGTACACACCAGATGAGAACATAAAAAAGAACAAAACTTTTGTAGGTATGGCATGTCATATTATATAATATTATATTACATGCTTTTTTTTTTTTTTTTTTTTTTTTTTTTTTTTCAATTAATGTCATTAAGAAAAGGTAACTCATAAAAAATAATTCTTATTTACATTAGGCTGTTATAGAAAATATAATGTGGAAAGATAACAATCTATTCTACCTTAAAAGGCGAAAATTATTGCAGATTAGGCTGCAAGATGCAATGCACTTCCATGCAATTTCATCGCTTATTGTTTATTATTTATCTTTATCTTGAGATAACATTCTTACTTGTCATTAAAGTATATTAGAAGTAAGATAATATCCTTTAGCATTGTGTAACTAGAACTCAGAAGGATGTTTTAATCAAAAACTCTACAATACAACCCGATTGAAACCTATCCTATCACCAAGGTTAGGCTAAATCGTTTTACATGTAATGTTGTTAAAGAGGATGCGCTTTCGTTTAAAATTATTGGTTAGAATAAGTTTTAGTTTAAAGTTATTGGTTACAGTAAATTTTAATTTGGCCAGTTATCTCAAGCAGTTGAGGCCATAATGCTAAAACATGAGAGTTATGTACCATCATTTTGACGTCATTATTGAAGTTTTTTATGCTGCCATGCAGTTCTTGGTACGATCAAGAAGCTGGTGAAGTATAATTGATATCTGTATGTTGTTCCGATGGTATTCACGTTGGCACTTTAGGTATGGTTCGTAAAAATAATGTTATGATTTGTTATAAGGAGTAAACAGTTATATAATTTTCTTTCTTTGGCGAAGAGGCTTGGACTTTAGTTTGTTAGTACCAATACGAAAAAAATGTTTTGGGTGAAAACAATACTTTTCCTACCATATGTGAGGAAAAATAAAAATATGAATTTATTACCCTGCATATTGTGTTGTCTTATAGGTAAGGAACAGAATTTATTACTCGGGTGTATAAGTTAAAATGAACTTTATAGTTTAATGATTTGTGTATGTTTTAAACGTCCTAAGTGTGGGCCGCTTTAAAAGAGACTGCAGACGTTGTATAGATGAAATTTATGCAATGAATAATAAACTGGGTAAGATATTTGTTTAAGGCAATTAAAGATTAGATATTATGTTAACACTAATATTTAAATTAAATTTTAAAATTAAATCTTCTTATCACATTACATTCTAAATTTATTTGTTGTGTTAAAAAGTTTTATACCTTTCCTAGATAAAATCTAAATTAAACAATTTTAACAAATTTACATTATAACGTGTGTTCTTCCTCACTCATCAGAATAACGCGTCTGTAATGTCGTTTTTTGCAACGAATGATATTTTATCTACTCACGGCAGCAACATTAAGCTTTACTTAACAGTTTTTAGGCTAGAAAGTACTATTTCGGTGATTTGCCATAGAAATATTTCCCTGCCTATAGGTAGGAAAAGTGCAATGTTTACTAGTGCGCGTCATAACATCTGTTTTTTGACTGTGTTCAGTTTTATTCTAATTTAGTTTTATTTCAAAGCAATGTTATATTATCAATATGTTTACCTATACCTCGTTTTTTTATCTGAATAGCGTGAGTAGATAAAATATTGTATGCAACAAGGCAGCAAAGGAAACATTTCTGCCTCGTGTATTCATTGCCTGCGCCTCGGCAGTTATTAATTTTCATAGCCTGTCCTCGCCTCCGGCTTGGAGGCTAACTTAATCACTCGTCATTAAAATTCCATTTTGCTGTCTAGTTACATAAATAACTATTGTATTTTCTTCAGATTTACAAATTATGTGTCACATATGTTTTCCGTATGTATAAGAAAATAATGCCTTATGTTTTTTACTGATAAGCGAATAATGTTTTGTATTATCTTCCTGTAAGCGAATATTGGATATAGCATTAATTTCTCAAGTATCTTCTATTAAAATATAAAATATCTGGTCAAAAGGGTTAAAAAAATTGAATCTAACATGTAAACATATTGACATTTTAAACATGTTAGACATGTAAAAATGTTGTCTAATCCTAAAAGTTTTAATTATGAACATTTGTGTTTTTTTGGTTTAGTTTAAAATATTAAGAGTTACTTACGATAGATAGAACGAGATGTTGCCTTGTTGGAGTCTAGAGATGTTATAAAGGGCTGAAGCATTGATTCCGCAGTGCCCTTAGCACCTGGGAGGGAGAAGAGAAAGCAATGCATTCTCAGGAGAAAGTCATAAATTTCAAACCCTCTGACCGTCCCTCCATTCAAAAACTGGCTTTTTGGCTTTCGGGTCGCCAAAAAACCCTACCTTACCTCTACCTTTACCTACCCGTTACAATCCTCTTCATTTAGGTGCCTTATGTCTCGAACTGGGGACCTTTGATTTATATTCTTTTCCAATGCTTTGAACAAGAGGATCTTGGAGACAAAAAATAGGTTAACATTTGTTTTTGGCTGTTGGGTACATGGAGGGGAGATTCAATAGTAAAGGTTTCAAAAATAGTGGAATAAAAAATTAAATTAATATAAGTATAGTGTAAAAAAATAATATTATAATCCCCCCCCCCCCCGTACGTTTACCTTGTAAACGTTTCACCATCCTATGGGTTACGATTACCAAATTCTTAAATAATCTGTAATCTTGTATAAGTTGATTGTTTCTTTTCGCTAGTGACTAGTATTTTTTTCTCTTCGCATCAACTAATATAGAATTAAATAGAACAAATAGAAATGTTTGCTGTTCAAGTAATAATACTGATGTTGATCTAAATAATTATTATCTACGATTGACACGAAATATAAACATTGTATCTCTGTTTAGACGTGTAGAAAGTGATTCTTTACGTACTTGTATTCATTGCGCATGCGCGTCTCATAAATCTGAAGAATTCCTTTTCTTTACCGCACTAGGGCGGTAAAGAAGAAGAATTCTTCAACTTTACGCACGATTAGCAAGTTTGTTTACATTTAACAAAACTAATTTGATGTTTGTTTAATAAAAGTAACTGTTTATATCGAGTTTTTTGTGAAAATCAAAGCGTGATTTAAGCGATTATGACGAACATGAGGAGAATGATACGCCTCCCGAAATAATTAATTCGGCACAAAATACAACTAATGAATTAATGTCATCTTTATCAAAAGAGAAATTCGAACTTACTTACAGTTAGTATATTATTTTTTTCTGTATTTATGATTAAAATCTAACAATCGTAGATAAAGTACTGTACGCAACTCGTTCGAAAACGGCATTTTGCTCGTGTGTTTTTACTACCCTCGCTATCGCTCGGGTGCAAACTCCACACTCGCATGCAAAATTCTACTTTCCGCAATCGACGCGTAATGTACTATTACAAGATGTAGCGTAGTAACCATTTGATGCAGAAATTAATTTTTGTGTTTAAGAATTAGTTAAAAGTGTTAGCTGTCCTAGTCCGAACCGAATGGATATTAGCTGATGAAATAATACCTTTACAAAAAAAGAACATAAAAAAACTGCTTAATCCGCTTCCAATCTTCCTGTCCTTCTGACCTTTCCGACTGTTGTCAGTGAGTGCGAATCCTAATTTAATGCCCTTAATTTCATCGGTAAACATCCGTGCCGATTCAAACTGGTCTATTGTCCATATTATGTTAAAATCTTGATGATATTGATTCTCATCTCTGGGTCATGAAGTCTTTCATATGACCCAACACTTAAGTGTGTCATATAAATTTCTGGCACCATAATTTTGCTGTGACTAGTGCCAAATTTATTGAATTTCCGTTAAATATTTATATTTCAAAATAGTCTGTCTATATTACATATTAACAAAGTTTTGTAAACAAACAAATAACAATTGTACACAACAAATTGTCAAATTGTAAATTGTCAAATTGTGCGAAGGTTCAAAGCAGCGGCCGCTTTTCGACGAGCGAAGCGAGTAGGGGGCAGAGCCCCCTAGTTATATAAAATTTAAATATACATAATATTTAACTTATTTCCCCCCTCCCCTTTTTATGTTAGTTTATTTAAAATATATATTCGGGTAAAAAGTGAAAGTAGAATGGATTGAGTGTGTGTCTGTATTTGAGTAAAGGATTTTCACGGGTTTATACCATAACAAACTATACATAGGTCATAAATCAGTTGTAAAATGCTCTTATGACCTATTGAAGGAGGATGGCTTGTAAAATGACAAGTTTTGACGTTACATGTCGACACTTCCAAACCCTTGTTGAGACTTAACATGTTCACTTTCTACCTGCCTTCATATTCATAAACAATAACTGTTTTCACTTTTTTCCGTTTATAGCCTTTTTTTTCGTTTCTGCCCGTTACATAAAGTCGATGCTTTTCAAGATCATTTTCAATTGGACATTTTACAATAACCTCTTTCCCTTGCTTTACAGTGGTACTTTATGGTTTTTAAGGTTTGGAGAAATTGTAAAAATGAAAGCGCTGTCTTCATATAATATAGCATGGTTTTCGTTTACGTTCTAGTTTTTGTATATTCTGAAATGTACACAGCTGCAAACGAAATACGATTTAGCACTTAATGTCTCTGATAAAATTAACATCTGATATTTAATTAATTCCGTCGTTTTGAAACCACTGCAAGGATTTTCTATAGACTCTTAATATCACTTTACGACTGTGAAGCTTTTTTTGAGAAAGACTCTAGCAATGAGTTTAAAATGTTGTGTGAACGTAATATCACATTTTTTCTCTCAAAAATCTTAAACTCTCACCACTAGAAGGATAAGTTATAAAATTATAATTGCATTTGACTATATTACAACTACATAAATATTAGGTCTGCAACTCTTTTTCAATTTTTGTAAATATCTTGAGTATAGCAATTTATTTTTAATTAGCTTAACAATTAATTAATTTTATAACTATAAAATTAATTTTGTTCCTAATTTTGCTTAACTAGTGCTTAATTTAGGTTTTATTCATTCTAATAACAGAAGGTTATTAAACTGCTATATTAAGAAAGGAGGTTATTGTACTGCCTCTAATGCTCGATTGGTACAGAAATAATATACACATATCTGAACTCTTACAATAAAATAATTTTATACGGGAGGAAGCACCTGCTCTATGTATCTATACTTTCTGAAACTACCAGCAAGTGTTAGGTTGGTTCCTGTGGCGTACCCAATTAGTCGAGCTACCATTATGTGATTGCGTTTTTATTATTATTATTTTATTTTTTCATAATTTAAAACCGTGGCCGCCCGTATAAGTAAATAAAAATCTTATGTTTTCCTTATAGTCAAACAAAATTTTTTTCTGTATTACATTTTACATGAGTTGATTTTGGTATCTCGTAGTTCTTTTTTGTAGTGATTGAAGTTATATTCGATTATTTTTCGTCTTACGCTAAATTATTAATAACATTTTAAACTTTTAAATAACAATAATATACCCGTTGCATATTCGTTTAACTTGATCTTAATTTATTTCAGAAATTTACTACTACGAGAGAGTTAAAAATAGACTGCCAATTGGTGTGGCACATAGCTTCCTCGCATCCTATCCACGTACTGCATTGGTTTTATGCTTTTTTACAAGCCATTATTGTCTAATTTGTTTAATTGTTTCCCCGTTTTTTAATCTGTCAAAATTGTTTTAATTTTTTACATGAATTAAAGTATCAATTTAGCAAAAGTTAAAGAGCGCAGACGGTTCAAATTAATCTTGGGATATCTGCGGGTTACTTTCGATAAACTGTAAAAGTTTCATGCAAATGAGATAAGTACTTTTAAAGCTATAGGTGTAAATAGATGTATGTTTGTGCGCATGTGGAAGTAAAACAAATAATCGCACAAGGTTGAAACTTATATGGGACCAACAATGGCCTAATTATGACCTACCATCTAAATTTCATTAAAATCGGGTGTGTAGTTTTTAAGATATGTTGGTTCGCAAATATCGAACGACAGACCGACAGACCGACAGACCGACAGACCAACGGACCGACAGACCGACAGACAGACACGGAACCAAAAATGTTCCCTGATGTCTGAAACGGATTTCTGTCTTGGAATTTTTGAAATCGGAGACCTAAAATATTTTCGTTCTTCGAAACGATCACATAGCTTCCGTTACCTTCGGTAAGCTCGGAAGCAAAAATTGTACTACAACGGCTAATAATTTTTTTTTAAATGAACTTCTTTAATAATGATTAGAATATAATAACTTTATTTCCGGTTAAAGAATAAGTAGTTTCGTGTTTTCTTTTTAAATGAATTTATAGTCTTTTAAAATTGCACTGTTACAGCTTAAAAGCACGATTCTTTTTTCAAAGCTGCCAAAAAGGTTCTTTATTTATTTCGCATTGATTTATCTGCTCCGTATATTAAAAGTTTTTAGTTATTTAACTGTTACTTCTCTAAATAAATGTGATTTAAATGAAAAAACAAAAGATCTTTGAATTATAAAAACCTAAAGTGAAAATAAATAAAATAGGTATATATACTTAAATGTATTTTGATTTTAAAAATTGATATTACAAATTCATTTAAGGCCCTGTGTTTGGCCAAAAATGAAATGGGAATAATACGCATTAACAAAAAGTACCATTCTATTTAAATTATTTAATATATTAGGAACTTTTAAATTGTTAACAATAGTTATATTTTCTTACATAATTAAACCCGTTAAAAAGTATTATACTATACGGTTCTTAATTTACAAAGCTAGAGGAAATATAGTATTTTATTATCTGCACTTGTATTAAAAGATGAGACAGGTAAAAATCTGCTTTAAATTTGTTATAAACACAAATTTTATTCATTGTGGGCGACCTTTATTTAATGGTACGACAACATTTCTAAATTACTTTTGGTTAATTATTTTAAGTTTGACGATCGACTTTTTAATTCTATTCTCAAATGAAAGTCATGTACTTTAACTGCTGTTTACTTAAAAGGATATTATTATTTTAATTAATTTGTACATTATTACTCACTGCCATCCGGTAATAACAATGGAAATCGTACACTTAATTAAAGGTTTACCTCAATGAATTAAATTACATAAATTAATTTAATTTAACTATAAATTATATTATAAGAATATCATAAAAATAAATATTAATCATGGTACACTTTAAAAAAAAAAAATCAATTGCAAAAATAATTATTAACGCATAATCATAATGAGATGTCCTTATTAACGTACTATAAACTTTTCTCATAAAAATCCAAATTGTTATTTTATAATTATTTACAATAAATATTACAACATGTGTGATAGTAAAAAAATCAAATACGATATTTCAGAAGGAACGAGAATGTGGAAAGAGTCTCTTGATAATACCAAAAAAATTTGTTATTAAAAAAAATAAATAAAAGTATTTTTTTTTTTTTATGCATGTAAACGTCAAATCTAATATAAGTCGAAGATGGATCAGTTAACCTACATTGATTCTCATAATAGGGATTTTAGGTTGAAAGACTAACTTAATATGAGCTGTAGTCCCTAGATATGGCATAAAGGAAATACGCCACTTTGCTGAAAATTACTTTATAGTTCAAAAGTCGGCTTTTAACCAATAATGGTCACGTTTAGTGCCGGTGAGACAAGTAGGAATGTGAAGAGAAAGAGTCAGTGTAGGAGTTAGCACAAATAAGGTTTAAATCTGACTCTGATTTATATGAGTAAGAATTACACTGACTCCTTCTCTTTCACATTTATATTCGTCTTACCGGCACTGAACTGTATGGATGTAAGCCGGCTTTTTACATTAAATTTAATTTTAGTGGAAATACGTCTATCTTTTATCCAATAATCATTTGAATTGGTGTTGGTCATTAACAATCAATAAAAATCTAGTTACAAATTGAACAACGATAAACTAAAATGAACCAATTAAATTCCAATTATCAGATTAGACTTTAGTTTTTATTTAATATATCTTATTCTCACAATATCTGTTTAAAATATAACAGTTATACATTTTTTTTATTTTTTTATTTTATTTTAAATATTGTATCATTTTTTCTATCAATAATTTTACTTATATTTTATTAAGTACAATTCTTCACTGGAATTGCTAATTGCTTAAATATTTGTTAAGTTAACTATAAATCAATAATTTAATATTCTAATTAAACTATTATAATGAATATAAAAATATAAAACTTATAATAATTCATTTTCTAATTTACAAAAATAAATAACTAATTAAATATGATTGTATAATTAGTGACTAGTTTAGAAACTAGAATAAATATCTTTAATGTTAACTATTTACAAGACATTTAAAATTCATAACCAACTGTATATTGTTTTAATTAATTTAAAAATAAATTTCTATGAATTAAACGCTAAATTTAGACTAATAAAAAACTATAATATTGAGTCAAGCCTACCTATTTTTACTTTGATACTGAAAGATAGTTACTAGCTACTTCTTAAACTGGCTTATTTGTTTTCAAATATCAATGATAATTATGAATTAAAATGGTTTAACCCCAAGATGTAGGTTACAAACATTTTAATCGTCAAGAAAACTTGCGCATCTCAATTTATAAGATTAAATTTAGGTCCATATAATTAGCAGAGCAGCACGAAATTATATAATGAATATCAAAGTAAAATACAGTTAAGTAGGTATATAGTTAAATACTTTTTGGCTTATAAGTCTTTGATACCGTTTTCCTTGAGATCATATGGCGGTCAGGAAATTTATTTCAGTGAAATAATTTTCTCTATGAAAGAGTTTGAAGTCCGAGATTTTGTTGAAGGCATTGGGGAGGAACCATAGAGTCGATTTTGTCAAAAAGACTCGCCACTCCTGCAGATCCAGTGGTTGAAGTCACCATCTCTGGCTTCAGTTCCTTTTTAAGTTTCATTCTTCTATTTTGAAACCAAATTTTGATCTGTCTCTCAGTCAAGCAAAGTTCGTTAGATATCTCTATTCGTCTTTTTCTTGACAAATATTTATTGTAGTGGAACTCCTTTTCTAATTCTAGAGTTTGATATCTTGAATAGGTCTGCCGGGTCCTTTTTCCTGAACCACTTGGTGACGATGATCCTGAAATTGAGAATAAACTAATTATTAGTAAATGAAAATTGTCAATTTGCAGAATTTTACTATGAAATGCTTCTAGGCTTTCTAACGCCATCTTTTGTAAAAGATGCGTCTTTAGGAAGAATAATTTACACCAAGTAATTCATTGTATCGGTTTCATGTAACCTTTGTCACTTTTGTTTCCTTTGTATCACATAGTTTACTTAACAAAATTACAAGTTGTTTGCACATGTAATAATATGCACTTATTGTTTAAATGCATTGTTTTGTATTTAAATTGGAATATGTGTTAGGATATTATTCAAAAGGTTTAATTTAAACAACAGAAGAAACATTTTAAGTTTCAAGGTTTGACAAGTCTAACTAATACAATGTTTTTGTTCTCGTGTAGAATACGCCTATGTAGCATATAAAACGATGTTTAATGTAACACACTTAGTCTTAAAAGATAGTCTGAAACTCCTTTTCTACATCTTAAAAAGTGTGTGTGTGTGTGTGTGTGTATGTATATAGATTAATCCAAAGAACGTAGCAACCAAGTATTTACTTAACTAATTACGATGAACTAATTGACATGTCTTAATTAATATTCAAACAATTAGGGAAACATTATTTATTGTAAGTTAATGCTAATGAATGATAGAATGAGTTCGCCGAACAATCAATCATCGTGACTTGCTGGTCTTTTGACTATTTCATTAAATCTTAAAGAAAGCCTATCAAAACAAAAAATATTTTCTTAATCAAAACATTGCTTCATGAACGAATGAAACCAGTTCAAATTAATTCACTAAATTTTAATATATGCAGGCATATACATACTCGTGCAGGCATGTGTTCGTCCCCCTGTTTGTGTGCATCCAGCCCCTCACCCCCCCCCCCTTATGAAAACATTTAGATAACGATCATCCGATATTTCAAAAAGTTTTAGGTAGTATTCATACTACGGAAAGATTAAATTTAACTTTAAATCAAATTATAATTATCATTAACTACGGGAGACATACAGAGAAAAATAGACCCCAGCACCGGGACTTGAACCACCGGCCTCCTATATATCCGTTACAGGCGCTCTTACCAACTGAGCTATACTGTAGAATGATTTTTCTCTGTCGTTAGTTGGTTAGAGCGCCTGTAACGGATATATAGGAGGCCCGTGGTTCAAGTCCCGGTTCTGGGGTCTATTTTTCTCAGTATGTCTCCCGTAGTTAATGATAATTATAATTTTATTATTTGCTATTTTCAAATTACTGTCTAATAAAATATCATATTTAAATGTTGGCACATCTTTTGATTGTTACTCCCCTGATATAAATATAAACAGACGGGAGTAACAAACTGAAGAAGGTGTACTGAATGTTCTTCTTTAGACTGTTACTCCCCTTATAAAAACAGAAGTGTTATATTCCATTGTCCCCAAGTACATTTGATTCAACATCCCTTTGTCTTAACAGTTATTTAGTCAAAGTCATTTATACTAAAAAAAAAAAAAAACGTAGGGGAGTAACAATCTAAAGAATTTCCTAAATGTTTAACACAAGACCCGTGTTTGAACACTTATCATCATCGCGGTGATCACCATTCAATGGATCATTTGTAAATGAGGGGGAGGGGAGGGGGAGTTTTATTTTTTATTGGTTTTCGTTGGTCACTTGTGCCAAGAATATTTGACAAATTTTTCCTTATTATGAACATTTAGAAGAAAATGCTATACCCAATAACTATAAATAATAACATTCCTTACATTCAGCAGAAAAAGCTGAGCCTTATCTACCCCCCCCCCCCCCCCCCCCATTTTCACTATGGCTTTGTTTAAAAAGTAATGTTAAGCTTGAGTTTATTTTAAACAAATATATTAAAATGTATTTATTAAACATCGTTATGTATAACATGCATTAATGATAAAGAAAATAAAAATAAATTAGTAAGCACAAAGCATTTTCTATTATTTGTGTACCGTAAATTTCTTATTTAATTAATATGATGACTAGATGTTTAAAGCTATTTTATTGAGTGTGGCATTATACGCAATGTCGAAACAAAACAAAACAAATATTACTGCACTGTAATACACTAACTATGATTTATAAACAAACAAATGCACTATATATATTTACTATACATATTTAGTTTTATTGGAAGTGGTTTTTTTTTTTTTGAGAGGCCAAATATTATTTATAAATACTAAGTATAGTTAGTCACCTAAAAATGCTAAAATAACATTTATAAAGTAATTAATAGTACTATTTTAGTACCTAATTAATTTGCATATTTTATTTTACCTGAATGAGTTGAAGACTTCATCCAAGGGTAAATGTTTGACTGGTCCTGGGCTGACTGAGATTGAGATTGTTTCTGGTTCGGTTTAGTCGAGGTGTTCTTATGAGGCGATCCATTATTGTTGTCTTCGTTAAAAGGATTCTGAGGAGTGATACTGGACCATCCTTGCTGAGAGTAGCCGTCACATTCAACTTGACCTTGAAAGCCAAGTGACGTCTGGTAACCTGTTTTAGTCGTCTCTTGAGTTCTGACGACCGGAGCCTGTTGAAACTGTCTGGGTGGTTGAAGTTGATCCTTAACAACGGGCGCCTCTTTGTATTGTTGAAATGATCTGAAGTCCTGTTTTGCAAATCCGTTGAAGTCTTTTTGTGAAGGTGAAAAATCGTTTGACGTCAGAGCTCTTTCTAAAATCGAAGTTTCCTGCTTCTCAAGCGTCGGTTCGCTCTTGACAATCGGACTATTTTGACCGCAGTAATTATTCTGAAAATCATAATTACCGTAACCGTACTGAGAGTAACCGTAATCGGGGGCCCAATAATGCTCGCCCTCCATCCCGCTCGCGAAGATACTCATATCCAAATACCCTTTTATTTAGATCCTATTCAACTCGAATTTATCATGCTCATCACACGGTTCACCCTTTTTTTACGGCGACGACCTACTGATCTACAAACATCCGATGTTGAAAAGTACCCCTTTGATTAAAAGACAGAATCAAAACCCTTAAGAAAAAATTAACTGAGACGAATCGAGGAAAAAACTTTTTGATCGTTGCAACCGGACCGGAGTTCAGTGCTTAAATGATTTGTGTGTATCCAAGTAAAAACGAGTGTGTACGGTCGTAGGAGTGGGGGTAGGGTACGGGCATTGTATTTGGTCACCCCTAGACATCTGGCACCCTCCATTGTGTCACCAATACACCAACCCCCACCCCACCCTCTACTGATTCACTTGGGCCGCCTGCCTAAGCTTTCAATGCAGCCCCTTCTAATACAACCAATGACAAGCTTCATTTCGACTAGCGGACTTTCATAAACAGTTTAAATAAATATTTTAATGCATCCGAGTTAAAGGTATCAGATTACCTAACACAAGATTTATCGATTTTAAATTATTCAAGAATTATAATGCTATTTCATTTAAAATTAAAAATCATTAAAGATAATTTGCTTTATTTTGAGCAGTTTCTTTAATCATTGCAGCATTATTAAATAAACATTTGAATAATTAAACTTTTAAAAATTTGTAAATTAGGGAGAATTGATTACCCACTATGGCGATTTCTTCATACTATGCAACTACTAGGAATAATGGCAACGAATTTATTTCTAAAAGAATAAACTTCGCTGATATATTTTAATAAAAATTAAGAAAATATCAGCAGACTTGTTATGTTTCTAATACTTCATTTAAATGGCACATATATAAAAATATACAATTATTTGAATCAGCTAAACAAAATTGGCCTTTAATAATATACACAGTCTGC
Organism: Gerris lacustris; assembly: GCA_951217055.1. Lineage (NCBI taxonomy): Eukaryota > Metazoa > Arthropoda > Insecta > Hemiptera > Gerridae > Gerris > Gerris lacustris. The sequence goes on along the minus strand of OX578277.1, from coordinate 64,309,657 downwards.
ATTTTAGTTAGTAGTGCATTATAGTTCAATAATAACATAAAGTAAAAAGGATAGATCAATCATATATATCTTGATCAATTCTGTTGTCTCGACATTTTAGGTTGTTACCTTTTTTTAATAAATAAACGCTGTTTGTCGACAAATATCATCTAATCTTTAGTTTTAGTTGATTTTTTTAAATTATTCTACTTAACAAGACCAAAAGCTTCATAAAAAATATTTTTAGATGCTTTATTACCTAAATATTAAACGTGCAAGTGTAGATATATGTTCACATATTTTTAACCTGTTAAAAAATGTAGGGCTTGTTTAAGGATGTGTAGACACACACACACATATATATTATAAACAACATTAGAGCAAGTCGTTCATAGTTTTACAATGGAAAACCACGGTCTAGTTTTTATGAACTTTTACATTTGTAAGTAGCAATATTATTAGCTTTATTCTTAATATGCATCGTATCGTTCATATTTTCTAACATTGCTACTTCCTTTAAATGTTAAAAACCTCGCGGAAAGATTGAAAAAAAGTAATAAAGATCTAGGGAAGATTATTAATGGAAAAAAGGCCTTGTTGGGTGTCGATAGAAAAGCGTGTGGGAGCTTAGACACGGGATTCAAACAATGGGTTTCTAACCCCTGAGCAACGCTGCCTCCTGGCCACACGGACCTAGGAAATTTCTCATGCCACTCGATACTCGATAACTTTTCTGTAACCTAAAAAATTCAATTATTTCAAGCCAATCTCAAAATCAAAATTCATGAACTGTAATATTTTGAAAATAAATTAACAATCAACTATGCAGAGTCTATTAATCCTTACCCTTAATCACAACGAAAATATTTTATTACAGGAAATGTGCGTACAAAGGTTCAAAGTTTTATGTTACCATTTAAGCCTTCCTAACAGTAATTTTAACTATACCTAATCAAGAAACATGCGCATAGTTTTGTAGAAAATTATATTGCCTTTTCTTTCTTGTAGGTAGGTACCTCATTACATCAAAAATTAAAAATGTATATTTTTGTATATGTTCTGTAAAACGTGTTTTTTTGTATTAAACAGCCATTAACTATATTATTAGATTGCTTTTTGAATGACCATTTTATGAATCCGCATAGGTATTGTGTTTGTTTAGAAGATTACTAATTACAATATTTTTGAAATTATCTTTAGGGTCCAGTGTTTCGAACAGGTTTAAGACGCATACCAAAGAACGAATAATGATCTATTCCCGGTACTTCATTAGATTGTTACTCCCCTATGTTGTTTTAGAATGAAAATGACTTTGACTAAATAACTATTAACAAAAAGGGATGTTTAGTCCAATATACTTTGGGACAAAGGAATATGCCACTTCTGTTTTGATAAGGGGAGTAACAGTCTAGAGAAGAACATTCCGTACACCTTCTTAAAATGATTACTCCCCTCTGTTTTTATTATAAAGGGAGTAACAATCTAAAGAAGTGCCCTATTCTCTATGCTAATAATGATCTGGATTCAATTTCTATAAAGGGATGAGAACCACTAATCTACACCACTAGAGAGTGATCTATTAAGACAAATTATCAACGAGAACGCAAAAAATAACCCTTATTATCTAGAAACTAGTAGTCCGATACAGTCATTTCTTTTTATTAATTTTTTGTTAGTATCAATTGTATTAAAATTATTAACTATTTATAATATAATTATAAAAAAAAGTATTTCTATAAATTTATTAATTTTATCTAAAATAAGCTTCAATTTTTTTTTTTTTTTTATAAAATATTTAATCAAAGAAATATTCTATTTACTTAATACGAGAATAGTAAAAATAAAACATTTTGTTTTATAGATTAACAATGAAAATGACATGTATATATGTTATATAAAATTATATATTCAGTGAATAATTAAAAAAATATCAAACAATTTTTTTTACGCATATGATTTTTTTTCGAGGGGTGATAGCAGTTTGTGTGTTGGTTTGAAAGGTGAGCGGTTAGTGTAACAATAGGTTCCGATGTATGTCTAGATGTACGATTAATCACTTAGAAGAGAGAAGTATAGTAAGTATATTCTGTTCTAAATAAGAATAGAATACGGGGGAGTGGCGGAGGGTTGACGCGTGGTTAGACTTCGGTCGGGGGGAGCAGCGTATTCTGTAACAAAGGGAAATAAGGAAATGCGTTAAAGCCCTAGTTTTATGGCTGAAGGCGAAGGGACAATCGTCGAACCCTATTCGTGGATTTATCCCTGAATCCCGTTCAGGAATAAGCGAATGCATTTATGTCATTGAGTTTGATCACAAAAGCTAAGTGATAATTGTATTAGCAGGATTACCAATTTCGTCGTGAAGAAATTTGGAAAAATAACTTGAACGGTCGAGAAAGTGCAATAATATCTACCTTTCAAATTAGTAAGAAAAATTTACTTAAAATTATATAAAATATAGTAACATCATTTGCTTCAATAGTGTCCATAATGAAAGAAATCCTACTCATGTCTTTCCACATTTTTTTTTCACGAACTAGCAATTGGCCAATAAGCATTGGTTCAAATATTAATCAGTAAAATTACAATTTTAACCTTATTGTAATAGGTCATCATCAGTTCCAAATTTGTATTTGGAGTTAATCTCTTATTCTTATTTAAGTGAGATAGCGATATAGGGATTAGACTCACATCCGTCTACTAGTCTGAATAAATAGCCCAACAAAAACTTTACTTACTTTAACCAATTTAGAGCTATGACACCTTTTTGGTTAAAAGATTTTTAGTAATCATACATCTGCAAAATACGGAGGACATATAATATAAATTATAATTATAAATTAGCTAATTACTTAGGGTGCATTAATGTATTTGTCCAAAAATGTCAGAACTAAATCACATTAAAGTGGCCATACACGAAAAGAAAATCCTCCCGAAAAAGCCTTCGGGATTTCCTCGGTGGCTTTCTCTCACTTCACACTTCAAAAATTTCACAAACTTCAAAAATCCTAGAGGCTGACTGTCGTCAACTCAGCGTAGTTCCGTCCTGCGTTTCGGCCTCAACGCGAAAAAAATAAATAAAATTGTGAATTTCTGGGTTGCAGTCCAAAGGTGGCCTCAAACCGCCTTCAGTCTCTTTCAGGAATTCCTCTTTGTTTGGACTGATCAGTCCAAACCTCTTCGTGTATGGCCGCCTTAAGAAATGTATATTCAAAATATTTTTATGGCTTTTTTGCTTCTAAAAACAATGTTTCACACTCAATCAAGCTCTACACCCTATGTGAAGAAATTAACAAATTTTTAAATAGTATTATTGGATTTTCGTCTTACTTTGTTAAATTCAGATTTATCTCTAGTTCTCTTTGATAAGATATTTTTAACTCCTCATTGTGAAATCTTATATCGATATTTTCTGTACTAAATATGATCTTTATAAAATATATTTTTTCTTTCTTGATGGATGTTGTGGATGTTAAATAAAAATACTATCAAAACCTGTTAGTTTTCATAAATATATATGATAATGACCTTATAAGAGAGGTCGAAACGTCTCATAATAAATATATTTATAAAAACTAACAAGTTTTGATAGTATTTTTATTTAACACCTACAACATCCATCAAGAAAGAAAAAAAATATTTTATACAAATTAAAGAAGGTGTTCAATTTTAACAACGTTATTTGAACAAAATATGATCATTAATAATCGTTTTAAATATAGTAAACATATGTTCCTTACAACTCGTACTAAACTTTCTCATATTAAGGCCCCCATAAACAATCAAGCATTTTGCTCAAAATGTTTGATCGAGTATGGGGGGCTTAACAGTAACATAATTACTTGGTCCATTGTTTTACATTTGTTAGTTATTTCAAGATTTTGTGTTCAAATTCAATTATTAAAATTTGATCAAAATTTACTATCATAATTATTTTTACCTTACAGGGAATTGAACCCGACCTCTCACCCTTTACATTAATATTTACTTTCTCAGAAATTATATTTTTCCCGGAAACGACTTATACGGTTAGATTTGTATTTAAATGGGCTACATTTTAGGATTCTTTAAATAAAATCGTTAAACCGGTTTCTACATGTCTGCAAAGAAGACATCAGATTTTTAAAAAACATTTTTTACTTTCTCATATAATGAAATTTTGATGGATTTATACGTTTTGAGGTCATCTGAGTCCAAAAACTGGTTTTTAAAAATGGTTTGTCGTCTGTCGTCCGTGCAGACGCGTGGAGCCTAAAATACAGGGCCAATTTTGACGAAATTTGGCATACGTGTTTAGAAAAACCATACCTCTAGGCTAAATCGAGAAATGTATTTTAGCTCCAAATTTGGGGGTGCTACCCCCTAATTCTAATTAAAAAAATAAAATCTCGAAAATAGTTCCGACGATTTTGATAAAAAAAAAAAATCTAAAATGTCCATTCTAATCTAACGATATAAACCGTTTTGCCGGAAAAAATCTAGTTCCTGAAAAAATAGCTTTAAGCGCGGACGGAGAGAGGGCAGGTTCGATTCCCCGCCGAGGAGAAGTTATTTTAATGATCAATTTTGATGAAATGTTCAATAATAATTAAAATGTACATAAGAAAATACGAAAACTAATAAATGGAAAACACTAGGCTAAGTAAAGTCATTAAAACGAACAGTTTAACAAAATTTGTATTTTATTAGTGTTGTATTTTACCGTTTGAACCAATAAATATCATTGACAATTATTGATTGGTTATTTTATAAAATTTGTTTCTAATCGTTTCAGAAAAATAGCCTCTCCTTTTTAATGGAAAATTTAAATTAAATTCAATCCTGATTTTATCCATTGCTGTGTGGTACAAGAAAAATATATTTATTAAAATGTAAGTTTAATAGCCAAGAGAACCTATTTTATTTTTTTAATTGATTATTCTATGAGCTGAGTTTTCCTGATTGATTTGTTAGTTAAAAAACTAATTATTTTTGGTGAATACTGTTATTTCTATATTATGGTAAAAATAAATGTTTGTTCATGAGCTCTTTCTGAATCTATATTCATCTTGATTCACATAGAATTGTGTAGTGAATGACAATGTAGGAAGTCGCTTTGTTTGCAATCTGATCTAAGTTTGAATGATTGTACAATGTTGAACTAGGTACGAGCATCTATTTAACATTTATCTTATATCAAGAGGATTTCAAGTAGGGCTCTTTAAACCTTTATCTGTATTCCCAGTCATGCTTTGCTTATTCTCCTTCATAGTACTAATCTATACCTACTTCAAACTGAGATTTTTATAACGTTAAGTATTTGTGTAACATTTTTATGCATTTGAATCATACCAAAGTTTTAAACTGAGCAGCTAATAATATAGAACGGGCGCTTACCATTTTAAATGGTAAGCGTTGATTGACAATTTATCTACATATTGTATTGAAACATTCCACCAAAAAAAACTTAACCCTAAATAACTAAGCAACGAAGTAAATGTATTAATAAGCGTACCGAAGATATTGGAAGCATCATAATGCTTCCACACACATTTTGAAGAATGTTTTTTTGTATGTCTCTGAATTAAATATTCCTTTTCTGGCCTTAGGGATCATTTTTGTGGTGTTGTAAGTAACCTATTTTTGGTCCTTTGATTAATTTCAGCCATTGGTTTCTCTTCCAACTGCGTACAAATTTTTTTATTAGCCACTATATCTTTAAAAGTACGCTTCCAATAATGAAGAAATTTGGATGGTTTATCGAAAATAGTCCATAAATGGTCCCATATTGATTTCAACCGTTTGCACACATTTAGAATTTAATAAAAATAAGAGGGGCACAACAGGGATTCTAAACCGATCCAAATCTCTTGAGGTTCTTCTAATAATAGGAAGAATATGTGCCATACAAATCGCAGACCATTTTAGATTAGGTTCCATCCAATTTTTGCTTCCGAGCTTACAGCTCACCGAAGGTAACGGAAGTAATGGGCTCGTTCCGAAGAACGAAATCAACATACCTTCCCCTACTCGTCTGAATGTAATTAAATTTAGGGGGTTAGTCATAATTAGTTCACTAGTGTGTTACCATTTAAGTTTCAAACTTCTGCGCCCATTGGTTTCCCTTCCAAATGCGCACAGTTTTATTTTACTTTAAAAGTAATCATCTGATTTTTAAGAAATTTGAATGGTCTACCGATTGCTCCAGATTAATTTTAACCGCATGCGTACATTAAATATTGCTAAATTGACGCTTTAATGCATGTAAAAAATCAAAACAATTATGATAGATTTTAAAAAAGGGGATTCAATAAATGGAGGGCAATGGTTTGTATCAGCAAAATATCATTTTAAAATGAGCAATATGACGCAAGAATGCTATGCCACACTAATTGCCAGACTATTTTGATTTTGTCCTCCCAGGTTTGGATTAATATCATCCACATCTCAAGCCTGCTCAATATTTCCAATGATGGAGAATATGTAAAGCTACGTTCAACAATATGATTAACTAGGATAGGGTGTGTACTCTGATATTTGGTGGCTGTCCGACGAATACCTTTGTAGCAATCGATCTAGTTTATATTCAAGGCCATTTTTGTATGCTCTATCTTTCTAACAAAAATTACGATAAAAAAGAAATTATACTGGCCATAATAACTTGATCCGAGGATACCAATGGCAAGGGAAGCAATGTGATGATTTTGAATAACGAATGGGTCTCGCGTCTGTCTATATAGGCCCGTCATTAAACATTATTGTTATTTAATATACCTTAAAAACTAATTGACCATATTTAATAATATTTTTATGCTAGACCATAATTAACTCTTCATTGTTGCCATTTTAATTTCGACCGTCTGCACACATTTAATATTGAATATAAATAAATTTGACCTTCCTGGAAATCGAAACTGGTCCATCTAACTAAACGTTTAATACCCAGTGGAGTTCTAATTTTATATACTCACGTGACCACACACATACATCCTTCATAGGACGTGAGGAAGCTATGTGCTATACTATAGTTGACCATATTTCCTTTTATGGTGGATTCTGTGACGAATTTATTTCTAATGCATAAATGAGATAGATGATGAGTGCTTAGAAAATGAATAGTAATTCCTTCCAATAAAAAGTTACCAAAAGTAATTGCTTATCAAATATTAATTATTATTTTAAGTGATTTTATTTGTTTAATACGTTTAGTTTAATAAAATAAGAAATGATTGGAGAGGTAATGCAACATTTCTATCAAGAGCAAGTTATACTCATTCATAACTCAATGGAGAGGATTTATGGAACTATTATTAGTAATGTTTCCTTTTATCAACTTTGCCCAGTCTTCACGCACCATTTCACTGAGAGCGCAACAAATTCAAACCCCCTACGGCTAAGCCAACTCAATTCAAGTCTCTCTTAATTGCTCTTCCTAGGCTTTATCATCCTCTGCACTTGTCGGTAGGAAAAAAATGGCAACAACTTGAAAAATGTATGGATCAATTACACGGTTAAGAATATAATGCGATTTTTCTTGTACTTCTCTACAATAATATAAAGAATTGAGCTGTTAATAATAATTCTTGGAAAGAAAGCATTTCATTTATTGATTTCGATGTTATAAAAATCAATTATTAATTCTGTATCTTAGATGGCATATCAAACATAGAATGATATTAAGCTTCACTATTAAAAGAAATTACGTGGATAAAGAAAAAACATTTTATGAGAATGGAATGCCAATAATAATAAAATATAGTAGCTGATTTTGTTAAGAGAGTCCATAACGTTTAAAGTTTATCTATCTATCTAACTTTCTGGCTCATCAGCCCATGAAGGGCCAAGATCTGTTTTATCTGCTTGTATTAAATGTTAAAATGTGGAGGCAATAGATTAAAGATTAAAGAAAGAAAAATTAAGATCAATCAGAAATTAACATGAATCTTTTTATCGTCTTTCACCATAAATGCTTATTTTATTAATGCTGCATTGAAAATACAGACCTATTTTGAATATATACCTAGTCATTTTTGTACAAATATAGTAAACTAGGGATGACTTATTAATATTAATGTAGTATTAGACAATTTACTGAATAAATTTATTTGTATGTAGCATAAGATACCTCTTTGACGCACGGGGAGGTATTGGAAAAAGTGATCTAATAGCTGAGCCTGAACTAATAAAATCAGTTTTTCCTTTTTCATTTTTCGTCTTGCCTAATGTTAAGATGTTATAATTTTTGTGTCAAATCTTGTTTTACTTAAAACCATGTTATATACGTAAAAATAATTGAAGAAAATTGATGAACTAACCTCTTAATAAATATTGTTAATTAGTTAAATAAACATCTGATTTCTCATTTGATACCTAATATTTATCATTGTACATTTACAGATTCCTAAGATCTAATGTCGAAAATGGCCTATACAGAAAATTTTCAAGATTCTCTTTGGTTGGAAAGAAAATACTTCTACCCACTCATCTCACTGATCTCAGAGGTACCTACATACTTGTAGTCTAAATTTAACTATTTATAATTTTAAAAGGACATTTGAATTAATAGAGGTAATTTAGATATACTAAAATTAGGTAAATAAAATCGATACCTGTAACAAATAAATAGATAAATATATACCATTCCCTGGTCCCCTGCAACATATGTAATCTATTATATCATCTTCCCTCGGCTACTTTAAACTAAACTCTCGACAGTTATAGTTCTTAACGAGCAATAATATTAAAATTATTATGCTCATATTTCACTGAAATGAATCGAAACTCCACAGTTTATTTAATTAAATAGACATTTTAAAATTTATTTTTTCTTAAGTAGGACATTTAGAATTATTTTTATATTAATAGACTCATAATTTATTATAATTACCTAATAATATTCATATTTATTTTAAAATGATCGGGTATAATGTATAATTCATGTGACAAAAGTAGATTATTAGGCTTTTTTTGTAGAATGTATAATTATTACTCTTCATTCTATTAGATCACCACGGTACTATTACCTTCCTGTGCCCTTTTAATAGATTTAGTTTAAATAAGTAAACTAACATTTTGGATGTTTTGTCTAACCCAGGAATGTTTGTTTTTAATAAAAAAAATGAATTTAATGAAAATAAATACAGGTTTAAGGCTCGACCAAACAGAAAGGTGACTGTCCGCGGCTTTGTTCCGCCGCGGCCTTTTTTGGTCTGTATTATTGTATTATCCTGGTCAAACAGGGGCGGCTGTCTGCGGCGGATATATTCAGTCCGCGGCGGTCAGATTTGCAGTTGTATTTTCCTCAGAGTTCGTGGCAGACTGGAAGCAAAATGACCGACGAACCTATTGGTCAATTGATTTATCTTGTTCTGGAGTGTAATTTTCTGTATATGATATGCGTCACCCAGACTATTAATTTACTTACCAGACTTTTCTAGGAGAGTATGTAACTTCTGAAACTGTTCTTGACACATTCGAAAATATAATAAAGTAACCAAAGTAGTAAAATAAACCAAGTTTTAAATGAATGAAGTATTTTTATTTCACTATAATAAATACATTACATTATTTTTTTAATTACATTATTACTTTTCCTATCCTATGGTAGGAAAATTTATGTTTCCACTCAAATAATTGTTTTCGAGATTTCAAACTGAATTATCCGTTTTGAGTGTTTTTAAGTCCTCCTGAGTAGTTTAAGCGTGACGTCTGTATGTTTTATCATCGTAGCGCCCAGGGTATTTAACCTAGAGAATTGAAACTTGGCTGAAAAATCAGTCCTTACTTATAGTTGTGCCTCCCGTAAAATCAACATTTTCCGCCATCTTGAACCCAGTTTGCTGAGTCAGCAAAAATTAAAAAAAATCGAAAAGTGGTCCGAACGAGTTGAAATTTGGCGTGAATGTACCTCTCTGTATGACAAACAAATCCCCAAATAAAATTTTGACATTGGCTTATATTTTGAAGTCATCGATTTTTGAAACTTTGACGGTAAAATAATACCGAAAGTATAAATACATTTTTGACATAAAGCATATCGTTGGAACCAGTAAAAAATAAGGAACAAATATAAAAATCCCCTATAAAATTCCGTTTATTTGTTTAAAAGTTATAAGCTAACATAATTATTAATTAGTGCGATACTTTTTTTAAACGTCAAAGTTTGTTTACATTGTCAAAATACCGCCAAAATACAAATAATTAAATAAATAAAAATAATGTATAAACATTTTTTTTTTTTAAAAATTAGAATAAAAAAATTAATTAGTTCAAATCGGTTACTCATCCAAGTACTGACCATGGACCATTGACCATGCCCAATGCTGCTTCCTCCAGGAGAGGTCACTTTAGTGGATTCCCAAGTATGGAATAGTTCCGAGGTACGCCGTACCCGATTTTTTATACTTACGCACACACACACATATACATATTATACTTCGTACCTAGATCTTATAACAATAGATTTGGTTGTCTAGTTCATTATTTTTCATTTCCTGAGTTGATGCTCTGTGGAAGAGTTAAACCGACACTTCTAGGTTTTTTGGACTTCTCTGTTTGTTTGAGTTTTACATTTTGGAGATTTTAGGCTATGAAAAACGTGTTTTAAGGGCCTAAAAATCGAACTTCCAGTTCAGAGTGGTAGGTCAAAATAATGAAATTAATTAAAATTATCGAAGTTTCCTTTGAATTTTTAAAATTTAGTTAAATAGAGTTTGATTCTTTGCTACTGAGCAAGTACGGATACAGCTAAAGTTATTATGAAAATCAGAAAGTGTAAAATGTTGAAAGAAAAATATTTATTTAGTGCATCTATAGGACGAATTGACAATTTTAATCCAATTTATATCGCTGTAAAAGACGTTAACTACACTTTAATTTTTTCCATTTTTATTATCTCTTATAAAGAAAAAGTGAAGTAATGAGAAAGTTGTGATGGCGCGAAAATTCGATTTTCAGATTTTGATGGACTTACACGTTATGAGGTCACCTAAGTCCAAATCTCCTAGGCTGATTATGACGATATTTAGCATACATGTTAAGAAAAATCATACCCCGAGGCGAAATCGGGAAATAAATTTTAGCTCTAAATTTGGGGGCACTACCCCTCAAAAACTCTAAAAAAAAGTGATAAAAATTATTTCTCGAAGACGGTTCCGACAATTTTGATTTAAAAAATTCTAAAATGTAGTCCATTTAAATACGAATCTAACGATATAAACCGTTTTCCCGGGAAAAATCTAGTTCCTGAGAAAATGGCTTTTAACGCGGACAGAGAGAGGCCGGGTTCGATTCCTCGTCGAGGAAAATTTATTTTTAAAATACATTTTGATAAAATGTTCAATATTAATTAAATGTACCTACGAAAACTAATAAATGGAAAACCTGGGCTAAGTAATTATGAACTCGAATGTGAGAAAGCTTGTCTGAGATTTTTTTTTTGTACAACTCACCACCTGTAACGTCGTTAACTCATTTGATATTCAAGGGAACGGTAGTGAAAAATAGTTACTGCAATTGTTTCAAGTACTAAAATTTATTCTATGCAGTTATTCATAAGTAAAAACACCTAATACATACATAATAAAAGAAATCATTAAACACTATGATTACTTTAAAAAATATGTTGCTTTAACAAAGCAGAGGTTCGGAGCGAATCCTGATACACACTAACCTACATAAACTAGTTTATGTTATACCAATACGTATATATTTTTCTTGAAAGCAAAACTCCTGAATTAACTACGGTAATAAATAATTATTTTTCATCTTTTCCTTAGAGCTGGGGGGGGGGGGCGAACACGGCCCTTCTGCCCATAGGCATGGGCGCCAATGCATAAATGCTTAAATATTAGTTTTGCACATTGAAACTCATACTGTCCAAAATTTCGAAGATTTTATGTTGAATTTTACGAGTAAAACGCTCTGTAGTGTAAATAAATAAGTGTAAATTACCGTGAGTCAACTAATATCTAGTCCACCGATACCGAAGTGCAAGTTTCGGAAATTAAAATAAGGTGTGATTAGTTTCGTTAAGTTCACAATTTTATGAAGCATTTCTCTTCTAAAGGCTACCAATGTAGTGGAGTCGCAGGTATATATTTGCCATTAAATTATACTTTAGCCTATCTTTAAGTTAAAATATATAAAACAGTATAAGTTGTGTAAAGAGTAGAAATTGAAGGGACCACATCAATGGTATGTTCTGAGAATTTCTCTTATAATACCTGTCTTACTCTGCAGCATATGCTCTTATTTAGGGTTTATCTATATATATAAAAGTCAACGTATGTGTGTATGTTTGTTCTTTATTCAAATCTACAGTTTTAGCCCGATTTTGATGAAAATTTGCACACTTGATCTTCAAAGCAAGGAAAAAATCAAGGTCTACATGAATTTTCTAAATTTAAATTTTGGTACACTGGGGTACGGGGTACAAGTAATGAATACGGGGTCAAAGTAATGAATACCCTTGGTGATGCATATAGTTGAAAAGCTCTTTAAGAGTACGCAGTAATTGTTGTTATGTATAGTTTTGTCATATTTTCATTTAGGAGGGGGGTAAAATGGAAAATATAACTATACCTATTTATAAAAAGAAGAGTATCTATATGAGAGAATGTCTTTTATACAAATCTACAGTTTTATCCCAATTTGATGCATTTTTACACTCTTTTTCTTCCAAACAAGGTGAAGGTCACTGCCTACATGATTTTCCGAAATTAAAATTTTGGTACACAGAGGTACGGGGTACAAATGTCAAAGTAATGGATACCCTTCATAATGCATATCGTTAAAAAGCTCTTTAAGAGTACATTAATTGTTGATAAGTACGTTTTTGTCATATTTTCTTTTAGGAGGGGGGTAAAATGGAAATGTATATCTCTATCTATAAAAGTCAACGTATGTGTGAGTGTGTTTATGTTCTTTATACAAATCAACAGTTTTAATTCGATCTCGATGGAAATTTGCTCACTTGACCTTCAAAGCAAGGGGAAGATCTCTGTCTCCATGAATGTTCGAAATTAAATTTTTGGTACACATTGGTACGGGGTACAAATGTCAAAGTTGAAAACCCTTCATGATGCATACTGTTGAAAAGGTCTTTAAGAGTACAGTAATTGTGTTTACGTACATTTAGGGGGGTAAATGGAAAAATATATCTAAACGTCAACGTATGTGTGTATGTTCTTTATACAAATCCATAGTTTTAGTCCGATCTCGATCAAAAAATGCACACTTGACCTTCAAAGGAAGAAAAAATCAGTGCCTACATGAATTTTCGAAATTTAAATTTTGGTACACAGGGAACAGGGTACAATAATGAATACGGGGTCAAAGGACTGATTACCCTTTATGATGAATATCGTTGAAAAGCTCTTTAAGATTACATTAATTGTTGTTATGTACAGTTTTGTCATATGTATTTTCATTTAGGAGGGGGTAAAATGGAAAAATATAGCTATATCTTATAAAAAAAGAAGAGTGTCTTTATGAGGGTATGTCTTTTATACAAATCTACAGTTTTATCCCAATTTGATGAATATTTACTCACTTTCCCTTCAAAGCAAGGGGGAGGTCACTGTCTACATGAATTATCGAAATTTAAATTTTGGTTCAAAGGGGTACGGTGTAAAAATGTCAAAGTAATGGATTCCCTTCATATCATGCATATCGTTGAAGAGCACTTTAAGAGAAAAGTAATTGTTGTTATGTACAATTTTATTTAGGAGTGGGTAAAATTGAAATTTATAGCTATATATATATAAAAATCAACGTATGTGGGTGTATGTTCTGTATACAAATCTACAGTTTTAGTTCGATGTCGATAAAAATTTGCCCACTTGAACTTGACAGCTATACATGAATTTTGGAAATTTAAATTTGGTACACAGGGGTATGGTACAAGTAATGAATACGGGGTCAATGTAATGAATACCATTGATGATGCAAAAGCTCTTTAAGAATAGAGTAATATTTTTTATGTATTGTTTTGTCATATTTTACTTTAGGGGGGGGGGGGGATTAGGATATTTTAAAATTTGCTTATCAAAGAGGAGGGGGTATAGAAATTGGTGGGAGAGATAGAATCTAGCTATTCTTGCATAGTAAAATAATTTATGTTTCATTATGGTTGTATATAAACTTATCTAATTATAATAACACTCCGTAGCGAAGCACGGGTACCCAGCTAGTCTATCATATAAGTAGAAAATATAGAGATTTTACCGTCATGAAAAAAAAAAAATTATTTCTATGGATTTTCACAATATTTGTCCAAGTTTGTTTCATCTGACTTTTTACTTTCACTTTCTGACTTCATTCCTAAATTCTACTAAATGAGTTGAAACATCAAAGATTGCTATTTTTTCACATTTTTGAATCTACTAAGGTACATGGTACCTAATGTTAACCGGCCACGCCCTTTTGAAAAATGGTCTATAGGACAGCCCTATTCATGAACATTAGGGACCAAGTTCTCACTCCTTTCAAAAGAAATCTCTTATTGAAACCTTTTTCTTTCGTAATACCTGACACAGTTGTACAAAGATATTTTTTTCCATTCGACATTTTACAAACTTTCAACGTCGCTTTTGCTTTTTTTGACTTCTTAGAAAACAATTCTTTATTGAAATCGGCTACCGTGATCTTTTTTAAAAGCCTATACTATTATGTATTAAAATATGTTATACGTCGTGTTTTCAATTAATCTTTATATGTGTAACATTAAGGTGTCTCACTTTTACAATATCGATTTGTTTAGTGTGCTAAAAAAAAAAATAATAAAAAAAAAAAACATTTAGAGAGAGTGTGGTATTCCTGTTATTACTCATCCACTTTTTTTTAAATTTTTAAACTTCTACAGAATAGAAGTCATGAGGCTTTCATATTTTACGATTTTGGTAGTATTCATACTACGGAACGATTAAATTTTAATTTAAATCAAATTATAATTATTATTAACTACGGGAAACAGACATGAGGCTTTCTCATGAAGACAGAAAATTACTTATAATAACTCACTATACTGTGAATAATATTTTTTTTGTATTTTAAAATTCGTAAAAAAGTAGATTGTAGACAAATACATACATCTATAGCAGCCAGTGTTTCACAACGAATATTCTTGTAGCCTTTGAGGTGATTAAAGTAACATAGTTTCTGGGTATTAATAAACAAAACAAATTTCCATCGATTCAGCCAGAATCTTTTTATCATAATATTCGTGAGTGTTTTTAGGAAATGTCTGTACATACAATCAACGAAGATAGCTTTTCCCGTGTTCTAGTAGAAGATCTGAACTTAAAATGAAATTCTTAAATTGTGCTTAGACTATTGACGTGGGATTTTCAAATTTTACTAGTTTGTTACCTAAACAAAACTGATCATTTTCAACCTATTCAATGCTCTAAAAGTTTATTATTCTTTAAACTAATCTTGTTCTAAACAATTTGCTTGTATAGGATCTCTAATACTAAATGTTATAAAAGTTCTTCCGAATGTTTTCATTATCTACCGACAGCGCCAGCCATTATATTTCTTAAAATATTCTTACTTTATGTTTTAACGATTCATCATAATATCATTGTTGAATGGACTTGTGATGAATGATTGTGTTGAGTTTTATAAACATTCTCCTATTTATTAAGTACCAAACCTTACTCTCCCTTGACAGTAGACTCTAATATTTTCAAAAGATTTAAAAGTTCGAAAATGAACTAACTTTTTTTTTTCTTTTTTATGACCCAGGAATTCACACTGTGCTTCAATTTAGGTCTTGTAACTTGAATTTTCACTTTCTGTATTTCCAAAACATATTTAACTTTTACTTGTTGGAACAACAAGTCTTCTTGTCCATTCCCATAAATAATGTTGTTTGACATTTTTTTCCTATTGTATTATCTTTCTAGGTCATGAAGGTACAATTGTATTTTTGTTGTTTTGTAAATGGCTGTATTTATTTTATGGTATGTCCTTAGTTGGAAATCGTCTAACTTTCACTGTTATTCTATCTGTTGGGTCTTATAATGTTAAAAAGATACCGTAGACAGTTGAAGGTTAGAGGTTGTAAGGCAAGAAGGTACCCTTGGTCAGTGGGTAGAGGCATTACGGCTAAGGCACTGCTAGGTCAAATAAAATACGCAGCACCCGTAAGTATCCGGTACCTAGACCTATTTTCGAAAACGGGCATTTCGTTAGATTCTGAGAGAATAAACATTCATATCGTTATAGACAAATCTTTGCAAAAGAGGAAACATTTTTATAATTTACTGCTACTAGATTGTTTGTCTACTATGTAAACAAGTAAACAAATTTCTTTTGTTTATTTCCAGTTTTAGATATAGCTTTTGATAGGACTTGTTAGGAGCTATCTAACTAAATAATAAGCTAATCTAATAATATACAGATTTTAAAAAACGGGGGAAAGATAGACTGCCAATTGGTGTGGCACATAGCTTCTTCGCATTCTATCACACACTTCATTGATTTAATGCTTTTACAAGCTATTTTATTTCTTTTTGGTTTTAGTCATATTATTTTGTTTTTTTTGGGTTTTATTACAAGCTATTATTGTGTCATTTGTTTAATGTTGTCAAAAATTGTTTTGATTTTTTACATGAATTTTAAAGTATCAATTTAGCAAAGATTAAAAAGCGCAGACGGTTCAATTTAATCTGGTGTTTTCTACGAGTTACTTTCAATAAACCATAAAAGTTTCATACAAAACAGAGTAGTACTTTTGAAGCTATAGCTGTAAATTAATGTATGTTTGTGCGCATGTGGAAGAGAAACACTTGAGCGCAGAAGGTTGAAACTTACGTGAGACCAACAATGAGCTAATTATGACCCACCATAAAAAATTCATTAAAATCAGACGTGCAGTTTTTAAGATACTCGTATGTTAGTTCGCAAAAATTAAGTGACAGACCGACAGACAGACACGGAACCAAAAATGTGCCCTGATGTCTGAAACTGATTTCTGTGTTGGAATTTTTGAAATCGGAGACATAAAATATTTTCATTCTTCAGAACGATCACATAGCTTCCGTTACCTACGGTAAGCTCAGAAATAAATTGGATATTAATAGGTTTCAAAACCATAAAATCATTAAATTTTAGGACGCGAGAAAGTTATGTGCCACACTAATGGGCAGAGTATTTTTTACCTATATCTTTTATTTACCTATATCTTCAAAAGAACGCATCTGATTTATGAAATTTGGATGGTTTGTCGATTATCATAACATTCTCGTTGTTGATTTCTCATCCAAACGAAATTGACGCATAACTCTGATAGATTTTTAAGCTAGAGATTTGAAACTTGGTACCAAAATCAGTCCTTACATATAATTATGCCACCCGGAAAATCATAAATTTATGTTGTCATTAACCCATTTTGCTGAGTCAGAAAAAAGTTCATAAAATCGTAAAAAAATTAAACATCTACTGATAGCGCTGAAAATATGGTCACTTTAAAATAGTGGACAAGGCTCTCGGGAAAAAATTTACTCTCGTGTTCTCAGAAAATAGGAAGATTTTATAAAATGATTAATACTCGATTTAAAGAACATTTGTGTGGATTGAGCCCTCTAATGAAAAATCAAATCGGTCCATAATTGCGAACGCTATAAGAACACAGAGTCAAAAATTAAAAATATTTAATCAAATCTAGCTCCAACCAAGGTACATCCGATGAAGGAAGAAAAAAAGTCGTAGAACCAAACTTGTAGATCTTTTAAAATTACTAGCTTTTCGTTACGACTTATCGCAATATTAAATTTTTTGGGGAGATAAAAATGAAAAATTTCAAATTTTCCCATAAATTACATGTCTATATCTACAAGAAGGCCAAATTTCAAATGTCTAGCTATTCTGGAAGTCATAATTTTGATGATTTGTCAGTAACAAAAATGCAAACTTCAAAATTGTCCCTTTTTAGGGTTTGTAGATACTTTTTGAAACCCTTATGCCAAGGATGATGTGTCCGTCTGTCAGTCGCTCTTTGGTTCGCATAGAGCCCTAAAGCGGCCTATACACATGGGAACTTGGTTCGGCGAACCAAGTTCGTGGGGTCCGCTCTCTACACACAGTAGAGAGAGACACGAACAACGGTTCGTCTTTAATCGTCAGTTTCCCTCTGAACTGAGCTGAAAACACAGCGCTAAATAACAACGTTAAAAAAAAGCGTTAAAAACACTGAGTTAAAAACAGAGTTAAAAAAACAGCGTTAAAAAAAAACAGCGATAAAAAACAGCGTTAAAAAAACAGTGTTAAAAGAAGTAAAAAGAAACAAATAAGTCGGAGGTGTAGAGTGTCTTTTCTGATAAAATGACGAACATCGGTTCGTGTCCTCTACACACAGGCGAACCTGGTTCGCTCTGCCGGCGAACCGAACGAATGTTTTCCAACCCTATGGAAGACCAAATCCCTAATATCCTAAATTTTTTAAATAATTCATGCTAATTCCTTATTGTGGCAATGAAAAATTCCCAATAAAATGTAATTTATCTTGTCGTTATCACCGATAATAAACATTGTGATCCCCGGGGGATCGAACCAAGGACTCCTGAGGTTAAAAACAATTATAATTATGTAACGGGTTTAATCATATAATGAGCTTAAACATCTAAAAAGTACTTGGACGCAAATACTTCCCAGTGATTTTTTTAAAAGGCTAAATATTAAGTTGGGATGGGTATCAAACTGCTAAACATCGATTAATGATATTGAATAATTTTTTTGAGACATATATTGATATACAGATTAGTTGTTCCTGAAAACATCGATTGATCGGCAACATAACAAAAATGTATGTATGATGAAATTTTGTTTGGAATAATTGTATATATGACCGTTCTAGGTTTTAATACTTTTTTATTTCTTTAGAGAAGAAAATATTAAAAACAACAAACATTTTTTTTTAGCCCTATTTCTTCGCATAATACAAAATTCATACATCAAAAGAATATCCTTAAGTTTGTATTTTAAAAATATATAATAATAGTTAAAATCAAAATAAAATAAAAACATCGATATCCGATTAATTGCACAATGAGAATATCGATTATTCAATAAAAACATAGATTATTTCGATTAATCGATACCCATTCCTAATATTTAGGGCTCAATATTTTGCTGTGTCCAAATTTCAATAGCCCGTCTTAAGAGGAAACAGAGATATGAGTATGAGAAAAACTTGGTAAATTGGTGCAAGTAAAACATTTGTGCATCAGATATACAAGAGTTCCATTTTGTTATTTTCTTTAAACTCCACGATTTTGTATCATTTAAAATATTATTGAGTTGTAAAGCTAGCGGTTTTTTTAGGTGATTTTCTGTTATCATGGAAACTCTGGCTATCAAAATTTGTCTTTGTAACTTTTGATTCAACCTCATAGATCGATTCATTATTTTTACTTTCTCATATAAAGTATTGTGATGGCGCGAAAATTCAATTTTGAGATTTTGATGGATTTACACGTTTTGAGGTCCCCTGAGTCCAAAAAGGGGTGTTTAAAAACTATCTGTATGTCTGTCGTCTGTGCAGACGCCTGGAGCCTAAACTACTGGTCTGATTTTGACGAAATTTGGCATACGTGTTCAGAAAAATCATACCCCGAGGCGAAATCGAGAAATGAATTTTAACTCCAAATTTGGGGGCGCTACCCCCCAAAAACGTAAAAAAAATATATATTTCTCGAAAACGGTTCCGACAATTTTGTTATAAAATTCTAAAATGTAGTCCATTTAAATAAAAATCTAACGATATAAGCTCCCCACCCGGGAGAAGTTATTTTTATGACAAATTTTGATGAAATGTTCA
This sequence comes from Gerris lacustris, assembly GCA_951217055.1. Classification (NCBI taxonomy): domain Eukaryota; kingdom Metazoa; phylum Arthropoda; class Insecta; order Hemiptera; family Gerridae; genus Gerris; species Gerris lacustris. The sequence continues at coordinate 64,289,877 of OX578277.1, read as the reverse complement.
ATAATAATTAAATGAACATACGAAAACTAATAAATGGAAAACACTGGGCTAAGTAATTATAGACTTGTATATGAGAAAGTTTGTCTGAGTTGTCTCGGACCGATTTTTTCTTTATAGAATCACATAGTCAATAGGTTTTATAAACTATAAACCTCTTTTTGAAATAAATGCCTCTTGACTCTTCAAATTATTATTTTATACTACATGTTTAGTGAAAACAATATTTGAAAACCTAATGGGACAATCACTACTAAAGGCTATTATTAAAAGAAGTGTGTTTATTTTAAATATCGCGTATTTTTCTTTCATTTTAAAAGGACTAGGTATGGATATAAATGACAGACATTTGCTAGCCAGAACAAATCAAGATTAACAATCAATTTACTTAAGAGGAACAACTTCCCTGTTTCACTTCCCCAATCCAAGTGAGTAAAAGCCAAGTTGGTTTTTTCACGGTTGGAGAAGATGTAAAAAGTAGAAACCAATACAGGAGGAGACCAAAACTGATGGATATTTAGGGTGAGCTGAGTTCAAGAGAGAATTTCAAATGGAATTCCCGAGGCAGGGCAGAGCGTGTAGAGAAAAACTCTTGAAATTAGTTGGGATGCTGTGCAAAGGGCTGTAGGGAGACAAGTGAAGGGTCCATGATAGATATTCTGAGTCTTGTCTACCCCTTAACACACTCCTACCCCTCGGCCTTGCACTTAAAACCTTTGCACACATTTTTTAACACCTCTGTTATGGTAGAAGTGTTGAAAAAGCCGACATTGTTAAGAAAAATATTATAGGGCTATCCTGTTATAGGTTGAAAATCTCATTAGTAGGCAAAGCTTGAATAGTTAACTAATTATAATTTTATTATTATTTATGAACTTACACTTATTAATTTTGAGTTGTTTCATAAATTGGCTTATGTTAAACGGAGGAGGTACATAGACTTGTGGTAGTTAAATCCTCGGCTTGTGTCCTAATTAAATTGTAGATTTTCTTGTGAACTTCAAGAATTTAACTATAACCCTACAAATGTATTGTAAAATTAGAATTTTACAAAGAGAACTAAATAAAACTCATATAATAATATTGACCCAATTAATATAGCTTGTTGGAGTTAATATTTATAAGATAAAATATGTATAGTTAATGGAGGTCATCATGAAATGTTATTACGAGGAGAGACTATTCTTTCAACATTTCCAATAAATTTATTTAATTAACCAAAGTTTGTTATGCAATGAAGAGATGTTATATAACATAATTAAATTGTTAATATAATCTATATTAAAAGAGCCAGACGTAGACTATATATATAGGAATTCTAGTCCACACCTTCAATATTATAATTGCTCCCCGAAACCGCTGGAGCCAGAATTATTAAAATTGATCCGCCAGGAAAATTAAATATTAGGTTAGTTATGTGACAGTTTCTGGGAAAATTCCACTCCCCCCCCCCTTTTTTTAGCTCCAAAATTCCAAATTCTAATTATCACCCTTTATAGCAAATATAGCAAACTTAGAAAAGAGAGTTTCCTATGATATAGGAGTTTGCTAAGATGCGATTTTCTTTATTTAAGATGGCGACCGTGTACAATTTAAAGTATTATGTTTTTTTTTATGTTGATGATACCTATTATAATTTGATTAACATTAATTGATCCATGATATTGTTATTCCATTAATATCCATAATAATTGTTGTCCCCCATGTCAATTAATCACTTCTTATGACACAAACATCTTCTAATCTGGCTTTTAAATTTAAAATGGCAGGCGTTTGTATATTTAACGACATTGTCCCACTATGACCTTTTCTTCAATGAATTTTGAAAACTGTTTTATTATTAACATGCTATTGTTCACGTTAAGTTGTTACACTGTAACAACCTGCCCCATTACTTCTTATCTGTAATGAACAACCCTAGGAATTTAAATTATTATTTAATAACTGTTTAAACCGAGATTTTGTTCAACTTTTACTTATAATAAACAAAAACTATCAGAAAAAATTATTAACTTTTATCGCCAAACGGGTATCATTTTCTTTGTTATGATTAGTATAAAATTAATTTAAGCAAACAGTTTAAAATTCAGTTATAAGTTAACCTTTTTTCTTTTAGGAATTAGCCTCAAGTTGTTTTCGAGCAGGTTCAGCGGTTAAATATGATTAACTTATAAAAATATTTTGCTTTTTTCTCTAAAATGGTTTTGACAAATTTTAAGAGTTATTAGTTATTATTTATCAATTTTTACTTACATTTTATTATTTTTTTGTGTCCTTACCTATTTTTTCTATTAAGTACCTTGATAAAAAACAAATTGTTAAACTTGATGTTGTTTAATTTTTCTAACCCAAGCAACCTAATGTAAATGAAGTTCTTGAAATCATATTACTTAAATCTAAAATGTATAAAAATGTATAAAAATGTATTAATAATTATTCTAAAATAAATTAAAGACATATAGCACGTCAATAAATAATTTCTAACAACTCTCAACACGCAAGTTCCTTTACCAATATTACTGTAACAACTTGCCCCAATACCTGTTACATGTTACAATTTAAGTTATCTCTGATTATAAGTCCCTGCGACAAGAGACGTGAATTTTAAGAGCCGAAAAAAATAATTGAGGTAGCCAAGAGTTGGTTTTAAAGAACTAATAGTAAATTACTTTCATAAAACTTATGGCATGGCCAAATAAAAATAAATAATAAAAAGTGTAACAACCAGCCCCGGTCTCCCCAACTTCGTATATATGAGAAACCGAAAACGTTATATTGATAGTCATTATTTACTCAGTAATAATTTTAATAGCAAATCAATTTGTCAGGTGTTTGACCAAAACCGTTAAAAAAAATACTCGAAATTGATTTAGACAATTTTGGTTTAAATATTTGTTCAAAATAACTCTTACTAAACTTTCGTCGTCTTTTTTAAAACAATCTTTTTGGACTCCCAATCTTTTTGGAAACCCTTAAACCATATGTATATATCTATCAAAATCATCGAAAACTAACGTGACAAGTATTTGACAAGATTAGTTGGTTTTGTGTTTATTCCGGAGCAAAGCACGGACATCCAGCTAGCAAGATAAATAAATAAATTAATTAAGTTCATTAATAATAAACTAAGGTTATACTTATAGAATATAAGTAGTAATAGAAAATATATTAAGTTTACGGAAAATAAAGTATTCTACCTAATTTTTATCCTTACTGATTATTCTTGTATCCTTATATTGCTTGTTAGAGTTATATTTAGCTATAGCTAGTACTTTTAAAGGAAGTGATACGGTGCTAGTAAATAAAGATGTATTTTGTAGTCAAGTAGGGTTGAAAATGTGTATGGTGGCGCACCATTACGGAGGGATGTTGTAACTAAGCAACCCCTGCAAAAATCCACCCCAGTGCATTCTATGGGGTAGAGCTTGAACCAACAAACCCCGCCAATTTTACCCCGCTAAAGCATCCTAATTTCGATTTTATCTCAGCTATTTCAAAGATCTTTATGACATATTACATATCTTGACATCGTCGACTAAGTTTTAGTACAATGCATGTCTCAAAATTGTTTCTTAAAAAGATAGTAGTGCAACTGGTGTGCAACTGTTATCTGGGTTTAAATCAAAATTAATCTTGTTCTAACACATTTAAAAGCTAAAGCGTTCATTATGCACGGATTAAACGCAGAAACGGGGTTAGGAGCATTCACAAAAGCATTGAACGCTTGATGACCGTTTGCAATAAAGTTAATTTTGTGAATTTGTTATTAATTTTGTGAAGTTCCAACAAAGGAACAAACCAGTAACGTTTTAAGCAATTTTTATTGATATGCATGATGACTTCTTCTTACTTTCTCATATACATAGTATTTATAGAGAGAGAAAGTATTGTAATGGCGCCGAAATTCGAATTTGATGGATTTACACGATTTAAGTCCCCTGAGCGTGGTAAAGAGATTTTAAAAATGATCTGTGTGTAGTCTGTGCAGACACGTGGAGCCTAAACTACTGCACTGCTTTCGATAAAATTTGACATATATGTTCAGAAAAATCACCCCATAGTGAATCGAGAAATTAATTTAAGCTCTAAACTTAGGGGCACTAGCCCCCTAGTTAAGAAAAAAAAAATCCCTCCAAAATCGTTAAAAAATTACTCAAAAACGGTTCAGACAATTATGTTATTATTTAAAAAATTAAATCTTTAAAATGTAGATGGTCCATTTAAATTTGAATCCTATTAAATAAGTTTTTTTCTGGAGAAAATGTAGTTCAAAGATATCGATGAAAATAAAACGGTCAATTCCTATGATTTTAAATGTAATAAATAGCTTGGTTTTCCAGTAAAATCCGCGTCACAAAGGGGTAGAAATCCGACGTTTCGCTTCCACTACTGAAATTATCTGCAGGGGTGTGGTGCATCGTGATGTTATCTTGAAGCAATATCAAGATATACTGACGCCTGGATAAATATGTGTGTGCGTGTGGTTTAAATTTGTTTAAAAATAAATTGATTATATTAGATCTTATTAGTTGAGAAATAAGAGCGTTGATGGAGGTCATCTTAATGAATAAAAAGAAACAGTCTCTCCACGGAATAAAATACTCTTATTAAATATCTTATTAGGGTCCGTAGGCAAAACCAAGGACCCTTATATTTTCCTGCGTGTGTCTGTCCGTCCGTCCGGTCGCCTGATCTCACGGCTACATCTTTCATCCGATTACTTTGGAATTTGGCATGTATGTGTCTTGTACCTACCCACATATTTTAAAAATATAGTGACAAAAAAAATATTTTTCAAAAAAATTAAGGGATACATTTTTTTTTTTTTTTTTTTTTGACACCGTGAGGGGTATCATATGAAAGGGTACGTCGAGCTGATTACAAAACTATATAATTCTTTGGTTATAACTTTGATAGGGCGAGCGTAGGCGAGTTTGAAGGTGAAACGTGCCCCCCCCCCCCCCCCTCTATCTCGCTTATGTGAAGTGCAAAAAATCTGAAAAAATTCCTGAACATTCTTCGACCAAAAGTAAAGATACCACTTTTTGGAAATTTTGTTAAATATTATTTTATTTTTTATTGACAAAATACGTTTTTTTTTATAATTATGGTCTTTTCGATGTATTTATATGGTTGTAGTATGGTTCAGTGACAAAATAATACTTTATCGGAAGTTTGTTTATGTCTTTTGAGAATATCAGACCCATAGGATAGTTCAAAGTAAGCTCTTTAGCATTTTAAAAAAACACCATCACTAGGGTTACTACTTAAACTATACAGTGTGGTGGCCTACGGACCCTCGCTGTGTGCTGACTAGCACACACTTGACCTGTTTATTGAATTTAAATTAAGTCATATTGAGTAAATGAGAAATTTTGAATGAACAACTCCACAGCTCTTATATATGCAAAAATTGCATTATTTCACAATATTGAAAATTGCTACCCTAGAATTAATGAAAATGTAATGTTCTATAAATTCTGTTTCGAATAAATTTGTACTTCTCTTCGGTGAATTACGTAACAATTTTTATCCAATCTGTATTGCTTCGTGAAGATATTCTATCTAATATAAGTCAAAGGGTAAACTTCATTAATTTAAGAAGTGCGAGATAATTGAATAATGCGTTATCATATTATATAAACATTTAGATTAGATTTTTTTTTTTTTTTTGACTGTGAGATGATTCAAAATCAGTTTTTACAGAGGGTTTGTGATAAAACACATTTGGAAATATTGATAAGCCGTCTTATACGTATTATACGTGTCTTACACTCAGTGGCGTAGGAACGGGGAGGGGGGCTATCAGGCTTGAGCGCCCCGCCGTCAGATTTGAAGGGGCTAAAAAATTACAGTTAAAATAAAAATTAGCACATGGGTTTATGTCTAAAACTGCTTAAAATGCTGTTTTTGAACGTTTATTTTCCAAAATGTTCCCGGGGGAGGACCCCCGGACCCCCCTCCTATAGCGGGGGAGGGGGGGGAGTAGAGAGAGGGTAGGTTGTAGTCTAGCACCTTAATTTCTACAAATCGAGCACTGATAAAGAGTATGTACCTTAGTGGATGTGCCGAGCCACCCCCGTCAAACATGAATTCCTACGCCACTGCTTACACTATTCACCCTGTTTCTACCATTCAAACGTCATTAAACTAACAACAGTTATACAACGGAAAGATATAATACATAACTCTTTAAAACAATCTTTCCGATAAAATTCGTACTAAACTTTCTCAATTATGAGTACATAATTACTTGGTTCAGTGTTTTTCATTTGTAAATTGTTTCAAGTTTTCGTGATTTCCTTTAATTATTATTAAACATTTTATAAAAATTTACTGTCAAAATAACTTTTTCCTAGCAGGGAATTGAATAACCCGACCTCTCACTCCTTACAGTATTATATTATTTGATAAAGCTAAAATTAATTTCTTGATTTCGCATCGAGGAATGCAAATTTTCATCGATATCGGCCCAGTAGTCGGTTTCCACGTGTCTGCCCAGACTACATACGGAATTAAAAAAACTAACTTTTTTGGACTTTTGGGACCTTAAAAGTGGAAATCTATCAAAAACTCAAGATCGGGCTTTTCCCCATCACAATACTTCCTCTCTCAATATCTATATATATAAAAGTCAACGTATGTGTGTGTGTGTGTGTGTGTGTGTGTGTGTGTTTGTTCTTTATACAAATCTACAGTTTTAGCCCGATGTTGATGGAAATTTGCACAGTTGACCTTCAAAGCAAGGGAAAAATCAAGGTCTACATGAATTTTCGAAATTCAAATTTTGGTACACAGGGGTACGGGGTACAAGTAATGAATACGGGGTCAAAGTATTGAATACCCTTCGTGATGCATATCGTTAAAAAGCTCTTTAAGAGTGCAGTAATTGTTGTTATGTACACTTTTGTCATATTTTCATTTAGGAGGGGGGTAAAATGGAAAAATATTGCTATATCTATAAATAAAAGAATAAGAGTATCTATATGAGAGAATGTCTTCATACACTCTTTTTCTTCCAAACAAGGTGAAGGTCACTGCCTACATGATTTTCCGAAATTAAAATTTTGGTACACAGGGGTACGGGGTACAAATGTCAAAGTAATTTATACCCTTCATGATGCATATCGTTGAAAAGCTCTTTAAGAGTACATTAATTGTTGTTAAGCACGTTTTTGTCATATTTTCATTTAGGAGGGGGGTAAAATGGAAATGTATGTCTATATAAGTCAACGTATGTGTGAGTGTGTTTATTTTCTTTATACAAATCAACAGTTTTATTTCGATCTCGATGAAAATTTGCTCACTAGACCTTCAAAGCAAGGGGAAGATCTCTGTCTACATGAATGTTCGAAATTTAAGTTTTGGTACACAGGGGTACGGGGTACAAATGTCAAAGTTGAAAACCCTTCATGATGCATACTGTTGAAAAGCTCTTTAAGAGTACAATAATTGTTTTTACGTGCATTTAGGGGGGTAAATGGAAAAATATATCTAAAAGTCAACGTATGTGTGTATGTTCTTTATACAATCCATAGTTTTAGTCTGATCTCGATCACAAAATGCACACTTGACCTTCAAAGGAAGAAAAAATCAGTGTCAACATGAATTTTCGAAAATTAAATGTTGGTACACAGGGAACAAGGTAGCACTTTAAGAGAAAAGTAATTGTTGTTATGTACAATTTTATTTAGGAGGGGGTAAAATGGAAATTTATAGCTATATATATATATATATATATATATATATATATATATATATATATATATATATATATATATATATATATATATATATATATATATATATATAAATCAACGTATGTGGGTGTATGTTCTTTATACAAATCTAAAGTTTTAGTTTGATGTCGATAAAAATTTGCCCAAGTAATGAATACGGGGTCAATGAAATGAATACCATTGATGATGCAAAAGCTCTTTAAGAGTAGAGTAATAGTTTGTATGTATTGTTTTGTCATATTTTACTTTAGGGGGGGGGGGGATTTAGGATCTTTAAAATTAGCTTATCAATGAGGAGGGGGTATAGAAATAGGTGGGAGAGATAGAATCTAGATATTCTTGCATAGTAAAATAATTTATATGTTTCATTATGGTTGTTTATAAAACTTATCTAATTATTATAACACTCCGTAGCGAAGCACGGGTACCCAGCTAGTCTATAATATAAGTGGCAATGTCCTGATTGACTGACTGACTGACTGACATAGAATCAACGCACAGCAAAATCTGCTTATCCGAGAGACTTGAAATTTTGAGGATATACTCGGTTCATATCATAGGCATCCACTAAGAAAGGATTTTGCGAAATTTTTATTTTTGTACCCAGAGGTACGGGGTACAAATGTCAAAGTAATGAATACTTTTAATGATGCATATCGTTGAAAAGCTCTTTAAAAGTTCAGTAATTGTTGTTATGTACAGTTTTGTCATATTTTCATTTAGGAAGGGGTAAAATGGAAAAATGTGTATAACTACATCTTATATAAATGAAGAGTGTCTATGAGTGTACTGCTTACATGAGATTATAAAGTTAAAATGTTGGTACACAGGAGTACGGGGTACAAATGTCAAAGTAATTGATAGGTACCCTTTATGATGCCTATCGTTGAAAGGCTCTTTAGGAGAAAAGTAATTGTAATGTACGTTTTTGTCATTATTTTCATTTAGGAGAGGGGTAAAAAGGAAATGTCAACGTAAGTGTGCGTGCGAGCGCGCGCGAATGGGCCCGTGTGTGTGTGTGTGTGTTCTTTATTCAAATCTACCTTTTTATTCCGATTTCAATGAAAATTTGCACACTTGACCTTCAAAGCAAGGGGGAAAGGGGAAGGTCACTGACTTCATGCATTTTCGAAATTTTGATTTTGGAACACAGGGGTACGGGGTACAAATGTCAAAGTAATGAAAAAACCCTTCACGATGCATTCCGTTGAAAAGCTCTTTAAGAGTGCTGCACAATTATTGTTATGTACGGAAAAATTATGTATGGAAAAATATATCTATATATTTGTATAAAACTAAACACCTAATAATGGTTGTGTCTGTACAGAAGGAAAATACCACTGCTTTTCCTTTTTAAAAATTTAGTTGGAATGAATTACAAATTTGGGATATTAGCAAATTATCTTATCAAAGGGGAGGGATAGAATCTAGATATTCTCGCTTTGTAAAATAATTTAAATGTTTCTTGATGGTAGTTTATAAATCCATTAAATTGAAAATAAAACACCCCGTAGCGAAGCACGGGTATTCAGCTAGTATATATATATATATATACAACGTATATGTGAAAGTAAAAAATTTATTTTATTTTGTTTACTGTTACTCCCAAACAGGTCGTATCATAAACGTTACTGCATACAACAATAAAATCATGGTGTACGTATGTTCGTGTTATTGGATAGTTATAGAAACGATTAATATACAGCATACCGCAAATACCAAGACCCGGCTACAAAGAGGAAGCAACGGGCTAGCCACTTTAACACGATGTTATTAATTTTAAGCCGTCCACCGTCCTTTTCAGATAACGAAGACGTCAGATTCGAGGTCCTTATAGACCTTGTGGAACATATGGAGGTTATGCCACAGTCATAAGGCATTATTAGGTGCCATTATGCGGCGCGGCGCCAGGCAATAACCCAAGCTTCGCGTCATTCAACCGGCCCACCGAACCTCTCGTACCCTCTGATTGAGATTTATCCCCTTCCTTTAGCCTGATTAATGTCAATCCATTTTCTTTACTCTCTCTTGTTTCGTTCCTCTCGGGAGTATTTAATAGCTATATCAATAATAATCAGACGGCCATTCTTCATAAAATGGTCCCGCACCTTTCTATATAGTACGGCCTTGCTCCGACCCGATAATATGAGGGACGCTAAAAGAGAAACAAATCAATTTAACCACACTTTGATTAATTATATAAACTTTATGCAATTTAATTGAGAGAAATAAATTATTATATGAGTCATTTTTAAAAGGATTAAAAATATACCACTTCATATTCAAGAATTAACATTCAGTTATCCCTAAACACTGCATTATAAATTAAAATATAGTTTTTTCTCATCAAAGAATGCATAAACTGTTTTACTATATCTTAATATATTCTTGTCAATATAAACAAAAAAAAGTAATAATAATAAAAAATACAATGTAATAATATTTATTATTTTATCAAATTATTGATATTTGTTACTAAAATTCTACATACTATCTTATTTTTTTTTTAAGTTTTTGGTAGTTTTCATACTACGGAAAGTTAAATTTTAATTTAAATCAAATTATAATTATTATTAACTACGGGAAACAGACAGTGAAAAATACACTCCTGTGCCGGGATTTGAACCACGGGCCTCTATATTTCCAGTATAGCGCTCTTCCATCTAAGGTACGCAGGAGAATGATTTTTCACTACCGTAATCGATAACTAGTCCCGAATCCAAGCTTTCAATATTCATATACATTTAGACAGTCAATATTTATGACATTAGAACTAAACCAGAATTAACGCTTATAATTATAAAGTACTCAATTAGTACCTGTACCTTGTACAATCAATTCGAAATTCAATTTTTTAAGTTTTTGGTAGTTTTCATACTACGGAAAGTTAAATTTTAATTTAAATCAAATTATAATTATTATTATTAACTACGGGAAACAGACAGTGAAAAATACACTCCTGTGCCGGGATTTGAACCACGGGCCTTATATATAGAGGCCCGTGGTTCAAATCCCGGCACAGGAGTGTATTTTTCACTGTCTGTTTCCCGTAGTTAATAATAATAATTATAATTTGATTTAAATTAAAATTTAACTTTCCGTAGTATGAAAACTACCAAAAACTTAAAAAATTGAATTTCGAATTGATTGTACAAGGTACAGGTACTAATTGAGTACTTTATAATTATAAGCGTTAATTCTGGTTTAGTTCTAATGTCATAAATATTGACTGTCTAAATGTATATGAATATTGAAAGCTTGGATTCGGGACTAGTTATCGATTACGGTAGTGAAAAATCATTCTCCTGCGTACCTTAGATGGAAGAGCGCTATACTGGAAATATAGAGGCCCGTGGTTCAAATCCCGGCACAGGAGTGTATTTTTCACTGTCTGTTTCCCGTAGTTAATAATAATCATACTATCTTATTAATAATAATAATTACTTATCCCAGTGTTGTGTTTTTTAGTTTTCGTATGTACATTTAATTATTATTGAACATTGCATCAAAATTTATCATAAAAATAAATTCTCCTGGGCGGGGATCGAACCCGGGCTCTCTCCCTCCACGTTTAAAGCTATTTTCTCAGGAACTAGATTTTTCCCGGGAAAACGGCTTACATCGTAAGATTCGTATTTAAATGGTCTACATTTTAAACAATTTTAATCAAAATCGTCGGAACCGTTTTCGAGGAAAAATTTTTTTACACGTTCAAGAGTTTTTCGGGGATAGCGCCCCAGAATTTGGAGCTAAAATTCATTTCTCGATTTCGCCTCGGTTTATAATTTTTCTGAACATGTATGCCAAATTTCGTCAAAATCGGCTCAGTAGTTTAGGCTCCAGGCGTCTGCACAGACGACAGACATACAGACAGTTTTTTCAAACCACTTTTTTGGACTCAAGGGACCTCAAAACGTGTAAATCCATCAAAATCTCAAAATAGAATTTTCGCGCCATCACAATACTTTCTCTTTACATTAGAAAGTAAAAAAGTACAGAATTTTATTAGTACTAATAATTTTAAATAAAGGTTTGGAGAGGGATTAAGTTATTATAGCATAAAACCGGATGAAGCAATTCATTCTTTCATTATTCTTCTTGTCAAATTCTCAAAGTTTATCAAATTCTATTTTTTCACCTCTCTTCCTTGATACCCTAAGTAATATATTTTATTAATAGTAATTTTCTCTTGATACCCTATTATAAATTTCATAATACTCATACTACTTTTTTATATTAATACTCTCTTATTAATTCTATCAGTGTCTAATAATCTTCTCTATGTTTAAAGTTTATGCAAAATACGCATTTAATTCTGGGAGTTATCCGTTGGAGAGAGGGATGATGAAACATGCGCACGAATACTAAATGAAACTCAAAGTTAGATCAGTACATTCTGTTCCGCTTTTATGGGGGGGAAATAAAATTGGTGTTAAAATAATAAATTTGACAGTAATAGGTAGAATACGAAAGTATATATACGAAATAGGACGCCAAGAAGCTATGTGCTTCACTCATTGACAGTATATTTTATTAGATAATAGAATATAAAAATGTTTGAGAACAAACTTTTAGGTTTTAAATTTATAATTAAACTAGCTGGATACCCGTGCTTCGCTACGGAGAGTTATTTTAATTTGATAAGTTTATAAACTACTAGAGGTCGACCAAGAAGTCATGAACACGGGAGAAACGGAAAGCTTAACTTCGTTTAAAATCGGAACTTCCGAGTAGTGCCGAAGTGAGTACAGTCGGGTGCTAAGACAATAACCATTCCTAGTTTGTATGACATGCCCAGTTATGTCAAATCTCACGAATAACAACAGGAAGGTTTCCAATCTGTTATGTTTCCTGTTTTGTTTGTTTTTATACAGCACGAAGTTTAGTCACAACTGTTCTAAATCCAAATCAAACTCAGAAATAAAGAGGAAGAAAAAAAAATAGATTAAGGAAAAAGAATATCGATTTAGATATAAAGAATATTATTATGAATAATCAATAAATAATAATATAAAGATATTATCGTATATTATTAGTGATTTTCTTATCAGGTACAGTGTTGCAAAAAATATAGAAGTTATCAAAAATAAAATTATTAATAACAGAAGAACAACACTGTGTTTTTTGACCGTGGTCTATTATATAAAAAACTAACTGTACATGACAGCACTAGCGCACTCCTCTCATTTCCATGACTTCTTGGTCGACCTCTATCAAGAAACATTTAAATTATTTTACTATGCGAGAATATCTAGATTCTATCCCTCCCACTTATGCCCCTCCTCTCTGATAAGATAATTTGCAAATATCCCAAATTTACCCCCCTCCTAAATGTAAATATGACAAAACTGTACATAACAACAATTTCTGTACTCTTAAAGAGCTTTTCAACGATATGCATCATGAAGGGTATTAATTACTTTGACCCCGTATTCATTACTTGTAACCCGTACCTCGGTGTACCAAAATTTAAATTTCGAAAGTTCATGTAGACAGTGATTTTCCCTTTGCTTTGAAGGTCAAGTGTGCAAATTTTCATCGAGATCGAACTAAAACTGTAGATTTGTATAAAGAACATACACACATACGTTGACTTTTATATATATATGGCCGCCATCTTGAATCGGAATGCCCGATTGGTAAACCATTTATCAAAAGTTACTAATTTCATAAAAGGAAGCTAACTTCAAAATTTCAAGGTTCTAGTGCAATTGGTTCCGGAGATATCGTCTTGTCGGATTTTGTTTATCAATGGCCGCCAACTTGAATCAAGACGGCGGATTTTAAAAATATTTCTTAGCGAGCAACAGGAGGTAAGAGGAACACACCTAGAAAATTCCATGGTCATAGGTCCAGTGGTTTCAGAGATATCGTGATGTGTCAGTGAGTGAGTGGTATTTGGATTATATATTATAGATTAAAAATTTGATAAAACAATTTTAATTACCTATATATATTATATACTATTAATTTAGTACTTTTCATTTGCACGTTTTTGAAGGTACAATAATATACAAAGAGAAAGAGACGATGCCAAAAAAATTATATATTATTTTGACCCCCCCCCCCCCCCCCCCCCCCCCCTATGGGCAAAAGTACCAAAATTAACTTACAACTTTTACACCAAATTTAACTTCATTAAATTTTATCATTTTTATACGAACTAATATCCTTTATCTCTTATTTGCATTTTTTCAAGCAAGATGAACTTGTCTCTTGTCTTCTTCTATTAACCAGTTTTTTAAGTGTTCTCTTTAAGAGTCTATAGTTTTTTTATCTAGGATTTTACTTTTATTGAGGATTATTTCTTTTCTTTTAAATAGGCTTTTTAATGATCATATTATTATAAAAATACAAAATAAAAAACCTATTCATGAATAATGCCGGGCAAAATAAAAAAAGTCAAAAAACCTTTGTTAAATAACTGAAAAAATAAATAAGAAGAATTAATAAGTGGGCATTTTTTTCTCCAATTTTCTTAAAAAAGTAAGGCCAGCAGAATTTGTTTGACTTTTGATTTGTATAATCTGCATGGTTTATGGTGGAAAAAAATTGTCCATTTGTTGTAGAAATGAAATATGTGCTAATAGTGTATAGTAAAGAAAATTATAAAATCAGTGAACTGAACTAATTAAATGACATTCTATATGATTAGAGACTGGATTTTTTAGAATACAACGTTTTGATTAATTTTTTGTCAAAATTAATATTTCAATATATTTAATGCCAATATTTGGTAATTAAATCTTACGTTTAATTTTCTACTAGAGTTATGATTTTTGTGAATTAGAGTATTTAACAGCTTCATGAATGAATACCCCACATATTACTAAATAGTTTAAGTGATATTAGCAGACCACCTCACGGGTTTTGTTCCACTATATTACTGACGTAGGACTTCATCAGGGCTATTAAATAATTATCAAGCTTTAGGATTAAATTAGAGTGCTCAGTCAATCGAGTGTTGTAATTTGTTCGATTTCTCAAGGAACATCAATTCGAAATGCAGTTTAGTTTATTAAGCTATCAACAAATCAAATAGCCCCGATCAGTGATATTATTATTAGACGTATGAAGGCTATGCTGGATTTGCAGGGTAGTATAGAGGGGGAGGCTATGAATGGAGATTACCAGACAGACCCCCGAGGGATCGGTTTGATGACTACTGGAAGGATAATTACTTAGATGACCAACTTTCCGAGCTCTCCAACGGAGAAGTCATCAAGTGCTTCAACTTATAATCACCCCGACCATTAAAACCATCCACCAGTTCCCTCTCAGCAAATGACTTTATTGCAACCCTCAGCCTACCCTCCTTCGGGCTTCAAACTCGACCTCTGATCTCTGAACCGCAGGGAAATTTTAAATTTATCCGCTTAAAACAAGTTTTCGCTTACAAACGTCGAATAATATCCGACGATTTAAACTGCCTTCCTACAACTTCTTGGTAAAGACTTAACCCGTCCTCTTTCATAATTTACCGTAATTCTTCAAAAACCCTACAGCCGATTCCGAGGGGAAATTTCTTGAGTCGGTAGTTAAGTTGTATTCACGTTTCTTAGATTTGATAAGTTGTAAAGGCAGCCTCTTTAATGATTATACTTTGCTCTCATTAAGAACGTTCAGCATCTCTGGGAAAGAGATTCGTTTGCATGACTTGTTCTAGATAGAATTTTTTTTTACTAATGAATATTAATCAAGTTATAACTAATCATAAAGAAATTTCATTGCCGAAACATCAAGGGTGAATCAAGAATAAGTTGTTTCCTCTCAATGTTTTTTTAGTTTTTTCAGAGTGGGACAAAAGTCACAAATAGATTTAACACACGCCAATATATAATATTGTATTGATACTATAAGTATAGTATTGTATTTATCATCTTAACCTTATTTTTAAACCATTTTGCTTCCGAGCTTACCGAAGGTAACAGAAGCATTGTGTTCACTTTTGAGAACGAAAAACTTTTATGTCTCCGATTTTAAAAATTCCAAGACAGAAATCCGTTTGAGACATCAGGGAACATTTTTGGTCTCGTGTCTGTCTGTCTGACCGATTTTTATGAAATTTGGTAGACATGTTCATTTTACCAATGCTCAGGAAGAGTTCGTTGGACAACATTATCCGTCCAAGCGTTCACGTGCAACGCTCGCGTAAACGTGAACTTCAAATTTTAAATTTATAATTTTAGAACTTTATGTGTGTCCATAAGATAAAGCTATGTGATCAGAACTAGAAGGTTACAAAATTGGGGGGCATAGAAAACAACATATTGTATAAGCATTTATGTGATTTGATCAAGAGATTTTGCTTTAAGCTTACAATAAACCATATTTTTTTTTTTTTTTTTTTTAACTGAGAATGTTTATTAAAAAAGAATTCTCATAAAGAAATAAAAAAAACTTGTGACAAATTTCCAATTAAATATGATTTGAAAATTTCAAACCTCCTGAGGACATGTTTTTTCCAACAAAGAATGAGAAAAAGAAAATACGTTTATAAGATACCATTATATATTGGTAACGGAGGCGGTGTTTGTTAAAACAAATTCCAAACGCTGAAACAATGGAATCCGGATGAAGTAAACGACATTCCATTATTCAATGTCTCATGTAACATTCCCGTCAGAGCTTTGTAAGGTTTTCTTTTCTTCTTAAGGCGCATTTTCTCTAACCAGCAAAAACTATATGGAAGACTAAGAAACGCTAATTTAAAAAATGTTGTCTAAACTTCAAAAGGTATCAGAAACTTCAATCTTATTGCATGCTGTTGAAAAAAAGTGGTAGTCCTTTAATCCAAAGTTTGATACTTGAAATATCTAGAATTTCTGTATTTGCTTCATCAAAATTTTTGAAAACCTATAGTATTTAATGAGAAATAGGTAATATAAGAAAATAGATAAATACTCTATGTACTCTAAATAAATACTCTAAATACTCATGTTAATATAAAAGATTATTTAAATAATTAATTAGGCACTCTTAATCCCTTGATCTATTGATTGATTGTCCAACTTATCACTAGAAACTTTAAATTTTGTATAAAGGTAGAGTTTATTGAACAAATGAAGGAATAATTAAAAAATCTGGTTCTTTGTCCCTTTCAAGGCTATTAGAAAAAAAGCTTATTCAAAATACATATTGTAAAAAATTTAAAAATTGTAAACATCGCCACTAGAGCTACCTAGTAGAGAACTTAAAAACTAGAAAGTGATGTTGAGGTTGATTTGACAGTATTGATTGACAGTAATCATAAAGTGTAAACATTTTACTCCAGATAATTTTATTTAGTTCAATTTGAACACCTACCGCGTTCATACCTAGCCTTTATTTTTCAAATCCCTTCTTCTAAACAATTTTGACTATTCATATTACTCTTTATTTCTTATTATTCCCTTCCATTATCTTTCATTATCTTTCTATAATATCTTCTTATTCTTATATTTTCTATCTAATCTATCATTTCTAATAATTTTATCGGTTGCTATTATTCGGATTCGGTTCTTGGCTTATCTTCTGGATTTTTTAATTAATATTGATTACTGCTCCTTAAAAGGTCATGAGTCTGCAATTGCTGAATATAAGTATATAACAGACTTAGATGCATGTGTACCGTCCAGAGTTGTGTAAAATTATACATTCGAACCCTCAAAGAGGCCCAAAAGAGATAGAGAGTGGGATATGCATAAACCTGTAGCTGATGTTCAAAAAGAACAAGAGGCTGAAACGAAAAATTACTTACAAAATAAAGTGAAATCCCAACAAAAATATTAGTGTAAAAAAATAAGCCAAGTCTCGCGTAAATAATTGTGACATCATAGGTTTAGCCAAGTCTCCCACTGTCCGAGTAGGTACTACTAGGTCTAATTTATACAGAGCAAGTCCATAATGTTTGTCTGTCCCTTTCTCTACTCTCTTTCCCAAATCACTCTACACGTTTAAATTTAAATAATCCTACCGCGGGTTTCCGCTAGCCAAGCGAATTTCCATTGCAAATTTGTAGTTCAATGTTGCAGTTTAAAAAATCAAATTATAATTATTATTAACTACGGGAAACAGACAGAGAAAAATACACTCCAGCGCTGGGATTTGAATAATAATTATAAATAATAATTATAATTTGATTTAAATTAAAATTTAATCTTTCCGTAGTATGAATACTACCAAAATCGAAAAATATGAATTTCCAATTGATTGTACTAGGTACAGGTACTAATTGGGTACTTTATAATTATAAGCGTTATTTCTCGGTCTAGTTCTATGTCATTAATGTTGACTTCTCAGATTTGTGGAAAATTGAAAGCTTAAATTCGGGATAAGGTATCATAACGTCAGAGAAAATCATTCTCCTGCGTAGCTTAGTTGGTTAGAGCGCTATACTGGAAATATAGAGGCCTGTGGTTCTAATCCCAGCGCTGGAGTGAATTTTTCTCTGTCTGTTTCCCGTAGTTAATAATAATTATAATTTGTTTTAAATTAATATTTAATCTTTCCGTAGTATGAATACTACCAAAATCGTAAAATATGAATTCCTTCATAACTATTACAATTGTGTGGATTGTTTTAAGTTAAGAAAATTTATAAGAAATATTTTAGTTAGATTAGGGTTTTTATAATAATGCTTAGTTAAACATAATAGTAGTAGTTTCAAAGAGAGTTTAAATTGCACAACATTGAACTACAAATTTCCAATGGAAATTCGCTTGGCTTGCGGAAACCCGCGGTAGGATTATTTTAAATCTTTGGTGACTCATCAGGAGGGGTTAATGACGTCATAAAGATCCCTTTTTTTCAGGGGATCCTCCTCTCAACGAGCTTGATTTTTCGGTGCAAGTTTTATTTTAATACGTCAATTCGATCGAGAGCTATCGTGCTCACAAGAAATCCGCTAGAAATACATATATATATATATTTATATATATATATATATATATATATATATATATATATATATATATATATATATATATATATATATATATATATATATATATATATACATATATATATAAACACACACATATATATATATATATATATATATATATATATATATATATATATATATATATATATATATATATAAAGTTTTTTAAAACCTATTTTTTCGTGATCAGGGACCCATGAAACGTATTTTGGCCACAATCCCGGCTCAAACTCCCGCTATGCCAGTGGCTCTATTAGCGAATTTTTTCCAATGGAAATTCGCTAAAACCTTGTGCCCACGTGGAAGAGAAACTAATATAGGCGCAGAAGGTTGAAACTTATATGGGATCACAACAATGAACTAATTGTGACCCAACACACCAATTTTGGAGTGGACGTGGAGTTGTTAATATATGTTGGTTCGCAAAAAGAAAATGTGGACGGATGTCGGAATTTGCATTGGAATTTTTAAGACATAAATTATACCGCTCTTCAGAAGAATCTCAATGCCTCCTTTACATTCGGTAAGGTCGGAAACATAAAATGTAATTAATTAAATTGTATTTATTTTTAATGAAAATCAAATTTAGACTGATTTCACAAATTCATATACAATAGAAAAAAAGAAATTAGGAATCAATTTTGTTTTAAATTGAATATTTGTACTTTTGATTATACTGTAAGTTTAAGCTTAATTCTGTGTGTTCTTCAAAATATCGGCCATACATCAACCATAGGCTTACCAATTATTCAGATTTGGAATATACCTTCTTATAGATCTTGACATCTTTTTAATTTTGTATGGTGAAAGACTAGATTAAGCACAATGTGCTTAATAGTGCAAGTAGCAAAATATATATGTCATATATATTTTGCTAATTACTGTCCAAATTTTATTTCATTTTTAGATATTGTTTTATATGACCAAAACGTTGCAAATGTATTACTTGTAATCATTTTTCCTATTCCAGTATTCTTAAATCATTATCTGGTCTGGTTAAATTGTTCATGAACGGCATTTGTTTAAAACCATTCGAAATTATTGTTCCTGTGATTCCAAACACTTCAATAAAATATTTAAATTTGATGCAAAAACCGACCTCCAGGACGCCTTCCCACCTCCCGCAATTCAAAGCTTGCATAAATTAACCAAGCACAGTCAAATCCTAACCGGTGAAATTGGATTACAAAAGAAAAGGGAAAAAATCGTTTTAGTGCTGCTTTGCAACTCCCAGAGGAAGTTGAGTGATGTTTTACGTGGTATTCCGATGGGGTTAAAAGGAGAAAGGGGGAACAACTCCCCCGTCTTATTACCGAAAGGGGGTTGGCTACCCCCTTGGGGATTCTCAAACCTGTCATGAATCCTTAACCAAGGCTCATTCTAATCAAAACTTGTATCCTTATAGACTTAGGCATAAGGAACCCTATTTCAACCCTTTTCCATAGCTCCTCAATAACTAATAAACTCAACAAATAACTAATAACTCAATAAATAATAATATTATTCTCCCACCTATACTATATTTATTATTGTTAACATTTGTTTTATTATTGAAATAATTAATTAAGGCGTAATAGAAAAAAGTAATAACTTTAAAGACGGATCAGTAAAACCTTGGTAAGGCTTATGGTCTCCATATATACCGAAATTCAAAATCAGTCACGTACAAAATTATCATGGTTGGTTAAATATTTGAGTAGGTATTGTAATTATAAATTTTTTTTAGGTTTGCATATTCTAAAGAAATATATGCCCCTAGCGCTAGCCTGCCAAAATTAGAGAAAATTAATGAATTCTATACGGATATTCTATCTCAAACTATGTGGAAGGTTTTTTTTTTAATCAATTTTTGTCTAGTTTCGGTAGATAAACCTAAATTGTATCTTGATGTAGTCTGTAGGTTTTCCATTCTTTAATACTAAAAACGGAGATAAATATTTTTTTCCATTTTTAAAATCCATTTTGAGCCTAGATTCTAAAAAAGAAGTAATGGTTAAGAATTACCGGTTCTAACAATTTTCTTTGGAAATTAAAAGAATCATCTAGATTTGGTCTCTTGTACATTTAGCGTAAATTGTATTCATTAATTAAAACTTGAATATAATATACTTAAGGGTGGAGAACTGATCCACCTTCAATGGCCAAAGTTGAGTTAAGTTTTAATTATAGACCCATCGCACTATATTTATCTTATCACCTAATCTAAATCTAATGGGACTGACACTCCACTATATATTATATATATATTACATCTAACCCGTTTATAAATTATTGGCAAAATGATGTGTCCTTATAATAAAATTGAATAATCAATTAGGTACATAATTGCAAAAAAGGGCTAAAATCTATGCTGAACCAGCAAGTCAGAAATGTCTTGAGGGACAACTAAAAGTTTGCAAAATGAAATGCTTATTCTCAAGGGACGTTGCAATCGCTTATGTATTTTTAATATTGTCATTGGTAGTTTAACATTATTGTTTTTATCATATTGTCCCCTTATATTTATATGAAATAGAACTGTTGACTTACATTTTTTATTGATTATTTATTTATTTTTCACATTTATATGATTTTTTGTTTGTTTGTTTGTTTTATTTCAGGTGAAAATATTGGAATTTGAAGATTAAGTAGAAAATTACATATAGCAGTATATTTTCAGAAGCTAGAATACATCAATTTCGCTTCAATGTATTATCAAGGTATGAAAGTTTTATTACTATGCAATATTTACCCCTGAAAAATAATTCTCTTTGAACCTTTTACAGTATGCAGTTAGGACACTTGTGTGTTGTCGTGTTATGGGCCGACAAGGTCCGATTTGTTGTGCAACCAATTTGCACGAACAACTTAGCAATGCACTACAAACAGGTTTGATTAACATTAGTATCAAAGTCCTTTAACAGACCCGTGCACTGTTCAAAAGGTTTATAACATAGCCACGCACGCAAAAATCTACGGCGTTATAATTTTATAAACAGGTTAGCCAAATCTAAAAATTGGTTAGAAGACAACGTTGAGACCTGTTGGATAACCGACACAAGTTGTACAACAAATCACACCTATTATGGACTCTCAAGGGAAAATTTGGTTCTATATATTCTCTTTATATATACAAGTTTTTTCGTGTATTAATCCTCACCAATTTATTTCTGTGTAATTTAATTTATCGAAATTATTTTCGAAACTTTAAAACGTTTTAGCTTTTAGTAGATTATTGACCATCTTGTGGGTCTAGGATTTGCAATTGAGAATATCAACCAATTACTTGATCCCAGATTGTTCATAAACGTTATGCCCTTTGTGGATATAGACAGTAGGATTGGAAGTGCCTTTTTTTCTGTTGTAATTTTTCACCTTCGATACAATAAAAAATTGAAGACCCAGATGACTGTATTAAACCCCCTCTTCAATGCTTCAACATCCTTCTTAAACTCGGAGTAATGTTATATTCTCGATTTTTCAATTAAAACTAACTTAGGTTGAGTAATGCTCACTCATATTATTAATCGGACGGTAATTATCACTTTTTAATAATACCGTAGAACACCCTTAAAGGCGGAGGTTAAGCGATTTTTGAAGCGGGCAATTAAGGGTAAGGGGGACGAATGAGGAGTCACTGACAAATAGCACAAAGTTGTCGGCCAGGACCGTACAAGTTACCGTAGGAGGATCCTGTCCAAGTGGTGTATCTCTCGCTGTAATAATAGAGGCGAGCAAGGAAGCAGATTAGTCAAGGTTGATTGACGTACCGGACTGATAACGAGAAGTGGGGGAGTAAACCAAGCCCTCTCATTGGTCAGCCTTTAGTGACGTCACCTCATTAGTCTTCTAAAACCAATCAACTATCGGCTCGCGGCCATTTTTCAAAGACAGGGACCAATTAATACACTTCTAGCCCCCTCCCGCCCGCCTTAGATCGGGATTAAATTAACTTTTTACTCTGATGGGTGTTTTTCCTTGTAAGTTTCATCAGCGGATTTTCTCGCCTCATTCCCTTTTTCCTTACTTAAACGAATAAATTTTCAATGAGATAAAACAGTTAGCTTGTAAAGAAGAATAAGTTTACCAAGTTGCCAAAACTTATAAAGTACTAACTTGTAGTGTAGTCTTTATTCTTTTTGTATTAATTAATGAGTTTCTACCTAGAGTTGATTATGTATCTTCAAGTTTCAAGTTACAATCAATCTTAGTCAGACTCATATGAGATGAAAACTCCCCTGAAATTATTTTTAAATCTCATTTTATTCTACGGTAATCATCCCTCTTTTTAAATGATTTCTGTTATTCTTATTTGTTATAACCTTATTCATTACAAATGTATTATTAATATAAGTAAAGGACCCACCGACTAGCGACTTCCGATATAGCCTTCGACAATTAGTATTATAGAAAAAAAAATTTATATATATATACGATGCAGTGATCAATCTCAAATTTAAATATGTTAGCCACTACGAAATCTTTAGGATTAATTTTATTAAAGGTAGATACGTTTTCGTTATTACAAGAGAAACAGGTTTACATACTTAAATTTTACCTGGATATTTTAAAATTTTCTTTCTTGATAACCTAATACAAACATTCAAACCTCTAAACAAGATATTTTTTTTTTTATGTGGTAAGCAAGTTGAGCATAATATAAAGTTATTAAGTAGGTATGTGCTTTAAGCACATACCTTATGGCCGGCACAATTAATAAGGAACTATGGTGCAAAGATCGTACAAAATCGTTCATATGATCGTACAAGATTCGTACCAAATCAAAACTAAATATACATTTTTATACTTAAGGCGTCTTTCTCTTTCATTTAATACCCTCACATTAATTAGAAGTCAACCCTTGTTTTTGAGGGATAACTTTTTGGGGTCCCCAAATTTTTCTTGAGTTTTCGTTATTACACTTAATATATCTGTACATTGTACATACAGGTGTGCAGTTATATTATTTTTACATCTCAGTAATATAACTGAAATACGGTGTACAGTTATATTACTGTAGATCTTAGTAATATAACTGAGATCCAGGCATATTGTTATATTACTGTAGATCTCAGTAATATAATTGTGATCCAGGTGAATAGTTATATTACTGTAGATCTCAGTAATATAACTGAGGTACAGGTGCGTTGACGACAGACAGACAAACGCAGGAAATCATAAGGGTCCATGGTTTTACCACTACCACATAAAAAAAGTGAGATATTTGAAAATATAAGTGTTAAGGTTCTGATTTGTGTTAGAAAGGTCCCATATTCTTCTTTACTATACCATAACATATTTCCATAAAATCCCCGCTGATATTCTATATGAGGAATTTTATTTACTAAAATAATTACTAACTCTTCAATCAATCAGAACTTATAATTCGTGGCAACATTTATGTTTATCATCTTTGTAGAGTTCTCGTTTTATCCTAAGCTTTACGTGGTGTTGTTGTTTTACTTGTAATAGTAAGTAATACTGCGGTTAACTTTTTTCCTAAAAATCCTTTTGAAATCACCGATAATTTTTGGGGAGTTAAAAATATCTTTGATATTTACAAATATTGCGATTACAAATTGTTGGTTTAATACTGACACGTATTTCTCATCGTTTTATTTATATAAGCTGTGGATAATTAAATAATTTAACTAAAAGAAAAACCGATTTTTTAAAAATTATTCTGAATTTTTATTATAAAAATACTCATGCTCACAAATAAAGTCGTATATGTACATTTCAATTGCTATTTAAATCATAATAAGATCAGTAATTTTAGTTGATCACAGGGCGAAAAACTTAGGCAAGATTTTTCGATCCTTAAAGTCTGCGTTTTTATGTTTCCGAATTAAAAAATTCCTAAGAATCCGTTCAAACTGACGACATTTTTGGTCCCATATCAGTCTCTCTGTCGGAGAGTCCAACAATTGTGTGGACCAACATATCCTTAATGAATTTTGGGTGAAGGTGCCCATTCGGTTCTCTTCCACATGCACACAATAATATTATTTTTCATTAAGAACTGTATCTTTAAAAGAACTTTAAGAAATGTATATGGTTTGATGAATGTAGCCCTCAGATGATCCCACAATTTATAGACTTTTATTCATGTAAAAAATCAAAATAATTTTTACAAACATAAAAATAATCTGCCAGTTAGTAGGCCACATGTAGCTTCTTTGAATACTTTCACGTATATAATTGATGCATTAGGATGTAATTCTTTTATAACCCATTATTGTCTAATTTATTATATTGTTTACCACTTTTATTTCATCCGAGCTTACCGAAGTTAACGGAAGCCATGTGAAAACATATTTTATGTCTTTGATTTAAAAAATTCCAAAATAGAAATCTATTTTATACTTCAGGGAACCTTTTTGGTCCTGTGTCTGTCTGTAGTTCAATTTTTGCGAACCAGCATATATTATAAACTACTTGTCTAATAATTAGCCCATTGTTGGTTCCATATAAGTTTCATCCTTCTGCACCCATTTGTTATCAGAAGATATAAAATAAATGTATGTTTGTACGCATGCGGAGGAGTAATAATTGAATGCAGAAGGATGAAACTTATATGAGACCAACATTTGGCAAATTATGACCTACCACCAAATTTTATTAAAATCGGACGAGTAGTTTTTATGATAATATGTTGGTTCGCACAAATGTGTGCGAACCATGTGTGTGTGCGAACCTGATGTCTGAGATAGATTTTTGTCCAGGAATTTTAAATTTGAAGACAAAAAATCGTTCTTCAGAATGATCACGCAATGCTTCCGTTACCTTCGGTAAACTCAGAAGCAGAAGGGAGCGGGAAATTAAATTAGATAATAAGTTATGGGATTAATAGCATAACATCTTTTAAGTTTAACATCATCAATGTAAAACATTTACACTTAAATCTCTCTGGAATTCGAACCATCATCTTATTTTTTAGGCGTGAGTTTGGCAGTACGCTAACCATTCGGTTAAACCGATCTGTACCAAGTTAGATTAGTCAACATAACTAGGAGTTGCTTGCTAAATGCTTTCATCGTCACTATTTCCATGGTATTAATATTATAATCTTGAAGTTGTTTCCTCTTTGCCAGGTTATAATTCGTGTTCAAATAAACTTCAGTTATCTTTTATTACTATGTTATACCTTTTTGCGGTTAATATTAAACGATAAATACGCTCGCTTGCCAAGGTTGTCTTCACAAACAAATCTAAACATATTTTAAGCTTTGATTTCTCGGTATTTGTAAACTGACAGTTCTGATAGTGGATCAAAGTTATAAGCGGTGATTATAAGGGTCGAGCCAGATAAATAACTATTTGGCTGGTTTAAAAACCCCACGATGTTGATCGAAGCATTCGATCGTGGACTGACAGCTAGGTGGCGGCATAGACATCCGTCACGGAGGGAAAAGAGATACTAGGACTCCCGATTAGGGACAATAGGGAAGAGGGATACCGGAGGCCACTTTGTGATGACGGTTAAACCCGATGTCTCCATCTACTCGGACGTTGAGTTTTCTCTCTTGCATCCGAAGAGGGAAGAATGGCGGGAGGACCTCCGGCACCCGTGACTGATGTGTCTCATCATCCCTGCCTGAAGACCCGGATAATTTCTTCAGGGCCCCGCATACACCCTACAATCTCACTTCTCACTCCGATATACCTGACAGTTTATTAAACTTTTTTATTTCTCTATCGTCTCTATTTTTCTCTATCTCTTTTATTTTATCGTAATCGGTCTTTGATCATGTTTGATTGTTACAAATTGAAGGTACATACTCTGACAGTTGGTTCATTTACAATTATTACAATATTAAATAAAATACGAGGTCTCATTTCCTTCATTCAATTTCACCTGATTATCTTTCCAGAGCGGGCTGGAAGTAAAAAAAGTTTGAATAAATAATTTGCTCTATATCTACAACAAACTTTAAATCGATGCCCATTTGTCAAGGAAATAGATATTACATTTCAGAGAATGGTTCGGCTCTTTTAGAATCATAACATAATGACATTACCAATACTATTATCTATACAATCAACGGGGAAACTTTCAGCCACCCTTCCTATTCTGTTGTCAAGTGAGGTTTGAGTAATAATAAAATAAATTGTATCCATACCAGTAATTGTATTACAGAATGAGTAAGAGCAAATAAAGTAGAAAATAACCTCACCAATCACTACTTACAAAACAATGTTAATAACAATATTTCTTTATTGATTTTTCTAATAAATTAATTTAAAATTTAATGGATACTGAAATGTAAGGAGAGGCAGTTTTTTAATAGCTCTTGAGTAAACAGATTCTTTAAGATTAATGAAATATGCATATACAAAATTAATTTTTGCTTTCAAGCTAACCTAAGAATTGTGATCATTCTGAAGAACGTTTTTTTGTCTTCGAATTTAAAAGACATCAGAGATCATTTATGGTGTCGAGTTTGTCTGCCGGGTTTCGTTTAACATTTTGCCACCATAATATGTGAAACCTATTTGACAGCGTTTGATGAAATTTGGATGGTAGGTCATAATATAGCCTATTGTTAGTCCCATAATAATATCAACCGTCTGCACTCTTTAAATATTGCTAAATTTATACTTTTAATTATTTAAATAAGCAAAAAAAATTTTGATATATTTATAAAATGGGGGAAATTTTCTGCCAATATTAGTGTGTCACATAGCTTCATCGCGTCCTATCGCGTATATTTTAATGATGTTATGCTTTTAAAACCAGTATTGTCACAAAGTACAACATTAAGTATATTATTTAATTTATTTAATGTTTCCCCTTTTTTTTTCGATATCTATCAAAATTGTATTGATTATTGCTTCCGAGCTTACCGAAGGTAACGGAAGCTACTATGTGATCGTTTTGCGCACCAACATATCTTAAAAACTTCTCGTCCGATTTTAATGAAATTTTGATGGTAGGTCATAATTAGCCCATTGTTGGTCCAAATAAGTTTCAATCTCATGCGCCCATTTGTTTTTCTTCCACATGCACACAAACATAAATTTAAATATACCTGTATCTTCAAAAGTATACTTATCTGATTTTGATGGTTTGTTGAAAGTAGCCAAGAGATAGCCCCAGATTAATTTCAACTGTATTCGCTCTTTAAATTTTGTTAAATTAATACTTAATAATTCATGTAAAAAATGAAACAATTTTGACAGGTTTAAATAACGGGTGGGAAATTGAATAAAATAGGCAATAATAGGTGGTAAGAACATAAAATCATTAATGTATACAAAATAGGACGCGAGGAAGCTATGTGCCACACTAATTGGAAGACTATTTTTTAAAGCGCACTCCGTTGCGTAGCACGAAAATCTAGCTATAGTAATTTATATTATTATATTTATTTTTGTAAACATCAATATTAATAGCTTATAAGCTATAAATATCAAACTCATCACAATTAAACATTTTGTGACACAATAAAACTATTTCGGAACATTTGACCTCGATAAAGCAAATCTTAGTTTCGAAACGAAAACTACAAATTTACAAATAATAAATGGTTAGAAATATATAAAATTGTTGGGGAGTCATCATCGTCAGAAAGGTTGGGGGATGATATAGGAACTTATTGTTGTTCGAGGGAGGCGGTACAATACTTTCTAGTGAAGGGTTGCTTAAGAGATGGATGGTCTAGACTGGGTGAAGGTTCACAGGCAGTGAGGTACTGATGCCTTTTTAATTATACGGACATATTGAGCAGCGTCAAGATTCAGCTATTTGTAGCCTCGAGGAGAAAGCTTCGGCAGCACCCACGCCGCGTCGGGCATTCCCTCACTACATACTAGCCCAAGAGATGAACCGCTTTCTAAACAATTACCTATGAAACAATTCGCTAACAATGCCTGAACCATTTCCTGAACAATACTGATTAGCTTGATCATCCTCATAAAAATGAAATATTAAGTGAAATATAAGTTTGTAAATTATAAATACATATTGTATACTCCACAATGTTTTTATAATTTACAAACTTATACTCGAAGAGTAAACATTAACCAGATTATTGTAAAACGTTAGAAGCATTTTCGTAATCATGATAGTTTAATTATCCACTTTTATTTTAAATAGGTACTTTTAACTATAATTTTTCTTTTGTAATTTACGGAAATGTACTCACATTTATTGGGCCAACATTATAATATTATTTTGTTGCATCTTTTATGGATATATAACTGATGTAATAAGACAATTTTTATTTAGAATCTTATTTGGACTCAGCAATGCCCAACTTGGTAAAAGCACCATTATTTTTTTCTTGGGGCACGGCTTTCGTAAGGCAGTCAGCTAGCAACAATAACTCGTATGCAATTATGCTACTTGAGCAAGAAGTGGGGGAAGGGGAAAAGAAAAGAGAGAGGGGTATTTATTTATTTAATAAAATAAGAAATGATCATCATTGTAATAAGAATTGCGTTGAACGTAAGGAATACTTTATATTTTATATTGTCTTTATATCTAAAATATTAATAGGCCCCTCTGATGCATATGAATAAAATAAATTAGTTGGAAATATTCTTTATAAATCATATGAACCTTTTTTTCTAAATCAGAGATAAAAATTAGATTGGAAGGTAAAATCGATCACATAGGTTCTATTTTTTCTCCTTTGGCGGGGAAGCAATACCAGTAACAGATGGCTGTCTATGATTCTGTAGGACAAGTATAGATATTTTGTCGAGACCGACTCCCCATAGAAATGTAAAGATGAGAAATATTTGCCGTCAGAGGATGAACATACGAGTAATAGTCAGGATTCGGATTAATTTTATCTCATTAATTCCCTGCGAGGGTTATAAGGAGCCTGCTACTGGTACCAGTCGAACGGAACGCCGGAGAGAGAAAAAAGAACAAATGGAAACGATTCGAGAAGTTGTGGACTCGGAACAGTGGGTACCTCCAGTTCTTTACGAGGGTGTGAGGGACGGAATGATACTACTCGATAAGTATGAGAAGTGAGGGCGACCCGAAAAGCCTGGGAGCCGGCATGCGAGCCAAACCGTCCCGAGAAGTTCTCGTCTGATAAATGTACACAATTAATCCGTGGATCCCGGGCCCGGGCTACTGGTTCTACGCCTTCCATTTATAATAAACTTTATAACATTTGAAGGAACGAGAGGGAAGGCAGACAAACGCACGGGCTCGGACAGAGAGGGTCCTTTGTAATACGTGGTGCCGGCACCGACCTCGGAAACATGTCGCCACCATATCACATACCAGACGCTTCGGACCAATCAAAATAATCTTGACTCTTTCACAACACCCTCGCCACTCTCTCAACACTCGACTCTTTATTAATATGTTATATTGCAAATTTGAACGCTGTTTAAAAGAGGCTTCAAAATGAATCAGGGACATTTAACAGACCTTAGAACAATTATTTTATCGCAGGCTTTAAAACAAGTTGCTTACAAGTTCAATTTTCTAGAGGAAGATTTAGCAGTCACAATTCAAAGAGAGATGGAAAAGAAATAGTCTTAGAAACCCAAACAAACGGTTATATTTATACATATTTAAGCCTTATTCAAGTTGCGTCTTAACCAAGATCAGTCTCCAATGGCCTAGGCCTAGATCCACATCCAATATTAACCTACTTCCCTGGTAGTAGGTATATTATACAGTTTAAATGTAAGGTTTAGATTTTATGTTTTTGTAACTGTGTGTCTGTTTATCGCAATTTTCTCTTCTTCTGTCGTTATTAGGTTAATTATTCTTACGATTATACTGTTTAATATTATTTATTTATGTTTAATGTCCTGTTTCGCAACAGTATTAAATGGAGGTATCAGCTATGTTAGATATCTGTTAATGTGACATGAGTACGAAGCATATTTTACCAATCTAGAAACACAAGGGGTTAATTTGAATTCGGAAAAAAATTAAAGAAAAAAAAATATATAGACCGATTTTTTGTTATTTTATCTCTTGACAGCAATGTTGAGACATAAACATAATGTCATATATTTACGATAAGGTTTCGGAAAAATATTCATACAGCTTAATACGAGGGTAGAGGCCCTCTCTCAGTTAGGCCTCGTATTTTTTCCGGTATTTATTGCAGGCTTATTTAGTATAAAATTTTTAATTTTTAATCCTTTTATGGTTTAGATATATATTTCGATAATTTGAAAATAATTCTTGGTATTTTTCCTACAGGATGACTTGATAAACCGTAACTAATTTTTGAACGTGCCTTACATATTTTTTCTTCCTTTATCTCCGTCTTTTTTTACCCATGCACTCTTTCTCTCTTGAAGTTGTATTTAAGAAGTCATTAGGAAGTTAATCTGAAAGAGTGAAGCGACAGGTGTCATTAATATCAGGAGTAGTTTGCCAGTACTTGGAGTTAGGGAACACCAGAGAGGTCATTCTGTTAATTGCAATCTAATTGGTAGGAAGACCACCCTCAGGCCAATCAAAAAATACAATGATGAAAAACACCTTGGAAGGGTTTCCTTACAAAGCTGTGGTCTCTTGTTACAACCTTTATTCCTTTATAAATTCCTTTTAAGTCTACCGCCATTTCTCTCTCTCTTCTCCCTAATACGTACTTCATTAAATTTACCTATACATTATTCATCATTGCCATAAATGTCATGGTATGTGTAACTTAATCTCTATTGTTCCATAACTGTGAATAAAGCTTTAATAATTTACTATTAATACATTAAATTATTTTTAATGTATTGATAGCTGGGCGCTCTTCCGTAGCTGGGCGTTTTTTAGTAGCACAAAATTAGCTGACAACTCTAATCAGAGTTTCTCTGTAGAATTCCAGACTCTATCTAGTATCTTCTGCTTTATCCTAATGTACCTCACCACGCCTTTATAGGGTCAGCTTTCCTTTCTTTTTGTGTTAAAATGAAAAATCGTCACCAGAATTCTGTAGTGGTATCTTATTTAAGTTCAAGAACGAAACCACTGTCGCATGTCGTGGAAGTTGTCCCTATATTAACATATATATTCTCAGTAGCAATGCCATTATACCTTCATTAAAATTGTATTGTAAATCCTTGCTCTAATTTACATTAAAACATAATATATAGAATTGTTGTTTATTTTTACTCCTTAAAAGCATTCTAAACCAATATATCGTGGAATTGATGTGAAATACTTTAGTCGTACTCCCTGGGATTAAAGTTCAATAAAAAAATGTTTAATTAATAAAACATCATCTTGGTTGCCTACACAAAAAAGCATATTATATTTTATTACTGCGATCACATCAATCGATGCGAAACATTATTGATTCCTTTGTTCTCTGACGACATGATATTAAAATTGATAGGTGGTAAGAATCAAATAAACTTGACTTATGAAAACTTTTTATTATTTCTTTATTAATTTATAGTGGTGTTTTATATGTCTAGGAGCTCGGCCACACCATCCTTTACTGGAACCAACTCAAGGCACTTTAAACCCCCTCTATTATTCTACTATAAAGATACTTACATTATAATTCATTTTAAATTAGAGTTAAAATAAAATTTCACATGTCTATCCATATTAGTTAATAAGATATGTGAGACTAAACTTTTGTTATTTTGCCTCTGATCTATTGATTGCTTGGCTAACTTATCACTAGAAACTTGAAATTTTTATATAGGTAGAGTTTAAAAATCAAAAAAATCTTGTTGATTTGGGAAAGAGAATGTTTGAGTTTGTGAAGGACAGAGAATAGTGAGGCACAGACAAACTACATCACTAACTTGTGCTGATGCGTAAATAAGACCTAGTAGAGCTTACTTTGACTGGGGGAGACAGTTAAACCACAATCTCCTAACTTTTTAAGCGAGACTTGGCTTCTTTTCATTAGTGTTTTTGCGGGGATTTTATTTATTTATGCACTCCAAATGATTTGATTTGTTTTGGAATTGATTATTTGTTGAATATTTAATTCTGTTATAAACATTACTTGTTTATAATTATTATATATATATTTGTAAAATAGTTTGAAAA
This sequence comes from Gerris lacustris, assembly GCA_951217055.1. Taxonomy (NCBI): domain Eukaryota; kingdom Metazoa; phylum Arthropoda; class Insecta; order Hemiptera; family Gerridae; genus Gerris; species Gerris lacustris. The sequence continues at coordinate 64,257,251 of OX578277.1, read as the reverse complement.
AAATGGGTTTATACTTTTATAATGATGTACCTGTTTTATGAGATGGTATTAGTTATCATGAGGTGTGTTGTCCCGAGGTATTTATCCTCTCCTGAACCAGCCTGGCAACCCACCAAACTCCAATACTTCTTTTTCTTCTTGTTTTCTTATTTGTTTAAGGCTATAGTCAGAAAAAGCTTGTTTGATTTATCTATAGCCATTAATTTTCTATTTATACCTGGATGGTGCAGTAGATGACATAGATATGTCGTCTTTTTTTCCTTCCTCATCTTTGGTATCTCCTCTTGCCTTTAGACTTTTAAGTTTCCCACCATTCTCACCTGTGTTCTCATTTATATTTGACTTGTTTGTCATTGAAGAAAAATTACTAATAAAAAAAATAGTATGGCAATGCATCCAATTAAATCACAATCCTGTTTGAGGAAAGCAGCTAACAGAGTGATTTAAGAAAGACGTAAAAGTTATGAACCCTAGCATATATGCATACATAAGTTTTCTAGATGTATGCATATTTCTAGCATATATGTAATATTAAAAAATCACGGGGAAGTACTTGCATCTAAGTATTTCTTAGGGTTTTTTCAGATTATTAAGCATATATTTATTTTATTATATCATAAAATTACACTTTTTTATTCCCTCATCCTGCTCTATATGATAAAAAAAAAAAAAAAAAAAAAAAAAAAAAAAAAAAAAAAAATTAAATTACGCGGAAGGCCTCAAAAATCATTTAAAAAATAATTTAACTCATAAAACTAATAAGAAATGTGGAATTTAAAAAAGTATATATATATTCGTAACCTACTCTTTAAAAGCTGTTATTTGATACCCCAATCAATTTTTTTAAAAAAAATTGAGTTTTCCACATTTTTGTGAATTGCGCATGCGCATATTACATTTTTAACTTTCTGTATTTTTCCTTTGTGTGGGTCATAAAGTTGCGCCACTGTTTTAAATTTCAACTTTTTACCCTCTACTAAACGGTTCGGGAGATATGAACCAAAGAACGACGGAGAGACAGACACATCACCCTTGGCACAAGGGTTTCGAGAAGGTTCTTCGAAACCCTAAAAAGCATATCACATAATGTAAGTAATTAAGCAACTTTCACATGAATTTTTACAAAAACCATTATGTTGAGGTGTAAGATGTATAGTAGTTTGGTTCTCATTTTTTTTTTTAAATTATCTGATTAACTGTGTACAAGGTTTGCGCATTGTTGTACAATTATTCTATAATTAAGGTTTAACATAATCCTCATTTTGCTATTGAATCCGTTTCACTTATATTGTTATTGTTTTTCTTGTTTGTTTTTTATGATTTGTACGTCCTTCATAGCCCAGTGGTCAGGGTGTAAAAAAGGAGGGGGAGGGGGAACCTGATGAAAGGTCATGTAGTTTTAAATTTTGGACATGTCGGTTTTATCTAGACCCTTGCTAAATTCCACTTAGTCCGTGTTTAATAATACGACCTCATTATATAACTTTTTCTGTTTTTGCTCGATAACTTTTTACTAGTGTGGCCTACAAAAAATAATAAAATAATTTTTTGTAGGGTGTGCACAAAAGTTTCTACAAATTACACTAATAACATTTTTTCCTAAACTACATAGTTACCGAAATGCAGAGCCTTAAAGGTAAAAAATCCTACGGATTACGCAAATAATCATCAAGTCTAAACATGGATAGCTAGTACATGGATTTGGATTGGGACTAGGTGACAGGTATGCCCGGACTGACTCCAATGAAAACAACTTGCCAATTTAATGAAGGGTGTGCTAAAACCTACAGCTGCAGAAAGGCTGGTTTTTATTGCTCTATCACTTGTAAGATTTGCTGAAGACAATCATGCCTAAATATTTCTTAGATTATTACAAACGACAATGACATAGAGCAAGAAGTGGTTTCTATAATTGATCAGATGATCGCCCAAGAAAAAGAAGACATTGAACAATTTACCTTTGTTATCGAAAGTGACATTACAGATAGAACCAAAAGATAATGGAAACTGTTTTCCGTGGCAGATTTTACCAACTTTTAGAACAATTTGGTTCTGTAAAGCTCTGTATTTTGGTAACTACGAGGTTTAGAGAAACATTTTATTGTAAATTGAATAAAATTGCACACCAGTAAAGTGGTTGTACTAAAGCGCTCACAGGTGCGCCTAATTAGAAATTAGAATCACAATTTCAAGTGCTGATGAATTTCATCAAGCTCTAAAAAAGTCAAGAGTAAAACAATTTAGAAGTTCTAAAATTATTAACAGCTATCATATCTGCGACATAAGTAAAACATGATAATCTAGCAAAAAATAATGTCTGAGGTTTGGATAATACACATTTTAAATCTATTGGGATAATTTCAATGGAGATAGCTGTTTATGTGAGCTATTAGCAGCTTGATGATACTACTAATGACTCTCATTATGAGGGGCTCCCTTTAAAATAAAAAAAAAAAGCCCTACAATTCGTTTAAAACATCCAGGCTTCCCCAATCCTAGACACTGTCTCTCCCGGTAAGTATCTAAATATTACTCAATTACCTTAGCTTATAATGAATGAACTCATCTTTTAACGCATGATCTATTAAGTGGGCGAAACTGGTCTCTATTCTTTTATTTTTAACTGAGCAAGGGCACTCTTAGATATTTACTCATGGCTGCAATAACTCATCTAACGTATAAATTTCACTTATAATACCTTTACGAAATTAATAATAAATGTCCAAGACACCACCATTTTGTCAAAGGAGAATGGTTAAATAATCCATTTTACGGTATGTTTTCAAAAATGTACTGAATTTCATTTACTTTTCGTAACACATTAATTTATCCTGATAAACTTGTGTCAACAAATTGTAATTTTTATTAAGATACCTAAATATGTTCCAAGCTAGAAAAATATATAACTTCAAGATGATTTCAGAAAATACTTAAGTATAGCTTATTATATCAGTATGTATTAATATAAATGATATTATTGTTAATAATCAATTAAGAGTTCTTTATCAACACTTTATCCTCTTTAAACATAGAAGGATTACCAATGGCAATCTTAAGGCTTCCTATTCTTGGAAAGAGTTAGTGCCTGCTATTCTAGTGGCAATGATTCAGATCTAGGGTTGATTTGCCCAATTGCAAGCTGTTTTCCTTATTTCCGTGTCATTCTTTTCCACACATCATTGGACTCCTTAAAGTAATCATTCTTCCTGCCTGCGTCTCTTGGTTAGATATTGTAGCTGAGTTAGAATTGAATTCAACTATATTTCTTTCACCATTTTTCTTTAATTCTTTGTTAGAGCATAATTCAATTTGAGTTCTTGTGCAGTACAGAATATCTGCAATTTACAGTGCCCTATTATAAAATGACAAAGGTATATAACGGTGTAGAAGAAAGGTATATATTTAAGGAATAAGGGTTAGAAATATATAGAGAAAGCTTATTTATACAGTGCAATGGCAATGAATGATTATACCGAGTTATTGCTGGCCACCGAGAGACCCTCTCCCCCATCCTCTTCCTCCAACTTACCCTTTCCCCAGAATGTAGGTAGCTAGGTATACACGGAACAAAATTGAATAGCCATGAGAAATTCTCGGGCATATCCGACCTGAAACTGAAGTATAAAACGTATTCGAGTGGATTTATCACCGAGGCTGAACGTCATGGATCACGGGGCCATTTTCGTTGCGACGGAGTGAGGAGAGAAGGTTGGGACGACGAAAAGCGCAAATAGTGTCGGGCTGGCCGGGACAAATAGGTCCGGCCCCGGGTCGCGCGACAAATGGCTCTGCCTCTGTGTATATAACGGCTTTCAATTTACCATTTTATGTTTGGGGAGGAGGAGTATGGTGCAGGTGGAACGGGAGCCATGACTGATGCCAGCACCTCACTCACTGTCAACCCCATCCTACGGGATTATCTACTCTAACACAATTGAAATTCTCCCAAGGCAATCCCTTATATGCCTGGCTCTGGAAAACCCCGGGAAAATCCTTCAACCTTCCAAACCTTTAATATAAAAAACCTTCTTTACCACATTTGTTTTCTCATAAAAGAAATAAAAAAACAGCTTTGAAAATCGACTAAACTTTACTTTGTCATATAGCAAAACAAACTTACATCTCGTAATCTAATACTTCATTTTTGTAAATATAGGGTATAATCATAACACTGCTTATTTTATATACTGCTTCTTTTATCAGCTGTACATTTGGCAAAAGGTTATGTAGTTTTAGATTTTGAGAAAATGTTGATTGTATCAAGACCCATATTAAAGACCATGTTTTCTAATTTGGGGTGCCTGTGCGCGCGTCAGTATGACCACGATAAAGTCACTTTTATCGGCTCGATAACACTTTACTAGCGCGTCCTACTAAATATTATTTTTATTATTGTTTGTAGAGCACAGCATTGGTTATAATTTAAACTAATAATAAACCACATAGTTACCAAGAAGGTAAAAAAATCCCGGTATCCCACATTGTCCAGATATTATCAAGATCAAAAGGGACAGGAAGAGGAGGATGGGTAGGGTAAAGAACCCTTTTGATTATGGCTAGACAACAGGCAGGCGAGGGCAAACTATTTTATGCCAATGTCTGCAGAAAGGCTGGTTTGCACTGCTTTATTGTAATGTCAAACAACGATTACATAGAGGAAGTAGCAGTTTCAATAACTGATCAGACTATCGCCCAAGAAAATGAAGTCATTGAAATTTTACCTTTGTGATGAAAGTGACACTACAGATAGAACCAAAGATCAAAAGTCTAACAATTCTATGTATTTTTCAACAAGTATTGTTATTTTTTATATTATTTTCATTATTTTTTTTTAATATATAATTTTCCTTGACTGTGTTTTTCCCCAATGTGTGAAAGCGACTCATCATGAAAGAGATGTAGCTAACTAATTTCTTTCTATTGGTTTGTAGACATTCAAAAAATGTTTGTGTTCATATATATAAGCCTTATTTTTAAATTTATTGCAAGACAATTTGTTTATTTTATATTATATTCCATGTATTTTTGGTTTAATTGGAAATTTCTTATGCACATTTCTATTATATAGTTACAAAGTGTTACTAATTTTATCTTTTAAAAGAACTTAAATGAAAAACGGCGCCGTTTTTGATGTAGTTTTCCCTAACCTAAAAGCTCTGTTTTTTGGTAGCTATCAGGTTTATAATAACGTTTTACCAGTGTGCTCTACAAAAAGTATTACTTATTTTGTACGACGCACTAGTAAAGAGTTATCAAGCAAAACGACCGTTGCTGCTAATTTAGTTATTTTCAAGTAACAATAAATAATTTCTTATTTCCAAAAAGGAAAGAAAACAAATGCAGACCTATTTTATTTTCAAGTTAAAAAGTTGTGAAAGGCATTGAAATCTTTGTTGGTGGAGGGAATGAATGATACATGAAGGTAGCCTGAACAGGAGACAGTGGACTTGGAGAGATGCCTTAGTGCCGCACTTTTAACATCTTGCCTTCCAGAGAGCAGTGGATTCTCTAATGAAGACATTTTTCTCAAAGAAAAGAAATCTTTCTTTAGGTGTGACAACACTCTCTAAGTATTAATCCTTAATCCGTTTTTAAAATATTAGCTTGGATCCAGGCTAATCGTGCCTCTCCTCCATCTGTTTCCCTTACATATTAATGGACCTTTTGCTTCTTCGGGGTTTCGAGGGTGTTCGAGTCTGAATACAACATTTCCACCGTCTTTTTTCAAACGTTGACTAATCGCGTTGTACTTTTTTCTCTCTCCTCTTCTACGTCCTTCCCCCTCCACCGATACGAATATCCATTATGGTCTTGATGTGTTTTTAATCGGCTCTCTAGCCTCGGCTTCGAAGCCATTGCGAGTCCACTTCTTTGCCTTGTCCTTTCTGAAAAGAAACTAGTTAACTATTAACACTAATAGCCAGCCCGCTACACTCTGACTCATAACCCATACATTCTTCGTTTGTTAAAAACCGAAGATAGAGACATTTGTTTTGAAACGCTACCAATAACTTTTTTTTACTTATTTTGAAATTAAGTAAATTAATTTTAACAATTTTTTATGTCAGACTAAGTCTGGTTTAAAAGCATATTGACCCTCCTTAAGTATTTTTTTTCTTTTTGCTAATCTATTTTAAATTAACCAAACAAAATAAATCAAAGTTTATTTTTCGTTGTAATTGAGTAAATTAATCATAAATCGATGAAGTATTATCACTATTTATTACTTTCATTTATAACTCAATGAAAACATAATGTGTTAGAAATTCAAATTTTCAAGTTTTTGGTAGTATTCATACTACGGAAAGATTAAATTTTACTTTAAATCAAATTATAATTATCAATAACTACGGGAGACATACTTTTTTTATTTGTATCGGTAACGACAGAGAAAAATCATTCTCCCGTATAGCTCAGTTGGTAAGAGCGCACCTGTAACGGATTAATAGGAGGACCCGTGGCTCAAGTCCCGGTGCGGGGGTCTATTTTTCTCTGTATGTCTCCCGTAGTTATTGATAATTATAATTTGATTTAAAGTATAATGTGTTAGGTATTTGTAAACGTGTATAATGATAATTTCTGGAAACAGAAACTGTATCTATAGCTGCCTTAAATTATTTGACCCCTCCCCCCCTTCCTCCCCTATTTGTATTAAATTTAAAGAATATATACAGCAATTTTGCTGTGCTTGTTTGTAAGCTATTATTTACCATATAAACGTTAAAGAAACATATAGTGTCAAACTATCTTTATTTTCTATAGAAAAAAAGGTTTTAACACTTTTTATCAAAAAGATCATTGTTTTATAGCCAGAGGTATAGAATAATTAGCTGATTAATAGAATCTTTGTTGCAATAGCGGTAGTTGCCGAGATGATATTGTGGGTTTTCTATTATAGTTTTAAATAAAACATTTATTCAATTGCTAAAAGTCAATGATGAACGAATTTCCGTTTTAACCACACTCCTTGAATGTTTATAACAGATTGATTGAATTTCTGTATAATCAATGATATTTAATAAATGTAAGTGTATGTTTAATATTTCATTTTACGAAAAGTATAATTAGTTTGAAGTTTCACGAAATCATAATTGAAGCAACCAACTTTGCTTTCAATTGTTGTCTAGCCTGACATTAGTTTATAAAAGAGAAGTTGCTGGCTGTTTAGTCCTAATTTGGAGGAAAGAATTAGGTCTTTAAAACTAACATTAAGGTAGGTTTTTCTAGATGTGCAGGATTCACTTGATTAGGTGTAAAGAAAGACGTCTCTCAACTAAAGTAACTTTACTGTAAAATGCTGTCTTTCTACTGTATTAGTGGTAAAACAAATTCGAATTCGTAAAAAAACGAATCATTTTAGGAGTTTAAAACAGAGGTACTCTCAGCCAGGTTTCACAATTATCTTTTAGTTAGCCTTCTTTAAAAATATAAGGTCTATGGATTCCTTAGCATATGGCATATATGTGCACATGCTATATTATATTCCAGGACATTGTATAACTTACTTCTAATTGAATAATTGAGGATCTTATTTAGGTGCGAGTATATAATGCTTACTAAGCTAATCTATCATAAGTGGATAGTAGCTATAAGAACCTTTGAATGTAACGCAGCATTCTTTTACAGATTTTTGTTTTAGAAGACGTCATAACTGAATTGTTTAGATGGATTAGTTAAAGATTTCATTTCGTTATTATAGTAAGTATAGAACTCCGATTCTTTCTAGCTCAAAACTCACTTTATTTCTCGTCACAACAATGTCAAAGTCGAAGTATTTATTTACAAACCCTACATTTCCCTCCTTCCCCCAAATCTGGATCTCAATTGGTCTGCGTGCTTCCTCGTCTCCGTTCCTCCTACGTCTACAAGATATGATACTGCACCGTTAGCATTTATAATTACTCCTTCATCTGAACCCTTTCCATCTGGTCTCTCAACCCATACTAAGTCTCCTTCCTAAAACGTCCTATCTCTACGGGCTGTCTTATCATGATACGCTTTTTGCCTGCAAAGTTGGTCTGCGATGTCATCCTGTACACTTAATTTCAATAAGTCCAGTCGAGTTCGAATTCTACGCCCTAGCATCATCTCAGCTGGAGCCCGGCGAGTTGTTGAGTGTGGTGATCTCTATAGTTGATCAAGAATGATAGTAATCTCCTCTCATGATCCTTTTCTTCCTTACTAGCTGACATCCGTCTTTTAAATGTTTGTACCATTCTCTCAGCTCAACCGTTTGATTTTCGATGGTACGGTGAGGTCGAAAAAAGTGGGACCTCTTGGTTTCTGTTTCTATATTTTTGGCAAAGATAGCATTTCATTACGAAACTCTCCAGATCCCGATCTATCCCAGGCCACCACACCAACAATCTTGCTTGTGATTTCATCCCTGCAATAGCTGTGTGACCCTAATGCAGAATTTCAGAAATTCTGTTTCTTCATACTGTTGGAATCACTATTCGGCCTTGCCATAGTAAGATTCCTTTCTCAAATGACAAGTGATCCAACCTATCTCGATATACCAACAGCTGTTCTTCTAGGTTTTTTTTTCTCTGGCCACCCACATTCCATATTATACTTCCTCACTTTGATTATTTCGTTATCCTCTGATGTTTTCTTTTGTAGTTATTTCTTGGTAACTGCTATTTCTTCCAATCTCAAATGTAGCAAATTTCCTCCTTTTACTGAACCCAAATCTTCTACTTCTTCCAAACCTTTACCTATAATCGGTAATCTCGATAGCGCATCTGCTGGTGCATTGTTAATTCCTGGTATACAAGCTCGTAGTTATAGTTAGCCAAATGTATTGCCCATCTTCCTAACCTACTAGCAGCTGTTCGTGGAAGTCGTTGTTCTCACCTAAAATTCGCTGCAACGGTCTATGGTCTGTTTTTAGCTTAAATTTTCTACCAAAGATGTATTGGTGAAACTTACAGGTGCCAAATATAATGGCTAACGCTTCCTTATCGATAGTGGCATATCTCTTTTCCGCATCCAGTGACCGCGAGGCATACGCTATTGGCCTGGTATCTCTTTGACTGAACATATTCTTATCCCCTTCGGCATTGGTAAGTTGAATGCCAGTGACCAATTAAGGCCAAAAAGTGCGTACTCCGGGTCTTTAAATCACATACACAGGTAGTTTTAACGTCTTACCGTCCAAAGTCACTTCAACTTTTGTTTTCCCTAATGTTTTGATTGATATTTCTGTATTTGTCACTTATACACTGTTTACACTGTTTTAAATAGGGTTTCCCTGCTTGATTCCATACTTGTTTAGTAATGATTGAATGTGAAGCCCCGGGATCGTACAACATTTCAAGTTGTTCCCCGTTAATTAATACGGTTATCAAGGCTTTGGTTCCTTTAAGCAATTCACCAATTTTCCTTATCTCACTGTCAGATGATTCCGAGCTCGATTCTCCTCTAGATACAAATCTTGCTTGTTTACTCCCACATTCTTTTGTTTTCGTCTCCCATAATACCTCAGCTCGCTTTGTAGAAATACACATCTTCTTGCAAAATGGCCTACTTTTTTGCAAGCTAGGCATTCTTTCCCTTGAGCTGAGCACGTTATTTTCTCTCCGTGTGATTTAAATCCGCACTGTAGACACTACTCCCTTTCTTAATTTTATTTTTTTCCCTTTTAATTTGCAGGAACTTGCATTTTTATGATTTTTTTATAATTCTTTTTTTTTATGTCGACAGCGCTTGACATTATTATTTATAATTGTTAAAAAATATATTCGTAGTTTTTTCCTTTCATATAAAAGTGTATATGAGTGAAATTGAGTTAGGTGATCGTAAACCATCGCAGTTATTACGGTACATGAAAGAACTAGCTAATGGAAAAATTGGTGATGAGGTTCTTAGGTCACTATGGCTGCAACACTTACCTAGCAACGTACAGTCCATTCTGTCCATAAGTAAAGAAGATCTGACTAAACTAGCGTCCATGGCCGATAAAATATTTGAAATTCAAGACCCTTCAATACTTTCCAAATCCATAAATTCGGTAGCAACATCGAGCAAAATACCAACTAACCAACATACACTGAACCAAAATGATCCCATGAAGACTCTAATTGAAGAAATAGCATCTCTTAAGACAGAGATAGCTTAGCTGAAAGGACGTTTAGCTCGAACCAGGTCCAAATCTAATTACTCGCGCTTCAGATCGACAAGTAGAGGAAGGTCACAAACACCACATAGGAGCACTACCGGAACTGCTACTTTCATGATAAATTCGGAAAAGAAGCAAGAAGAAGAGCATATGGCACATTTAAAACTAGTAAAAAAAATAGTTACGATCCAAGAATGAGAGTCGTGCCTTCACTAAGGGAAGTCACTAGGGGGAGGAATGCAGGAACTTGCATTTTTTATTATTCTTTTTTTGATGTCGACAGCACTTGACATATTAATTTATAATTGTTAAAAAATATATTCGTAGTTTTTTCCTTTCATATAAAAGTGTATCAGTACCCACAAATTCATTCATGTTTTTATCTTTTTGACAGATGTCTGAAGTTGAAGCTTTTCCTGTATGGGAGTCCTTTATAGGGTACACCCAAATATATAAATAACGATAAATTAGAAATAAATTTAACTGTCGATAAATTAATAATATATATTTCTTTTTAGTTGACAAGAACGACTAACTCAAAAATAAAACAGAACAAATTAAATATAAATAAAATGTAAACAAAACATAACCCAGGTTAAGGGAGCTAGGCCATTCCAGGTCCACCACACCTGTATGTTTATTTTTCTTGCACTCCCTCCCAAAAAGAAAATGAATGAAAGAAATGATGATGATGGTGAATCGTTTGTTTCTCTCACGTAAAATTGGTGGTTCGAAGCCTGTTCGAGTGCTAAAGCAGCCGTAAGGACATCCGTCAACCGAGCATCAAAATTAGGATGTTGTTTGATAATCTTCTGCTGCCAACCATCCCTATGACCAATTGGTCTCGTATTCTCTCGTAGAGAGATTGTCTGAACTCACATTGACTAGCGCAGCTTTCTAATTTAGCCACAAACTTTGTCATCTTGTGATCTGAAACATTTAGTAAATGCACTCTTTCCGACAACACACAAACCTTCCTATCATAGAATTTGTTTAAGGTTTCTGCTAACTCGTCGTACGGAACTTCTTTTATTTGTGTTGGGAAAACTGATCTTCCAGCATCTTAAAATGTTCTGGACCAATTCGAGCCAGAAGTAGTATTTGTTTGGTTGATTCTGAATCTAAACATGCTATTGTGCTATTGTGCACTCCATTTCGCACCTTTGAATCCAATACCTCCAAGGCTCCTTTTTGTGGTTCGAATTGGTTTATTTTAAAATTCAAAACTGATTTTCTTACCTCCCGTTCACGTCTAAGCTGTTCCCCAGCAACATCGCCGTCTACTTAATTGCTCCCTCTTCTGTTTGCTTTATTCTTTCTCCTCGTCGCCATTTATAGTAAGTATAGAACTCCGATTCTTTCTAGCTCAAAACTCACTTTATTTCTCATCACAACAATGTCTAAGTCAAAGTATTTATTTACAAACCCTACAGTTATAATATAATGCAGCGAATTAGCCGATCTTTATTTCGACTAACTTATCTTTATTCGATAATCTTTATAAATTCGTTTTAATTGGAGTTGTAACAGAATGTTTTAACCTAACTAACCTAACTAATCGTGAAATATTTTGTCTACAAATGAAATAATTAATGATATAGAGACTATAATGTAGTCTATTAGGCGAAGTTTAATAATGAATCCTTTTAACAGTTGTATTTTGTTTATTACTGACACATTAAACTTTCATTGTGTATTCCAGAACTAATCTAATACGATTACATAAAAAGAGGTTTTAAAAAATAGATACATAATATACAAAAAAAACTAAAAAGGAAATAAAAAAAAAGTTGGAAATGAAATGGAATGAACGAGGTTAGTAACGATGAGTTTTTCTTCTAAAGAGTAAGAGAGACGTAGGAAATAGGATAAACAAAGCGAAGAGAAGGGAATACACGCCATTCGGCAATCAATGTCGGCTTTCCTAATGGCTATTTGATTACTGCTGCCCGGGTCCACCGGGCCTGGCCCGCTGCACTGACAGATGTGAGCCCTGATTAAAAATGAATTCGCCTCTGGTAATTACAGGTGCTTCGCCTCGACCTCTTTATACGAGATATAAACGTCACTGGTTATACTAGACTTCTAGGACATGGGAAAATGTCACTTTCTTTGGTAATTGGAAATCTATTTAAAGACACCGAATTCAATAAGTGGTTATTACCAAGCCTTCATAACTAAAGCCATTACTTCCTTCTTATACTATCTTAGACAGAAAGAAACACGATTGATTTCCATTTGGCATGTTTAGATAACAAGACAATTTTCTTTCTATAAAAAAAATATAAAATTATTTCAGATTGAATAAAAATGCTTTTATCTACGATTGATACGAAATATAAACGTTGTATCTAGTTTAGATGCGTAGAAAGTGATGCGCATGCGCGTCTCATAGTTCTGAAGAATTCCTCTTATTTACCACCCTAGGGCGGTAAAGAAGAGGAATTCTTCAGCTTTACGCACGATTAGCGAGTTTGTTTACATTTAACAAAACTAATTTGCTGTTCTTTTTATTAAAGTAACTGTTTATATCGAGTTTTTAGTGAAAAACAATGAGTGAATCAAGTGACTTTGACGAAAATGTGGAGAATAATACTCCTCCAGAAATAATTAATTCGGCAAAAAATATAACTCAAGAATTAATGCCATCTTTATCAATAGAGAGATACGAACTTACATACAGCAAGTTTATTTTTATCTGTATTTATTATTTAAATCTAACAATCGTAGATAAAGTACGGTACACAACTAGTGCGAAAACGGCATTTTGCATTGCTCGTGTGGTTTTACTGCCCTCGCTGTCGCTCGGGTGCAAACTCCACACTCGCATGTAAAATGCTACTTTCCGCACTCGACGCGTAATGTACTATTAAATATGTAATCCTTTTACTGTTATCGATATACCTAAAATAGTTCATTTAAAAAAATACCTTAATTTTGCTTTAAAAATCATCAAACGATAGTTCATTCATTTAAATATGATTCCAAGTTTAAAAAAGTATTTGATTTTTTAGTTAAACTAAAATAGGTTTCTCAACGGAGTTGATTTTAGCGGGATGCGTATGCCCTATGCATTCAGACTATAGATTCCGAATCCTTCGTTTCCTTTCGATTAATAATGGTATTTATTAACTTTTTAAATAAAATATATTAATTATAAATGATAGTGTAATCCGGAAACCATTTCTAACAAAAAACTAAAAAAAGAAAAACTTTCTGGAGTCATCCATAAATTAATTCATAATCAGAAGAAAATAATTGAAAAATCACTATGTCGAAAAAATTGTGGAAGCATAAATAGCATGTGATAAAAAAATTTGAAAACAGGTAAAACGGGTGGTATTGATGGAATAGTAAATGAGCATTTAAAAGCTGGAGTAAAGAGACTGATTGAGGTTTTACTTAGTCTGTTTAAAGAATTCCTTACCAACTTCTGCTTAAGAAAGGTGGCAAGCAAAATATAATAAAATACAGTCCCATACATTTATTATCATTATCATTAGGTATTATATAAAACTTTCATATCAGCAATTTCTGGAAGACTAAATAAACAGCTTAATTTCCATTCACCAACGAATAAGTCGGTTTGAAAACCAACTACTCTACATGTGATGTTATACTCGTAATGCAGCAGCTCATATTCAAGACTTGACTTCGACAGTCCCCCTTACGTAATTTTATTTTCTGTTTTTTAAATATTATTGAAAGGCTTTAAATATTTATAAGCTGACTTTAAGTGCTTTTTCTTATAACATTATGTTTGGTGTTGATGTTATCAAATACTTCTCTAAGTCTATAAATATTAAGTGTTAAGGAAATTATTTTGCTATATTTGTCTTTTAGAGCCACCGTTCGTTTTCTTCCTATCGACTGGTATGACTACGTTTTTTAAGTTTGTTCCTTGCAAAACTGTAGTATTTATTTCTTGTACATCTATTTTATCTTTCTACTATTCAAATTTGATTCTGATATTTCTGAGAATGCCTTAGTATGATTGCTGTTTTACTTCATTTTTCTTCTTTTTCACAAAAGTTATTAAATATTTTAGGCATTTTCTCTTGAGAGATAAATTTTGCTATTCTTATCATTTATAATGATGACTAGAAAGGTTAATAGATTGTTACACAACAATATTAGTACCACAATTTTATATTTAAACTAGCCTTCACCCCGCGTTCCGCGCAGGACTCATGCTAGGTATTAGTGGCTATGTTTCCTATAATCATGTAAGCCTAGCAAAAATGAAATGCCTAAATAATTTAGTTTCCAAAGCATTCTAAGAATACAGTCAGGACTACATTATACATATAATTGATTCCATTATATGTTCCATTCTCTCCAAATCGTAGTTTGGAGTCTATCTATATATAGCCAATAGAAACTAAGTAATAATTAAGAATGCTAAAAAAAGGTATAATAAATAAGAAAATAAATTAGGCAAAACCAATTAGACAGAGAAGTTATTGAACAATCATCAACCATGATGGTGCATTAGTTTAATTACCAGTCTCTTCTCTCAATACAGCAGTTGCACCAGTAAATATTTAATAATTCTAGTTCTAGAAAAAAATAATAAGCATTAGTGTGAGGTTTAAGTACCCCAATCAGAAATTATATCGGTCAACAATTGCGGATGCCATAAGAGCTCAATGTAATATATAAAAATTAATCAAATTTAGGTCTATTTAAGGTAGAACCGATGGAGGTAAGACAAAAAGGCATAGGAACATACACGTTGTAGATAATTTAAGATCACTTACAGCTAGTGCAATCTGCTTTCCGATACGACTTCCCGTTTAGCCGCAATAAGCCTCCATAAATACTTTTAATTTGGATCCGCCATCTTTAATTTTGTAAGGGGGGTAAAAATATATTTTTATTTAACTTTTCGGATTTTTCCAGTTGGTGTGGACCAATTTTCGACCAAACGCAAAAACCACGAGTCTCTAGGTGGTCTAGAAGTAGCCAAACATTTTGATTAGAGAGTCTGTGGGTTTTGGTTATTGGTGGGTCAACCTAATTATTGTAGGTTATTTTTTTTATACATTTTGTTTATAACATTGTCAATAGCTTTGGTTCTACTCAATACTTTTAGATGAAACCAAGCCTACAAATTGCGCAACATGATTGCGCTCTACTCTGAAATAAAATTAATCGATTTCGTTAAGCCAGTTTTGCGCTTATAAAGTCGGACTGGTGGCTACAGACACACATACTCGACGAAAATAGTTAAGGCCGGATTCGGTTTTTGGAATGTATAAAATGAAAAAGTATCCAAAAAGTTCTAATTCTGACTAATGTACAGAAAAAACTTTATATTTATATATATAGATTCACAAACGCGTTTCGACATCATATTTAGTGTTGAGGTTAACATACTCGTAGTAAGAGTAAAATCTATACTGGCACTGGCTACATACAAATTTTTACAAGGTGTATGATTAAACTAACAGCTATAAGTAATCTAAAGCTATATCAACTAACAGCTTAAGCTTGTAAAATATGTACGTGGAAAGTAGAGATTTAACTCTTACTATGTTAACACAACACTGAAGATGCGATATTATGTCGAAACGCGTGTGTATTTTAATGTAAAATTGTGGTGACAATATTGTGTTACTTTCTACCAACCTCTCTATTCATAATTATGAAGTGGTACCACAAAATCTCAGTCAAAACAACTAATAATTTCTTATCTTTTATATTCTCTGAAGATCCTCTTATTCCACTGAATATGCATCTAGTGAGGGACTTAGATCTGTTCTCAGAGGTTTCTTCATATTCACTTTCTTTTAAAGTCTTCATATCTGTTTTATGCGATGGTTCTTTGTTCTCTGCTTCTCCATATTTTCTTTTAATATATTTTTGAATTTGCTTTAAAATCCGTGAGACTGCTCCTAGTGTTGATTAGATCCTCAAATCTAAATTTAAACGACTTTGTATTAATCATGATTTAAGTTCAGCTTTTTGCTCGGTGAATACTACTAATTTATAACCTCTTACGTTTCTTACTGCAAAGCCATAGGGTCCAATGACCACCTAGTTTTCTTCCTTTCCCACCTTGGTATTCCAGTCTCCTATTACGATGGAAATGCTGCTAGAGTCTTCATCTACTACTTGTTGCAGTCGAATTAGTTGTTGGAGCATGAACTATTATTGCTTCCGAGATTGCCAAAGGTAACGAAAGCTCAATGAAGTCGCTTTATGACTCTTGCATTCAAAAAGTCTATTACAGGAATCATCATTTTTGATCTCGTGTTTGTTTGTCGAATCACCACATCTTAGAAACTACTCGTCTAATTTTGATGAAATTTGGATAATGTGTCACGATTGGCCTATTGTTGGTTTCATACCAATTTCAGCCTTTTGTAATCAGTGGGTTTTCTCTTCCACACGCGCACAAAGGTTATTAACACATGCATACACATATCTATCACAGCACTTTCATATATTTAAGTCATAGTTCGCCCACAGTTGGTCCCATATTAATTTTAACCATCCGGACATTTTAAATATTGCTAAACTAATACTTTTATTCGGGAAGGAAATATTTGAAATAGTCTCCAATTAGTGTGGCCTATAGCTTCCTCGGGATCTATAGCATACTTTAATTTTGTGTTGCTTTTACAATTTATTAATGTCCAATTTACTTAAATTTCTTAAAAATCAGATATGTACTATTAAAGTTGTAGATGAAAATAAATGTTTGTTTGTAAGTATCTAGAAAAGAAACCAATGAACAAAGAAGTTTGAAAATTGGTACCAACAGTGCCCTTTTTACGACCTACCATTCAAATTTCTAGTTGGTTTAAAAAATATTTAATATTAAATATAAAGATTTACTGACAGTCGCACTACCAAAATTGTTCCCTGATATCTGAAACGGATTTCTGTCTTGGAAAGTTTGAATTCATAAAATTGGAGGCATAAAAATGTTCGTTCTCCAGAACGATCACATTGCTTACATTCGATAAGCTCTGAAGCAATATTGATTAACATTAATTTTGCCTGTTTAAATATAGAGTGTGTAAAATGTATTTATCACCAGGTGTTAAAGAAAGTGGATGATTCAAAATGTTCGGGGCTTCCGAGATTTATAAGCCACACTTGATTTGGTTTAACATATTCTTCCTGAATCTTCGGACTACAGGGAAACCGAATCTGGAATTATTACAATTGAATTGTAAGGAATAGTTTGTGCCTCTGAGTTTTCAGCCTTATTTCATCATTTTTCCCGAGAAAAACTTTAGTTCAATTAGGACTAACGGATCTTTGTTGGTTCTGTAAATAAATTTTATACATTCAATATCTATGTTTTCTTTCACTTCTAGTACGTGTTTAGTAAATTTATTGATGTCCTCTTTGTTAATTTTTGTGTCACTAACATCAGTGTTCACTACATCAGAGTTGTGTCACAACTCAGGACGCCCTGAGTACAAGTATATTTGGTTTCATTTTTATACCAATTCATCTTTATGCTATGAGTCCCTGAAAATTGAGTTTTTCGTTTCCCCCTCCCCCTCTATTTTGGTAACCCACCAACGAAAAAATCCTAGATATTCCTTGTCAAAAAACAAGATTTCTAGGTATTTTTAATGCGTCACATATTTTATGAAAAAAAAAATTATCCCCCCCCCCCCATCTAAATATCCAAAACCCTTATTACCTTATTTTGGGGTAGACACTTCATTATGGTCCAGAAGATAGAGTGCAACAAAATGTCCAACTAACATCAAGCTAGAATGTTGTGTACAAGTTAATCTTTTAGAGCCTTTTAAGAATATCTGGTCGGCTAAGTTTGTCTGCGGGATATAGCTTGGAAATGGGCATTTGAAAAAAAAATAGGCGAAGAGCGGCCATGTCCCGCCAATTATGGTGGCAATATGATTTTCATGATCCTAAGTACAAAATTTGTTACCTTTGCGAACTTACTATTAGTTACTTTACCTACTCTATATATCTCTTATGATATTTTATCGACATCCTTGGTAGCTAATCATTAATTGTTTTAGCGTCATATTTCCTAGGCATTTACTTTCTTCTTAAATAAATGCTGTAGGTCCCAGTGCTTCGTTCCTGACTCGTTTGCTTGATCTTGTTGAGAAAAAATCACTTACTTGCTTATTTCTCAAATATATATTAATTTTATTTTAATTATTATCATTATTAAGGTTTCGAAGATCCTTCTCGAACCCCTTATGCTGATTGTCATATGTGTCTGTCTGTCCGTCCGTCGATCTTTGGTTCATTTCTCCCGAACCGTTAAGGGTAAAAAGTTAAAATTTAAAACTCTGGCGCAACTTTTTCACACGAAGGAAAAATACATAAAAGTTAAAAATTTAATATGTGCATGAGCAATTCGAAAACTGCATTCTTTCTTGGCATATTGAGATAAAATAAATCCTATGATAATGGCTAGTCCTTAAATTTTGAAATAACTCTTGCAAATACATTATTTAAGGGCGATTACAATTTCCCGAAAAAAATTAAGTTACCTTGCAGTCATTACGAATAAAAAACATTGTGACCCTCCGGGGGATCGAACCAGGGACCCTTCAATTTTTTGTTTGATTTTGAGGCGTCATTGTTTATATTTTTTTATTTTGGGAAAAAAATGTTATTTCATAATTTAATAACGTATATGCTAAATAATCTACAAAACCCTAAAAAGTGCTTGGATGCTAGTATACTTCCCTGTGATTTTTTAATATTACATATTTGCTAGGTCTCATCACATTTTCGTCCTTCTTAAATCACTCTGTTAACTGCCTTTCTCGAACAAGTTTGTGATTTAATTGGATGCAATGCCATACTATTTTTTTTAGTCCTTTTCTCTTCAATAACAAGCAATTAAAATATAATTGAGAACAAATGTGAAAATGGTACTACCCTGAGATTTTATCATTTATTAATTAATAAATATGATTATTATCAGTCTACTCCACCTTAAGACAACTAACTGATAGGAAGATTTCTTTTTAAGACAACTATTATTTATATTATGCAAGATAATGCTGTTATTATTAATACATTCATTTATATTATTATTAATTTACGTAATAGTCAGTGTTCATTATTACATACTTACAAATGAGAAGCTTTGGCTTGGTTTCGAACCGGTTTAATAAAAAACTGTTAGATGTCAAAACCACCACTTCATTATGTACCAGAGCTCTATAATTGCCCTTGACCTTTATTTGGTAAAAATGATTAGCTGATATTTTTTCTTTAGAACAGAATACCTTGATGAGAATTTGATATATTTCAAATAAATATTTATTTAAATAATTTTGTATATAGGGTATAATTTAATATGGTATTTATTTCCTCGTACTTTTAAGTTATAGTGAATAATTAATGATTTTTACACAGGCTAAAATCAGTGGTTATGCACTAGGCAGATATATGGCAACATAAAAATGCAATACTGAAGATTTCTCAATATTTAATAATAGGCAATTTATTGCATATAAAATTTAAGTAACACCAAGCCATGCCTGGTCCACTTTCAGCTATAAGCTAATTCTGATGGGGATGCACTCACATGGATAATTTTCTCCAACCTCGCTCATTTATTTCTCGTTTTGTAAAATTATTTTAGAAACATTTATATACATATATATATATATATATATATATATATATATATATATATATATATATATATATATATATATATAAAATATATATATATACATATATATATATATAATATATATATATATATATATATATATATATATATATATATATATATATATATATATATATATATATATATATATATATACACGAAAATTCTGTTACTTAATAAATAATTGAGGTATAACTATTAATTTTTTCCGATGACAACAATAATTGGATTATAACATCTTATAGGATAAAATTCTGAATAAAATGTAAAGGTTTTGCCTTTTTTTGGTGCCAATTTATTTAATTTTTTAATCGATATTATTGCCGATGATAAAACTTAACACATTATTGTTCTGTTTCATGCAGTATGGAATACATAGTACTATTACTCTTTATCGAATATAAATAAGGTTAGCATGAATAAACTCGAACAAAACTTTTACATATTACATAATAGGTATGGTTGAATTTAAATCCAATAATATCTTATTTGACACATTAATTTTTAAACACATTTAAAAAGTATTCAACAGGTGATGAGTATAGACTTCGTTTTAGATTTTCATCAATATCTTGGAAATTAGATTTTTCCTGAAAAAACAAATCATATGGTTAAATTTGTATTTAAAGGTCTTCATTTTTAATGTCTTAATCAAAATCGTCGGAACCATTTTCGTAAATACTTTTTTTTCACGTTTTTTTCAGATTTCTGGGGAGGTAGTGCCCCCAAATTTAGAGCTAATATTTATCTAAACATATGTATAACAAATTTCATCGAATCAGTAGGTTAGTCTCCACGAAACGTGAAATCTGAACATTCGAAAGACCACAGACGACAGATGGTAAACAGACATCTTTTAAAAACTCCCTTTTTAAAACTTACAAAATCGAAGTTTGACGCCATCGCAATACTTTCTCTTTCTATATACTACGTATATGAGAAAGTAAAATGGGAATATTTTTAAGAAGATCTGTACCTACTGTTATGTTTTCCAATAAATGTCCCAATACGTCCTTTCAGCACAACCTAAGGCTCCGTAGGGAATTAATAATAGCTCTTTGTGTCTATATTGTCTGATTTAGATCAAAATTTGGCTCAGGCAAATGAATATTTTTGAACGAACTCGTAAACTGGCATAATCGGCCATGCCGTTTTAAGATTCGGCCATTTAAAGTTTTTTTTTTAAATATATGTTTAATTGTCTAAATGCAATGAGCCAACAACCATCTTCAAATCATCTCCGTCAAAAAATATTCAACTCCTTACTTTAGTTTGGGTTATTACTTTATTACACATAACGTAACTGCAAAGTTTCAAATTTTTATGTTGGGTACTTTCAGAGATCAGGTGCGTTACAGGCAAACAAGCACAGAAAATTATAAGGGCCCTTGTTTTTGCCTACGGAGTCTAAACACATATTTTATTATTTAGGTATATGTTTCACGAAATCTTAGAGACCATTTTGATTCAATATAGTGGTTATATAGATATTTGGGACATAGAACCCTCACTACTTCTTCAAAACGCTAAAGTAAGAGCATTCGATATGATTATTTCTAAAATAATATTAATGTGTGCCAAGAAGGGAAATTCGATCCCTTAAGAACTGAGGGCAAAGTGAATAAAGAAGGGGAATTGAGTTCAGACTGATGTTCTGTAGTTAGGAAGTTAAAACTTAGGAAAGGGCTTTTAAGGTATAATAAACACCTATTAATAAAATATTTATCAATTTAATCCCAGGAGGTTTTTGTTTGAAATTTAGAAAATGAGAGTTTTGCAAATTACATATATTTGGTCCATGGGAGTCATCTAGATATTCTTGCATGACAAAAGAATTTTAATATTTCTATACAGTAGTTTATAAACCTATCAAATTAAAATATAATACATTAAAACAACATACTCCGTAGCGAACCAAGGGAATCCGACTAGTATAATATATTACACTAATCGCAAGACTTTAATGTATCCGTAGATTGTAGTGATAAACACCTTAACAGTCGCTGTTCTTCAGGTTTGCTGGAAACCGTTCCTACGATTAGGAGCAACTTTCTTGAATTTTTCTTTTTCTATATACATACTTACATGTAAATTAGACTTTATTATTTAAGTGCAAGTACTTAAGATTAAGATCATTGTTTAATATTTCCAAGAGTTCAGTTCTTTCCGTTATTGTTTTAACTTGATCATTAAGATTTTACCTCTCACTTAATTATTGTTTGATAAAATCTTTTAGATCGTGTCAGGAAAAAAAACATTAAAAATTACCATGATAATTAAAAACCTCTTTGCCGCTAATGATTTTTTAAAAAAGCAGGTTAACGCTTGAGAATCTTCCGTTCAAAGTGACAACGCTGAAAGAGTTGTCTTTGAACGGAACTCGAAAAACGGTGACCTGTCACTCAGGAAAAAGGGCTTGGCAAGACCGAGTTCCATTAACACTTTCCACGTCTGACTATTACCTCTGAGAGAAGCTAATGGAGATGTAAGCCTCGTGATTACTGATGATGATTACTCCCAACTCTGAAGAGAGATGCTCTCTGACAGGAAGGTCCATTTGTCTTTTTAGCTCCGTGTGAAAAGATCGCTTCCCTTCACCCTCTCATATTGGATGAGGGCCTTAACGGCACACTATTAGCATCGCCACGGCAAAAACACAAACGAAATACATCGCTCTCCTTTATTCCTTTTCTTTTTTTCAAATTAGTTATACTACCGAATTGTAATTGCGTTCCAAACTTGAATATATAATAAGTCTTCTAGTAAAAAGAAACCGCAGCTAATCAGCTTCAAATATACAAATTATCTAAGCATTAGAATTGACAAACAGTAATAATGACAGTCTGTCTCTTTTTTAAAGAACTATTTAAGAATGTAATACTAAGTATTATCTCTAGTTCTGTCAATTCAACTTAACGGATATTTTAACCTACAAACTGATAATGAAGTGTATTTAAATTACCCTCATTATAGTCATCTAATAAATGACTTCATTATTTTTCGCTTGTTGAAAAGTTGTAGTCTTTCTGAGTTAAGATTTAAACAATGTATGTAAAAAAAACTGGGTTATTGTCACTTCTTCACTTCCTCTCTTATGATCTAGGCTAGCATTACATTTATTTACCTCTCTGGACATGTTGAGACATAAACGATAATGATCAGTGAAAGGGCTGAAAGAAACAAATATTTATTATTATTTAATTCAATTTATAACAAAATTTGTTTAAACTTCCAGAACCCAATTTATTTAGACTCTGTTTAGTTGAATTATGAAAATCTATGTTTTTATAGTTTAATTCAGCACCTTTGGAGTTAAAGTACTTACTTAAACCCTTTATTGTCAAGGATGTATTTCCCATAAACTGCATGACGAATCGTTTTGAACCTATAGCATTTTATGGTTTTAACTCCCTCGCCTACCTACGAATGAATTTCTTAAAGAGCACTTTTGAACCAGCATGTTTACACGTAATTCAGGGTTTGGTCAATTTTCTTCAGCTCTATATCAATATATTATTCCCTTTATTGTATTTATGGAATAGCTAACTTGCCAAGTAAGTACTTGGTATATAAGTATATAACAAGTATTATTACGGTTAGATCTAGTTCTAACTCTGATTGCTTTCATTACAATAAACTTAAGTCTTTCTCATTTATCCTAGATATTCCCAGTTCATTTTACCCCTCCCCCTTTCACTGTTACCACCAATATTAATCCGGAACGTTTATGATAAAATACATAAGAATCAGTAAAAAAATCATAGACAGCTTTTTGGTCGCAGACCCGTGTATTGATATGAAAATGTTCTAGATTATATACAATAATATGTTGTTTGTTGCTCTTCCACCCCGGAAGAATGAGTTGCCTATTAGGCAAATAGACAGCTTTTAATATAGACAGCTTTAATATATTTAATAGACAGCTTTTTGGTCGCAGACCTGTGTATTGATATGAAAATGTTCTAGATTATATACAATAATATGTTGTTTGTTGCTCTTCCACCCCGGAAGAATGATTTGCCTAATAGGCAACTCATTAATACCTATTGTCCAGGAGATAGCATGCAAACACCTTTCTGTGTATATGGTAATGTTTTGGCTTCTTTAAAGAATATTGTTCGGCTATGTCCGTCTGCGGGACCTATGGCTTGGCCATAAGCTGTTTTTAAAAAAAAGTGGAGAGCGGCCACGTCCCACTCATTTTGGCGGATAATGTGATTTTCGTGATCCTAAATACAAAATTAGTTAGTTGACCAAAAAACATATTGATGTTATGCTGTCACTTTATAGGTGACCACTTTGATTTGAAGAAATATTTAAATAACTAGCCTATAAAATGACAAATTGGCATCTACTTGATGTTTCGTCTACTAACTAATTGCGTATTTAGGATCATGAAAATTACTAAATAGGCCAAAATAGGCCTAACATGGCCCCTCTTAAACGGTCATTTTTAACAGCTTATGGCCAAACTATGTCCCGCTTAGCCGATCACATATTCTTAAAATACACCTAAAGATTAACTAACAAATAAAAATTCTAGCTTGATTTTATCTCCTGGACTTTAAAGAGTCTTGTCCAGTGCAGAGAGACTTCTCTGCACGCTATGTCCTGGACTACCAGTAGGCTGGTCCAATTTGTATCTCTAAATCTAAAATTGGATTCGTCGTATGGACACGTATATTTGTGGAATACCTCGTTTATACTTAGTATTATGAAATATTTAGATTATACACGTAACTCCATTCCATCTGTTAATCGTTTCCTGAAATACCACAATAAATTGGTGAATCCGAGTCAGTTTTTTCTATCGTTATCTGTGAGAAAATACCACTAATGTTAGTTTTTTCTAAAGTATTTGTAATCATTTTCGTTACCTCAAACGTTTTTATGATATTCTAGTTTTTGTTTTTTGATAGAATGTAAAATGGTTTAATAGTTTAATTATATCATAAAACTTCCAATTTCCTTTCAATTAACTTTTATAATTAATTTTTCGATCTTGATTGAAAAGTTTTCTGATAAATTCATAAGTAAATTGATTTCTCAGATAGGATTTTCTATTCGTTAGTTGAATTTCCCCAAGGTTTATTACCTACTTTCAAATTTTCTCTAGTAATAAACAAGAAAAGCGGAAATCAAGTGGAACGTTCCATTTGTTTATTTTCAGGTTAAAAATATATTCTCAAACAATCAGGTTGTGGATACTAGAGATATAAAAAATGAAACGTGAACTGAATCTTATACAGCTAGTTCGATTAAAGAAAGTGTTTTCCTGTTAATTCGACTAAAAAAAAAAAATAAATAAAAAAAATAAAAAATAGGTAAAATTATTTTTTTAAGAAAGATTTTTAATCACCATCATTTTATACTTTTTTAAAAATTATAATTAAGAGGTAATGACTTATACATAATATTAATAACATACAATCCTCAATGTGTTAGCACTTTTTTTTATTAATATTTTGCTGAACCTGTGTCGACAAGATAGGAGAGGATAAACTTCTTCTGCGATACGCAGAATATTACTTTATAATACATAAAAAAAAATGCATACTATTAAACTGTTTAAATAAACGTATTTGTCCATTTTAGACTAATTTATGTAGTGAGGACCATCTCAATACATAAATAAATCAATAAAGTTTTATTATGATATGAACTTATAGTGTGATTTGTTTGTTTTTCGATCGTCTGGAGTGAAAAAGACCATTCTATAGCCAATTCATACTACAAGTTTATTATTAAATTAATTTATGTTCATATACATTATGAGAAAGTTTTTATATTGTTACGAACATTTCCCTTCATTTTCTTAAAAATGTATCAGAAAAATATGTATTTGAATTTATTTAATTAATTATACTACTTCGGTATGAAGATTGTCTGCCAATTTGTACCAATTCATTTGGATGGGGTAACAACTAGATTAAAACCAAATTAAAGTGATCTTTATGTGATTTAATCCAGAATATAGTTTGTAGTATATAGATGAGTCAGAGTTAAACCACCATAAATATGTATCCACCATTCATTGGGAATTTTAATTTAAGCAAGAAAGTTCTGATGCAGATGTATCTTTGAAGGGCTTTAGCGCTCAGGAAGCATTTTCGGATACATCTTTATAAGAACTTCTTTCTCTAAAATCAAATTTCCTATGCATGTTTTACAAATGGTGGTTTAATTCTGACTCACCCTGTAAATATAATAATGAGCTAAATTTATTTTTATTCTTGATGGGAATTATTAAGATACATATAATGTTATACAACTTCATTTCTTTTAACATAATCAAGATGTTAAATCTTGTATTGCTTCTTCTTGTCCAGAGAACTAGGTATTTTCTTGTTTTCTTGAAAACGATTAGAGAATAATGGTAATATGAATCTATATTGTACTTTATCTTGTGAGATAAACTGTCTTATTGAGTATAATTGTTTTTTATCTCCTTCGACGGACTGACAGTTTTCAATTATAATTTAGTTGAAATCATTTGTTTTGTTAGAACTCTGTATGAATCCTACTGAAGGTGAGAATACAAAAATAATAATAAAACTATAGGATCAAAAATTAAAAACTTTTTTCCTAAACCTTTTGATTTACTTCCATCTGTAGAAATGCATCTTCAACTCCCATCATTCAAAATGGACTTTCAGCATGTTCCCTAACACCAATTAACGTTTGATAATTTCTCTAGAAGACGCGACCCTCGAACCCTTAGAGACGGAAATAAAGGAGTGAAACCCTTGATTTTTTTAACCCTGAGTCGAATGTCGGACATTGACAAAACGACAGTCGTTAAACTTAGTAGTCTTTCTCTTTGGGACGCCCCAACGCGATTACTTTTTTAATTTCTAGGGTCCGTAGAAGGGAGTACCCTAGAGGGCTTTTCTCTCTCTAGAGACGGCACTTCGATATTGAGGAAAAACCAAGGGAGTGGGGTTTTTTTTTCTTCTTCTTCTTCTTTTTAGTTTTTCGCCAAGATAGAGCTTGGCTGTGAGGCGTGGCTAATCCATCAGCCCCCCCCCCCCCCCTTCCCGGTTCCAAGAGAAGGCCCCTCCGCAGAAAAAGGGCAATTTTTCTATACGGGTGCCCCCCTCAATCATTCCACGTCACTCCTACCCCGACCTCATTCTTATCCGCCCCTTTCTATTCCATTTTTTCCTCGAACCTTACCGCCCTTTTATTTTTCCTTTAACTTGCCCCCTCCCCCTCCCTCCTTTTGCAAAACCCCTTCCTTTCTCAAGTCTTTTTCTTTTTAAATACAAGTCTGGTGTAAAAATTTAACCTTCTTGATTTCCACTAGAGTTACAACAAACCTCTTGTATTAACTAGAGAGAAATAAAACATCTAAAACTTTGAAAATCCTCCTTCGGTAAATTTGAGAGAGAGAGAGAGAAAAAAATATAATTATCGAAATACCCCAGAGAAACTGATTGCATTCGCTAGTCCACGAAACTATGGTAACGGAACTATAGATTTATTATATGTATTACATAAAACCAATTAATAGTTGATAAAGATAGCTAAACCCTAGAACGCTAACCATACTTTTTAACCTCTTATGACTAACCTTGAGTCATATTGACTCCCTAATCTATTATACCTAGTTTTGTTAAATATAAAGGCCTAAGATGTATAATTTTTTTTAACATGTTTTAGTGCTAGTTGATGGGACACTTGGGTGCTTTGTTTGCCATGAAAAACCATTTTTTCCTTTTAATTCCGGTTTTTCAATCTAGACTACTATTACATATCCGGTATTGTTATCTACCGGAGTGGTTTTTTTATTTACTTTTTTTTTATTTAGCTTTTTTCTTTCCTTTCCTTTGGTTTCTCTATTTCGTAAATTGTTTCAATTAGGTAATTTATCATTTTCCTCATCATTGCTGATGGGATTAAAAAAGGCATTTTCTATTTTCAAATCAGGGTCCAAATCACATGAGTCACCATTATTGTCGAATACGCTCTTTTTCATAATCGGTATCTGAATCGGTCATTTCCTTCATCAAGCAATCAATGTCGTTTGGATCATTGTATTTTTTCTCCATTATTTGACTATATTCATATTCTATTAATTTTATATAATTTAGACATATAAAAACAAAAAAATATAACAATTTATAGTTATAAATGAATAAATTACAATTATATTACCTTTAATTTGTAATAATTAATCAGTTAAAAGTTATATACAGGGTGGTCCAAAAGTCCCCCCCCCCCTCTCTTAACTTTTGAACGGTTTGAGATAAATTAATGAAACTTGGGGGGATCTCTACCATGCAAAGGGAAGTTTTTTTTTCATGCAATCACCCACTAGGGGCAACCACCCACTTTGCCCCCAGGCCACCCAACTTCAAAATTTCAAATTTGAGTGTATATTTTTGATTGCATATTTGGATTCTACAGTGAAAAATAATAAACTTTTACTTGAAACTTTTTTTTTCTATTCCCAATATTTTGCCCCCTATAGGTGGGCAAAGATAGCAAAATTACCCTACCGATAATACGTTGTAAAATCTAAACGGTTAGAGATAAATTTATGAAATTTAGGGGATCCGTACCATGTAAAGGGAAGTCAGTTTTCATGCAACCGTGCTGTAGGGGCAACCTCCCATTTTGCCCCCAGACCACCTAACTTCAAAATTTTGTCCTAGAATGTATATTTTTGATAGCAGATTTAGAATCTACGGCAAAAAATAAAAATATTTTACTTCAAACTTTTTTTTCTACCTCTAATATTTTGCCCCCTATATGAGGGCAAAGGTATAAAAATCGTAGATTTCAGCGCCTGGGGGCAAAATGGATGTTGCCCCTAGTACGCGAGTGGATGATTAAACACTTCTCTTTACATGGTACAGATCCCCCAAGTTCCATGACTTTATTTCAAACCGTTTAGATTTTATAACGATCTAAGTGTTATTTTTTTACTATATTTTTACTATTTTTTACTATTCTATATATTTTGCCCCCTGTAGGGGGCAAAATATTGGAGATAGAAAAAATAGTGTCAAGTAAAAGTTTATTATTTTTCACCGCAGAATCCAAATATGCTATCAAAAATATACGCTCCAATTTGAAATTTTGAAGTTGGGTGGCCTGGGGGCAAAATGGGTGGTTGCCCCTAGTGGGTGATTGCATGAAAACAAACTTCCCTTTGCATGGTAGGGATCCCCTAAGTTTCATTAATTTATCTCAAACCATTCAAAAGTTAAGAGGGGGGGGGAGACTTTTGGACCACCCTGTATAATACCTAATTTATAAGATTTGAAATGGCCAAATAAACAATAACACTTATTAGATTGGGCTGTTAATACTATTCTGCGTCAAAATAACCTACAAACATTTTACGTGTAAGACTAAACAGGAGTCAAAATTACTCCGTGACTGCAGAAAAACAAAAGATATGTCCTCTTTAGAATCTGAATGTGGAACTGATAGAAGTGTAGAGTAGAAGGGTCATTCAAGGGAAGAGATAGCATAGCTGAGATGTGAGAGTTCTGTGTTTTACAGACACCGTGCATTCGTAGTTAAAAAAAAATGGGAGTAATTTTGACTCCAGGTTAGCCTTCTAGGGTTAAGAAACATATAGATTGTTTTAAAATGTGAAGAAATTATGGATACTAAAATGCTTGGAATTAGTACAGATGTATATGAGATTTGTTTATGAAATATAAGTATCGATAGCTTAATTTTAATTGTACAAGATTTGTTGGTTGATCTGGGGGCACGGCAGTGCCTCCGCCATTCGAGCACAGCACTACCATCCTTTACTGGAACCAACTCAGGGCACTTTGGGCCCCCTGTATAATCTCCTCTACATCATATCCTAGAAAAGAATCTAATAAAACACGATGTACACACTTTAAAGTTTTATGTCTTAAACCTCTTTTATATTTGACTCACTTGCTTCCGAGCTTACCCAAAGTAACGGAAGATAAGGTATCATTCTGAAGAAGGAGATTTTTTTATGTCACCTATTTAAAATAATCCAAGACAGAAATCCGTTTCTGCCATCAGGTACATTTTAGGTTCCGTGTCGGTCTGTCTCTGTCTGTCACTCAATTTTTTGTGAACCAACAAATCTTAAAAACAATTCGTACGACTTTAATGAAATTTGGATGTTAGATCATAATTCTACCATTACTGGGTCCCATATAAGTTTCAACCCTCTGTGCCATTTGTTCCTCTTCCACCCACGCACAAATATACATTTATTTACACCTATATTTTTACAAGCACTCATCTGATTTTTAAGAAATTTGTATGGTTTATCGAAAGTATAGCCCGCAAATAGGCCCAGATTCATTTCAATCGTCTGCTATCTATACATTTTGTTAAATTGACGGGACAATAAACTGCTCAATTGCGTTTATTCAAAATTAATTTATGTGAGTTCCTCAAAATCCCTTAAAAAAAATTTCGTTCTTCAGAACGATCACATAGCTTCCGTTACCGTTGCGTCGGTAAGCTCGGAAGCAATACCAAAATTTTAGAAACAATCTGTCCGAGACGACTCAGAAAAACTTTCTCATATACGAATTTTTTATTTAATAGTTTTTTAGTTAGTTAGTTACTCATTAGTTTTCGAGTTTGTAGATACATTTAATTATTATTGAATTACTCTTGTGGGAACCTTTTTCGAGAATTTTTTTTAGAGTATTTAGAGCTAAAATTCATTTCTCGATTTTGCCTCAGGGTATGATTTTTTTGAACATGTATGCCAAATTTCTGCAAAATCAGCCCAGTAGTTTAGGCTCCAGGCGTCTGCACAGACGACAGACAGACATTTTTAAAAACCGCTTTTTTGATTCAGGGGACCTCAAAACGTGTAAATCCATCAAAATCTCGACATTGAATTTTCGTGCCATCACAATACGTTCTCTTTATATGAGAAAGTAAAAAGGGTCAAATTCCTGAGCACTTCTTTGATAGAGTGGCTTTTTTGGGTGGGGTCTGGAACTTGGCCCTTTTTTCACTTAGGTTTTTGCTGAGGGTATCATTCCTTTATGTTAGTTTCAGCATTGTTTACAAATCTTTACATATATATTTTTATCCTTTAGAATAATGGTAGTCAAAATCCGAAATAAGTCACAAAACATTTGTATAGAAATAATAGAAGAATCAGCAATGTGATACCGTGATTTTGCACACTGCAATTAGCTACACAATTTGTGTGAGTGAGAGACACCTAGGGATGTGCCACGCAAAAATGGCACATAGGAACTGTTCCAACATCAGACTTACGTCATTAAGATGTTGGCTCGGCATTACGCTATGTCCTGCATCGTTTCGTCACGTCCGACTCATCAGGGGCCCGACGATGCCCACCCAACTCTGGACCTATACAGGACCAAGAAGATCAGATATGGGACTTATCAGAGACGAGCGTGCTGTGTTTTGGCAGGCAGGCAAATAAAAAGGTGTGAGAGCACGCTCGTCTCTGATAAGTCCCATATATCTGATCTTCTTGGTCCTGTATAGGTCCAGTGTTGGGTGGGCATCGTCGGGCCCCTGATGAGTCGGACGCGACGAAACGACAGCGTAATGCCGAGCCAACATCTTAATGACGTAAGTCTGATGTTGGAACAGTTCCTATATGCCATTTTTGCGTGGCACATCCCTTGGTGTCTCTCACACACAAATTGTGTGTGTGTGTGTTTATATATATATATATATATATATATATATATATATATATATATATATATAAATTAAATATATGTAAATGTTTATATATATATATATATATATATATATATATATATATATATATATATATATATATATATATATATATATATATATATATATTAAATATATGTAAATGAATAAATTCTCGACCGTAAATATAAACAGAAACAAACAAAACTCAGGTTTCCGTCACAAAAATCGTCGGGGTTGTAACATAGTGACGATTTTTGTGACCGAAACCTGTTTTGTTTGTTTCTGTAGTATATATGTACTACATATATATATATATATATATATATATATATTTTTTTTTTTTTTTTTTTTTTTTTTTTTTTTTTTTTTTTTTTTTTTTTCAATTTTCTTAAAAATATAAGGTCAGCAGACATGTTTTGACTTTAGATTCATGTTCTGTATGGTTTGAAGATATTTAAACGCCGAAAATATACTATAAATATATTTTTTGGGATACAACCCTTTTCTTTTTCGTCCAAAAAGAAAAACACCAAAGCACAATTTTACCGAATTTTAGACGCATTTTCCGAAAAAAATCTGTATGTACAGAAGAAATTTTAACTTTACAGATTCGCATTTAGCACACAACAATACTTCAGGACTGTGATTTTATTATTATTATACAAATCGGCTCAAAAGTACATTTACCCAATTTTATTTTATATATATATTTTTTTTAAATAAACAAATGAAAGGTTTAATGGACAAACTATGGGCTTTCAAATAATATGCAACTCAATAACAAACTTTATAAAAGTAGTCACGTAATACGAAACTCAGCAAATAAGACGCATTTATAAAATAATATATGCTCGATTTAAAGAGCATTTGTATAAGATCTGAACCATCATATCAGAAATAAAATTGGTTAATGATTGAGGACGCTATAAGAAATAAAAGCCAAAAATGAATTTTTTTTTAATCAATTCTGGCTTGAACTAAGGTACGAAAAATACCATAGAATCATACTTGTTGATCTTCAATGCCTGTTTGTGTAATCAGTTTTTCGATACGACTTACCGTTGATCGATAAAATATTATTGACGTTGCGTCCGCAATTTTTAATTTTTTGGGGGGATAAAATGAAAAATTTCAACTTTTAGGATTTTTTTCTGTGACTTACACAACTATAGTTACAAGTGTCCCAAATTTCATGTTTCTAGCTTTCTGGAAGTCACTACTAATTTCAGTAACAAAATGTAATCTTTGAAACTCTCCCCTGTTGAAATCGCTGAATATTAAGATCTCAATTTTTTACAGTGTCCTAAAATACTTAAATTTAATCAATGGTTCTAATGTCAAAAGCCTATGGTAAGAAGAAGTAAAGATATATTGGTGAGAAAAACCAGGTGAATTGGTTCAAGTAAAAATGTATTGCATACTTAAGCAGATTGGCCTTGCACACTACCGTGCGCTCAGATTATAATACAAGTAAAGGGACATTTATTTATATTTTGACCTTTTAAAGTAGGTAAATATACTTTTCATTTATGGTAATTTCAATTAAAATATTCTCAGTTATGGTCCTAAAAGTAATAAATTTATAATTTAGGATGAATTTAAAAACAAACATAATAACAAATCATAAATTAGAGTGAAATTCAATTTGATTAATTATTGTTTGTGATATAATATTTTAGAAGAAAAGTTAATTAAAATAATCAAATGAATTGTATTTTAAATGACGAGTGTCTTGTTTGAATAAAATTAAATTTATACATATTTCTTTCATGTTTTATAAAAAAAAGAGAATATTTTAAATTGAAATCTGATGAGAGAGTCGCTTATTTTACAATAACAATTATTATTAATTGCCAAGTGAGTGAGACCGCAGGGTTGCCATAATCAACACTGGGGCTGGTTCAGAAACAGTTGCTTCTGACACTGACAGATCGTAACAATATATATTCTTCAACTAGTCAAGGCAACGCAACCAGCAATTCCCTTCCCTAACGCAACTCTACAACTCATGTGCCCACTAATATATTATCATCCTTGTATAGATACAATCTAAAAAACAACTAATTCTTAATTCTCTTTTTATTCATTATTAACACTTCTTAAATAATGACTAATTCATGCGTTGACATTTAAAAAAAAAAAAAAGAAATTAATAAAATTAAACTACTAGTTAACATTAAGATTACAATTCAACATTAGTTTTTTTTAATCAGGAGATATTATATATATATATATATATATATATATATATATATATATATATATATATATATATATATATATATATATATATATATATATTGACAGATATAAAAAAGGGGTGAAATTAAATAAATTTGACAATAATAGGTTGTAACAGCATAAAATTATTACATTATACGGAATAGGACGCGGGGAAGCTATGTGCCACACTAATTGGCAGACTATTTTATTTTACAATAATAATTATACGCTTTTTAATAAAATGTTCAATGCAATTCGTAATTAACGTTTTCATATGCGAGAACATAATTATTTAGTCCAGTGAATTCTATTTGTTAGTTGTTTCGGTTTTTTGGGCTTTATTTAATTATTATTAAAATAATTTATCTACACCGGGGAATCGAACTCGACCTCTCATCCTCTTTGCAACTTAGAATCTAGATTTTCTCAAAATAATATAAGGATAAATATTTTTTGAAGACTGCGCATTTTGCAACATTTAATCAAATAAGGTTAGAATTTTTCTGCAATTGCATGCAAAATGTAGTCGAAATCGGCACGGCAGTTTAAGCTCCACGCGTCTGCCAGACGTTAGACAGCCGATCACGGACATACATTTTTTAAAAACTGTTTTTGCACTCCTTAAGAACCACTAGTTTGGACTCAGGGGACTTCAAAACGTGTGAATACATCAAAATATTCAAATTACACTTTTGCCCTATTCATGGGCGCCGTAATTTGCTCTATTCGGGGTCACTCTAAAGCTTACTAATTATTTTTTAATATTAACTATCCTATTTCTTGGGGGGGGGGGGGGGGTGGGCTTGAGCCCCTTGGGCCCTTAGGAGTCGGCGCCGCTGGCCCTATTACAATACGCATATGAGAAAGGAAAAAAGGAGCATTAAACGCGCTCTTCGAGTATAAAAGTTTATGCATTTATATATGAATAAATATTATTTATTCATTTATATTTTTATAAACAGAGGAATATCAAGCTATAAAATTATATGAAAACCATAAAAGACTATAATAATTGACTTCCTTTATAAATAATAATAATTAATATTAGGCAAAACGAAGAAGGTGAAATATTAAATGCTTATAATACCTTCTTTAGATATCAAAATACAAAGTGCTATACATACTTGAAATATTTATAAGTGAAACATGTAATAAAACACGTATACACAGTTCAATCAAAATAACCGCCTATGAAAATTATGATTAGCGGAAGAGCTACAAGGTAATTTGAAGAGAAGATGTTTTAGATTGTTAAGGATTAGTTAAGTAGTAGACGAGTTAGTTCACTGGTTTGGTCACTAGATTGCAGCACCATCCAAACTCACATCCCCTGGACCTATTCTTTACTCCAAACTACTTCTTGCTTAAGATCTGGACCTCCTTACGTCTTTATACCTGGCTTGCCTTCCTGTAACGAAAGGGTTCAAAGTCCAATAACAACTAAACTATCAAGTTATAACAATGGAAGAGTCCTTAACGTCACTCTACCGAGATACATAGAAGTGAAGCAACTTCACTTTTATGTATTGAGTATTGTTTAATAAAAGTAATTGAACAGTATTGAGAGGTGTTATTTTTTTTTTTTTATGTGTAGCAACGAAACTTCATGTAGTTTATGTAGGTGTGACTAAAATAAATAACCAATCCTAATTATAGCTTAGACTTCCGCTAGTAGAGTCTAATTAGGTAGATCTTCCTGAAGAAACTGTGCTTTAAGCTACGTATAATATGCACTTAACAACATACCCGAATATACACATTAGGCATGAAAACTCATGAACGTGAACGAGCCTTTAGGCATAAAAACACGCAAGTACGAATAGGATGCAGCAAACAGACACACATCTTTACATCTCTATTATTTTTTATTCCTATGCCTTTTCTAATTTAATAAAACCAATTTTTATATTTATTTCAATCTCTATACTAAATTGTGAAATATATTTGTTATTGCATTAGTTTAAAAAAAAAGTTATAACTCATTTAAAAATAACTTTGTGAAATGTTAATCTTAAACATTGAAATCTACTTACAACGAATGTATCTGTGATTTTGAAGGGTTGCGATTTGTCAGTTGACATTTTTACTCAGAAACTACAATGTTTTTTTTAGACTACCTTCATTCATTATAACATAAGATGATTTAAGGTAATTTAAGTATAAAAATAATAATAATTTGCTTTGTGTAGTATCGAGATTATAATTATAAGGGGTTGATGTATAGAAAACTGAAGTAGAGTCATGCATTTTAACGAATCACAGAACGTCATGCTAAGTATTTTTATCCACCACTATAATTTGAATTGGTGATTATATGATTAGTGAACCGATTTTATTGGTGATCTGAAAATGGTTAAAACCGTTTTTTTATAGTTATTTATGTAACTAGGCAGCAAAATGGAATTTTACTGACGAGTGATTAGATTAGCCTCCGAGCCGAAGGCGAGGACAGGCTATGATAATTAACTGCCGAGGCGAAGCCGAGGCAGGTAATTTACCTATTTGACTGCCGAGGCGAAGCCGAGGCAGGCAATGAAGAAACGAGGCAGAAATGTTTCCTTTGCTGCCTTGTTGCATACAATATTTTATCTACTTGCGGAAGAAAAATGAAGCTGCTAAAATGTTATCTTTATTAATATAACATAGTTAATAACTATGTGTCATATAAATTAAGATAATAACATATGTATTAACTAAAATTAATGTTCAAATAAGAAACTTGGGAATAATAACAATAAGTGAAAAGCAAACTCAATCTATAACAACAAAATACAAAACACACGTTTATAACACAAATAACTTCTGAATGAATAATGCACGCAATAAAAAATATTTATTTATACTTTTACTAAAAAATTAATAAAAGTGTTAAAGATATCTTCTATTGCTTAAAAGAAAAGAAGCAACTAGGATACATCAAGAAAAGTAGCTAGTTTAATCTAGAAAGACTTCAATAATAAAAATAATATGGATGTTCAATGTTTACATGACGCTACACTATAGCCAGTGACTCTACTATTTTTTTTTAATTAAAGATCTACTAATCATTGAACTTATTTAACAGAATTAACAAATATAGACAAATTATTTTATTATTAAAACGTTTATATATTATTAAATATTACTTATTTAACTATAATATATACTGTTATAAGATAGAGATAATAGTATAAACTGTTCTTGCCAAAATAAGAGGTTATGACACGCAGTGGTAAACACTGTTACTTTCTCTGCCTAGGCAGGGAAATATTTCCCTGCCTAGGCAGAGAAAGTATTTTCCTGACTGTTTTAACTACTTTCCTGCCTGTTTTTAATATTTTAATGATAGATCAGGGAAATAGTACTTTCCAGCCTAAAAACAGTTAAGTAATGTTTAATTTTGCTGCCGCGAGTAGATAAATAAATTTTTACTATTAGTTCTATTATAACTCTATATATAATAGGAGCCATTTAAAAATAAACAGCTAAAGTTTGACACTTAAGTTCACATTTAATTTGTTATAGAAAATTATTCAGATATAATTATTCCTGTCATGAAAATTTATTACCTGACCAGCTGGAGTTCCTGGCATTGTCTAAGGGAGGGGGGGAGTCCAAATTCTCATTTAGCTATAGTGACCCTCTTCTTGTTTTGAAGGTCAATAAGGCAAAATGGCATCAACCTTCGTAAAAAAATGTATACTTTTATAAACAAAACAAACTCTTTTTAGGGTCCGTAGGCAAAACCAAGGACCCTTATATTTTCCTGCGTGTGTCTGTCTGTCCGTCCGTCCGTCTGTCGCCTGCTCTCACGGCTACACCTTTCGTAATGTCACCTTTTTACATTTGGCATACCTATATGTGTCTTGTACCTACCCACACATTTTAGAAATATAGCGACTTAAAAAAAATATTTTTCAAAAAAATCAGGGTAAAAAAACTTAAAGGTTAAAAAATGATTGTTTTTTTCTGGAGACCGTGTGGGGTATCATGTGAAAGGGAACGTCGAGGTGATTACACAAATATATAATTTGTTGGTTATAACTTTGATAGGGCGAGCGTAGGAAAGATTGAAGTTGGAGTGAAAATTGTCCCCTCCCTCTTCTATCTCGCTTATGTGAAGTGGACAAATTCTGAAAAAATTCCTGAACATTCTTCGACCAAAAGTAAAGAGGGGGGAGGGTATTCCAAAAATTCAAGGGGGTAGTGGTACAAAAATTCAACAAACTGCTGCGCCCCCCCCCCCCCAAAAAAAATACAACTAATAAACAAAAAAAAATCTCCGCGCCCAAGTAACAACAACTGTTTTAGAACGTATTCGTTAGAAAATGTTATGCTGAGGCTTACTGCTGTACAATATCTTACTGTAAGTCATGGGCGCCGTCTGCAGTTAATTTTTTTTTTGGGGGGGGGGGAGATTTATGGGGGGTCCGGGGGCCCTCTCCCGGAAAATTTTGTAAATATTACCTCTCAAAACAGCGTTTTTATGCATTTGTGAGGGAAATTGAATATGAGGTGAATGTAAAAAATATGTATTAAAAAAAAACTGCGGTATTTTTTTTTTTTTTTACTCTATTTGGTCTGGGGGAAGGGGGGGGGGCACGTGCCCAATAATATTACCTTGTATTGATTTATACATATAAATCAAAAGAACGACACAAAAGGTACTTTCTAGATGTAAATTTGTATAAATCTTTAAAATGATCAGAGTTGTAAAATAATAGATAAAGATCTTTATATATGTATCGTCTTAACACAGAAGGTGGAAATCAAAGGTTAAATGTTCTGGTAGTTGTGAAGCGGTAAGGTATTCTATTAGAACCTTGTAAGGAACCAGGGTGAGGGAGATGCACCTTGGAGATAATTCTCTTGATGGAGAGCTCTTTACCTTAATGCTATTATAATTAAAATGACGCTGAAAAAAGTATCTTCCAATCCAATTAAAAACTCATTTGCTTGATGCTCTGTTACACTGCAACAACTTACATCCTCTTTGCTTCCTTTTTTTTACTTCTTCGGACCTGGACCTGGCGTTCTAATTCTTGAATAATCTAACATCAAACTTTTACTTAAACATTACTTAACGATTTCGTTTCTTAACATACTAAAAATTTGAAAAATAATTATTAATTTGACCTATTCAACAATTTATAAAAAGCAAAAATAATTTAATAACTGATAGCGGTTAAAAATGATAAAAGACATCTATTATGTCTTAGTTCATGAAGGGATAAGAATGTGCTGAAATTCATTTAAATGGCTAAATATCATTTCATATTTCAGGGACTTCATAAGGTAACTGACAAGTCATCAATATGTCATTTACCAGCACTTTTGATAATTCTGATAAACGAATTTTTTTAACAATGCACGTTGTTAGAAATTGTATTTTTAATATTATACTTATTAAACTCTTGTCTAAAAATATACTTGTGTAAAAATTTGGTTGTATATGTATGTATTTTCAAGATGTATTTAGTGGTATGTCTCCTTTATTAAATTGAGTGACTATTTTTAATTTATAAAAAAAAACAAGTTGTCAATGAAGTCCATCCACAGTACATAAAGTAAACACATCCATCACACATCCACTACATTCATTTAAGTAAACTAATCTTCAGCCCTTTTTTCTATCATTTTTCTACGACTTGATGGTCCCGCAACACTTCTTATATTAGATGGCATCTATATTAACAGCGACCACCACCAAATAAAAAAATACTTAATACTTTCTAGGCAACCATCAATGATCCCAAATGTAGTTTTCTCGTCATAATGCACATTATTGTGGACGCAAAATGGTTCATAACTATTTAAGTTTTAGATATACTGAAGCCAGTATACCGATAGTATATCACAGCTATGTATGTCTTTCAGCCAAGACTTGCTTTTACA
The DNA here is from genome assembly GCA_951217055.1 of Gerris lacustris. Classification (NCBI taxonomy): domain Eukaryota; kingdom Metazoa; phylum Arthropoda; class Insecta; order Hemiptera; family Gerridae; genus Gerris; species Gerris lacustris. The sequence continues at coordinate 64,217,733 of OX578277.1, read as the reverse complement.
CCCATTTTCCACAAAATGGCGAAATATAAATAATATATGAGTTTACTTCAAGTCATATGTATATCGTATCCTATTTTGAGTTTGCAACCTTAATGATCAATGTTTAAATATGTTGATGTATTTTTATATATGTCGGTACTTGTCGAGATCATTATCTATGGCGGTTTGAGCCAAATCGAGTTTGGAACTCCACCATAGCTCCTTCCATTAATTCCGGTTCCGCTACTTTCAACCATTCTTCCTCCATCTTTCTCCTTACAACCACAATCTTTACATCTTCTGACCCACATTACATCTTCTGTATCTAATAGATTTTTTTTTTTTTCTAACTATTTTAGTGAAAATATAAAATTTTAATTCATGATATGTCATTCGATATATTTTATAGAAACAATTTGATCAAGTAATGTTAAGAAACCACAAAAACATAGTCTGCAATTAGTGTGGTAAATAGCTTCCTCGCGTCTATGATGTATACTTTATTGATTTAATGCTTTTACAAACCATAATTGTCAAATAAATGTCACCCCCCCCCCCCCCCCCCCCCTTTATAAATCTTTTAAAATTGTGTTGATTTTTTTATGAATAAAAGTATAAATTTTGCAAAATTATAATGAGTGCAGAGAAACCAATAGACGCAAAAAGGATAAGTCGCCGCCAAAATATGGGATTAAGAGCAAAACATTTTGAGGTATGGCCATCGGCCGTCTACCTGGAGTTGGACTTCATACATATAAACATTTCCATTCAACAAATTTTCATATATCCAAATTATACAAATTATCTATTACTGAGTACCCCTTTCTAAAGCCGGCTTGATACTCAGATATTAATTTAAATTCATCCATCCATTTAAATAGTCTTTGGTAAACGAGAGAAGAAAATAACTTGGCTATGGCATTCATAAAAGATATACCGCGATAGTTTTCAACTCGGTTAACATCACCCTTTTTATAGATGGGAAAAATGATAGAATACTTATAATTTTCCGGGAATTTACCAAAGTTTAAAATATTGTTATAATGAGCCAGAAGTCTTTCCCATAAGAGTGGACTAGCATTTTTATAAAATTCTACCGGGACCCTGTCTTCACCGGGGGCTTTGTTATTTTTGGCTAAGTCTAACGAGAATAACATGGGATTACTTATTTATAATAAGAAATGCCACCCTCATATACCTTATGATTCCTATTAATTTTATATTCTTGACTTCTTATTATTCTTTTTTCTCACTGACTTGCTGTTTATTGCTAAGCTTGTTCATACTACATGTTGCCCACTGAGGTCCCGCGTAATAATTCCAACTTTCAGCGCCCGTTGGCGCATATTTCAGCCACATATTTTTTGCTTCCGAGATTAAACGGAAGCTATGTGATCGTTCAGAAGAACAAAAAATGTATATGTCTCCTATTTCAAAATTCCAAGACTTAAATTTGTTTCAGACATCAGAAAACATTTTGGTGCAGTGTGTGTTTGTCGGTTCAACCTTCTGCTTCCATTTGTTTATCTTCCTCATGCGAACTAACATACATTTATTTACACCTATATCTTCAAAAAAACGCATATTTTTTTAAAGAAATTTGTATGGTTTATCGAAAGTAGCCTGCAGATAGCTCTAGATTAATTTCAACCATCTGTGTTCTTTAAATTTTGCTAAATTGATACATTAATTCATCTAAAAAATTAATTCAATTTTGACAGATTTAATAAACCGGGGGAAGTTAAATAAATTTGACAATAATAGGTTGTAAACGCATAAAATCACACACGTTATAGAACGTGAGGAAGCATGTGCCTCACTAATTGGCAGAATATTTTTTGAAGTCTTAATCTTGGATTGAATACACTGTTTAGAAGAACACATTGCAGGGACCTCTAATCACGATGTAAATTATTTATATTATTAAGTTTAATTATATTAAGTAATTTCGTTGACGTCAAAAGAATCTATTTTTTTTTACTCAAATATATTCTTTTCATTTAACAAGCTAATTCGTTTCATTAATGACAATTTTCGACTTTTATGGCCTTTCCTTACACTAATGTATCTTGTTATGTAAATATCCCTTAATTTTAAGGGCCAAACAAATTGCTACTTTAAGGTGAAAAACTTGCTAAGAACTTTGTCATAACACAGCTATAGATAAATGAGGAATAGGATTGTAGAATGAGGGAGAAAAAAATATAAGTAGGGAAATGTTTTAGTCATGAGATGAGGCAAGGACACATCGTTAAATTCTACTTTAGGTAGCCCTCGCTTTCCACCCGTTCCCTCCTTGATGTAATATTTATTTATGGTCGCTTTGCATTGTCAGGCAGGTCATTACGTGTCACGGTAGTTGTTGGAAATTGACGGTCTGGGGATCGCGTGCCGTACGAATCCCAAGTCGACCATTTTTGGTTTCGGCTCGTCAGTCATCCTAGTAAAAGCAGGGTGACGATGATTTCCATAGGGCCCAGTATATACCAAATGAGCCTAACAACGAGAACGCAAGAATTAGAGGAAAAAGGCAACGATATCATTATAAAGAAAAGTGTTTAAAAAACAAAAACATTAGCTGTACCACAAACAGAAAAACAAAAATTGTACCTTTATGCTTTCTGAACAAAAAAAGAAAATAAGTACAACAAAGCATTTTGTTAGAGAAATATATTTAAGGATGTAATCGTCCTATAAGTAAACTACCTGTTAATGTCGGAGAGTCAAGGAAATGACGGGTCGATTCGGATAAGTACCTTCAAACTTCTCACGCGAGCTCATACTTCAACTTAGCAAAGAGCATGAAAAACCTTCCCAATACCGAGAAATGTTATACGGTCATTCGTCGGATACATTTCCTTCTCTATTATTACCCAATTCTATTTAATGTCGAAGCACTTAGGATGAAGAACTGGAAGTATAGCTAAACTGAATGAACCTACTTACGAACTACACCTGGCCATCACTTTACTTTGAAATAATCTATTAGAGTTTATGTTCTACTAAGAAATGATGTCCACTTGAACCAATATGATGTCGTATTACCAACCATAATGGATTACAAACAAACCAGTTTTATTTTACGGTAAATAATAGAGTAAATGATTTATTATCGTTATCGGATGATAAAAATTGTTATACAGTCAAACCATAAACAATTGTTTTCATTCAATAACATTTGATTTCATTCTCACAATATTTATACGAAATGATTTTATTGTTATGATTAATAAAATGTACATATATTATATTCTAAAGAACTATTGGAAAATTATTTAATCATTATATTTTTAATTTAAATTTCAAAAATAAATTTACCCTTAAGTAGTATTCACTGATTAGATGAATGCGATAAATGTTTATTTTATCAATTAACTGGTTTTTATGATGAGGACTGTAATTTAACTTCACCACGTTTGTACTTTGTAATCATGTGAATTGTTTAAAATTTAGACTCATTTAGTGTTTAAAAAAAGATAATAATTTTGAATGGATAAAATATTCTAAATCGACCTTAACACTATAATCGTTTTTGAGTAAACTTGAAATTTTTTTTTTCTTTTCCCAATTAACTAGGTTTTAAACCTATCAAGTTTAAATGCTGTGCTTTGTTAATTAATAACTTAATATTGAACTGCAAGGAACCTTGCTTCTACTAACTTTATACCATAGTGATTCCATATCTAATCTAAACTAGTGGTCAATACCTTTTACCTTTGGTATGATTTCCAGAGCTACATATACTCTTTGCATCAGCACTGGTAAATTGTTTCATATCTGAGAATGTTTATTATTATTGATGTATGTTTGAATAAAAATATTTTCCCGGGTAAAAGTGTGTGGGTCAGCTGACAGTAGGCCCATTTGTTCAACAATGTAAATACGAGTGTTAATCATGTTGCTATGGCCAGTTGTTCCCCCTGCGAAATGAATGCTATAACCCGGGCCAGTCGTGCTCAAGAAGTCGTTCTTAAGATCCTTTACGAACAGCCGACTCCAGTTAGTGCAAGCCAAGAGATCAAACCCAGGAGTGATCGCCCTTTTTCCATCCTTTACTTGTCCCAGGTAAATTTTTTGAATCCTATTACCATTTTTTAATACTTGTTCTCAGATATTACCCTGCGCAGTTCTGTTTTCTTGTAGCTTGAGTTAAGCCTTAAATAAAAAATCATTAACTTTCTTGCTAGAAAATGATATCGAATTAAAAAAGAAATTATTACTATTGTAGCGGTCCCTTTAGTAAGTAAGTCTTAGTTTAGGTTTAGTTTCCTCTTGTGCATTGCCTTGGTACAAGAGTGAATTATCAATTATTGAAGGCTATTTTTTGTTTACTAGCTTTATGACATATACCAGACCATTTTTTTATGTGTTCTAATATCGTTTTTAATAAACTGCCTCGTCTACTTATAAATAGATAGGGAACTTGTGGCCATACACCGAGGAGTTCGACATTTTCGACCCTACTTAGAAGGCCGTAATTTTTCCATCTTTACTGACCTCAAACCGTTTCAACATTGCTTCACCCAGAAACCGGAGACCGTAACACCTATACGCATCAGATTAGTAAATTTCATCAGCCAGTTTACAACCGACATCAGGTATCTGGCAGGTGCTGATAATACAGTCACTGATGCACTCTCCAGGGTTGAAGTAATAGGAACACCAGACATTACCTCTCGTCTCGCTGAAGCGCAGGCTGCAGATGACTCCGTTTCTGACGTAATGAAGAACCCTCGTCTGCACCTGAAGTGGATAGAGTTACCATCAATCCAGCTACCTCTTCTTTGTGAAATGTCGACGACTCGAGCCCGACCATACGTTCCATCCGAGCATAGGCGAGAGATCTTTGACCTTAACCACGGACTTAGCCATCCAGGAGTTAGAGCTCCAAGAAAACTGATTGCCCAGAAGTACTTTTGGCCTAACATGAACACAGATGTTAGCCAGTGGGCTAAAGCGTGTATACCTTGCCAACAGTCAAAGATTCATCGCCGCACTGTTTCTCCACCAGCTTCCTTCGCACCTGTTGGTAGGTTTAAACATATACACATAGATTTAGTTGGCCCTTTACCTGCGTCCAGTGGTAAACGCTATTGTCTAACCATTATAGACCGTTTCACCCGCTGGCCAGAAGTATATCCGTTAGAAAATATTACTGCAGAGTTTGTGGCTACAACACTCTACTCAACATGGATTTCTCGCTTTGGAGTACCTTGTACTATCACATCCGACCAGGGACGGCAGTTTGAATCCAACCTGTTTCGTCAGCTAGAACGACTGCTTGGTATTCGACACTGCCGAACTACTGCTTAGCATCCCGAGTTCATTGCACCATCACGTCATCCAGAGGATACTGCAGACTTCGAGAACGCCTTCGAGTACTAAGAAAAGGTTTCCAACAACTCCAACCAGCCCCACACCGTTTGAGTGAGACTACTCCATTCATACCCAGAACACTTACAACCTCGAGCCATGTCTTTCTTCGTGACGATGCTACTCATTCACCTCTGACTCCACCATCACTGGTCCTCATCAGGTGCTGGAGAGAGGTACTAAGACTTATAAAATCAAACATGTATCAATCAATCGACCGGCTGAAACCACCCTATATTCTTAATGAACCAGCTGGTACTGAGGCTCAATCTCCTCTTCTACCAACCACGACAACTAGTAGTAGTATGATTAATATTAAGTGTCCTCGTAATACCTCTAATGACCCTGAAGCAGAATTGAACCCAGCAACTCCTGTCGCTCAACCGACCTCTCCGGGCCAGATTACTCGATACGGCCGTAAGGTCAGACTGCCGGTGCGATTCTGCGACAGCGGCATTGGGGGGAGTGATGTAGCGACCCCTTTAGTAAGTAAGTCTTAGTTTAGATTTAGTTTCCTCTTGTGCCGGCTCAGCATTGCCTTGGTACAAGAGAGTTATCGTAGGCTATTTTTCGTTTACTAGCTTTATGACATATACCAGACCATTTTGCTTCCGAGCTTACCGAAGCTAACGGAAGCTATGTGATCGTTCTGAAGATCGAAAATATTTTATATCTCCGATTTCAAAAATTCCAAGACAGAAATCCGTTTCAGACATCAGGGAACATTTTTGGTCCCGTGTCTGTCTGTCGGTCTGTCTGTCGGTCTGTCTGTCGGTCTGTCGGTCTGTCGTTCAATTTTTGCGAACCACCATATCTTAAAAACTACACGTCCAATTTTAATGAAATTTGGGTGGTAGGTCATAATTAGCCCATTGTTGGTCCCATATAAGTTTCAACCTTCTGCTCCTATTTGTTTATCTTCCACATGCTCACAAACACACATTTATTTACTGCCATATCTTTAAAAGTAATCATCTGATTTGTATGAAATTTTTATGGTTTGTCGAAAGTAGCCTGCAGATTGCACCTGCCTAATTTCATAATTCGTGCTAAATTAATATGTCTTCTTATACTATAAAGCCGCATGGCTAACTGACTCACTGACTGACATTAATGTTTACCCGCTTCCTGAAGAGCTAGAGACTTGCGGTTTGCGCCATTCGACGCGCAACGTCCATATTGTGAACCAAAATAACTATACAAAGTTCACTTTTCCCCCTTCTTCCCCCCTTAAAAAAATAATAATGGGCGACTTGATTTTTAGCTGGTTTGGGGGCTTATTGCGGCTAAACAGTAAGTCGTTTTAGAAAATGGATAGCACAAGTGGTAACTGATTTTAAAAGATCTACAACTTTAGTCCTATGAGTTTTTGTCGTATCATCATCGGTTGTACCTTAGATGGTGATAATTTTGTTATTTTTTGGTTTTATTTTTTTCCATTTTTGTCTTTGAATGGCCATAGTTTCTATAATAGTTGGCCGATTTTATTTCTGATTGCGGCAATTGAATCTTACACTAATGCTCTTTAAATTGAGTATATTTTATTTCATTAGTTTATCCTACTTGGTGAGAACATGAGAGTAAACTTTTTCCCGTGTGCCGTGTCAAGTGACCACTTTTTTTGGTTTTTAATATTGTGTCATATATCATTTTAAAGGCCTTGATACGTACATTATAGCTATTTTATTTGTTGATTTTTTAAAAATTTTGTACATGTACTTTAGTACCGTATTTATAATTTTGTTGTAGGTTAAAGGGTTTAAATACTTTTTTGATATTAGGTTTTTTATTTATATGTATTTATTAGTTAAATGAATGCCCTTTTGTATTGTTTGTTTTTTAAAAATATAATTTTGGTACCTCAGAGTACAGGGGTACAAATGTTAAGTAAATCTTTTATAATATGATGTATATCGTTGAAAAGCTCTTGCATAGTAGATTTATTTTTGTTATATTCTATTTTGTGTTATTTTTAGTTTTGAGGGGGGTAAAATAAAAAAAAACTTTTTATACAGCAGTTTCTACGATTTAGTTGCAGTTTTATATTTGTTTATTAAATTAATTATATGTGCGCTAACTTTTGGTGCTTGTTGGAGGCTTTGTTTCTCCAACAAATGTTTAAATTTCTTCAACTTTATTAAATATTTACTGGAACAGTGCCTCGCCGTTCCAACTTTTTGATTATTTTTATCGAGGTATTTTTCTTAATTCGGTCTTTTCTTTGCGAGGAAGCTATGTGCCACATTAATTGGCAGAGTATTTTTGATGTGTTCTAATATCGTTTTTAATAAACTGTCTCGTCTACCTATAAAATATCGAAGTTTAACCGAGTTGTTTGTTTTCTTTAAAGACTTTATATTATAAATTATTAACACTCAGTGTGAATTAACCGAGTGTTTAAGTGGTTACCTTCGACTTGCAAGTCAACTATTTTCGTAAGATTTTTTTTATTCATTATGCTAAATAATGACGACGTACCTGCTCAGCCTCTTGGCACACAGCCTACTAATAGCAACGCTACCGATACTACTAATACCACTCCTGCCGCTAGTAGCACAGATAGGACGGCGAGCATAGCAACTCTAAGAATACCAGCCTTTTGGAAGGTAGATCCGGAGTTGTGGTTCTGCCAACCTGATGAACCTGGTACAAGAGTGAATTATCGTAGGCTATTTTTCGTTTTCTAGCTTTATGACATGTACCAGACCATTTTTTCATGGGTTCTAATGTCATTTTTAATAAACTGCCTCGTCTACTTATAAAATATCGAAATTTAACCGAGTTGTTTGTTTTCTTTAAAGACTTTATACTATAAATTATTAACACTAAGTGTGAATTAACCGAGTGTTAAACTATTGTTAAAAGATAGGTTTTGAATAGTGTCCTCTGCGGATTTAACAACATGGAATTGCTGTCTCGAATTCCTTACTATTAGAACGATTAGTCGACTGAAAAAACCAGGAATCTTGCGGTGGGTTTTCTATTTTCACATTAGGTTATAATAGACATAGTTATCTTCATAGGTTATATAGACATAGTTCTTGCAAATCAGACTTGTATGTTGTTTATTGAAAGGGTTTTATAGATACATAGATTTAAATTTAGGATGCATTTAGTGCCACGCTTATTATTTCTTATTTCGCTTACGTATTGAGATAATCGTTTATTTTGGTACAATTACATCTTCTACAGACATTGTTAATCTTGGTGACTTAGTTAAAGATTTTTATCATTTTCCAAAAATATTATCATTTTATAAAAATCTATACTCCACTAAACGTTTAGCCATAATTACAACGATGCGATGGGCTATCTCCACCTTTAGAAGTTATTAATCCTTTAAGATTAATAAGTAGTCAATGCTTAAGAAAAAATAATACTGCACAACTCTGTCTTCCCTCCGTGCTAAGTTCTTCTAGTTTTCCTGTCATATCTGAAAGATTGTGTGACATGAGACAGAGGTCGCCTGCGAAGTCCATATCTTCGAGTCTTTCGGCCAGCCTCCATTGTATTCCTTGAGGTGTCCTAGTAATTTTCCGCATAACTCCATCTAGCATTATTAGGAATGTGATGGGTGATATCATACACCCTTGTTTCACCCCAGTTTTGACTTCAAATGGACTTGTCAATTTACCCTCATGGATGACTTGGCATTTGTAGTCTTTGTGGGTCAGTTTAATGATATTGACTACTTAAGGTAGTAAGCTAAAGTTCGTTAGAGCTTTCCACATTGTTTAGGGAGTCAAATGCCTTTCCAAAATCTACAAAACATGGGTAAAGGGGGGTCTGGAACTCTGAACTCTGCTCGAAGATAATCCCCAACGTGTTGATCATGTCAACACATGATCGATCCTTTCTAAAGGGAACAGCCTCCTATATCCTATTAAGTATAATTCTAAAAAGTATTTTGCTTGGCACTGATAGTAAAGTAATGCCACTCCAACAAGTGCAAAGTGATAGGTCCCCTTTCTTAGGTAATTTTATCAACAACCCTTTCTTCCAGTCTTGCGGTAGTGTTTCTTCTTCCCATATAATTTTTAACAGATCTAAGAGTATATCTGCAGTTATATCTGGGTTTGATTTCAATATATCTGGTCTAATATTGTCGGCCCAGGTGATTTCCCATTTTTTAATTCTTTCGCAGCCTTTCTTATTTATGCTTTTGTTGGTGGAGCGGTGTACAAGCGAGCGTCAATTGCATTGTTGTCTTCCATATTTTTTTTAATTTTATGGGGCGGAAAACTTCACTTGCTTTATTAGCTGCTGAAAACACGTGGAATTGCAATAGATCTGCTTAGAATCAAGAGTGTAAAATGGGTTTAGTGATATTAGCACCGAAATTCATTAGTGGGAAATGGGTTAAGTACAATGGGTTAAGTACAATGGGTCAAGACCTAAAGTTTAAATTTGAAGTATTTCCATCACATTTATTAAAATTGAACTTGGAAACATTTAAAATTAAAAGTTAAATATCTAATAACTGACATTAACATCATGTGACATGCCAATTTATTTGAATAAGCCTATTTTACATAAAATGCTAAACTTTCAATTCAAAATTTCTCAAACGCTAACTGGATTATTAATGCTGTTAATATAAGAATAATAGTGTGATAGCGATTACTAATCCCGATATATGATTATAATTTGTTTACTTCATCTTCACTTGTAATATATAGTTTCACCCTAAATGTTTTTTTTTTTTATCTAAATATTCTTTTAATTTTTTGATTCCTTGCAACAAGATCGTTAATAATGCTATATATGTTCTTTATCATTTTGATTTCGCAAGCTTGTAAATAATACCCTTTTGCATTTTACGTCTAATTTCTTTCATTCTATTTTTTTTTTGTTCCCAATATACAAGTGGCTACTTTAATACAAACAATAGTTTCCACTATCTTGTAGTAGAAGGTAATGACTAGTCTGAAACCTTAATCAAATCTTAATGTTGTCCCTAGTTAAAAAGTGATTCAAATGAACGAGATATCTCTCGCTAGGTTTAAAATTAAAAGAGTTATTTAGATAAACTTCCCATGCTCATTTCCTTAACGAGCATCTTGATGCTTACCAACGAGGGAGAAAAAGAAAACGTTGGTCCTCCGACATAGCGGCAAACAATGGAGCTTTTAAAACGGTGTTTCATATCAAATAACAACAAGCTGTATAAAAGACTATTTCTAAGACCAAAATAGCAATATAAACTATGTTACTACCACCATTGTTTATTAACACCTGCTGCAGTCTACCGTGTAAATGAAACAATAGACTTTTCAATTGAAAAGATGTACAATAACACTGCAATTATACAGATTTTTATTCATTTCTCAAAACAAAACTAAAATTTACCACCTTTAATTTGAAACTGATGGTGTTTTTCTTACGTACAACTGATACAATTTTCAAATTTAATGTAAATTATACTCATAACTAATAATAATAAAAATAATGGATCGGCTCAATAATTAACTACTTTCAATATTTTAGGCATTATAATTGTTTGTAGAACAAACCAAAATTCACTCAAAAGAAGTGTTTCATGTCATAGTCCAAAGCCGGAGGAGTAATAGAAAAACACAAATTATTAGCAGTATTATTAAATATATGGGAAAAATGGGCAGCTCGAATCTTCTAGTGCCAGTGCCAAGCGACTTCGGCAACATTGAATAATTTTGAGTTATTAATCCTTTGAGTTATAGTTCATGGCTTAGCCGCTACGTTTTATATAAACAGCATTCCGTTCGTCTGAGGAAAAACTTAACAGACACAAATCATAGGCAATTTATTTCTCAAGGACCACTTATTTCTAAAAGTTTGTACTTATTCAGGTCTAAGCGAAAATCTAAAATAAAAATTCCAAGTACTTGTCAGCAACTAAAAGGGGTTTTTTCGGTCATAAAAATTGATATATCGTACATTATTTATTATATTTATTTAATCATTTTTTTAAAAATTAAAATATGAATAAAAATTGCATTTTAGAGAAACAAGGGGTGCATATATATATTATCCTATATCATCTTAGGTATGCACTTATTTGGTTCTTTTAAGGTTAATGACCGCCATTTTGGATACGCGAAATATATTTGTGATCCAAATTTCGATACCTTTAAAATTATACCCTCATAAAAATTACAAAAAATACAAATTTTGGGTTAGTTACGGCCACCAAAAGTTTCTAAAATTTGACTTTTTTATATTAACTCCCGGAAATATCATTGGACCACAGAGATGTATTTTATTCGGAATTGCTCGCCGATCGAAGAAATTTTGTAAACACTCAAAGTTCGCGATATTTTTCCTGTTTTTGTCAAAAAAAATAAACAGGAAAAATATGAATCCTGTTACATGTTAAAAAAGTTTAACTTGTATACCAAATTTCAAATATCTAGCTTAAGTAGGTCGCGAGATATACTCCAAGATGCGACTGCTGAAGAGGCGTTGAAGAGGCTTGAGACCTGCTACCATTATATACACCCTATATATTTATATTTACACCCTGAACCGATATAAAATATTAATGTAATGCACGAAAGGAGTACACCACTGGGTAGCTTCTCCTTAGTAGCCACTCGTTCAAAATTTGTATCACAATTAGTAACAGCAAAATTAATTTGAAATTATAATATATAATGTAAATAAAATTTAAAAAGAATGTTTGTAATTCATCGGTAAGTTAATTTGTTAATTAATAAATATAATTAACTTCATCAAACGTTCTATTAATTAATTAATAGAATGTTTTATATTGATATTAATTAATCTTAATTTTAATTTAAAAACTAATTTGATGAAATGTTTTGTATCGGTCCAGAGTCTATGTGACTAGTTTCAGCTCGATTAGATGATTGGAAGAGGGTTCATTCGCCTTCCAAAGATTTTGTCAGCAGACGACAGGCACAAACAAAATCGAAGTTAATAAAGCATTTACATTTTTTACCAAATTAAAACCATTAACATTTATGCTTAAAATTGTTTTTTTTTTATATAAAATGTAGGTATTATTTGTTTTGTTTTTTAATTCAATAAGTAAATTAATTATAAATTAAATTTTGGCTGAGATAAAGAATTTGATAGACATGAATAAGAGATTAAAAAAATAAAATAAGATAGTTTTTAGGTATGATACTTTTGTATGAAATTGCCATGGCGAGTGTGAGAGTGTTATCTCAAGGTTCCAGAATGATTTACGGCTCCTCGTGCGCCATGTACTGCATATAACTGGATGTCAACTATTTTATTTACTTTTCCAATTTTTCATGTTTTTCCTTCATGGTTAGAAGGAGAGGCGAATCCCCTAAGCGTGTGTTTGACAAAAGGAGACAAACACGTGTTAGCATCAACAAGACAAAAAGAAAACAGAAAAGAAAGAGGATTTTCTTTTGTTCCCTCTGGGTTAGAATGAGGAAGAAGAGCTGTCCCAAGTTTTTTTCCTACCCTTCTACTATTCTTGTCTAAGTATTACGCAAAATCGTAAATCAGCGTATAGAATCCCTTCGTCTTTTTCGCAGAGTCTCTCTCGTTTTGCCTTGAGAGAGTCAGTATCGTCGTAAATCTTTTTCCTTGGTTCTTGTCAGACTGTTTTGACTCGGTGCTTTACCGCCCGTAGAAGGATTAAAACGATGCCCCGAACTAGAAAACCTTTCTATACACACTTGTTTGTTTACTTTTAGTCTAGTTCCGTAGTCTGTTGAGTACACAGGTTCTGGAGATTTAGTTTCCTCCTTTCGAGCAAAACTATACCGGTCTGTATGAAGAATTTTATTTTTAAAAAAGTAATTTATTTCTGTTTGTTTTTAATTTATTTTTATAACTTGTTAGAAACACTATATATCTAGAACTTGTTATATTAAACTAGATGATAAAAAACATTTTCCTGAAAAATTGCAATAACTATTGTCTTTGTTTATCTTTATACTTTGATGTTTACCAAAGAGCTATGATATTTAAACTTATCACTTATCTGCCAAGAGTCGTATTTTTTTAACATGAATTAATTTATTAAATTTCTTTTTTTTTTTGGTCTTAAATAAAATTTAAAAAATCTTGGTTTAAAAAAGTTTGATGTTTAATAATGAGCTAATATTACAAAAAAATTGAAATTGGTCTTACTTTTTTATTAATATACTGATTATAATATAATACAATGATTGTAATTCATATTAAGTATAATATAAATTATATCAACAAATTATTATTTTCGATCAATTTAATTTATTTTTAATAATGTTAATATTCCTTAAATCATGAAATGATTATGATGTATGCAGTAACCATGAACATTTTATTTTTTTTACAAAACTATTACATTTAAGTTTCTTTGCTTCTAAAAGTATCCTATGTATAAACAACGTAAAGTATTTATTAAGTAAACACTTGTTTTCAATTAGGGTATATTATTCATTAATATCAGAGGAGATCCAGAACTAAAGCTGAACATTTTCTGTATTCAGAAAAAGTGGGTGCAGATTACATAATAGAAAAAAAGTGAATAGAAAGCCATATTTTTTAGACTAGATTTAGATTCTATGGTTAAAAATAAGAATTTTTTACTCTTGGAAATTTTTCGCTCCGAAAATTAGTTTGCCGTCTGGAGAGCACTAAACTTGCTAAAATTGAAACTTTAAAGTCCATTTTATAGCTAAACTAATGGACTTAAACTTAAAGAAAATATTGAAGAAACTAAAATGTCTTATTTTTAGTCGTAGAGTCCAAATCTAGTCTAAAGTACATACCTTATATGTAACTGTTTTCTGCCTAACAAAAAAGGGTAAAGCGGGTCTTAAAACGTGAAAAAAATACCAATAAAATGCATATAGAAGGGGTATTTTGTGGACTTGTAGAATATATAGGAGAGAAGGAGATTTGTTGGAATAAAAGTCCGATAGGTGTGGTTATGTTTTTATTTTCAGAGCTTTCGGAAGCTCAGGGAGCCTGAGCTTCATCAGTCATCAAGTAAGGTGTAAAAATAGTATAAACTCAAAAATTAACAGCATAATGTAGAGCACGTAATTATAGTTTATATCAATTATAACATAATTTAACATATTTATCAAGAAATATGAAAAATACTTGAAAAAACGGTATAATTTTAAAAAATTTTAGATTACACATAATGTCTATTGAGGTGAATGAGTAAGGTGTGGAAAAACAGGTAGACTGAGTCAGTCTACCTGTTTCAATTGTACTTTAGACCATGTGTAAGAAGTTTTATTAAAATCGTTACGTTAGAACGTAAGATATCTGTAAAAACGTTGTTTTTTTATTTTAAACGTTTAGGTCCGCATTAATAAATTTAGCGATCTATATCACTTCATAGCAGCGATGGTGTTCATTTTAATAAGAAAAATGTATTTACAAAAAATGTTTATCTCATTAAATAGATGAATTTATGATTTTTTCCCGTCCAAAAAATCCAATTTTAAATTTTAAGCTTACGTTTACGCGAGCGGTCTGCGTGAACGCTTGGGCGGATAACGTTGTCCAACGAACTCATTCTGGGCATTGGTAGAATCAACATGTGTACCAAATTTCAACTATAACTCGGTCATCTTTTACTCAAGTTATCGTCATCAGAAGATTTCGTGACGCTTGGTTTTGTGACAGTGATTTTGTGACGGTGATTTTGATCGTTTTTTCGGATTCACTCCTTTTTTGTGGGGGACCATCATCAGTGTATAATAATAATAATAATAATATGTATTTTGTTTTTAAATATATACATACTATAAGATGAAAGGTGATCCCTCAAAAGTTACTTTGTAGTTAGTTGTGGGCCATAGGGGATGTAGGTATTAATAAAACTCTCCTATCTCATTGTGCTGCTATATTTCGACTTTAAAACTTAAGTCATTATCAAGCATCTACAACAATAATTTCAAACAAAATCAACGTAATATTATCTCTATAATAGTATTTACCACTATTATTTAGGATTATTACTGTTATTCTAATGAAACCCTTTTGGAAAAATAACAATCTTACCTATTTCCTTAGCTAAAAAAATCCTTTTTTCATATGAAAAAATTGTGAAATATAAAAAGTGCCTATGCAGCTACTCTCGTCATTTATACAAAGGCAACCCACTTCTACTCCAACCTACGAACACAGTATTTAAACATGGTTTAAATGTAAACTTAATAAACCTAAAGACTCTGCACAACCATGCTGTACTTATGTTACTTACATTCATATCTACATAATCCTTCAAATATTTTAATTGTGTCAATGTATAAATGACGAGAGTAGCTGTGTAGCCACTTTTTATATTTGACAATTTTTTCATATGAAAAAAGGATTTTTTTAGCTAAGGAAATAGGTAAGATTGTTATTTTTCCAAAAAGGTTTCATTTGAATAACAGTAATAATCCTAAATAATAGTGGTAAAGACTATTATAAAGATAATATTATGTTGATTTTGTTTGAAATTGAAATTAATGTTGTAGATGCTTGATAATGACTTAAGTTTTGAAGTCGAAATATAGCAGCACAATGAGATAGGAGAGTTTTAGTAATACTTACATCCCTTATGACCCACAACTAACTACAAAATATATACATACTTGTTTCTTACTCAGCACTACAGCCTAATATGGGCATTGACTTCCTTTAAATATATATTTATATTTTTTGTATTTACACTTAAAAATCACAAAAATTCAAAAAGTATGCAATTACCTATGATCTATTAGCAAGTGTGAAAACTCTATATATTATATTATAAATTATTTTTTATTCAACTGTCATATAAAATGTATAACAGTTAACCTTTATATTAAATATAATTTAATTCTAATTAACAAAGCACAGTGACTTCTATAACTTGTAACTTGTTTAGTGTTTTTTTTTTTGTTTTTTTGTTAAGTCACCTGCAGCAGGTGATTTGTTGCATGACGCTTCTTTAAACGATAGTGCATAGATATACTAAACAACACTGGATATATTTTACATAATATGATAAAATTGCCTTTTAACGATTACGATCATTTGATCAATAATTTGCTCTCCATCGTTTTCATGCTTTAGGAAATTATCAGTGAAGTAATCGGTGCAAGGTGTTTTTATATATAATTATAATAATTACCCTCAAAACAGCACCAGTTATGTCATAACATGGCAACTTTAAAGCTTATAAAATATTCAGCCTCTTTTTTCTAATGAAGAACAAGGAAGAAAAAAAGCAGAACTGTATATATATAATGATTTTATATTGTATTATTTTATATAAGTATTAAAATCGCTTTTATTTTCTATTCTTCAAAGAAAGAGGAAGCGACATGGTTTATTGATTTTTCCGTGCAAGAATACTCTTTTTACCTAGGATAAATTAAGTGCATACTTAATTTTTAACACATTTAAAATCACACAAACCTAGATTTTTCAAGATAATACTTTTTTTTACCATAAATCGCTAATCTCAAAAACTGTTGTTTCAAAGGAAATTTAAAAATCATCCGGTTTTGTAAATTCATGTTATTTTATGAGTACTAGCATTTTTGGTGCCTAGTATTTAATAGTTTGATTGAAATAATGAAATAAAGAACAATATGTAAATTCTAGAATAAAAGTTTTTAATTAACATTGTTGTTAAACATAAATTTTTGGTTGAAGCAGAATGTTTGTTCTATAGAATATGTTAAAGAAAATATTAATTTAATGATTTTTATTTTGTTGTTATCCCTATACTTCATTATTTTTGTTTACTTGATGTAACATTTTTTTGTTTTCTATTCTTCCTTTGTCTTTACTTTCTTATATGTGAAGTACATATACTGGATGTCCAAAAAGTTCCTAAACGGTCAATTACCTACCTCAGTAGGAAAATAATTATTACCTCCACCTCATCCTCAAACCTTTTAGTTTGGATTATAAAGGAGAGGATATCTTGCCACTTAAGAGTTTCAAGTTCCTCCTCCCTAATTCCTCCATTCCCATATATGTTCAAGATATGAAAGCGTAATCTCCCATATCCTTCACACACTGCCAGAAAATGGTAAGCTGTTTCCTCCTCCTCACCACACTCTGGACATGTGAGGTCCTCTTCTACTTTTAGTAATGCCAGATGTCTTCTGAGCCTACAGTGTCCAGTTAGTACTCCAACCAGATTTCTCAGGTTGGTCCTGCTCAGTCCTAGCAGCCATCTAGTTTTCCATTTATTTATTTTTGTCAGTAACATCTTAGACCGCCTGCATCCCTCTGTGCTTAACCATTCCTTATCTGCTTCATCCCATTCCCACCTCTTAATGGCTGCTTTGACTTGACCTCTCGACCAGTCAACTGCAGGTTCCGGTCCACAGAAAGGAATGGAGGCTCCTATTTTTGCCACCTCATCTGCTTTCTCGTTCCCTGGGATCCCTTGGTGTCCTAGGACCCAGAGCAGTGTTACCTCTTTACTCTCTGCCAGCAGCTCTAGTGTCTCCCGACACTCCCTCACCAGTGCAGAGGTTGCACTAGGGGCATCGAGAGCATGTAGTGCCGCTTGGATATCCGAGCATATAGCTATAGATTTAGCTGTTGCCTTTGGACTTTTCCAAGAACACTCCCGCACCCGACATTCCGGCTACATTCTTTGAGCCATCCGTGTATGCCACCAGAGTCTCCTTATCGAATTTTATCTCTCCTTGTTCCCATCTGGCTCTTGATGGCAATTTCTACCTTATACTTCCTCTTAAGTTTTAACTGATGTTTCCTCCCTGACACCCTGATCGTGGTAAAAGGGATCTTTGACTCAGCCTCCATTTCGATTTCCAAGTGTCCGGTTAGGATTCCTTCCCTAGCCATTGCCCGTTGTCTCTGAGCCTGAAAAATGATGCAATGGCCTCTCCTTCAATCCATATCTTAAGTGGAGGGATACCTACTAGAGCCTCTAAGGCAGGTAGGTGTCGTCCTCATCACACCTGTTATGCTTCTGCAAGCTAACCTCTGAACTTTGTCGAGCCTCTTAGCCGAGCTGGCTGCTTTTATCCTTGGCCCCCAGATCAGAGCCCCATATTGGATCCTCGGTCTGATTACCTCTGTATACAGCCATTTGAGAATTTTGGGGGATAATCCCCATCTATTATTCCCCACTGCTCCCTCAGTTGTCAGAACATCATTGTAGCCTTACCTGCCAGAGCACCTTTGCACCTTTTCTATATGTATCCTTCAAGCCATTTTTGGGGTCGAAGGTAACACCTAGGTTTTTACCCTTTTTTGCCAAACTGAGCTCTTGGCCAAATATTTTGGGGGCCTTATAACCCACTATATTCCTTTTTCTGGTAAAGACCATCAGCTCTGTCTTGGATGGATTGACTGAGAGTCCGACGTCTTTACACAATCCTTCAATAATCCTGCAGGCGAGTTGCATCCTTTCGCAGCATGTTTCTAGGAACTTGCCTCTTACCAAGACAGGCACCTTGTTTAAGTCGTTAAATTTGTTACTATGCTCTTCGCCTTATACTCATATTACTCTTCTCCCCTTCCCTAAAAATTGTTCCTTAAATGTTTGAGAAATCTTCAGATATTGGACACTACTGCCAAAATCAATTCTATTAACTGAAGTCATAAACTAACTATCATAAAACAATTTATTTTTTCGGACACCGTTTTTGGTCTATTTTATCTGTGCTACTATTTAGAAAACCAACAGATTTACCTATACGTGTTTCAAAAGTTAATAAGCTCATAGAATCAATTTCATAGGCTTGTTCTGTAAACAATATCCTTACTTTAGACGAAACTGTTAGGTGTCACTTACGAAAATAGTATTATATCTATTTTGAAGTTCCTGTAGGTGAGGGCTGGCAGTGGCTCTTCCTGCCAAACGACTGGGTTATATCTACTTATAGAAACTATTTCCCAGACTGTTGACTGTGAACTAACCCTTCTTCCTCAACCTATGCTCATTAACTTCTCTACAACTCTATTTTCAACATAGTTCTCAGATCTCAATTTATGCTGTAAATGTAAAAATATCAAGGAGTTCAATGTTCCCTTATTGGAGGAATGCAGTAGAGCCTATCGTAGAAGTTGCTGTTATAAAACAAAATATAAAAAGGTATATACTAGGTTGTTTTTTTTTCACTAAGTTCCCTCGGCTGAAGTAAAGGTTATTTGATCGCCTCGTAGCTTTAGATGTAAGTTTATCTCCAAGAATTTTGTGAGCAGAGTAACATTTTCCTGTTTGAAATACATGTTTCAGCTAAACATTTATGCATAGTATTTGTTGTGTGATCGATTATTTTATTGTCAGGTTCTGGCTGTTATCAATATTGATTGAATATATGAAATAACATTTAAATAAATTATCTTATTGCTTTCATTTAGAACTTTCAAAGTCGTCAACATAAAGATAATTGTGTGTTTTCTTTGATAAGTCACTCAAAAATATCCACTGTTAAATGCTTGTAACAATTCTGTGTAAGCTATATGCTTGATGCTGAAAATGTTTATTTATTATTACATATTAGTTCTAGCACGCCCTTAAGAATTATAATTAAATGTCATTACTTCTTCAGACTAACTAATGAATAATCTTTATCAGACAATTTCAGATTTATCTTTGTTAAGTTACCTTTAAAAGTTTCTGATTCAAAGTGTATTAAAAAGTATAGGTTATTGTTGATACCAATTAAATAATTTCCAATCTCAAGATGTCGAAAAAAGCATTTATCCAATACAACTCGCACTAATCTTCCTTCTATACGAGTACAAAATTTCATGGTCCAGTGTTATCCATTTGTTAGTTTTGTCAAGTTTTCGTGATTCAATATTTTATCAAAATTTACCATAAAAATTACTCCTCTCTGACGGGAAATTGAAACTGGCCTCTCGCCAATTGCGTTTATAGCTATTTTCTCCGGAACTAGATTTTTTCCAGATAAACAATATAAGGTTAGATTCTTATTTAAATTAATTACATTTTAAAACTTTTTTAATTTAAAACCATGGAACCATTTTTGTAACATGATTTCTTCCAGTTATTGGGCTTAGATCCCCCATATGAACATGACATGTAATATATTTTCATAAGTAGAGTCAGATTTCTATGACATTTGACATACATGTCATATATGTCAAACATACTGATAGAATTATTTTAAAATGTCTCTTTGTACTCAGTGGACCTCAAAACATGTAAATCTAACAAAATCTATAAATAATATTTTCGCACCATCACATGATTTTCTCTCTATGTAGTACATTATGAGAAAGTAATAAGTTTGTATATCTAAAACTAAAATCATATGTATATATTAATAATGTACTTGGGCACTCATTTACTTAGTTATTATTATTCCCTTGTCTTAATAGTTAATTGCACTAAGGGATATTATCACTTCTACATACAGTATTGAGATAGAGTGATGTTCCTTTGTTCCAAAGCTCTTTGGACTAAATATCCCTTTATCTTAATAGTTATTTAGACAATGGATGTTCTTATAAGTATTACTCAGTAAACAAATATAGATTGGGTAACAAATTAAGTTTTTGCCGAGTGGCAATTCATTTAGTCGGTTGCGTAGGAAATTAGTACCTTTTTGATTCTGAAGTACAGTAACAAGTAATTACAGTTATGAATTACTTGTTACTGAATCCTAATTTCTAGCGTAACTAAGCAAATTATATTTATTATTTGTTCTTCATTTATCAATAGCCAAGAATGCTTAAATAAATATTTTGTACTAAAGCGATTTTCCCGTGTAATTGCTAAACTTGTTCGGTAAACGCTTAAACCTAATTATTGATTAGCAATCTATTAAAGTGGGTGAGATTTCCGGCCTAGGTGTAATGTCCCAGTGTGTAGTGAAATAGTTGTCAACATTCCTTAGTTCCAGCATTCGAATCATGCCATTCCATTGTGGGTAGGCCGGAGAATACCGGTGTCCCTCGTTGAAACGAGAAACGCCGCGCTTGCGTACAACCAAGTTCAAAGTGGTTTCTATAGGAAGTCGTATCAGCTTTACCATAGTCATCCAGCGGTAATCTGACTTAATCACCCGTGTTTAATTTAAATCAGCATTCCACCTACTATTCTGAGAAAGGGATTCGACGTTGTAATCAAATTGCGCTATTAAGGAAAGTTTAATAGGGTTCAGTTATCAATTAACTAAGTTTATATTAGGTTTGTTCCCACAGAGCCTCGGACAGTTCTAGAACTGTGCGGGTCCTGCGCACTACCAAAAGACCGTTACATCACGCTTCTCGGACAGTTTTGAAACTTTTAGTCCCGTGTTTCAGCAAAAAGTGGAACCGTTCTCAGACAGTCCTAGATCCGTGAAAACCGTTCTTGGATTAGAGCAGGGACTCGTCGAGAACAAATATTACGACATGCGCAGAAACTATTTACACACGAAGGCGTAAGGCGTAGGTTATAACTGTAACAATAGTTATAACCTGATTGTTTATATTTTTATTTTAGATTATATTTCTGTTTTGTCGCCTTTAACGTACTTCTTTCTACTTTAATTTACGCATTATTTTGCTTCCGAGCTTACCGAAGGTAACGGAAGCTATGTGATCGTTCTTAAGAACGAAAATATTTTAGGTCTCCGATTTCAAAAATTCCAAGACAGAAATCCGTTTCAGACATCAGGGATCATTTTCGGTTCCGTGTCTGTCTCTCGGTCTGTCGGTATGTCGGTCTGTCGTTCAATTTTTGCGAACCAACATATCTGAAAAACTACAATTTTGTCCAATTTTAATGAAATTTGGGTAGTAGGTCATAATTAGCCCATTGTTGGTCCCATATAAGCTTCAACCATCTGCGCCTATGTGATGCTCTTCCACATGCGCACAAACATACATTTATTTACACCTATAGCTTCAAAAGTACTTATTCGATTTGAATGAAACTTTTATAGATAATCGAAAGTTACCCGCAGATAGCCCCAGATTAATATGAACCGTCTGCGCTCTTTAACTTTTGCTAAATTGATACTTTAATTGGTGTAAAAACTCAAAACAATTTTGACAGATTTTTTGGGAAACAATTAAACCAATTAGACAATAAGGGCTTGTAAAAGCATGAAATCAATAAAGTACGTGGATAGGATGCGAGGAAGCTATTTGCCACACCAATTGGCAGTCTATTTTATCATGATAATATGTTGGAATAATAAAATTTCCTCAAAATAATTAAAGTTCCTAATTAAAGTTCTGGCGACTTTGTCCTATAAAAATCACCTCATCCGATGATGATGAATAGAACATGTATTTCGTATATAATTATTGTTTTTATAAGTTTCTTTCTCGTAGTTTTGAACATTTGAACCTTGATTATTTGTTAGTATTTCTTAATGTGTGGTTGACCTTTTTTTATATTAGGGTTTATTTGTTAATAAGCTAAAATAAAATTAACATTTTATCTTCTGAATCGCTATATTTCGCCCTCACGTTTGGTTTGGGCTTCTTCAGGCTCTTAACAATGAATGCTGTATTTTAGTTACATGAGTCGATAAAACATTTTTCAAAATTTGAATAATTTGTTGTAAATAATTAACAGTAAATTTTTTTAAATAAAACATACAATTTGACTGCTGGGGAGAGACTCTTCAAAAAAGTTTTTCGCAAGCAGTCAATAGGGGAGATTAATTGAATGATGTATCTAATCTTTTTTTTTAAATAAAATTTAGTAATTTGTGAAACATTAAGTATACAATTTGTAAAAAACAAATACTTATTTTAATAATTAATCTCTCTTACTGGCGGCTTGAGAGAGACTTGGAACTAGGAAGTCTCTCCCGAGCAATCAATAGTATGTATTTAATAATTATGTATCTTTATTTTATTATTTAATTTTACAGTTGATGTTTCAAAAAATGACTTAATTTATACAAACAAATTTTTTATTGGCAACTGAAACTAAAAGACAGGACTGTTACGAGCCTGACGAATCCCAAATGTGAGAGCGAAATATAATCATTCAGAAAAGAAAGTGAGACAAATTTTTAACTTTGAAATCAATTTGCCCTTATGTACATTCTTATAAACTTTGTTGAGTTTAACAATAGAATATAGAGTATTTCAAATCACGTAAGTAATCCATTTCTGAGTGAACATAAACAAAACGAGTAGAGAGATGAGAAGATGAAAACAAAAGATTGAGAGGTAGAGGTAATTTTAAGGTTGCAGTTCTGAAAGAGTCTTAAATCGTTCCAACTAGCTCCTCTTTTTGAATCAGTTCTGAACCAGTCATCATAGATGCATGCGCATTAAAAAAATCCTGAACTGAGTCTAGAACCGCGTTCTCGAATTGGCTGTAGAATAAACCTATTATGTTGAAAAAATGTTAAATGGTTTTCTTTTACTTCCAAGTTTTCCGCAGTTAGTGGAAGCATTGTGATTATGATTCTGGAGAACGAAATATTTTTTTCCTCCGAATTGAAAAATTCGTAGACAGAAATCGTTTTATCTCGTGTTTATCTTCGGTTTGTCGTTTAAGATTTTTACCAACAACCATATTTTAAAAAATAATCGTCCCATTTTGATGAAAATTGGTATGTAAAACTACAAAACAAGTGTGACATATTTCTTTTTTTTACAAAAAAGGGGGAAAATGTAATAAACTAGACAATGAGAACACGAAGAAGCTATGTGGCCCATAAGTTGGCAGATTATAATTTAAGACTTTAACGAAATGATTCAATATAAATATATAAAACTACTAACGTAATCAACCGTTTACAGCAAGAAAGAAAAATTTGTTAATGTCTTAATATTGTTGAATGATTTTAATAACAGAACGGTAAAATATAGTAAAGAAATTGTGGAGTGCAATATTTGAGTTTTAATTCAATGTGTTCTATTTTGATAACTAGATATTATCGTGTTATAAAATTATTACTGAGACATATTAATAATATCTTGGAACAATGTAATCATTTACAAATGTAATAATGCAGCTATTATTTATTAAAAAAGGATATATCTCGTATCTTTTAACAGGGCATAATCCTGTGCTTAATTTTTGCTACCTTAAAATTAATAATTATGAAGTTATTGTCCTATAACTATATTAAGTAACTTTGTTTTATCAAGAATTACATTTACTTTTTGAGTGGTTTTAAATGTGATTTAAGGTTCAATTTGAATTAATCCAGCAAAATTAGTTAAAATTTAGTACATTGTATTAAGAAGAACATTATAGTACTACTATACCAAATATATATTAATTTGCACCGAAATATTACTTCAATGTATATGATTTAATATTGTGTCTGTAAGAAGCATCAAACTTTTGTTTTTACCCTAATAATTATGACAAATATATAAGTCTCATTACTAGGAACCGTAAGCTAAATTCTAGTATTCTTTTTAAAGTTCTCACTCTTTTACACACATTTATAATTTTAACCTTTTAAACATGCTTTAAATAAGACGAACAAAAAAAAAGGAAGAGCAAGCCTTAAATGATAATGACTTTTCTTATTCTAATTATTTGTTATCATAAACCAATTCATCAATACTATAAACATTTATAAAGTAAAAGAGATGTAACTCGATGTACATAGATAGAAGTTAGATGGACTATGTGAGACAGGAGATTGAGCGAGAGGGGTAAAAGGTTTTCATGCATTATTTATACAAGCCTTTCCCTTGATGATCCTTCCTTTTAGAGAACTGTGACAATTCTGTTTGTAAAAAGATGAGAACCCCAGTCAAGGGTCTAGGGAGATCAAAAATCGTTTTAGGACCTTTTTCTGACCCAAAAAGTAGTTCAGAGTGCTCTTATAAAAAGGGGAAAAAGAAAAATTGGAGACCATCGAGGAGGCAGAGGTTGGGAAATGGGACATCCATAACGCATGCTACGGCTCTCATCCTTCTTAAGATCTGCTCTATCCTCAATCACTCCTGTTTCAAATATATACTTTCAGGTTTTTTTATCTATCAAAAATGATTATTTTAAAAGGATCCTAAAAACGCCATAGTTTCCAAATCCTCCCTTTCTTACATTTCTAATGTGTTTTTTTTTTTTTTTTTTTTTTTTTTTTTTCATTTATTCCTATCACATTTACATTTACAACTTAATTTATAAATTCATATCTTCTTAGAATGAGCTGTTATGTAATGCTGCTGATCCTTCTCTCTGAACTAATTACCTAAAATAGTTAAATGTATTTTTTATTTTATTATTATTTATTTTTTTTTTCATTCAAGCACTGGAAATAGATCTATAATGTATGCCAATACACTATATAAAAATAGTATTTAATAAAAAAAAATAACACAGTATGTCAATTATATTTATCACTTTAACATAACATGATATAATAAACATAAATGTCATTCTTTTGTGATATTTTTATGAAATTTGGTTGGTTAAAATTTGTTATAGTGTTGACAGATATCATAATAAATAAATCTGACTACTGTTTTGTAGAAATCCTTCATATCTTATACCTATATAATAAATAAATTTTTAAAACGAAAAACAAAATATCAACTAGAATACATAATATGAAAAATCCGTAACCTCCTAGTGTTATGAGTTATGATATATGAGAGTCGTTTGTTTTAGAAGATGTTTATATAATATCGTTGTATATTAATATATCTATTTCATTGTTTTGATAAGGTCTAGATTTTATGGGTTGAAGAAGTGGTGAAGCATATCTGTGTTCGCGATGGTTCTTCTCCCTTGTGTCGTTCCTTCTATAAAGATATTGGTTTTGGTCGTCGGCCAAAGTCCACTCTGAAAATGTCTTGGCCGTGGAATATTTTCTCACGTTGATTGATGTCAAAGGAAAAAGTCATGACTCAAGACATACGAGGGGAGGGATCTACACTAGAAATATACAAGCCAAACAACTGTCTGTGTTCAACCCTTGTTCAGATAAATAAACAACAAATATATATTTCATAGATTTTTTCACTCTTTACATGACTATTTAGTTATTACGAAATACGAGCGCTTGCAATATTTAGAGGTACAATGTTACGTCTAGTTTTCATTTGATGTTGCTCTTTTTACAATTATTGCGAAATGTATTATTGATTAACGAGATCTGTCATACTGCTTCCACACTTACCGAAGGTAACGGAAGGTTTGTGATCGTTCTGAAGAAAGAATATTTTTTTATTTCTCTTAAGAAAAAAATCCAATTCAGGAATTATGAAACATTTTTGGTCTCGTTTTATTTTTGTCATTTGTCTGTCTGTAGGTTGGTCTGTTCTACAAATTTTTTACGAACCACCATATCTATAAAACCTACTTGTCCGATTTTGATGAACTTTGATGGTTGGTCATACTTAGCCCATTGTTGGTCTCATGTATTAATATCAACCTTGGGTGCCCTTAGGTTTCTCTTTCACATGCATACCATTGTTTTTAACACCTATTCTTTAAATATACTATACTCATTCTTAAAGTACTCATCCGGTTTTAATTTTGTTTGTATAAAGTGTCAAAAGGAGCCCTCAGTTGATCCCATATTAATTTCAACCATCCGCGCAAACAGATCTTGCTAAATTGATACTTTTATATTTATGTAAAAAAACAAAATATTTTGACAGATATTAAAATAGTATGCTAATTAGTGTGGCACGTATAGCTTTCTCGTGCCTATTCTCTAATTTAATGATGTTATGCTTTTACAATCCATTATTGTCTAATTTATTTAATTCCCCCCCCCCCCCCTTTATTAAAAGAATTGAGATTTTTCATTTTGACAGAGTAAAAGTATATATTTAACAAAATGATGAGTCTGACAGTTGAAATTAATACAGGATCGTCTGTAAGCTACATTAGACAAAACATTTCAATTTCTTAAACATCAAATGAGTAATTTTAAAAATAGACTGCCAATTAATGTGGCACGGCATTCAGGAAAGGTTTACTCTCATGTCCTCAGCAAGTAAGACGAATTTATAAAGTAATAAATATTCGATAAAGAGCATTAGTTTGAGATTTGAGCTATCCAATCAGAAATAAAATCAGGTCAATAATTGCGGTCACTATGAGATCTAAGCCATAAATTAAAATCGACTGCCAATTGGTGTGGCACATATAGCTTCCTCGCATCCTATCCACGTACTTTATTGATTTTATGCTTTTACAAGCCATTATTGTCTAATTGGTTTAATTGTTTTCCCCGTTTTTTTTTTAATCTGTCAAAATTATTTTGAGTTTTTACACGAATTAAAGTATCAATTTAGCAATAGTTTAAGAGCGTAGACGGTTCAAATTAATCTGGGGCTATCTGCGGATTATTTTCTATAAACTATAAAAGTTTCATTCAAATCAAATAAATACTTTTGAAGCTATAGGTGTAAATAAATGTATGTTTGTGCGCATATGGAAGAGAAACAAATTGGCGCAGAAGGTTGAAACTTATATGGGACCAACAAAGGGCTAATTATGACCTACCACCTAAATTTCATTAAAATTGAACGTGTAGTTCTTATGATATGTTGGTTCACAAAAATTGAACGACAGACCGACCGACAGACCGACAGACAGACACGGAACCAAAAATGTTCCCTGATGTCTGAAACGGATTTCTGTCTTGGAATTTTTGAAATCAGAGACCTAAACTATTTTCGTTCTTCTAAACGATCACATAGCTTCCGTTACCTTCGGTAAGCTCGGAAGCAATATATTAATAAATAAACCTTGTGATAATGTGGAGGAGACGCAATAGATGCAGACGGATAAAACTTATATTTGACAAAAAAATGGGCTAATTGTGAACTACCATCCTTAAAATCGGACAAGTGCTTTTTAGATGTGTTGGTTCACAAAATTGTTGTACGGCAAACTGATTTCTGTCTTGGAGTTATTGAATTGAGACTCTGTTTCGTTTTTTGGATAATTCTTTTTTTCGGTCCATATACATATAAGTTTCAATCTTCTGCGTTCATTTGTTTCTCTTTTACTTATTCACCAATATATTTAAAAAGTTACTAATCTAGTTTTTACAAAATGAGGATGGTTTGTCGAAAGCAGCCTGCAAGTAGCCCCAGATTAATTTCAACCCTCTGTGCTCTTTAAATTTTGCTAAATTGATACAGTAATGTCCCAACTTACATTATCCCGACTTACGTAAATTCAGAGTTATGTAACACCCGAAACTGCTGCTAAAAGTGATAAAGGATAAAGGGGTCGATTCTGTAACTTTGAAACCTCCCTTTGCATGTGATTATACATCAAAATTATACAAAGAAGATGCGCGCGCTGCCTGTCAACGTGAATCTACAACTTAATTTGTTGTGGAATAACAAAAAAGTTGATATTTAGTGAGTGTCTAAGTGCATTCCTCGACTTACGTTTTTCCCGACGTACGGTATACTTCACGGTCCCACCTATTACGTAAGTCCGGGGTATTACTGTATTTTAATTCATGTAAAAAGTCCAAACAATGTTGACAGATTTAAAAAACGAGGGAAAATTAAATCAATTTGAAAATAGAGACTGTAAAAGAATAAAATTATTAAAGTTATATTCAGTTATATTCAGTTATATTCAGTCTAGGAATGTATTATTTATAAGTATAAGTAAATGTAATTTTTAAAAAGCACCGCAGAAGAGAATTCAGATGACAATACACACTATTTTAGAGAACCGACATGAGTTCTGGGGAAGAACTCGACCCAGAGTTTGAACTAAGAGAAAAGGGTTGTTATTGTTACGCGTTCACATCCCCTGCAAACGCATGACAAATGCTGATTATGAGAAATGAAGCACAGGGTTAACTCGGCAGAGCTTTAGGGTAAGTCTGGAGAGCTAACGCTAATATTAACATTGATGCGACATACAAAGCGCATCTACAGAGAGGTCTAAACACGTTTCACCCTCTTCGTGTTCAGTCTAAAGTGATAGATTAAATTAGTAACTAACAAGGTTAACCCATTTGAGTTCCCTTCCTTCAGAGAGGTTAGCATATATAGCATATAATCTCACTGTTACGACTTGCTTCGGCCAGAGAAAATGTTACGACACCTCTTCCATTCACACGTACTAACACTCACAATAAAACATGAATACATTACAAAACTTTTAAGTACTGACATGCCACATGAGCTGAATGACTTAAGTTTTATTAAAATTGAGAATACAATAAGACTAACATATATTTATCTCTTTGGAACAAAAAAAACTATAATTTCAAATATACCAGTTATGCTTTTGTATTCTTTTTCTTTTTTATATTTATATACTTATATTTATACTTTGTTTAATATAATTATCCCTTATTATTTTTTTTAAACATTTGTTTTTTTGTTTTTTTTAGCATTTTTGATTCCTCTTAATTTATTGGGCTATAACTGAGGTGAGATGCATATTTGTTGGTCCTCTTTTTTAAGGAATATCTATTAAGAGCAATACTATCGTAACAGAAATATTTATATAAAAATATAATTAATTATAACATGAAAGATTTTTAATATAATTAATAAAATGAAATATATGGTTAAAAACTTCAATAAAATATAAGCTATATATATTTAAAAGTCAACGTAAAAGCCTTCATGATGCATACTGTTGAAAAGCTCTTTAAGAGTACATTAATTGTTATTATGTACATTTAGGGGGGTAAAACGGAAAAATAAATCTAAAATTCAACGTATGTGTGTATGGTTTTTATACAAATCTACAGTTTTAGTCCGACCTCGATGAAAATTTGCACACTTGACCTTCAAAGCAAGGGAGAAAACACAGTCTACTTGAATTTTCGAAACTTAAATTTTAGTACACAGGGGTACAGTACAAGTAATGAATACGGGGTCTAAGTAAAGAATACCCTTCATGATGCATCGTTAAAAAGCTCTTTAAGAGTACAGTAATTGTTGTTATATATAGTTTTGTCATATTTTCATTTAGGAGGGGGTTAAAATGGAAAATATAGCAATATCATATAAAAAGAAGAATGTCTGTATGAGGGTATGTTTTTTATTCAAATCTACAGTTATATCCCAATTAGATGAATATTTTCACACTTTTCTTTCAAAATAAGGTGAAGGTCACTGCCTACATGAGATTACGAAATTAAAATTTTGGTACGGAGTTTAGGGTTTGTAAATATTGTAATATCAACACACAAAGGGTATTTTGCATATAAGAGATTGCCTTTTGGGATTTCGGCAGCACCGGGTATATTTCAGAGAACTATGGATAGTATTTTAGGAGATATGCAACAAGTAGCATGTTGCTTTGATGATATTGTTGCTACTGGGAACAATAATAAAGAGCATATGAAAAATGTAAAAGATGTATTGTGAAGGTTGTCTCTAGCAGGATTCAAGGTAAACAAAGAGAAGTGCCGATGGATGGAAAATTCAATTGACTATTTGGGATATCGTATAGACAGTGAAGGAGATCATCCTACTCAGGAAGCAGTTAAGAACATGCCAAGTCCAAGGTAACTCAATTACGTTCTTTTCTGGGAGCAGTGAACTACTATTCAAGGTTTATTAGGCACCTACAGACACACTGTGCACAATTACATCGATTAACATGGAAAGGTGTGAGGTGGCAGGTCAGAGGAGGACAAGACTACAATTCAAAAACTTAAAGAAATTTTGACATCGACGGACACATTAGTGCATTATAAACCGGAACTTCCTTCGGTATTATCAACCTACACGAGTGATGTAGGGATTGGTGCTGTCCTCTTTCATGAACTCCCTGATAAAACAACAAGGCCAATAGCGTATGCCTCGCGGTCACTTAAGGATGCAGAAAAGAGATATGCCACTATCGAGAAGGAAGCGTTAGCCATTATTTTTGGGACCTGTAAGTTTCACTAATACATCTTTGGAAAGAAAATTTAAGCTAAAAACAGACCTTAGACCGTTGCAGCTAATTTTAGGTGAGAACAGCGAACTTCCACGAACGGCTGCAAGTAGGTTAGGAAGATGGGCAATACATTTGGCTAACTATAACTACGAGCTTGTATACTAACCAGGAATTAACAATGCACCAGCAGATGCGCTATCGAGATAACCGATTATAGTTAAAGGTTTGGAAGAAGTAGAAGATTTAGGCTCAGTAAAAGGAGGACATTTGCTATATTTGAGAAGAAATAGCAGTTACCAAGAAAGAACTACAAAAGAAAACATCAGAGGATAACGAAATAACCAAAGTGAGAAAGTATATGGAATGTGGGTGGCCAGAGATAAAAAACCTAGAAGAACAGCTGTTGGTATATCGAGATAGGATGGATCACTTGTCATTTGAGAAAGGAGTCTCTATGGCAAGGCTTGCAGGGATGTAATCACGAGCAAGATTGTTGGTGTGGTGGCCAGAGATGGATCGGGATCTGGAGAGATTCGTAATGAAATGCTATATTTGCCAAATATATAACCCAGCTAATAATAAGCCAAATAAAAACCCAGAGGTCCCACTTTTTTCGTGGACTCCACCAAATGAACCATGGGGACGAATACATGCTAATTTTGCAGGACCTTTCCAAAATGGTTATTGGCTTGTACTTGTGGACGCGTTTACAAAATGGACAGAGATCTTACCAATGAAGACCATGAAAAGCGAAGAAACTTGCAGAGAATTATGGAGCGTATTCGCAAGATTTGGCGTTCCGAGATTATTTGTAACAGATAATGGACCCACATTCACTTCCGGACAATTCAAAGAGTTTTGTGATAAAAAATAATATTAAACATATTCGGACCACACCGTACCATCCAAATCTAACGGTTTAGCTGAGAGAATGGTACAAACATTTAAGACGTATGTCAGCTAGTAAGGAAGAAAAGGATCATGAGAGCAGATTACAATCATTCTTCATCAACTCTAAAAACACACCACACTCAACAACCGGACGGGCTCCAGCTGAGATGATGCTAGGGCGTAGAATTCGAACTCGATTGGACTTATTGAAACCAAGTGTACAGGATGACATCGGAGACCAAGTTTGCTGACAAAAAGCGTATCATGTTAAGACAGCCCGTAGAGATTGTACGTTTGAGGAAGGAAACTTATTATGGGTTGAGAGACCAGATGGAAAGAGATTAGATAAAGGAGTAATTATAAAAGCTAACAGTCCAGTATCTTGTAGATGTAGGAGGAACGGAGAAGAGGAAGCACGCAGACCAATTGAGATACAGATTTGTGGGAAGGAGGGAAATGTAGAGTTTGTAAATAAATTCTTTGACTTTGACATTGTTGTGATGAGAAATAAAGTGAGTTTTGAGCTATAAAGAATCGGAGTTTTATACTTACTATACGGAGTACAAATGTCAAAATAATGGATACCCTCCAAGATGCATATTTTTGAAAAGCTCTTTATGAAAAAATTAATTGTTGTTATATACATTTTTGTCATATTTTCATTTAGGAGGGGGTAAAATGGAAATTTATATCTTATATCTATATCTATGTATATAAAACTCAAGGTATTGTGTGTGCCTGTATGTTCTTTATACAAATCTACAGTTTTAATCCGATCTCGATGAAAATTTGCACACTTGGCATTCAAAGCAAGGGGAAAACCAGTGTCTACGCATGAAATTTTGAAATTTAAATTTTTGTACACAGGGGTACTGGGTACAAATGTCAAAGTAATGAAAAGCCCAGTGGCGTATCCAGGGGGGGGGCACAGGGGGCACGTGCCCCCCCCCCCCCCCCCAGACCTAAGTAATAGAGCTTTTGACATAATGATATTCCCTAAAGGGATTTTGTAATCTGACTGTTTAAAATCAAGATGGCGGCTATAATTATTTTTAAAATCTTTAATTCTCTTACTCATCCAATCATCAGTAATTATTAGAATTCGTTTTCGTTAGAATAGCTAAACTTCAAAGTTTTGAAAGGAAAATATACCACTATTTTAATTCAAGATGGCGGACATTCTCAAGTAATTTTCTCAAGATTGTAATATTTGAGTGCCATTTGGTGTAGGACCGTTTGGCAATGTCACTTCATATGACATAAAAATGTTCAAAATAGGATTTATTGAACTTCTGGGGGTAAATCAACGGGGGAGTAAAAGAGAGCGTGATTAAGCTCAACCCGAACCATTTTTACGAGGAAGTTTACTTTTTACAAAAGACGTATCGAGTATATATCGAAAAATTGTTTTAATATATATACACTCCTAAGAGGTATATTGGAGAGGAGGTAATAATATTGAGTGATTATGTCCTTATAAGTTTTAAAATAAGAGATATTGAAAAAAATATCTTCATATATATAACTAGAGTGTAGAGTGTTAGGAAGAAGTTGTTCCTTTAGGTATTCTCTAAGTAAAATAATATGTAGCAATTCAACTTCTACGGATTTAAAATTTGGGTGAGAAAGAGTTCGTTAAGTTATAATACGAATAAACCCTTTGAAACTTCTACAAGATTCATATGACGGAAGTCCATTCCTTTCAGATGCTCCAAACACTTGGAACTATGATACAAAACCGTAGGGAATGTTCGGATGTACAGCTTGTAATTATAATACAGGTGTACTTGAATAACTGTAATACAGAATGATTGAGCCCTATTCAGATAATCTGATAGTTATTGCGTGGCATCAAAATATCAGATTATTTGCTATTTTATTGAACTTCACATCTTTTATGATTAGTCACTATGACACATTGGAGAAAAGCACAGTCAAGTAGCCAGAAATATAATAAAATATAGCATATATTAACTTCGTTATTTTGTTTTTATTGGAATAACTTTTAAATAAAAGTTTAAATAATTAAAATCTAATTGAGCACATTTAAGAAATTGTAATTACAAAGTAATATTTTCAACATGCGGGATAATAATTTATCAATTGACAAATTATTCTTTGAACTCTATTTTTTTGTCCATTTTCTTATAAACTATTTGTTTGTTAGCTGATAAAAATTGAATTGAGAGACGTCGAGGGTGGGGTGGTCATGTATAAGGAAGAAGGGATATCAGTGATCCTGAAAAAGACCGTATCCTGAATAGAGCCTTGCTTCTTTGTGCTCTGATTGACCGCCCCAATGGGGTCGACCCTTTGTTCTCTTCGCTCAGAGAAACTACCCCCACCTCCCGTCAAAGATTTTTTCGTCTCTCCCTTCGTCTTTTTCTGAAACTGTGCGGAAATCGCCCTTATCCCTGTGCAATACGGTCCTCTAATGCCCGCCCGCTTCCTCCTCCCAATCTGATTCTTTCCCTAAGAGAAAAATGTGTTCCGATTTATTGGTCCGCCCTTCTTCATTTTAGAGGGGAATTCCCCCTGTTTCCTTCCCTTTTTTTCTTTTTTAAGTGATAGATGTCGATGGGACAGAGCTATTGAGGGTAACTCGAAAATCTACAGTAAAAAACCTTCAGTCTAAATAATAGAACCATTATCTATTTTCCTGAGTATAACTGATCTCGGATCTCGCTTTTTTACACCTTGAAAAGAATCCTATTACTAAGTGGGCCCTACACAATGCAACTGCATTTGATTACTCAGCTAAAGAGGACAGGCGTTTACAATACTTTTTCTTCTTTCTTCTTCTGTTGGTTAAATCAAAACTTAATTGCCCACTTCAATTGATTTTGTTTGTATTTTTTGTTTTCTAATTAAACTCAATAAATAACAATTGTTTTAAAAAAACTGCTATAGTAAGTTCCGGTTTTTTTCACTAATATAAGTAATCGAAACCTTTTGAGGCTCAGCAAAAAAACCTAACCGTGAAGAAACACCCAAAAAAGTTAGTCTATCAAAGTAGTGATATCTACTTTGTAGCCAAGTCTACTCTTTCTTTAACCTTCACCAATAACCATAACCTTTCACTTCATTCCTACTTTAATGAGCTAGACTACTCATTTATTTTTATTTCTTAAAACTTGGCCCGATTCTGAATGATGATAGGCCTTTTTTGGGGAGGGGTCGACTTTTTTCTTTTTTCTGAGTTCTCTCCTTCTTATTACCTACGTAACTCCTATGTGACTGTACATTGTACATGACACTGATGTTTCATACAACACTCAGAAACTGGGCAAGTGTTAAGGAATATAAATGAATTAGTAGTCTTTCTCAAGAAAGTAGGAGTGAAGTGAGGTTATGGACTAAAGAAAGAGCAGACTTGCCTACAAAGTGGATATCACTACTTTGATAGGCTGACTTATTTGGGTGGGGGTCCAGAACTTCGCCGTTTTTCACGGTTAGGTTTTTGCTGAGGATAATCATTCCTTTTTGCTGGCTTCAATGTCGTTGGTGTTAACTTGATTTTTTGCGAGGCACTGGAGGGAGCAAGGCCACTGTATTTCCCCATATATTATATACATTAAACCGACGAAGAATAACCCGGGTATAGAGTATTTTCCATGAGTGATATTACACAGTTCTGCAAAATTTAACAAACTTTCGGGCACAAAGAAAATTTTTTCGAGGTCCTAAATCCGTATGTGAAGTCTAAATTTCTAAAAAAAGAAAAAAAAAAGAAGAAGCGTCTAAAGACTATATAGAATTGTGATTTTGCCCATTTTTTTAGTATTTGCCCATCCCCCCGCCCTCCCAAATTTTTTAGATATCCTCACTTTACAAAAATTGTAATTCTTTAGAATAATGTCAGTCAAGTAATCAGAGGAAAATTACAAAATATTTTTATATAACTGAAAAATAATATAAATAAGAAAACTTATTAGAGGAATAATCTAATTCTAAAGGGAATACTATAGAAAAAAAATTGGATTTTTTATTACGATATTTTTTTTATTACGTTATTAATATTATACAATTCGGTAAAAATAGTGCATTTATCAAATTTTTTTAAAATATTCAAATGAAACAGCCTTAAAGTACAAATTGAGGCCTCTCAGATTAAAACAAACGTTTATAAACGTGGTCCCGTGACACGGCATTCAGGAAAGGTTTACTCTCATGTTCTCAGCAAGTAAGACGAATTTATAAAATAATAAATACTCGATAAAGAGCATTAGTTTGAGATTTGAGCTGTCCAATCAGAAATAAAATCAGGTCAATAATTGCGGACACTATGAGATCTAAGCCATAAATTAAAATCGACTGCCAATTGGTGTGGCACATATAGCTTACTCGCCTCCTATCCCGTACTTTATTGATTTTATACTTTTACTAGCAATTATTGTTTAATTTTTTCCCCCGTGTTTTTAATCTGTCAAACTTGTTTTGATTTTTACACGAATTAAAGTATCAATTTAGCAATACTTAAAGAGCGTACACGGTTCAAATTAATCTAGGGCTATCTGCAGGCTACTTTCGATAAACTATAAATGTTACATACAAATCAGATAGGTACTTTTGGAGCTATAGGTGTAAATAAATGTATGTTTGTGCGCATGTGCAAGAGAAACAAATGAGCGCAGAAGGTTGAAACTTATATGAGACTAACAATGAGCTAATTAAGACCTACCAGCCAAATTTCATTATAATCGGACGAGTAGTTTTTAAGATATGATGGTTTTCAAAAGTTGAACGACAGACACGGAACCAAAAATGTTCCTTGATGTCTGAAACTAATTTCTGTCTTGGAATTTTTTAAATCGAAGACCTAAAAACTTTTCGTTTTTCAGAACGATCACATAGCTTCCGTTAAGCTCGGAAGCAAAATATTAATACAATCTGGCTCCAACCAATTAAAGTCCTAGACTCAATCTTATAGATCTTTTAAAACCAGTAGTTTTTTTTTTTTTTTTTTGGTTTGTAGTTTTAGTCCCGTTTAACAGCTTTATTAGGTCATACCAGTAGTCGTTTGTGCAATCTGTTTTTCGATAAGACCTACCGTTAATTTATAAAAAAAATCTTTAACGTTAATTCCAACAAAAAAGGAAAAAAATAACTTTTTGGAATTTTCCCATCAGTTACACGTTATAGCTATTCTGGAATCACTTATAATTATGATGATGTGATGAGTCAGTCAGTCAGTCAGTGACAAAAACAAACTTTGAAGACTATCTCCTGTTGAAAAGTCTGAATATTTACGGCTCAATTTTTTGCAGTGTCTTAAGCTACTTAAGCTTAAACTATGCTTTAAACTTAAAAAGCCCATCGTAAGTGGAAGCTGAGATATGAGGGTGAGAAAAGCCGGGTGAATTGGTTCAAGTAAAATTTCACTGCAGCTTACTCGAAATTGGCCTTGCGCACTGCCGTGCGCTCAGATTTGACATAGGTACATAATCTGTATATATTTCTATTATTTTAGTTACCTTTATTTTGGTGTGATAATTCGATCAAGCAATGAGCTACCGTGGACCTCTCTGTGTTAAATAGTACATTAAGTTTAACTCTTGTCTAATAGATAACACGGACGGTGGTCGTCCTTTGGCAGGCTTGTTGCGCCAGAATCTTATAAAAGTAGCCTAAGGTATTCTACAATAATGTTACAGGGCATTTTACCTGCCTAAATTTAATAAGTATTATAATTAATCACTAATATTTCCCTTGTCGTTTATAAATCTAGTCCAAGACTACAATATGAAGCAAGCTTTCGAATTTGTATTACAAGTTTTAGTTAGAAATGGGAACGGGGATAAAAAAGAGCAATTTTTATCCGAGGGAAATAAAACCTGTAACGGTGTGCAATTGTTCCCTCGGTGGCCACAATAGCTGCTGGAATTGCTTCACCCTCACTCCCCTTCTTCTTCTATATTATATTTGCTTGTAATTTTTCAAATGGATTAAGGGCGCCTTCTGGTTCGACCCTATTATTTTTGTGGGATTTAGAAGCATTAAATTACTGTAGACGGTCTTGCCAGGGGGTTTTCGGCCATGGTTAGGGACACTAAGCATTGAAAAATGCTCTGTCTGCAATTTATACATGCTTATTAAAATATGCTTCTCTTTTTTTCATAAGATGGTTGTATTTAGACATTTTTCTTACTCGCATTTTTTTTTTTTTTTCATTGTTATTATAATTTTTTTTCATTATTTTCATTCTCCTTCATTTTTTAAACGTTATTTCTTTATAAATTAATATCGGTTTAGATCTTGTCCTATTTTAAGAGAGGTGACACAATCAATGGTCTATAATTAATATTGATTGGGTAAATGAAATAGCAAATTAATGAAGGTGAGTTATCTCATATTTTAATAATGTTATCGATAAAACAATGGGAGCAGACGGTTGACAATGGGCAAGCATGACATATTCTAGGGAGTTCCTAATTTTATTCATATCGATAAGTAGTTTTTAAGAAATTTTGGTTTGCAAAATTGGACAGACAGAGGATATTTATGTTCCCTAATGTCTGAAACGGATTTCAATTTGGGAATTTTGAATTCAGAGACATAAAAAATGTTCGTTCTTCAAAACGATCGCGAATAGCTTCCATTACCTTCGGTAAGTTCGGAAGCAATAGAACACAAATTAAAATACGTACATAAAAACAGTTAAGAATTTGATTTAAAGATAAGAAATTTTATTCATAAATTGTATGCTATTTTGAGTTATCCATTGAATGAGGCGTGGATAGTTACATAATATATGTAACTAATAATATTATTATAAGTCTGATTTTTATTAAACCTTGATATCTCAACACTTTCTACTTTTGATTTGAATTAAATTTAAATCCTCTTATTTCTCACTAGGCTTAGAAAAATATGTGAATATATTTTTTTTCTTCTAGTTTTCTTTGATTTAACAAAATATTTATTTGTATCATTACTTTTTCCTCACGTATATTTCATATTTTAAATATTTCATACGATCTGACTTGTTGACTATTTAATCTGACTACTAGCGTTCTGTCTTGTCCAGTCTATTTTGAAGACGGTTTATTTAGTCGTCGCTTGTAAAAAAAAAAAAAAAGAAAGAAAAAAAAGATGATTCTGATGTTGACAGATACAGTAGTCTTCATTCGTTGAAGATTATATTTGTTTATTTTTCCTTCTCATATCCTCTGGTAGTTTGGGTTGAGATGTAAGTAGGCAGTAGCAAATGTCTTCTCTCTGGCTGTATCTTTGTACTACATTACTTATAACACATACTGAGGAGTCGGTCCCCCGGACTAATGGATGACATTAGTAACGCCACCTCTGTACGGAGTTACACGTATACGCGGACACATCCCTTCTCCCCGAGCATATCTTTTCATTTTAACGCTACACTCCTTACGCAGATATATATCTTTTTACATAAAAACCAATCTGGTTTACCTCATAACAGACTGTGCTAGTGCAGCCATGTTTTGAGATTAAAACCATCGTTATCCTTCACGTACTCTTACATTCGGATTAATGCCTCTCTCAATCTCTGACATTTCTTTTTTCAAATTTTCTGTTTCATTTTATATTTTTCCCTGATAATTCTTTTACTTTTTCCCCCTTCTACTTAAAAAAAATAAATAAATGATCTAATCTATTTTATAAAATCAAAGTGTTTAATTAAATAAATGGGACTGAATTAAGCTTATAGTTTTACATTTTATTTTAATTGTTGTACATTATACTTATAAGTATGTTTACAAGTAATTATTTATTAAAATAGGAATTTAATTGAAGATCAGTTAGTTGCAACTACAAAGATTTTGTGGAATTATTATTTCAGAAAATATACTCAAAGAGCTAATATTCAACCATTCGTAAAAAACTACACCATAGCTATTGTTTAGTGCTGCCTCTTTGGGCTATTTCAGTTGCCAAATCTGATGATGAAAAAACTGTCAATTTGGTTCTCTTAAACTGGTATTTTTTTCTTAGCTTTCCAGTTAAAGTCGTATCACGAACATTCCTCGATTAGATGCATCTTCAGGTGTGTTGAATATCTTGAACTCAAAACAAAAATGTATCTTGTTGTTACGTAAGTTATGCACCAAGTTTATAACACTGGTAGTTGAAATTTGATTGAGCTCTGCGAGTATCAGACAAATGTTTGAACTTTTTTCATTAGACATTTCGTGGTGTTAATGAATAAAATATTTACAAAAAAAAAAAATCTAAATGTTTGAAGGTGAATTATATCCACAAAACAAACAAATTTATAAACCCCACATCGTAATGATAATGTCATCGTTAAAATGGCAATCATAAATGCAAAAGAAATTTAATCACACATTTTACGTTGTTAATATGTCACTAAAGGTTTTCGGAGCTGAAAGCGTTATAACGAAATAGTAGTACAGGTAGAAGGAAAAGTCTCTCCACATAAAATTATGTATTTATTATCAAAGCAGCTTTTGGCCTCTACAAGGTCCATCAGTAACCTAAGCAAACGATAAGCGTACACTAATAAAAACGGTTGCTGCTTGTTTAGGCACTCATGATGGCCTTATACAGGCCAAAAGCTGCTTTGATAATAAATATATCATTTTAGGTGGAGAGACGTTTCCTTTTATCTTTAATGATGGCCTCCACTAACGGTCCATATCCTATCTCTGAAATAGTAGTTCTTTTCCATCCGATAGAGACAGCTCCTCGAAAAGAAAATATGTCTGACGTTTTCATTCGTTTCCTGAAAATTCATCAATCTTATAGCTATTTTATGTCAACATCACAATGCACAATATTATGTCTTGGGAAAAAACATCAGATATTATAACCTTTGACACAATCTCTTTAAAATAATTGGTGACGAGATATAAATGTCCTTGTCAATCGTACAATAATTTTGAAAATGGTTTACCAACATTATACTAATCAAAGAGGCAGTAAATCTTATTAAAAAATAAATGTATTATTTGAGTACAACAGTTGTACTCAATACACATAACATTAAATACAAAAGTGCAACATTAGCTTTCATATGTAAAGATTTAACAAATTTGGAATTATATATCGGAGAGTGAAGAGATAAGTATTAAGATTAAGTGGTAGGTTTCAAGGGACTGAATATTTGTTATACTACTACAAGGTCTTATGTACAGTTATAACATCGATTCCCAATGCGGATCATGAAGTCCAGATTTGTCCTGTATAGATTTCAAGCTGGAGGGTTAAGGAAGGAAGCTGAGGCACGTGAGCGGGATAGCAGAGTCCAAAAACTTGGCTCATTGCAAACCCTCCTCAGACGAGAAGCCTCCCTCTTGCTTATCCACCATGTCATTTGTCAGCTTGAACCATCACGAACACTCTTGTGGGGGAAAAGAAAAGAATTTCTAGAAAACAGGAAAATATCCATCCGCAATTACTACATTGTCTGTTTGCTAGTTATTCTTTGCTATAGCAAATATATGTATTTATATAGTTTTAACTGTAGTAATAGTGATAAACGTTATTAAAGATACATATATATATATATATATATATATATATATATATATATATATATATATATATATATATATATATATAACTTTACATATTTATATAACGATATATTTTTATATAACGTTGTTAAAAATAAAATATTTTCAATTTTACCCTTGTATATTATTTAATTAGGAGTAGGTAACACAATTAACATTCTTAAAATTCCACACAGTTCTTTGATACGAATGTAAAACTGAAGTTGTATCTAAAAAAAATTGAGAAGAAAATTAAATTTTACTTTTTTAAAAGGCATTATTAAAACCATTAGGAAAATCACGCGCGCGTGCGTTCATTTGACGCATTAATAGCCTCATCATTAGACAGAAAACTTTACTTTTTTCTATGAATTTAACTTAGATAACAGTTAATATTTGGGCTTTAGTTTTAGAGGGAAATAATTTAGGTAATAACCATCAAGATTATTATTAATCGTAACCCTAAGTCTTCTTTAGAAATAGATTGGCAGAAAGAATCAATATAAACTATATGTCCTGTTGAGATATGTGTTTTATTGAGCTTGAACACGTTAAATAATTTTTTTAATTAATACAGTTGAGTCTCTCTAATCCGACCCATATGGGGTCATGCCATGTCGGATTACTGGATGTTTGATAATAAATAATTATTAAATTATTAAAACAGAAACTGGACACAATAAAACTACTAAATAAAAAGAAACAGTCTCTCCACGGAAGCAGTCTTCCGTGGAGAGACTGTTTCTTTTTATTTATTAAGATGACCTCCATCAACGCTTTTATTTCTCAAATAAAACTAGTGGTTATTATGCGAGATATGAGTGTAGTCGCTCGAGGAACAATCAACAACTGATGGCTGTATTTTCCAGTTTCCCCCTCTTTTAGTTATCTTAGGCTAGAGGGGAGGGGGGCCTTACCCTCAGTGCCGGATTACTAGAAGTAATGATCTGGAGGAGTGTCGGAATACAGAGACTCAACTGTAATAAAATATTAAATTCTGAAAAAAGACATGTAGTTAATGGCAAACTCCATGTTATGTTGATTTACCAAACAGGTGTTCATTATTTTTATTCTCCAAAAAAAAAAAAAAAAAAAGTTTAAAAATTCTTTACCTGTAATTTTAAAGA
This sequence comes from Gerris lacustris, assembly GCA_951217055.1. Taxonomy (NCBI): domain Eukaryota; kingdom Metazoa; phylum Arthropoda; class Insecta; order Hemiptera; family Gerridae; genus Gerris; species Gerris lacustris. Next base: position 64,175,158 of record OX578277.1, on the reverse strand, counting down.
CATTTTTCGTTACCTTCATCATAATCATAGTTGTAGTTCTAAATGTATAAAATATTACATTTTCCCTTCTTTTTTTACCATTTTATTTATATTTTTAATATTAGGATAATTTATGAAAGTTTTCTGGATGAATATATCAAGGTGTAAAGATGAGTGAATATCGGGAGGTAAAGGAGACCAGGTAGGCGGGGCTAAATTCGCTTGATATAAATGAGCTAAGAATTCAGATATATGACGAGCAATACATCGCAGCAAGCAAGGGACGTCTGTAATGCCGAGCCAGCACACAAATCCCTTGCAGATGCTTTATTTTAATCAACTTCCTCCATTTAACATATTTAACAACTCACTTTTGCACTTGCAACTTCCTCCCCTGAGTAATTAATCTTAATAATGGATCTTGACTTGAGACCATTTTAATCTCTTTTTTTCTACCTGAGGATAGAAATAGAATCTGGCATAGTAACTACCTTTCCTTTTTGTTTTTTCTTCTGCTTTTTAATTAATTGAGAGTGTCGGATAATATTGTACTGTTTGGTAAGGCTTCTAACTATACATTTTTATTTATAAATTATAGCTTTTTTATAAGCATGATATTCTTATAATTAAGAGAGCAAGTGTTTTAAACAGCAAGAGAAATCAATAGCAATTAATTTTACCATCGCTTTTTTTTTAGACTCTTCTAGAATGATTATTTATGACCTGGTTATTTCGTATGTTTTATTATAAATATATCAAGTATATGATGATAATAAATTATAAGTATGCATGTATAGAGTGATAGCATGTTTTAATTTTAACATAAATAGTCTGTCACCTCCCCCTCTCAGGATAAAAAATGAACTTAATTATTTCACGTAAAATGTATATTACACTCCTCTACTTAATATTGCTATATTTTGATGCAATAATATGTGATGAAGTTTTTACAGAAATAGAATAAATAATAAATTTATAGCCATGAACAAATCCAATATAAATAATGATAAATGATTTCTTTCTTCCTTTGAAAATGAGATCATAAACTATAATCTGAATTATATATGGATTATAAATATACTCTTATTTTTAGAGTTATAGTATCAAGAAATTAAACAATCAAAACCACATTTCTTAATATATTTATATATCCTGGACGCGATTGTACGGATGTGATTTTCTTAAAAAGTGGATCTATTATTACAAATGTATTCTCTTTAAACCCTTTTCGTATAAGTTTTACCTTTACCTGTTTTTAGATTTATTGGCGTTGACTGACCTTACACAATCCTTTAAATGGCAGGTGAATGAACTTTACTTAAAATTCCTCTACTCTTTCGAAATATTGGTTTTGAAAGAGTTCTTTCAAATAATTAAATTATTATTTTGGAAAAATCAGATTTATGTTGTTAATTTATTTCACATCAAAGTAAGTTATTTGTTATTGAGTAAATTTGTAGAAATAATAAACAGGTCAAGTGTGTGCTAGTCAGCACACAGTGAGGGTCCGTAGGCCACACTATATTGTGTTTAACTGTAAAGTGTATAAACAGTGTTTTTTTAAACTGCTAAAAAGCTTACTTTGAACTATTCTGAGGGTCTGATATTCTCAAAACACACTCTGATAAAGTATTTTATTGCCACTGAACCGGACTACAACCATATAAATACATCGAAAAGACCATAATTATAAAAAGACGTATTTTGTCAATAAAAAATAAAATAATATTTTTTTCGAAATTTCCAAAAAGTGGTATCTTTACTTTTGGTCGAAGAATGTTCAAGAATTTTTTCAGATTTTTTGCACTTCACATAAGTGAGATAGAGGGGGGGGGGTCAACGTTTCAAACCCACTTCTAACTTGCCTACGCTCGCCCTATCAAAGTTATATCCAAAGAATTATATATTTTTGTAATCTCTCGCTCGACGTACCCTTTCATATGATACCCGCACGGTGTCGAAAAAAATGTCAACCCTTACGTTTTTTTACCCAAATTTTTTTTTACCCAAATTTTTTTTTAAGTCGCTATATTTTTAAAATATGTGGGTAGGTACAAGACACATATATGCCAAATTTCAAAGTGATCGGAAGGAATTACAACTTAAATTGCATATCAAGTGTCAGCTGAAATCAAGCCGTAGTCAAAAGGGTGGTTTATGATTAGTTTTATAAATTTTATCTAAGCTGTAGATATTATGATGATTATTTCATTCTTTAATATTCACTCTAGTTGTTTGTGGATATTATTGGTGGGGATTATCCTTTTAATAATTAAGATTTTTGTTCCTCTAAAGATTGCTTGAGTTTTAGATTCGCTATGGGTTGTTAGATGAGGTCTCTTTTTGCGATTTGTATGGAACGAATCAACCAAAGTTAACCCCTTGACCATAAGGAAGGGTGAGAACTTGTGCGCATTTTTTAAGCGTGGAAATCTTATGCCTCTGCTAGTCATTAACAGTCACATGACAAGATAGTGTTTCATTTAAAAAAAAATATCTTACTTTTTATTTATCTCTTCCGGAAAGAATTCTTAATATAATCACAATACCTTGTAATTTGATTTAATAGCCGGTTTTAATATCATAACGAAATCCTCATCGAGTTTAATCTTGTTATTCTGTATGCGCGGTTATTAATGAATTCAGATGAGGGAAGGGGAGAAAAAGACTACCTCTCTCAAAACTCACGAAATGAAAATCCATAATCACATTTTCCTAATCCATTATGTGTGGGGGTTTTTCGGTCGGGGGAGGGAGAGAGCATTAGAATAAAATAAATAACAGGCGGTGATGAAGGATGACAAACGTTAGAATTGTCAGAGAGGTTATTGTTGTGATCCTTAGCGTTATTTGATTTTCCAGAAGGTGGCATGGAAGTCTGAGGGTTAGAAGGGAATGGAAACGTGTGACGCCGGGTTACCATAGAGATGTCTTAACCAGATTTGTCAAACGCCCCTGTAGATGCGACCGAATCAAAAGACTTCTCCAATGCAAGAGGATCTAGAATCCCGTATTCAAACTCTGATATTATGCCACAACCATTGAGCCTCCACCCCTACCTACCTTATTTATTGTTGTTTTATTCAGTGCTTTTCCTTTTATAAGTTGAAAAGAGAATACAAGAAAAGTGTATTTGTCTGTTAAGGATGATATCTAAAGTTGAGAAGTACCATCTTTAAGGTTTATGCTTGTTGATTCCCTTATTGAGAACTTGTTTAGTGATAAAGGGTTTTACTTCTTTTAAACTGAAACTTTAGCAAAGATCTTGTCTTGGTATAGTAAGAATACATTACTCTGTAAATCACAGTTCAAAACTATAATAAATGATATGATAATACGTTATTAGTTTTACAGGAGATCAGTTGATAAAGGTGTGCAATTCCGTGAAGAAATTTAAGATCTAAATTCTACTTAACATTTCAAATTTATCAAAGCAGTATAAATTATAGGAATATAATTAGTTTAAAAAATAATAAGAGTAAACACCCCTGTAGATACGACCGAATCAAAAGACTTTTCCAATACAGGAGGAGCTACAATCCCGTATTTAAACTCTGGCATAACTGACTATACCCCGTACACACTGGCCGACACGACTGCCCGACACGACCGTTGGCCCCGACCGTCCATGTCGGGGCCTTGCCTACACACCCCCCGACCAAGTGAGTCGACTCGACAACTAGTCCAGTTTAACAGCAATACTCGTGGTGCTTAGTTCTAAAAGTCACATAAAACGGAAATGAAGGTGAGGTGAAGGTGCAAGTCGGACTTTTGGACCCAACAACGCTACACACACACCGACCCGACAAAAAAAATGGGGTGGGGGGGTCGGTGGTCGGATGGTCCAGCGAACCCTACCGGCCGACCGTCGGCCCGACAGAATGCATGCCCCGACAGCGCTACACACCGGCCAACTGTCGGGCCCGACGGTTGTAGCCCCGACCGTCGGGCCCGGTGTGTGTGGGGTTTAAGAAAACAGGACATTACTGCTGAGCATGAATACATCGCAATTATATACACTAGATCTATGAAGCTCTCTTATAGCTTTGGATGGAGATAGTTCCTGAAAATAATATTTTCAAATTTTTACCTTCAAAATAGTTTAATGGTAGCATTCGTTTTTTTCCATAGGACCATAGGATATAACGTTAATTGTGACATCACTCAGTTATTTAAAAAAACTTCTAACATCGATGTATCTTTTCCATAGCTGTAATTGAAATAATGAATAATATCCTGCGTTTAAAGATAATGTTTTGACGGATAATGGATAAAAAGTGCCGATTCTAACGCATTATCCCTTATTTAGCATTTTTTCAGTCCCAAGGCCCAAGATTCACAATCATATAGGTATAATTAGTTAAGACTTCCGATTCTGATGAGTCATTGATTGGATATTAATAAAAATATATTTACTTTCACCGCACCGACACTTTACTAAATATAAGTGTCCATTACAGAAGTAAATATTAAGTCACAAATAACTCATTCTTCTGTCTTCGTTATTTGTAAGAAGCTACTGTACATCAGTAAATATTCTAAATTGTTGCTCAATAAATTATATTTATTTTCAAAGGATCTTTTAAAATGCGTAAATCATATCAACTAATACTGTAAAAAAAAAAAAAAATGTTAATGTTATTTCTAAAAATAAAGAAATTTTTAAAGTTCTCTATGAAGGTACCGTTCGGCCCCCTTCATAGTAAAAACACTTAAATAACCCAGGAACAAATTTGACTAGCATACATGAGGAGGGAAGATGAAATTACAATTGTATACGTATATCTGTGTAAATCACATGTTAAGGTTCATTCCACCACACGTGTTTCTCATTAGGTTAAATGGTAAAAAAAAAAATCGAGTGTATGTCTGTCAGTATAAAGCCTCCTGCCGCTTCCTCCCGGCCAGTAAAAAAACAGAACCGTTAAACTGAAAACATATTATTCGGGTTTTTTGGAACCATTTGAATTACAGTAAAATGGAGTTGTTAAGTTAAGAATAGTATAGAATATTATTTTCTGGGAAATTTAACCAGAATTTTTTTCAATCCAATTTCACAAACCAAAATGAAATCAAAACTGTCACTTCTCCGGGGAAAATCTTATGCTTTTTGTTTGTAATTTAATTTAATAAGCAAATACTTATAAAAGTAAGAGAAATACTTTTTATTCAAATAATTTAAAGTAGCCTGTATTTTTCGGCAGAAAAATTTAAGAAATTGAATAGTTCTGTTTAAAAGCGAACCTGCTACAACCTGATTAAAAAAGGAAAAGCAATTTGTTGCCTGAACTACGGATAGTATTTCATATTTTTTATAATATAGAGTTCTACTTAAAGATGTTAATAATTCAAACATACGAGTATATAAATAAAGTAAATACTTTGTTTGTATTCTATTAATTCTCTTTAAAGCATTCTAAATAGATGGTTTCTTTGATGGTAGAAAAAGGGAAAAAGGATTGAGTAGTGATGTTTGAAAACAATGTTGTTTACAATCTGAATAGAAAAGGAAAAGGGTTGCGTTGGCTAAAGTGCGTGATGTGCAAAGTTTACCCACAACATAAAACCCTGCCTCGTTCCAAAGCGCCGTAAATCAACTAGGATCCTCTAATTCGTTTCAACCCTTTCGCATTGCCACCTTCTATGTCAAACACAGGTGTGTTAAAACCAGGTAAAAAATGACAAAATTGTTGAACCTCCCCTTCTATATTAAAGTAATTCGTACCAAGTTCAACTTTGTACTTTTACTGGCGCAAAACAACAACCTTTAATGTTGATCTAATTTCTTTTACTGTTAACTAAGCAACCAAAGTCTTCTATTTAGTGAATTTGTACGTTATATCTCCAACCCTTAAATTTGCAACGGGTTTAAAAATAAAAACAACCAAGAAACCCATTTTGACCAAACAATAAAGTGAATACAAGACCTATAGGTCATTTTTGCAATTTTTTTTCTTTAAACGTTACTTCTAAAACACATTCGCTTTTAACCCTTTTTCACATAGATGTTACCTTTACCTGTCTTAGATTTATGTGCGTGTACTGACCTAATACAATCAGTGAAACTTCAGGTAAATGAACCACATTTTGAAATCTCCCACCACCCTTTTTCTCCCGCAAATAATTTTGCGATATTCAGTTTCAGTTTCGTGGCCGTGTCGTATCAAAGTGAGGTGTTAAAATAATGAATGACAAAATTGAATTTATGTAAAATTTAAAGAGACTTAACCTTTTAGTGTGTGGTTTAATGTAAGTAAGTATAAGAACATTGAATGAATTAATAGCGAATTATATACTTAATTTTAATACATAAAATTTTAATTAGCAATCAATGAAATTATAAATTTGAATAAAAGTAGTTATTTTAATCTTTATATTAATAGTATAATTTTGTTTAAGTAGTTCTATAAATAATTTTAATAGCTCAATCTATTAGCCTGCCTTTGACCATCTTCCTGCCGCCTTGTCAAGTTTTTAATAAATAAAAGATAAGTTTTATTTAAATATTAATTTTTAAAACAATTTTTTAATAACATCATTAATTTTTTAAACTACCTTCAAGCAAGATCCCTCGAATTTTTAAAAACATATAAAAGTTGCCTTAAGTTTAACCTTTAACAGCATAAAACTATCTACAAAGAGTATATTTAGAAAGGAATTAAGGTATTCCAATTAGTAAAAATAATACAAATACATGCCACCATTTAGTTAATTTTTGCTTACCTTCGGTAAGCTCGGAAAGGAAGCTGTGTGATCGTTTTATTATATTTATTTTAGATTAATCAAACATTTTTATAAACCGACGAAAACGATCTATCCTACAACAATAATATAATAATAATTTAATAAATAATACAAATGTATCCTGCCATTTTTTGCCATTATATTTTCAAATTAAACCACAATTTATCAAATTAAAATATACGTTTAGCAATAACATACCGCTACAATTGAACTTTACTGACTTTACAAACTTTAACTGACATAATGTATGCCAATAAGAATTTTAATTTTATTTGAAATTTAGATGTTTATATTATTTATAACATTAACGTACGAAAGTCAAAAATACGAGCTTAAATCTGATCACCGCAAAGTTGATAACATTATTATTTATTTTAACGCGCCGCATTGTACAATTATATTGAGAATTAATTTCTAAAATGAATAGGTTTTGATAAGAAATAGATATATTGTACTCATAATTAATAAAAGTGAAATACGAGTTTAAACCTTATACTTACCTTATAATTAATTTTTATCGATCAGGATTAAATAATTAAATTAATTTATTCGACAAAATATATTTATTATACTCAAAATATACTTAATTTAACTACAAATTAAAGACTCTTACTTACCGTATAATTAATTTTAAAAATGTTCATTAATTTTTATCGACCAAATTTAAACAATTAAATTAAATATTTGATTACTCTTATAAACATTATCCTATCTAAAACAAGTTTATAACTTATGTGTATATTTATTTTATAATTTAATTATAAGTGTGTTTAGATAAATAACGTAGATATAGTGTGTTAGGTACATGAAAAAACCATTAGTATATATGAATGAAGCCTGATGATTCTGTAGCCTTCTTTTTTTTACTTTTTACAATCTGTTTTTAATGTATCTAGTCTTTAAATAAATGAGAATTCATTGAATGAATTGTACAGCATACTAACGTTCCTACTGATACTCTTTTATATTTTTTTTCTTAGCACACTAATATTACTACAGTCTTTAAAGTTGAATGTGTAAAACATTTACATTAATGCGACAAGCATAGTTTTAATATAACCTTCCTTCTTTATTTGTAATTTTTTTTGCTTTTATAAGCTGTCTTGTTTCATTTCTCGAATAACCGACGTTATCATTTAAATAGAACGGTTTTTTGTTGTTTTACTACATCTTTCTTATTATTTTTTTTTTTCTCTCTCCCATTTACGAAATGAATGAAGATTGTAATCTTCACTCAATCATTCATTCAATCCTTTTCGTATCTAGGTTTTTTTTTTTTTCTTTAACCCATATATGCCCATTATTTTTTTGTTGGAGAATCTTTTTTAAATTTTAGGATAATGTTTCTATTGGTCCATAATGATGTAGAAAAATATTTTTTAAAAATTACGTCAACCTGGTTTCAAGATGGCGGACGTTGCGAAAACGCAACACTGGGCACATACAGAGTCAAAATATGCAAAATTCACTTTTTTTTTTTGTTAATTGAAAATGATATATTTTTATTTTTTAAATAAATATAAAAATATGTTTCTAAGCCTCTGCGATGTCAGGTACTCGTTATACATCCCTAATTCTGAAATTTCCAGGGTTTAGACAAAATTTAGGACCCTCAATATAGACTTAGTAGTACTAATAGTACAAAAAATTGATCATTTTTTTAAAATCAATAAAAAATAACAGGTAAGTATAAATTGTGTTATAATGTATTTTATTTTAATTTGAAATATCTTATTTAATAAGAAAGAAACTATTATAAAATATAGTATAGAATATGTCAATTATAAGTATGAAATTGCAAAAAGCATTTTTCGTGCAACACAACCTGGCATTTTTCACAGTTAATAATTGTCGTAGAGTTGCAATGAGCACAGCGGGTTCTGCTTTTCTGTGATACTACGTAGTGACCTATGCCATCATACCTATAGAACCAAAAGACACTGTACTTGCCACCAATTTTCTTATTAACCCTGGAGTTCGTAGCCTGGGTGTTCCGAATTTCGCTAAAAACTCCTTAGGTATCGATCGTCTAAAATCAAGAAGATCCATCGGAGTTACAGTGTTATACCGTTCAGAAGGCAACCTATAAAAGCCCAGCATTTTTTATTGCTGTATCCAAGCACTAGTTGAATATTGGCCACCACCATTTCTTGGATCATATATTTGTTCTATATATAGACACGTTTTGATCCATCCAATCGGTACCACCCATATTCATATTATATAATTTTATCATATTTGGTTGGTTTGTATTTCCTTTTTTTTATCTGTGGCTGAGTATCTAACAGCTTTTCCTATTGGTTTCACACCAGCGCAGTTTGAAACTGGTTTCGACTGAATTATCATTCCATCTACAAAAGAAAGATCCACTATTTTTTTCATAACAACTGTCATATGTCCCTCTTGGGGATGATTTCATAGTCCTCAAATCTCTGATAGGCCAGTCTTTTGGCATTCTATTTTTTCTTAAAGTTCCTGTAAAGCTAATAGATTGTTCAGTAAAACTGATAGCACCTTTAGGTATCTAAAAAAATTATCGGCATAAAGATGGTGTAATAAAAATGTGTTGTTATGCTGAGGCAAATGCTCGGCCATTTTTAAAAGTACACAGCCACCTAAGCCAAAATCTTGTTTGCAATTACTTCTTAGTCCTCTAGCTCCTAGGTAAACATAAAAATGTATGAGGAATCCTAACTTTAAATTATGGCACCAAGCCTTATAGCCGAATCGTATTGGTTTGCTCCAAATGAACTGTTTAAGCCCATGACGCCCAAAATGTGGGATCATGGCCTCATCAATGCTTGATTCAGAATCCCAGAAAACAAATCCTTAAAGGTTTGATTCAATTCTCATAATAGAGGTCTTATTTGTGATAGTTTATCTAACGTATCTAATTTATAATTATCGTTAAAGTGAAGATAGCGCATAATTGCATCAAATCGGTTTCGACAAATGGCATCAGCAATTCAGGAATTATGTATATCTGAGCTCTCCTCCCAATACATTCTAAGTCTAGCCACTTAATTGTACCCGCTAACTATCAAGACTCCTAAGAAAGATTTAAGTCAACGAATCAAATATATTATTTGTCGGAATGTCTCCTTTCTTTCATATTTTTCTCTTATTTTCTCTAGCTGGATAAAAAAAGGTTTGCTCTACTAATTAATGCTGGGCTACTGACTGTAATTCCGCTTGATGCTTTTTAAATGAATGAAAAAAAAAGAAGTGAATTTTGCATATTTTGACCCCGTATGTGCCCAGTGTTGCGAAAACGCAACACAAAAGTTTCGAAACATCTTGGTGGTACGCTATTTAAAAATTAATTAAATTTATGTTATATATCTTTAAAATGAACCTTTATAAGCAAATTAATTTAAGAATATAAACATTTAAAAAATAATAAAAATATTTTCATACCATATATCTCCCATGAGGACGGTCAAAAATTTCATTAAAAAAAAGTTGTATGTATGTATACAGTACATAAGACCAACAGTAATAATATTTTCAAACTAAATAGGTATTTTATTTCACAGAAGTGTATATTTTACATATTTGTTATCAGTTATTTATTCTATTTCACTATTTTTATATTTTTGTTAAAAAACTTTGACCTTAACTTGCGTTGCGAAAACGCAACGCTGGGATAATATGGGTTAATATTATTTCTTTTGAAGTTTTTTTTTTATGCTCATTTATGTTAACGGCTTCCTCATCTTGTTAAATCTTTTTTCTTTTTTTGGTTGCACGAAAACTTAGCTACCGGTGAGTCTTTATTAGCTTTCTTTTATATCGAGTTCTTTCCAAAATAATAATAAAAAAAGAAGTGTTTATTGTTTTAAATCTTTTTAATTTTTGTTTAATCTCTCAAAAGACTAACAGGGGGTCGTTAAATATAATGTTTGCTTCATTAAAAGTGATGTAGGTTTCATTAAAATAATGATACTTCCATCACTACACCTATTTAATAATAAATGCTTGAGGTACTACAACCCCCTATTTTCATTCATTCATTATAGTTATAGTTTGAATCACATAAATCGTCTTTGATAATCTAAATATTTTATATTTGCCTAAATAGATTACCTAAATAGATGGATAGATAGATAGATCCTTTATTACCAATCATATTATATACATATACACACTATGCATTAATTCACCTGTTGGTAAATTTGCCAAAGCTGTGTAAAACTCTTAAGGGTTCATAATTACAAACATTGTTCAATAATAGTTATTTACATTTTTAAGAAATGTTTGGTGTTAGGCTCTCACTTAATATAATTTAACATAGTTAATTTTTTTAGTATTATTATTATTTATTTATCCTTTATACAATATTATCTTTTTACCAAAGAGTAGTAGTAGTAAGGTCATAGTACTAGTACTGGACGGGTAGTACGAATCACTTGTTCGAACCTAGCAATTAGGCCATCTTTTGGGCCCACTTTACTATCTCTGTGATAGAGCGTTCCAGCCACTTCACACATCATACATCTGTACATTGTACCGCCGAAGCGAGTATGATGTGATCATTAGTGAGCTATATAAATCAGAGCATCTCAGCGAGGGATCGAACCCATTTTACCTAAGTAAATATAAAAAAAAAAACATTTTATTTTGATCTATTAAACCCAAAATTAGAATTAAGAAGGAAATACTAAATTAATGAATAATAAAATTATTACATCTTTGATTTAATTCATTATTGTAATACTATAAAAGAAGATGTATTGATTATATCATAATGAATAGCTGTACACTATAAATGATTATATTTATGCAAGAATAGATTTCTTTAACGCAGAAATAAAATATTGTGTCATATTTTAGCTATTTCAATTATTTTTACTATTCACAAAAGAGCTATTGTATACTCAAAATGTCGTAGACTTCCTTCAAAATGAATAACATTTTTATTTTTATTATCACTTTATTTACTAACCAAGGAGTTACAATGCATTACCCAATGTATCTGTTGAATGGAAGAGAAAATGGACTTAAGTAAAAATCAGATTTAGGATTTTACAGATTTTATAGCAGGGTGTAATTGAGGGTTATTTTGTAAAGGAATGGATAAGGGGGGGGGGGAATTTAAGATATAAACTCCATCTTTTGAAAATATGAATTTTAGATATTAGTAGATATTTATTTTTTACAAAAAAACCCTAGTGAGGAGATATTTATCTTAAAAAAGTGTTTCTTCATTAAGAAGACAATATTCTCTCCTATTTCTAGAACAGTATATTTGCCAATCAATTATCAAATCTTGTTTTTGCAGGATATTCTCTAAATTTCACAAAACATTTTAAGATTTAGCTAAGCTGCTATTTATGCATCGTCAACCTTCATTTTACTGCATAAGAGGAAAATACTAAATGCGTTGTAAACTTATTAATGTTATTATAATTTTTGAACTTATTTAAGAGACGTGCGGGGTATTAAAAGTTTGTTTCTTTGTCTAACGATAACTGGCGTAAAAATTAACGATTTGAACGAAATTTGGCACACATGTTATCTCATTATTTTGTGAACTAAATGGTTTTTGGAAATGTTACACTTAATATTTCCAAAGCCAATAAAGCGGACGCCTAAAAATATGTTTTTAGTCAGCATTACATGTTGTACATGGTTTTAGAGGCCTTGGAAGAAAACAATTGTTAGAAAATGTTTATTTTTTACCAGCAATTTAAAAAAAATATATTGTCGAAATGAGGATGTTAAACAAATTTTTCACTTATATTGCATGTTACATTACGTTTTAAAACTCTTTTCAGGTAGATTAAGAATATGGAAATTTTGCCTGGTAGGTAGCCATATTAAATTAAGTATGGACGATATAAGGACAAACTTCAAATAACTCTACGTGACTTCTTTATGCGGCGCATATCAATAGTTTTACAATCAATAAGTTTTAATTTTATTTTTAATAACTGTATAGGTCACTCACAGTGAATAAAAAAAAAGTAATAAGTACAAATTTGTTAAAATAAATCGTATTATATGTTATTGTTATTTTTAGGCCTGAAGATGCCCAGGTTTGGGCGAAATATAGCCAAAATGAAAAAATATAATTAAAAAATTAGTTTTTTAATTATTATAATCCCTACAGACCATATACTAGAAGAAATAAAAAAGGTTTTTGACAATAAAATGGTCAAATTTGCTCTCAGATTTTATTTTATTATTATTATTTTTTTTTTTTTAATTTATTTATTTTTTTTTTTTTTTTAGTAATAATTTTATTTGATAATTATTCTTTATTCTCGTTTATATATTAGTTATCGCTAAACTCTGTTCTTATACCCCTCTATAAAGAGTTTTGCTTTTCCAATAAACATTATCAAATAAATAAATTAAAATATTAGTTTACCCCTATTAAATTATTATTTAAACAACTATTAAACGATATTTGGAATTTATAAAGTATACAAATAATACATCAATACAAAGTTCTATAGAAAAAATATGTATATTAAATTAGTGGGTTTTTAAATATCGTGACGTAATTCCTGTTTATTATTTCAACATAATTATTCTAAAGTATAAGTAAATATTTCATGAGTGCACAAAAAAAATGTAACTGCTCGTGCGTCACACGTCACCTATATTTAAATCTGGTTTATAATTAAGCTTTAGAGGTAAATAATAATAATATTGCTCTAACCTAAATATAATATTCCACTCATAAAAAAACAAAACATATTTTTTTAAAAAAACGCGACCTATTAACTGACTCGAAGCGTTCTCTTTCATTTAGTAAATTTCAACATTTAACAATGGTTAAAACGCGATTATCCTTTAATTTATGGTTGAGTTAACCACAGGCTAACTATACCCTTTCATGCTTAAAAAAAAACTTCGAAACTAATCAAAACGTTTTTATAATAAAGCAATCATCGAGAGCAATTTTATATAACTCCTATAATAGTAGTTGTATTACACCAATTATCCCCACTACATTGCTCTTCAAGCATGCGCAGAAATTATGAAATAATAGCGGCTACACCGCCTCGAGATAAAAGGAAACCATTATATATATTTTTTAATATAGTTATATTTTTATATATTTAATTTCCTTTATAATAATATAAACTGATAAGATCTTAAAAAGCTTTAGTTTCCTTAAGATGCGCTATAATTCTGAAAGTTATACGTTACCTTGTTAACAAATTATTTTCATTGAGCCTCAATTATATTTATAATATATTTATTAAAATTAGAATTTTATTATAAAAATGTTGTTAAGAATTAACATCTTAATAAAAGTATATCATATATATAAATATATATTATATATATATATATATATATATATATATATATATATATATATATATATATATATATATATATATATATATATACTACATACGTATATAAGTCTCTAACGCCGCTTTATAGTACTCTCATAAATAAATATCTTTCTTATTTTCATTTCTAATTTTTTTTTTTATATTCTAATTATTTTATAATTACATTTTGTATCATACCTATACCTATCATATCGCACTCTATCTTTGGGGGTCAAATCTTCTAATTAATTGTTCACCAATTCTGTCCGAAAGTAGAGTTGGCGGATGATATTTATGTATTATTTTTGCGTAGTTTAATTATTGATCGTTAAAATCACCTCCTTCCGGGAAGATATGTTTTAATATAATTCTTTATTCATAGCAAAAAGAAAAATTCTAAAGATTTTGAGGTCTCAGCAGGAGTAATCCAAGGCTCAATATTAGGCCCTTAATTAATTTAATTATTCATGTCTAGTAGCTGTAAAAAAAACTTTCTATCTTTGCAGACGCCATAGCCATAGCAAATATAGTTCATGGAGCTTAGACATGATTACGGAAATGATACTTGGTAAAATAAAGAATCAAGCTAAACCATAATAAAACTGAAGGTTTAATCTTTAAAAAGTTTCATTTTTGTGTTTACACATGCATACACGTTTAGTTTGTTAGCTGCGTAAGTGACATCATTCTAAATCCAATATGGAAAACAGCCCTAGATGGTGGACTAGTTAATTTTTAAGCACGCCTGTGATATGGTTATCAAATGAAAGGGTTTGCTGCGAAGAATACGAATAAAAGCTTGTTTTTAAAAAAAAAATTAAATAAAATTATTATTATTATAATAATTTTTATTATTATTATTATATTATTTATAGTGAAAATGTGATACCATTAAATCATCGTGGCTGAGCAGTGGTTAGATTTAAATTAAAACACTAGCCTACTTAATTGAAGGAAATAGTTAGTTAATTATCCAAATAAATTTAACACTTAGGCCAATTAAAAGGTAATTTAAAACATCTGCAATATTTATTATTTTATTGAAAACTTTGTTTTTTGTTTATATATTTTTGAAAATTAATCTTCAATACTATTTATTTTCTATAAATGAAGAATAAACACAGCTTTACGTGAATATCAATCTTTCATAGTTTTTGTTAAGCAGATAAACAGTAACCAGGCTTGAAATAGTTAAATAGTGTTGTAAAAACCACGTCACAGGTTTAATTTTATAAGTACATATCTAATTTCTTTTATACTAAGCTAAAAAGATATCATGCTAACAAAAAGATTTAGTGCATAAAGACAAACAGATACACAGTAACCAGGCTAGAAATGTAAACCAAATAAAATTGTAATATTAAATGAATTCTAATTAAAATGTTTTAAAATCCAAGTGATTAAAGCAGTTATATTAACGATTAACTCAATTATGGTAGTTTGAATATTTATTAGCTTGTTTAAATTATAAATAAAATTAATAAATATTAAACAAAAAATCATTCAAACCATTTTAAAAACCTGTAAGCAAGAGATATTTATAATTGTAATGATAAAATAAAATGTAATTTACTATCTACAACTAGCAATGCTTCTATTGCAAAAGATCATTAAAACAAATGTTTTTTTAACTTATTTGAATAGGAGAGATATATGATCTACAATTTGTCTAATTACTTAAATCTACAATTAAAATAATATCCATAATAATTTTTATAATTGTAAAAATTTATGATCATTATTTCCTTGTTTAATGATCTGAAATTTATATTATAGATTAAATAAAATATATTCGGTGTAAATTACCACCATTTGCTTTTCTTTTTTTTTTTTTTTTACAAAACCATCATAAATCAACAATTAAGAAATTCTAATTAGATATATTAGTTATTATACCTCTCTCATTCAGATCATTAAAAAAGATATAATGATCATAAATTTTAAACAATTATCAAAATTGTTATGAAAATTATTTATAATTGTAAAATTTAAATAGAAAGGAAAAATGAGTAAATATGCAGGTGTGATATTTTATTTCCAGGTGTAAGAGATTAAGTTATGGGTCATTTTGGCTCTGAGAGAAAGATAGGTCTTGCGTTGTGTATCACAAATAAAGATTTTTTGCGTTTTTGCCAAGCAGGTAGCGTATTTATGGTCGGTTCACCTGCGACTCATTTACCAAGTGCCTTTTTCTAACTGAGGAGGCCACTTAATAATAGGACTACAGTCTCTGACGTTCTCTCATATCTTCGACCTAAAAGATTATTTATTTTATAAAATACCGATTTTATTTTTATTTATTTATTTTTTTTTTTTTCATTAATATATTTCAAAAACACATGTTTTTACTGAAGGCACTAGGTTTTTTTCTTCTTATATAATATTTACTCGAATCTTTTTTATCTGTCTTAAAAAAGAGAAGTGTTTGTGAGGTATTTGTTTTAAACATGTCTGAACTATTACCAAGACGATGAAATGAATAACACAATCAATCTCTGAACGAACGTTTTTTAATATATTTTAATGAAAAGAGAACACTGTTTTCAATTATATCGTTCTAGTTTTAATAAATATAAAAAGCATACCAGTCGATTTTCATTTAAATGCTCTCTCATTAACAACATCATATAATCCAAAGTAAATTAATAACCAACTTCAACTTTCTTTACATATATATATATATATATATATATATATATATATATATATATATATATATATATATATATATATATATATATATATATATATATATATATATATATATATATATATATAAAGAAATCCATCTTAGCTTGCATATTACAATTTTTAAAAATAAATCATTATTAATATACCCTGAAGTAAATTGATTAAATGTATTAATACACTAGAACAACAGTTTCTTACTATCTCCTACTAAACAACGGAATCCATTTATTGAAAACCTTTATCTTTTTGTCACACCTAATTTACTGTGCTAGACGTTGAAGAATCCAAAATCATTAATAAAAATCACTTAGTGTTTCTTAAAAAGATTTCATTTGTATAATATATATTTTAATTATTCTATTTAGATGTTAAAAGAGCATTTGGTGTGTAAACTATTTTTGAGTGAAGTAGTACAAAAAACAAAAATCAATTGTAGAGTGGTAATTTTTTTTCCTTTGTTTGTATTGAAAATTTGCAAATGTTCCTAGGAAGTACATGTGGTGACCTATTTTCCCTAAAAACCCGTATGACCTAACTTGTATTTGTTGCTTGTAACCGTATTGACCGTACTTAGATGTTAATGAAAGAAAGTACCTGCTATGCAATACTGACTGATTTATCAGGTCTTACATCTTTTTTTTGTACTTTTATGGACCTTTCTATTTAGATTTTTAAAGAAGAAAGACCCGCCACTCGCATAATGAGGAGTATTGGTGGTCTTTTTTTCTTCTGAAAAGAAATTTTGCTAAAGGGAAATGGTCAAGAAAGTAGGGACTACACAACCTTACGCAAGCCATTTTATTGTTTGGGCTAGAAGTAGTTTAGCTTCTTACAATTACTTTACAGAAGCTAAAAAGTTAATTGTTAAAAGAAGAAAATAAATATTTTAAACACTTTATACTCAGGTCATTCGTAAAATGACCACATTTGAGGTCCTACCTTGGTAAGCCAGTAGTGTGCGACACAGTAGAAGGCAATGTTTGAGTATATTTTAAAATGCGAGGACTTCATTTGGTTTTCTCTGATTTAGTTAAATAAGTCGTGCACGTTTAACTTTCTGCTGTTTTAACTATTAAAAGTTATCTTTTTTACATTGTCTTCATGAGTACAATTTGTATTCTTCAATCACTCCCAGACATATTTTAAGTACTAACTCTTTCTCTTTTCGGTAGTCATTGCGGTTTTTTTGATAAACTGATCAGGTGCTTTTGATAACAAAATCTGAGTTTTATTCACTATTCAATAATTTATTTAAATCATGCAATTGAATTATCCTGTTATTAAACTTAAATGTCTTGTTATTACAAGATACGTGGTGATGTTCAAATAATTTAAACTTTTTTTTATTAAAGAAAGAACTATTTTCACCACCTTTTTAATTCTTACAATAATAAAATTTTATACAATAACTTCATTAAAAATACTCATTGATTATTATAAAACCATGTTGAAATGAACAAATTACCAACTGTTTAAAAGGAACCAATAATCAAACAAATATTGAAATAAGCAAATTACCAACTAATGTTTAAAATTAGCAAACAACTATAATTTTAATTCAATGGTATTCACTTTAGGTTTTAAAAAGATTTAGCTCTAAAAAAAAAATTATTATACACTTATGTATTAGTTAATAATACTTGAATTGTACTTAAGGAGCTAGATGATTTAAACAAATAAACGTACATATAATATGATTTAGCCAGTTCTCTAATCCTCTGTTTTTATTTTTGTGGTTATTTCAGCTTCTTATTAAGGGGTCAAAAGATCATGGAATCAGGACCAACATCTAAAACTAGTGATTTTCTGTGAGTACTTTTCAAATTTATTAATCTACTTATGATAATTAAAATGTTGAATACTATAAACAATATGGTTTATTCAAACTTGTCTAGTTATCGGTCCACTTGTTTTAAACCTAGGTCCAAACATCGAGCTATCTGGATCAGATGTAAGGAGATGTAGGAGATAAAGCTTTCACATTGATAATCACATCTATCATCGTGGATTTTTGTTTGTTGGTTAAGCTTTGATTTGGAGGGTGAAATGTAGTATTGATTATTATTATTTTTAAATGTTACTTCATGAGATTTAAGATGAATGTTTTCGTAAATAAACACGATAGTCTGTCTAGATTGCATGCATCAAAGCAACTGACAATCAAGCTATAATTTCGTCAAAAAATGAGTTCATTTTTAGGTGTCCTCAAAGAATATGTGGTCGGAAAATTTTTCTGCGGAACATCTTGGCTAAGCTGTTAAAGAAAACAGACCTGTGGAGAGCGGCCATGTCTAGCCCATTTTTGGCGGATAATGTGATTTTTATGATTCTATGTTTATATTGTTATATTGTCAAATATTTGTTTCAAACCATTGTGGTCAACTATTAAGTGACAAATAAAAATCAACTTGCTATATGATCTAGTAACAAATTGCCCACCAATATGGGGGTGGGCCTTGCCGCTCTTCACCGATCTGTCTAATATTGTCAAGCTTTGTCTTATAGACGAACTTTGCCGACCAAATTCTCTTGGCGGACAAAAAAATTAATCCATACACAAAGTTTTAGCTGGACGATAGTCACACACTTTTATACACGCTATCTCCTGGACTGTGAATGAATTAAAAACCAAACTGTCATATATCTACACTGTTTAATAACAATTTTAATTGATATGAATCTTTATTATTTCATTGTCATTGGTGAAAACTATCTTAATTTAAGAACACGTAATAATAATAATAATATTAATAAGTAATAAATGTTCGTAACTAATTAATAAAAACTAATATTTTAATTAGGTGATATTTATAACTAACTGTTTGACTGATTTTCCCCCTTGTTATTTTAATTCGCTTAATATTTAAAAAATATATTAAAAGGAAGCAGTGACGCTACTTCGGAAGTAAGTCCCTTGTTTCACGAAAATAATTTTCCTGCACGAATGGATTTTGGGTAGACTAAACAGGGTACGGGCTTATCTGAAAGCCCAAGGGTTCTATATAGTTGCATCTCAGTCTAACGCGTTCTGTATGTTATAATCCCTGGGTTTCTCCTACTCGCTTGGGGCCGGGATTAATGCAGATTCCCTGTTTCTCCCTTCTCTCCTCTACAGTCAAGGGGAATTAAGCCGTTATGACTAATTTAACCGGAATACAAAAAAAAAAAAAAAAAAAAAAAAAAAAAAAAAAAAGTAAAGAAGGAATAAACTTCTCTTGCAAATCCTTTCCAAGTGTATTTTTTAATAATTTCACCTTTTGTAATTTTAGGTCAATCAAAAGTTTATGTTTAGAATATTTTTTGAACGAACAGATAATTCTTCGAATTGATCCAACTTCTATTTAAACTATTTTCTATTCATTATTTTATTATTAGTAATTTTTTCTTCTTAAAATTGTTACATATATTATATAGAATTTACAATATCTATAAAATATAACAATTAACGCTGTTATAGCATTTTATTAAGTGCTTCTTACCTTATCTACTGTACCAACTGTTAAGTATTACAATACTGAATATTCCTTAATACGTTTTCTTAACCATAACATTCATAACGTATTTAATTTTATGTACATACTACATACTGAATATTCCGTAGAAATTTAGTATTATCGCATATTGATTATAATTTATTATTAATGCAGTTTTTATTTGCTTTCTATAATGAGTTTAATATTTATATATATTCTATAAAAAAAAACATCAAACATTTTATTTTTATAATACTTTCGTGTGATAAATAATAATAATAAATTTGAATATAAAATTATACTAAACTAATTTCTATTTTCATATGATTAGCATATAAATTAATATTAATGCTGAATTCACGTTTACTTGATTTATTTTATTTTATTACTTTTTAAAAAAAAAAAAAATATTTATATTACTTAATATATCATTATTATATTAACATATATATTTACAGTGCATTTATTCAATTAAAATTCTTGTATCTACGCTCTATAGATCACAAAGTAGATAATAAAATATGGAGTTCTGCGTGTGATAAAATGTAAGTTGTGGTTAATGGCGGCCTTCCTTATACCTAAGGAGGAGGCTGTATAGATGGTACCTTTTCTGAAGATATGGGCCTAGTTAGGTTCGGATCCCTATGTTCGCCATGTTTCACTAGTTCGATACCTACACCTGTCCTAACTTCTGTACCGCCATGACATCCCTTAACATCTCATTCCTACATATAACCAGCCATTTAAACCAATTCAATAGGGCTTGAATAGATGTAGGAACAGTAATGGAATAATATTACAAGAACTTTTGTTTTGCTTCAATATTTAATATTTTTAGTAATCTTTGAGTGGCATTACATAATCAGGATAAAAGATGCAGAATGACTTCAGTTCTATTATAGAAATATATATGTAGGCTTTTTCGGCCGGGATTTCGTACATATATTAATTATTTTAATTTAAATCAAATTATAATTATTATTAACTACGGGAAAAAGACGGAAATTAACTTTCCGTAGTATGAAAACTACCAAAAACTTAAAAATTAATTATTTTAACTAATTGAAAGAAAAATCAAATAATAAAATAATCAAGTCGCACTGATAATGATTAGTAAAACGTTTGACAATTAAAAGGTATTTTTTTTTATTCCTTAGGTTTCTATTCTCACAATACATTGATCACAATTCATTCTAATACATAATTTTACGATAAGAAATGTTCAAAGACCACCAACAAAAAAATGCCACTCCAATTCTAAAAATGTAAGGTAAATAAATTGAGACATATCTCAATTAATAGATAGAATAAATCGTCTAAAAAAAAAATTAGTTATTATACTTTGGTACCTTAATCTTACTTTTTTCGGCTATAAGCCCTTTTTTAGCTCTTGTCATTTCTCTTCTTCATCTACCTTAGTATAAATTTTCCCCATTATAATTTACTTCTGTCTTCTTCTTCTCTAATAGTTATATTAGTATAAATATTACGCTACTGGCTATAAATAATAAAATATTGTTATAAACTACGTCATATTTTCGAGTTTATCAAAATACATTAATTTATATATTATATACGAAAAAATCATTAATATTATTTATTATTGTTTTATTAATCTTACTAGTTTGTTTAATCAGGATAATCGATTAATAATACTGTTAAAGTAACTTAAGTAACTGTTAAGTAATTATTAATACTGTTAAAGTAACTTTGTGCTTAATTATTTTACTCTCTGCTTATTTGTGCACTCAGTTAAAAAACTATAGTTAAGATAAGTTTTTAGCCACTTCATATGGAAATACATAACGAATAATAATTAATATATTAAATAATATATATATATATATATATATATATATATATATATATATATATATATATATAACTTTTAAAAGAGACTTATAATGCTTTCTATACTTTCAGAGATACAAATGTATATTAAATGGTTTAGAAAGCTTTAGGAGTTTGTTATTCTATGGTATGGGAAATATTTCAAAATTTGTTCGGTAATTTCCTTTCTAAAATGGTAAAAGATAAGTGAGGATAGGGTATGTTTAGATTGCTTATAGGAATCAAGTTTTTTTTTTATTTTAAACGTATATACTATGAAATCTTTTTCGGTTTTGGTTAATCATAAAAAATTATAGTGTTGTTAGATTGCACATTGAAGCTTAGTCGAAGGAAAGGGAGGCTTTGAACTTTTGAATACGATAAAATTACGAATTTTAAAAGAAATAATCTCATGTGGAATCTCATTTTTGTAATCGATTTAAAACATGTTTTGTTTTCTTTTTGAGAAGGAAAAACTATTCATTACCTGATGAAAAAAAATTGTAAGGTCAAGTAATGTTAGAAAATCGCAAATAATGATATAACCTTCAATAATATGCGTGAGTGTAGTGAAAGTTCGTTTATTAGTGACAGAAATCAAACTGTTTATTGTAACATTGACCAAATCAATTTAAAAAGTGTAGATTAAAGTTTAAAATTGAAGATTTTTGTTTATATGTTACAGTAAATCAAGCCCTTTATTTTAATTTGGTCCGAATCCCTTCGAAAGAACTTGTAGAATGAAGCTGAAAATCGAATTATTTCGTTTATTTCTTACATATTTATAATCTAACTGTATATTTTAACCTTGACTCCGATCGCACTTTAAATTATTAACACACTTTAAAAATTTGTTTTATAGGCACTTCCGATTATATTAAACATTAATTTTTGGGGTATAACCATGTGCAAAGCTAATTTATTTAATTTATATTTAAAATAGTTTTAACCTCTAGACATTTTTCTTTAGTGGGTATCGGTATCTAGAAATAAACTAAAGAAATATTATATTGGTTTGTGGTTGTTTTTTGTTTTTTTAAATCTTGTTTGTTGCAAAAAAGCTGGTTGGAAAGGAGGTTTTGATAGCTGTAGTTCTTGTTAAAAAGCCTTGATCCTTGCTGTATTACTAACTACGCAACGGTTTGATGAAGTAGATACTGATTAATGGGATAAACTGAAGCTCGGCCTTGTAAAGCTGATCGGTAGAAACATAATTTTAATGAGTTCAGATCAACTGGCCCATTCATCATCCAACAGTCTCTGTTTTTATGATTTATCGCTCTTGTTGAAAGCGAGAAAACTCTATTCTTGTTGAATACAGATAGCAAAACAAAAGAGCCAAATGCATATTGCATTATTATTTGTATATTATATATTTTGTTGAAAAGATAAATATAACTAATAGGGATAAATAGATATTTAAAATATCGTTTTAATACCATTATGCTTTATTATATTTTAATAATAATGTATTTTTATTTACTTTTTAGTATATTTTAACAATAATGGTCACTGAATTGTTCCCTAAGATAATAAATTTGGGAGACTACCGCAATAGCTAGAGACACATGAAATTCAATTTATGCGGATAAAATAAAAATATCTTGAAATATTTCATTTATTGAAATACACACACACACACACATATATATATATATATATATATATATATATATATATATATATATATATATATATATATATATATATATAATAAATATAAATTCAAAAATTATTGGACCCTTTTCCTACTCATTGAGTAAAAATGTGTTTTCGAGTACAAATTCAATCAAGTTAATAAAAATAATTAGCTATTTTAAAATAAACTGCCACATAGAGTAATTTCCCTGTAGAATAAGATTCCTCTTCCCGCTTCTTTCTCGAACAGTAAATTTCTTCATAATAAAATGAGATTGATTAATAATGTAATCGACATTTTAAACTTATGCTAGTTCAACACCTATATTTCCTATATTTACAACAAAATAGTTGAAGTTCTTAAGTAACACAGTAGTGACATTAAAATTAAAAAAAAAAAAACTTATTTTGACCCAAAAGTACGATAACCAAACATCTTTTAAAAAATAAATGTAAATTTAGTAGAGCACTTTCGGTTACTTACCAATAATTAACTTCGAGAAAGGTTTAGGAAAGTTACGAAAGAACACAAGATTGAGGGGATTAACCAATTTCATAAATCATAGCCAATATAACTCACTACCGATACTCCATAATTATATAAATGATTGAAGTGTACTTCAAGTCAAAAGCAAACTATCTCATGTTATTAAATTTGTACAGTCTCTTTTTTAGATGCACTCTCGCAAGAACTCCACATTCAAAGCAGAACTTTTCGAATAAATTTGATTACACGATCCTTTTTTGTATAAACGAAGTTATCATAATTAAAGATTAAAAATAGACACATTACTATGTTATTTTCACACTTGATAGGTTAGTTATTCAAATATTACTAAAAATATACGTGGCCACCTGTCAAGGGACAAACTAACATCAACTTGATTTTCAGTCTACTAACTAATTCTGTACTCAGGATCATGAAAATCACAGTGTCCACCATAATTGGTGAGACATGGCCGCTCTCCACCGGTTTGTTTTTTTCAATCGCCTATTGCCAAGCTATGTCCCTCAGACGAACTTAGCCGACCACATATTCTTAAAAGGCGCTAAAAGATTGACTTGTATACAAAATTCTAGCTTGATGTTAGTCAGACACTTTTTTGTTTTTGCACGCTATCTCCAGGACTATAACAATTTCTATTAAAATGTTTGTTATTTATGTCGTTCTTCATAAAAGATTAGTCTAACTATCTTCACGATTGAGTAACCTAATGTCTTCTTTTTAGGCTAATGTCAAAATAAAAACTTTTTTTGTCTTTTTCCATTTTTGCTAAGTGTTAGTGTTGTTTAAAATTGGGGAAAAAGGCCATTAGAAAAAACTTTTTTTTTTAAGTAAATTAGTTCTTGCTTTCTATACAGATAAAATAACTTAGCAGCCTGAAAATGATTAACGCAAGATTACGAAAAGTCAATAGTTGGCCTGTCGCAAACTTTTCTCATCTCAACTTTTCAACCATTCTTACAAACTCTTTTACATTGTGAGCTTATTTTACTTTCTGAAAGATCAACAGAGGGTAAAATGGCGATAATAAGTATAATCATTCTTTTTAAAAATTTCGTTAAAAAAAAGAGACAAACAGTATATTTCGGAATTAATAAGTTCTATCTTATTTAAATATGTATCACCAATTTATTATTATCGTTCATTTTATAAAGTTAAATAAATAGAGTAGTATATAATTATATAGTGTTAGTTTACTATAGTGTCGGGATACGGTATAAGTTCTAGGTCTTCCGTTGGTGACCGCGTCATGTTCAAAGTGTATTCGGACGTTTCGCCTCCTATGCTGGAGGCATCTTCAGGGTTGTACATGTTGTCCCTCGCTCAGAACAACATGTACAACCCTGAAGATGCCTCCAGCATAGGAGGCGAAACGTCGGAATACACTTCGAACATGACGTGGTCACCACCGGATGAAAGACCTAGAACATACGCTCTAAGATACTACGGTAAAATAAGGACTTACGGTATGTGCTCTTGCTTTCTGACACTGACATAGTATAGAGAAAGTATACATTAGTTCTTTTGTACTTTAATTTAAAATATATATCTTAAAGGGCACTGATTCAACTATTTTAATCCTAGTATCAAAGCTTCCAATCGCGTATGTCCTATTACCATAAAAAAAAAAAAAAAAAAAAAAAAAAAAAAAAAAAAAAAAAAAAATGTACGACCAAAATAAAAGCATCATAAGAAGAGGAAACTTGTAGGTAATGTTAATAAATCAACACTACTAACAGATGAATCACTAGTGGACTGATTAATGTCCTCTTAAAGGAGTTAAAATTATCGAAAATTAAACATTTGTTTTAATTGTTTGAATAATACACCGATATTTAATTGCAATTGTAAAGGTTATTTTAGATCTTAGTGATTAAAATCAATAAAGTCAAAAATCTACAGAACAAATTGAATAAAGAAATAAATTCCAACTTCTTAAATTTAAATAAGATTTTTTAACTTTATTACCTTCACTTTAGATTAGTTTACTAGTTAACTGCAAGAAACTTTAAAGCTTAGGGTTTTGTATAGCTTAAACAAGTTTGACGAGTTTATCATATTTATTATTTGTTTTATTTTATATCTTTACTGTTTTATTTTTATTATTATACAAACTCAAAAACAAAAATAATAAAAAATAAAGTGCCAGGTGAATATTAACATAATATTATAAGATGAAACTAGAACCATGTATAGGTTACGTTTAATTGGGAGTCAATTAAAATGTATCATGTTATACATACATGACTTGAATACATAATAAACATTTATATATAGTTGTATGTATTTTATTCACGTTAATCTTAGATTTTTTGATAAAAAAAAAGGTTTAGAATTAAATAATTTTCTTTTATTTACATACATTCAGGACGTCTGCTAAAAAAATATTTAGTTTATTTATAAAAATATAAATATTCTTTTATTAAAAAAGTTAGCAACTCGTTATATTATTTATAGCGATTTAAACTAAAGTGTATAAGTTCATTTTATTGCCAAGTCATATCCTTTTTAACATAGGTAATATCCAAATCTTAATCAAAACATTTAACCTACACCATTTTTAAAAAAATATTATTTCTGCCCATTTAAAAAAAAAAAATGGTATAGGAAAAAGATTTTTTGATTAATATAGGTATCGAAATTATTATTAGACATTGATTGATAATTAGAAGTAAGCAAATGTTGTTTCGTTGAATCTACTAATTATTTATGTAATCGAGCATAGTGTCCCGGCAACGCACCTGGAAATGATTTGTTATTGCTAGGCTAAGGCTATACCACATTTACCAATAAAATTAATGTTTGTTTTGATTTGTTGGTCTTCAAATAGATATAATCTAAATAAACATCTAGATTAATTTTACCTTTTTTTTCTTCTAATTATATAATCTTCTAATACCTTTAGTATTTTTTAGATTCAATGGGGCTAAGAACGATAAGACAATAGTTATTTATGTAACTAGGCAGCAAAATGGAATTTTGCAGACAAGTTTTTAAGTTTTAGTTCCGAGCCGATGGCGAGGATAGGCTAAACAAATTTACTGACGAGGCGAAGCCGAGTCAGGAAAATTACATGTTGACCGACGAGGCGAAGGCAGGAAAACGAATTCAGAGTTGCTATTTTTTTTTTATTAATAGCTATTAATTATCTCAATTTTTAAAATAATCACTGTAAAATGATAAAATTTATTTTATTACTATAACTATTTATTATTTTAAAAAAAAATAAAAATATCAAGCAAAATATTACGCTTTAATATATAAAAATGAACAATGTGGGAGTGTTTATAACCTTGCGATGTAGTAACCTTTTTGTAGTAAAATGTAGTATAAATGTTGCAGCCTGTTTGTTATTTTGCTGACACTTTGATATTTTTCTGCCACTTTTTTATTTTGCTGCGTGTTTTTTTGACATGTTACAAAAGAATCAAGAAAAATGACATTTTGCAGATTGAAAACAGTACAACAATGCTTAATTTTGCTGCCGTGAGTAGATAAATACTATTTATTATTAATATTAAATTAAAAGGAGAGCTATTTCTTAGATGAAGAAAAAGGAAAATAATAATAATATTAATATAAAAGGTATGAAGTCAGAGAGCTATCACAATATTCTTTCTATAAATATTCTATCTATACTTCAGAGATCCTGTTCATTGCGTGTTGTGTGGTTCTTGATAAGAAAATATAATTTCGGCATATGCGCTGGGATTTCAACCCTGCTATTTTAGTCCAATTAAATTATCAACACTATTTCCAATTCCTGGTAGATTATTTTTTCTTCAAGATTCTCTATCCAACCTAGGAGTAGAAGGATCGCCTTACGTATTTCTCTCTTGCACTTCCTATTATCATTTGTATACTAGGGAGTTTTATTCTTGGAAAGTAATAAAATTTATGAGACTCTGGTGAGGGGCTTTTACATGTGAGTATATTCAGTAGGTATTGTGAGGTGGAGGGCAAGTTAATCGTTTCGATTCGAGTCTAGATGGTTTTCGAGAGTGGCCAATAAAGTGGTGCCGAGTGTGGTGCTTGTGCCGTTGAGAATAAAGGCTTTAGTGATATATTGACCAGGACAGGGTAAGAGGAGGGTAAACGCCCCGGCTAGAAGGAATGTAAACAGAGTTGGAATTACCCCAACTTAGACTACAGGTGGCTACAGTCGACCTTCCCTGTACTCGACCGCGGCCTTCAGGATTTACTGCCTTCCCACCTCCTTCTTCTTTTTTCACTTCTCCTTCCTCTCGGTTCATTTAAGAACAGACAAATCTTCCTGTTTATATTTACGTAAAAAGGACCCGGGGATTTTCTTAGAGGTCGAAGAACGTCTTCGGCAGGACATCCCCCTCTCATAGAATCTTGTTAGATGATGTATGGAAAAAAACAAAAAGTTTTGCTTCGGCGCAAGACCTTCCAGCAGAGCGAAGCAGAGGGAGAAAAAGTGATTTGTCATTGTCCACACTGACTAGGGGTAGAGGAGGAGGGCGCTGAAAAATGGGGCAAATGGATCAAAGAGGGAAGCCCTAGGCCTGGGGGATCATCCATCTTGGCTGCAATGTATCATGGGCTCTGACACGACCCGATCCATACAAAACAACCCCCACCCTAGACGCCATTTTTACACCAACCCCCAACCCCTCGACTCTGACGCTAGTTTTTTTAACCACCCCTTATGCAATTCTCACACTAACCGAACTTGCGGCAAGCCTAATGACACTTAATGACTTAATTATGTTATTATATAAAACAGCTTTTGTAAAGGATTTATGTTCAGAAAATAGAATGAGTCAAACTATATTATGTTTATTAATATATTGCCCTACAGCAGGCTCTTAAATATAAGGTTATAATTTTGAGGATATAATAATTAAATATATATTATATTTATCATTCTAATGTGATTAATCTTAATTTCATTGATACATTAAAATTGATTAAGAATTAAAAAATGTATAACAATAATTTACAATTATATTAAATGAAACTGCAGTGCAGCAAAGATAGAAAAATAAAGAAAATTATACGAATTGCAGATTAGTCTTATATGGATTATTGAAAACACATTTTAATCTGTATTTGACATAATTTATCCCATTGACATAATTTTTTCCTACTGGCATGATGTTTAGTAATATTATTTCGAAATATGTTCTTTGAGTTTATAATAATATCTCGGTTGAAAAACTTTAAATCTCAAATCTATTCGAAAAAGCCACAGAACCGAATACATTGATTTCTCTAAACATTAAAAGGACTAACTCAGACAATGAATCCTGAGGTTGCTGTCCCCCATCATTTACCATTATTATAATTTCCTCTTGAAAAACTGTATCGCCATTTATTAAAGAAATATAAAGGGGGACCAGCGATAAAATTTCGTAACGAAAATGGCAGATTCTATGGTTCAAATGCAACAAAAAATTACGAGTAAGCATATGGTCATTTCTCCATAGTTCTCAAGATATCGATTTATTTCTTTTTTTTAGTGTTTCACGAAAATTTTCAAAATATGCCTAATTTCTCAAAACCTGAATGCGATTGAGAAATTGGACTAAGGAATAATTTTCAAGAGCATAAAAGAACCTTTTTAGAATCACTCATTTATTTCCAAATTACCAGCTGCTAAGCATCTTTTAACTCCTAAGCATCTTTTAACTTAAAATTATATTTGTTATGACGAGGTTTATGCTATTGACTCGGAAGGTTCCTCTAGATTTTCTGATATTATAGCATTCCACCCGGACAACAAGACTGCCCTTATTATTGACCCCACCGTCAGATATGAAACTAACGACATAGACCAAGCCAACAAAGTACACGAGGAGAAGAAGACCATCTATGAGAAATGCATCGAGTTTTATAAAGATAGGTTTCGAGCTTCTCATGGTGATAAGGAATATAAAGTGTATGGATTGTGGTTTGGAACAAGAGGGACTATACCAGCTAGCACTAAAAACTTCTTTGACGAGATCGGTACGGACCAGAATTTTTTAAGACTACTGTCAGAAAATATAATTTTGGACTCATTAGGTATCCTTAACCACCATATATATTCTTAATTGTTATGTTTATATTATTTAGTTTTTAGTATTATATGAGTTAGTGAATTACTTGTTAGTTCATTATAATATCCTTGACAAACTTGTATTATTTTTACAGTGCTACTCTGTATGTACTATTAGTGTATTACCTTAGACTTTACTTCAAACTTTATGATTTATAATTTAGCTATTATTAATTTAAAATGTTGTCATTAGATTGATAAGTACGCTGTGTGTGAAAGCAAACCTTAATATAAGGCCAGCCTCACTTGTTTATATTTTGTAAATAAAGTGTTTATATATATATATATATATATATATATATATATATATATATATATATATATATATATATATATATATATATATATATATATATATATATATATATATATATATATATATATATATATATATATATATATATATATATATATATATACATTTGTGAAAATTTGGATTTTTTAAAATTCGACCACGATTTTCCTGAGCTTTCTACTCTTAATCGAGGAATTTTCTTTCAAATGGTATAATTATATTTTAAGATCAACGGACTAGTTTTATAATTGTGGTGGATTGAATGTTACTAGACAGCTTCGTAACATGGACAGCTGTAACATGGACAGCTTCGTTTTTAAGATATTCGCAAAAAGAAACATAATTTTTTGGACGTTGATCTTTCAAATTCTCTAATACTACGCTTTTTACCATAATATTCCTTAAACAAAATCTTGTATTGAGTCGAATTACATTAATTTTATCTTTCTACATCAAAATCCTTTTAAATTGAGCATTAATGGAGATCACCTTAATGGATTGACTAATAAATCTACAGGGACGTAGAATTTTGAACGAAAATCAGGGGTTTGTTGTACAGAGCTGGGATAGATATCAGGTGTTTTATGGTTAGACGCAGAGTATTGGAGAATTTGAAAGATCAACATCTAAAATTAATGTTTTTGCGAATATTTCGAAAAAGGAGCTGATCTATGTTCATGGGAACTTTTTTGTTCATTGTCAAATTTACTGAACACAAAAAGTGTTGTGGTTTATTCGGACAAACCTTTTTTTTATTTGTACAAGAATTGATTGTGATCCTGACCGAAAAATATCACGTCTGGTCAGAAACTAGTCTTTTGATTGTATACTTTAATTAAACCATATAAAAGCTTATGAAAAGCAGAAGTTTTTCCATAAATCGACACAATTCTAACATCCCTCAATTAAGAGTAGAAAGCTCAAGAATTTCGTGGTCGAATTTTAAAAATCCAAATTTTTAAATGTAATAGGAGTTAAAAGATGCTTAGCAGCTGGTAATTTGGAAATAAATGAGTGATTCTAAAAAGGTTCTTTTATGCTCTTAAAAATTATTCCTCAGTCCAATTTCTCTATCGCATTCAGGTTTTGAGAAATTAGGCATATTTTGAAAATTTTCGTGAAACACTTTATAAAAAATTAATAAATCGATATCTTGAGAACTATTGAGAAATGGGCATATGCTTACTGCTTACTTGACATTTTTTGTTGCATTTGACCCATAGAATCCACCAGTTTTGTTGTGACATTTTATCGCGGGTTACCCAATATAAAAAAGAACATAAGTTATTACATATCTTGATAACATAATAGTAATAATAATAAACATATTTATTTCCACCATTAGGAATTAAAGTACAAAAAATTCAATATTTACAAAAGAATAACACATATTTTAGAGACATAAATTATTGGGGAGGGCTCTAAGAAAGTTTCCAATTAAGTTTCTTCAGGTTAAGTTCAAATTAAGTTCCAATTAAGGTTCTAAGTAAGTTTCCAATAAAAATCGTGCTTACATAATTATAATTTTTATAAATTATCAATATTGTTACAACTACAACTTTTATAATATCTAAATTATATATATTAAATAAATTTAATTTTATTAATGTTTTGTCAGTGTTGCTTATATCTTGTTAATTGATAGGGTGATTTTTTAATTTCAGTCTATGTTTAAAAGATTTAATAGTTTTTGTAATAGTCCAGTAAATGATGCTCAAAAAATGGCAAAACCTCGAAATTTTTTCGTCCTCCATCGATTTGCATAAAAATTTGGAATTAATCATCTTACCCTCTACTTCAAAATCTATATTATGCCGATGGCCGCTGTTTATTTTTTAGGGGTGAAAACTACCCCTTAATTGTCAAAACTTATAAAGTAACATTTTAAAGCTTAAGATGGGTAAAATTTATTTTGGATTAGTTGAATAATGATTGTTTTATGCTTTGGAACACAATTTCAAAATATTTCAACCCTTAAGAATCAACCCTTGTTAGAAAAAAAAAATATTTATCCTAAAAAAAAGATGAATTTATCATATTCATTTAATTTAAGAATGCTCTTGCTTAAAATATGTACTAATTTTATATTGCAACTTTTCAACCCTCATAAATCAACCCCTATTGTAGCTTAATTAAAAAAAAAAGAAGATTTACACTAAAAAATAGCTTCGAAATAGGACAGTAAATTTGTGCGGTAAAAATTCGAGTCTACATTTTTAATGCGTGAATCGCTTGGGGCACATAAGAAACGCTTAACTGAAACTTTTTGCGAACATCCGGACGGTGGAAGTACGGGGTAGGAGGTACAAAAGTCAAAATAGTATTATTTTCATGATGCATTGGGAAAACTGTTAAAGAATACATTAATTGTTGTTATATACACACTTTTGTCATATTTTCATTTAAGAGGGGGGTAAATTGAAAAGACAGGAAAAAAAATGCGTTGTAATTAAAAATTATAAATAATAATATTAGTAGTCAATCTGCCATGATAAAAGTCTTTCTGCGAAAAAATTCGAGGAACCTTTTTTTTACATGACTCGCGTAGGGCATATGAGAAAAGCTTAACTTCAACTTTGCGGGACCGTCCGGAGGGCGGAGGGGAGAAATTCATATTTTTCCCCCGTTTAACTCAAGTTCAATTTTTTATAATTTTTTCTGACTCGGCTTTATCTTTTTAGTAGTTTGATTCATGAGTCTTTCCGATACACCAGTGCCATTTGTACCCAAAGAACTAAATGTTCACAAAGTATTTCATAATCTTGTTTCTGACATCAAATAAAGCACGTATACCAATTTTCATTCTAATCGGATTATAAATAGTAATATTTTTAATTTTTAGCTAAAACCATTTTTTTCTGTTTTGCATTTTATCCCCCTCTTTAATGAAAATATGACAAAAGTGTTTATAACAACAATTACTGTTAACTTAAAGAGATATCCAACGACAATCATCATGAAGGGTTTATACTATTTTGTGCCCCGTACCCCGTACTTCCGTCGTCTGGATGTTCCCGAAAAGTTGGAGTTATAAGCTTTTCTCATGTATCCCATGCGATCCACGCAAAAAAAAAAAAACAGGCTCGATTTTTTTATCACACAGCCTTTTATCACGACAGATTGACTAAAATGGGCTTTTCGAAAATAAATTAATTGGGTTTCTAAACATAGCTCCTTCATTTTTAATGATAGAAAGTTCATCCAAAAATGATTTTGTAGGGTTTGTCAAGAGCTACAAGGCTATGTAAATGTAATCCCTTTAAATCTCTTAGTTCTAAAATGGAGTGAGTTTAAAGGGCTCGAATAAGATGGTGCTGGCTCGTAAATAAGGGTTTTAAACGGCCATATCTCGCCAAATATTTATAGTACAAAAAATCTACTCAAAGGAAAATCTTCTCAATTAAAAAGCTATAGTTCGAAATTCAAGCTTTTTTTCGGATCTTCAGTATTTTTGGAGTTATTTTGAAGGAAAGAGCATTTTTTTACGAAATTGCAGAAAATCGTTTTTCACTTTAAATTCCAATTTTTCAAAAAGTTAGCATTTAAAATTGGTTAAACTTCTAGGATCTATTGATAACACATAAATAAAGAGAACCGCAGAAGGGCCACAATCAATTTTAATAAGGGTAGTAATTAGGGGGTTGTTTTCACTGATTTTTTCGTAGAAAAATGTAGGGACCGACCTTATTTTCATCGTAACTCGCTTAATTTTAATGCTATCGACTTCTTTTTTTGAATAAATCTCTTTTTATTTACTTTAAAAAAACTTCTATACGTTTTCCTCGTAGCACAGTTTTATCACTATTTGACTGAAGCTCTCAAATTTAGCATTTGACGAACAAAAGCTAACAATTAACAAGCCGTAGCTCGGTCCGTATTGGTCGTACAGGAATTATAAAAAATGGATTTTCTTTGATATTTATAGGCTACAATTTTGTTATTTACAGTTTTTTTTTATATAATACATGTTTTTTGAGTTATTCACGAAAAACCAATCAAAAACGTTGAATTTTTGGCGAAAAACTGTTACTTTAAATCGCAAATAACTCGAAAAATATTAATTTTACAAAAAGAAAAAAAAATAGACTGCCAATTAGTGTGGCACATAGCTTCCTCGCATCCTATCATGTACTTTATTGTAATAATGTTTATTGTGTAAAAACTATTAATAGTTTTAGCGATCTTTAACACTTCATAGCGGTGTCGCTGTTGGTTTTAATGAAAAATTGTATTTGAAAAAAATGTTTGTCTCATTGAATAGATGAAGTTAGATTTTTTCCCGACCTAAAATTCCAATTTTAAATTTGAAGTTCACGTTTACGCGAGCGTTGCTCGGGAACGCTTGGATGGATAACGTTGTCCAACGAACTCGACCTGGGCATTGGTAAAATGAACATGTTTACCAAATTTCATCAAAATCGGTTGACATTTACTCAAGTTATCGTCGCACGTTTCATAATTCGCGGACACACAGACCGACAGACAGACAGACAGACAGACAGACAGACAGACAGACAGACAGACACGAGACCAAAAATGTTCCCTGATGTCTGAAACGGATTTCTGTCTTGGAATTTTTAAAATCGGAGGCATAAAACTTTTTCGTTCTCAAAAGTGAACACAATGCTTCCGTTACCTTCGGTAAGCTCGGAAGAAAATATATATATATATATATAGATAATTTTTTACTTAGAATTAGTTTTCCCATCGATTCCTGTGGTTAAAATAAAATTAAAACATTCCACCCCCGAGATGGGGTGATAATAAACCCCCAGGGTAATAGCGCCCCGGCATGATATAGATTTTGATCCTTGGGCTATTCCCTACCTACTGTCAAAATTTCAAGTAAATCGATGTAGGACGAAAAAATTGCGAGCTAAGTGCTTCATTTCCTTGACTATAAGTTGAAATGATTTCGGTAATTGGTTATAGTAGGTACGAGTCAAATGGAATGTCATTGTTTATTGTTAGTGTGGCTTAGTGGAATTAGCTCAACGCCAGCATGTTGAGTTATTTACAGTAAGGGCGATCAACTAAAATTTGTCCCTCTTTTTAATAAGTGATTAGACCAGCTTTTTTAATCAAGGAGACAAGAGGTAAAATATTTATTTCGAAGGATAGTTTAGGTTGTTTGTAAGCAATTTTCAGTGTCGTTGTAATATTTATCTTTAATAATTATTTTAACATCAGAATTTATCTCTAAACAATTACATTTATTGACAAATTATTAATACTGTCTTTAAATAAAGCTTTGGCCGAGACACCCTGTATCACAGATTACGATAAAAAAAAAAAAAAAATCTATTATAAAAATAAAAGTAAGGATAGTTTATAAACCCAGGCTCAAAATAAATTTAGAAAAGAAATCATTAGGTTTTATTTGTGCTGGCTCCACAGTACAAAGAGGACACCGATACTTCAAAATTTGACTCCTTCAAATATCCCTCTCTAGTGCGCCGCTCAATGATACAACAGATATGAGAAGGTTTGAATTGCTTTGACCTTTTTTTCTCAATATTGTCTGACATCTTATAAATAAATGGTTCATAGTGCACAAACTAATGATTATGTATACATGAATTTTAATGGTTTTTTTTATCAATTTATTTATTGGCATATAGTATACAAAAAAAAAATTTGTGTATCCTGGAACTAAAATGTTATTTTGTCCCTTTTTTCAATTGTTTTTCATGTTTTTTAAAGGATTAAATTATTTTTTTTAAATTGTTGATGGATATATTGAATAATTTCGGAATATATATTTAAATTATTGTTCATTTTTTTAAATATGAATTTTTGATAGGATTTTAAGTTCTTGGTATAAATTTTTATGTGGGGAATTATACTTCGGACATTCCAATAGGATGGGAGTTATATTTTCTTCTTTCTATGGACATTAAATACAAATAGGTGAATCACTTAGTCCTATTATATAGTTGGATTCAATGCATCTTGCGTGGTAACTTCTCAATCTATTAATATTGATTATACATATCTGTATGTGGTAGGTAGCTTTGTTTTCCAAAATCATGACAACTTTTTGACAAAATATTTAAAATTTCGTCCTTTCTCTGGTTGTTGCAGTTTTATGTCTTACTTTTCAAACATTTTCTTCTTAAATGGTGCTATAAGGTTTCTTGCTGGTATTTTTTGTCAGATCGTTTTGTAGGGATTTTGGCAAGGTTGTCTGCTTTGTTATGATTTAACCCATTTAAAAACTATTGTTTTCTTGTTCCTTGTTGTCTGCTAGATTTTTATATATAGTCATGAAGATGTGATCCAAGGGTGTAGTGCATGAAATGTTATCTAGTTTTTTATGAACCTCATAGTTGTCACATTCTATCGTGTATTAGTAATAGTTATTTTGTAATGTGTTAATGTATTCTATGTTAATCTATTGTAGATTGGCTAAGCTATCTAATATATATATATATATATATATATATATATATATATATATATATATATATATATATATATATATATTAGTTGTAGTAGAGGCGTAGTAGAGGGTCTGTAAATATAGTGTAAGTTTTTTTTTAAATGTATTTTTATTGAAGGATTTTGAAATAATGGATAAATATACAATAGTTATTGAGGGAAAGGGCTGGTGGCTAGGGACTTCACTTTTAATTTGCTAAATAAATCGGGGGAAAAAACAACTTTCTCTGTGGGCAATACCTTAATACCTTAATATATATATAATACTAATATATATAATAAATTAATAATACTAATATATATATAATACCTTATATATAAGTTATACCGAAAAATTCCCAGAGTAGAATACGAGTTTATATAATTTTTAAAGGCCTCACCAATTAAGCACATCAATATCAAGACAGATTAGGAGAGGATAAACAATAAAAATACAGATTTTTAATTTATTAAATAGGAAAACCAAAATGCATATTCACCTTCATTAAGTTTGTGACACAAATAATTGATTACACCGTAAATATTTTTTCAAATTATTAAAATAAATTATTTGGATTAATAAATAAAGTATGTGTTTAAATTAAACTATATTTAAGTGAATTTTTGTTATATTATTTATATTGATAAATTTAATTTAAAACTTCTTCGATATCGCCTTTATTTCTCAATTAATAGAGCTCTTAGACTTATTTGCAACTTGATTTATGGCTTGTATGAGCGTCTAAGTAAAATAGAGAAGGGTGTTATTTCGGCCAAAATAATCCATATCAAGAAACAAAACTGTTGTCCCACTTTTTTCAGATAATCTTTATGATTATGTATTCAATGTGAGATCAAAAAATATAACAAAAAAAAAAAATCGACCCAGACCGAAAGAAATAAGTGGCTTGGGGAGGTTTGTATGAAGAGTAAAGTTCGTATTGTGATGTATTTATTCAGAAGGACCTGTCGGTTTCTTGCGGGCTAGGATAGGGTTGATGGCGGGGTGGGATTTGGTAAGCCTGGAGGGAGGTTGGACTGGTGTGGAATACAAAGCAACTCGGGGTGGGATAGGACTAGGAAAGCTGTCTCCGTCTCCTGATACTTCGGGGAGCTTCAAGGGATCTTACAAGCGACACTAGATAGGAATAGTAAAACCTCCCGAGAAAAAAAAGAGAAGAGGGTGATATCGAGAAACTTGCACAAGTGTAAGAAAGAAGAATTTCAGGATCTACCACTTCTCACGTGTTTCCCCAGAATTCGCTTGTGTTACATCTAACGTCTAAAGTTGGACACCCAACCCTAGATCCCACAACGTCACCGGCAGACCCCACCATCACCACACAGGAAATTAAAAGTGATAACTCACGCACTGCTACACCCAACCCCCACTCCGGGGTGAAATCTGAAACCTTTCGGTCGGATGGACCTTTCCCCGACACGAGCCCTGCATAATCCCCGGACGTGAAGGATATCCTTCCTACCTCTCCCACCCCTGGCTAAACCTCAATCAAAACTTTCATATTTTGGAGGAAATACCCCACCCGATACAGCATTCGCATTACAAAAACAACCACATTTTTGCATGCTTGAATATCTTCTTGTGTATTTATAGTATTATTATACACCGAAAATATAAAGTAGTTGATCTTAGGAGGTTCCTTTTACTTAACGAACCGTAAACTAGTCTGCTATCTTAACGATCACAAAAACATTAAACCATTTTACCATTCTGGAATATATTCTAGTATATTATTTACTTTATTATAAAATATTTTTTAGGGGTTTTAATGTCAATTATATATAAAAAAAATCAATAAAGTATGTGATAGGATGCGAGGAAGCTATGTGCCACACTAATTGGCAGTCTATTTATATATATATATATATATATATATATATATATATATATATATATATATATATATATATATATATATATATATATATATATATATATATATAATAAGGTTTAAAAGGACTGTCGAATGGTTTTATTACATGAAAATAAGAAGATATTTTTAAATAATAAGACCAAATGTATCTATATTGATACGTTTGGTCATAGTATTTAAAATTATGGTTCATTAAGTCATATGAATCTTAAAATAATAATGGACATCTTAAGTAAAAGAACGACCCTATCATCAATCAATATAATAAATTATGATTGATGATAGGATCGTTCTTTTACTTAAGATATTCATTATTATTTTAAGATGCATATGACCGAATGAATCTTAATGAACCATATTTTTAAATAATATGACCAAATGTATCAATATAGATTGAATATTATGGAATAAATGGTTAAATTAAGGGCTCTTCGATTGTTTAGTAACGGTAAAGTTTGTTTTTCTGGGTTTGCTTTATACCACAATTTATTTATTTCAAGTAAGAGGTTATAGGATTGTAAATTAGTATGTCAAATTAAGAGGTTATTTAGTATTGTTTAAAGGGGAAGAACCAGAATTTACTTTTGCTTTAAAGTTAATCAAAAGTATCACTGCTTTTACTGAATTTCCAATTCAATCCAATCCTACTTTTTAAATTTTAGTTGCAGTAGTTTTTGAACCAAAGTATGTTGTCAATAAAAGTCAATAAACTTCTAATTTGGAATAACATACATTTTCAATCCACGTAAATTGAAACTGTTATTTATTTAAAAAAAAAAAAAAAAAAAAAAAAATTCAGCCGTCAGAAGGCTGCAACAGGGCCGATTGTAAAAGAAATTAAGCAAAAAGTCTACTTCATCTCGGAGATCGTTTTGAGTCATACGTCGATCTCCGACATCATATAGACTCACCTCTCACAAATTATTTTTTATTAATATAACTCAATTTCTTCCATAACCGGTAATGATGAAGACTGGTAGCTGATTCTTTAATGAACCAGATGGATAAACTTGGAGTGACAATTTATGTAATTCTTTAAAAATGACCTCCACAGACGCTCTATAACCGGTACTTAGTCTTCTTAAATAGATGATTTAATAGATTGATATATAAAAAGGCTAGGGGTCCCTGGAAACTCTGAGCTATTCTCTGCAATAGATTCTGGAGGTTCCGGGTTCAATTCCCGACTCCGTCAAGGAATATCTCACTCATCCTGTGTGTTCACCCAGCATCGCAATATAAATGGGTAGCTATTTACGTGAAGTGAAGTCAATCCGGTTAAGGATGCCAATAATAGGGTTATACAGCTGATAGAACGATTTGCCAACCTAAATAATGATTGTATAGGCCCTTCAGAAGGTCTATGCCCTCACGATCTGTTGCGCCACATATAATGGTAATCATGTTTAAAAAGTACTCCTCTCTTCATTTAATAGTTTATTAAAACTTAAGGATTAAGTTTATTTAGGTTGAGCTAACATTTATTGAAAGAGAACCACTTAAAATATACTTAAGATCTCTTCTATTCTCTCATAAATTGCAAGACATTGTTAAATTAGTTTTCTGCATTGTTCAGTCTTGCATTGAATATTGGATAATTTGACCATCTGAAATATCCCCCCCTCCCCCATTGTCCTTTTGATAAAGTTTTATGGAAGACCCTCTTGCAAACCTGTGCCAAATAAGAAATTGGGAATAAGAAAAAAAAATAAAATAAAACACTTTACCATCTTACTTTTTGAGTTTGAAATATAAATTTGATTTTCTTTAGTTCTACTTTTTTATTTCATCTATTCTTCGATAATGATATCATTAGAAAATTGAACGTAAAATAGTGTCTGTTTTTTAGTTTGGACACTGTTCAAATGTTTGAATTGTTTTTATGTGATAAGGTTTTAGTTCGATTCCCCCGAGCCCTCGGGAAGGTTTCAGGGTGATTGATACCCGTCTTTCTTCTTCCTCTTTCACTCCCTTAGTGACGTAACGATCGAGATCTCCTTTCCCCCCAGGAAAAAAGTAAAGGGAATCTCAAGGAAGAAAAGGAGGGATGCTGTGTATTTCCAGTTGAGATTTTAAGGCTACTTTCAGGAGGTTTTTGGTTTGCGCATGCTCAGTTAAAAAAAAGGAAAAACCCTCCTCCTGTAAGATAGACTCAGGGACTCAACCTCACCCCTCCCTTTTTCAGAAATTGATTACAGACATTAGTCTGCTGACACTATGGACACTTATATTAATGCTTTCTGCTTTTCTCCTCCACCCTTCCTATACCCAGAAGCCCTAGGAAGAGAAAAGAGTTCTTTTTTCCCCCTTGCCAAAGCCTCCCCGCCGCTATTCTCCGCCCGGTCTCTCCCTTTTTCCTAGCGAGCCTTGTGCCTCTCCACGGCTTTCATTACATCGCCCATCACCCCTAGGAGACCCGGCCACCTCGCAAAACCTCCCGAAATACAAACCCCTTTTTACAGAGTAGACCGACATTGTTTAATTAGATCCTTTGTCCTCCAATGACACTCCCCTTTCTTTTTTTCTTTATAGTGAGTACCAAAAATAAAAAATCACACTGTACACACAGCATTCCCCTTCCTACAGAAAACCACCCTTCACAGTTACAACAAAAAACTTATTATCATTCACGACTTTTTTTTAAGATAAACAAACAATCTCTGTCACTAAAATTCTAAAAGTTTTTTTGTATTCATCTTACTATAAAGTTGTCGCTTTTATAATGCATTTGATGTTTCTTGCATGATGTCATCAATCTCTGATTGTAGGACGATTCAAATTAAACAGGAATGACAAACTCTATAATCTTCAGTTATTTCATTATTATTTAAATATTGTATAATTATCTCATTATTTATAAATCTAGATAAGAAACGCTTAAAACTGTTAATATTTTATAGAGCCACAAACATGCATGTTATTTAAAGGGATTTCAGGCTTAAATCGTTAACATCGTTTGTATAACATTATTCTGGTTATACAGATGTTTCAAGCAATTTTTTATCTCTTTCACACATGGATGAGACATGGTATTTGAATATAATAGAGTTGACTAGCAATACGATCCCTAGTAAAATATCCTTCAACTATATTACCTTTAAAACGAAATTAAGGGGAATGAAATTATACGTGGATATTAAAATCACATTCTATATAATATATTTATGTACTCTGTCGAAAATAGTTTACCAACTCCAAGGATGCAAATTTAATTTCAGTAAAAATGTTCTTTTAAAGGACATTTTTTTAAGACTTTGTATTTTCATCCAACTTCGAGCAAACGAAACTATAATAATTAAACTACTACTAACATTGAAAATGTACCTGCACCGATTTATTATAAATTCATCCTACTACATAAATAATATATACTATAAATATACTCAAAATAATATAAAATAGACTGCCAATTAGTGTGGCACATGGCTTCCTCGCATCCTATCATGTACTTTATTGTTATAATGTTTATTGTGTAAAAACTATTAATATAGTTTTAGCGATCTTTAACACTTTATAGCGGTGTCGCTGTTGGTTTTACTGAAAAATTGTATTTGAAAAAAATGTTTGTCTTATTGAATAGATGAAGTTAGATTTTTTTCCCAACCTAAAATTCCAATTTTAAATTTGAAGTTCACGTTTACGCGAGCGTTGCTCGTGAACGCTTGGACGGATAACGTTGTCCAACGAACTCGTCCTGGGGATTGGTAAAATGAACATGTAATAAAGTAGTGATTTTAATACTCAAGAACAAGAATCAATTATAATAAATAAATATAGTGTGTCAATCATTGTCTGACACTCTGCGTGTCAGTGTCGTGCCAAATATATATTTATGACACTTCTCCCTCACTCAACAATGTTTTCAAGCCGCTTGCGTAGGTGATCTGCATGTTTTCTCTTCATTTTTCCTTCCACCTCCACTACGTAGGAAAGATCTCCTGTCTTCTGATTAATTACCCCTTTCACGTATTCTTTTCCTTCTGCAGTCTGTACCCAAACCGCATCGCCCTCTTCGAAACTCTTCTCCTCTGCCGAACGGTCATGCAATACCTTCTGCCTTACTAGATTGTCCCTAATGTCCTCATGTACGTTTGGTTTTAGATGGTCTAATCGTGTTCGGAGTCTCCTCCCCAGTAACATCTCAGCAGGTGATCTTCCTGTCGTACTATTTGGGGTATTTCTGTAGCTGATAAGAAAGTTTTGTAACCTCTTCTCTCCATCGTTTTCCTCAACCTTCCCGGAATTCATCCTACGTTTGAATGTCTGTACCATCCTTTCAGCTAACCCATTAGATCTTGGATGGTATGGTGTAGTCTTCATATGTTTAATATTATTGTTGTTGCAGAAATTTTTAAATGTTTCAGACGTGAATGTCGGGCCGTTGTCACTGACTATTGCCCTTGGGATCCCAAACCTTGAAAATATTGTCCTTAATAGTCTTACTGTCTGGTTTGCCGATAGTAATCTCAGTCCACTTTGAAAATGCGTCTACTACAACCAGCCAGTATTGTTTTTGAAATGGACCCGCAAAATCTATATGAATGCGTGTCCACGGTTCCAAGGGTGGTGTCCAAGAAAATAACGGAGCTTCAGGTGTTTTTCCTCTATTGCTCTGGCAGGCCTCACACCGTTTCCCATACTCTTCCAGGCTTGAATCTATTCCTGGCCACCAAACTAAAATTCTGGCCTGCGATTTCATTCCCGTAATACCTGGGTGACCTTCATGGAGTATATCCATAATACTTTTCCTTAGGTTTTGTGGGATCACTAACCTTCCATGCCACATTAAGATGCCTCCTTCAAAAGATATTTCTTCTCTTTTATCGTGATACCCTCTTAATTCATTTTCCAAACTACCTTTATCGGGCCAGCCCTGTTCAATAAAAGAAACAACTTTATTTAATATTTTATCCCCTAAAGTGGCCTGTTTTAACTCCCTTCGTGAAACGTTTATCTCTCCTAACCGTAAGTGTTGTAACTGACATTGATTTATCGAACCTAACTCTTCAACTTCTTCGCCGAAATTCGTAGAAACTGGTAATCTAGACAATGCATCAGCGGGAGCATTGTTCGTTCCTGGTTGATACCTAAGTGTGTAATCATAATTTGTGAGATGTATTGCCCAACGGCTTAACCTATTTGCTGCCATCCTAGGTAACTCGCAATTTTCTCCCATTATCCGCTCTAGTGGCTTGTGGTCTGTTTTCAAGGTAAAGTGTCTTCCAAAAATGTATTGATGAAATTTATTTGTTGCAAAGATGATTGCCAGTGCTTCTTTGTCAATGGTTGAATATTTTTTTTCCGAGTTTTTGAGTGACCTTGAAGCATACGCTATAGGGCGTAAGGTCTTGTCTGGGAATTCGTGGAATAGTACTGCCCCCAACCCCACATCACTGGCATCTGCTGTGACCACTATTGGTAGATCTTCATTAAAATGTATTAATGCTGTGTTTGAACTTAATGTTTTTTTTATATTTTCTATTGTTGCATCGTCCGCCTCATTCCAATCCCATTTTGCCCCTTTCTTGATAAGTCGATGTAGACTAGCACATTGAGATTGTAAGTGTTTAATAAATCTGCTGTAGTAATTTATAGATCCCAGAAAAGCTCGTAATTCACTTGTATTCTTTGGTGTTGGCATATTCTGTATTGCGTGTAACTTATCATCTGTTGGGTATATGCCATTTTTATCTACTCTGTGTCCGA
The DNA here is from genome assembly GCA_951217055.1 of Gerris lacustris. NCBI lineage: Eukaryota > Metazoa > Arthropoda > Insecta > Hemiptera > Gerridae > Gerris > Gerris lacustris. Next base: position 64,130,623 of record OX578277.1, on the reverse strand, counting down.
GATATGTAACTGTGTCTTCCATCCATTTGCATTTGTTCTCGTGTACCTTAAAGCCCGCTTCTTGTAACCTTGATAGAACTTCCTCAATATTAGTCATGTGTTCCTGTTAATTTTTCCCTGTTATGATTATATCATCTAAATAACAAGCTACCATATCTATATCTCCAAGAATATGGTCCATTATACGCTGAAATATAGCTGGGGCTGAAGATACCCCAAAAGGGAGCTTGTTATAGACGAAGAAACCCTTGTGTGTAGAAATAACAAAATACTTTTTACAGTCTTCTCTTACAACAACTTGTAAGTAAGCATCTTTAAGATCAATGGTTGTGAACTGTTTACCTCCACTAAGTTTGGCCATGATCTCTTCAAAACGTGGCAGTGGGTGTCTGTCGGTCGTGATATACTTGTTGATGGACACTTTGAAATCAGCGCAGATTCTAACTTTCCCGGTTGGTTTCATTGCCACTACAATCGGAGAAGCCCATTCAATAGGTGTCTTAGAGGGATCTAGTTTTTCTATTACTCCTTCTTTCACTAACCTAGACAATTCATCTTCTATTGCAGGTTTCATCGCAAATGGGACCGGTCTTGGTCGAAATATTTTTGGGACTGCTTTATCTGTCAAGTGAATTTCAGCCTTAAATCGTCGAACAGTACCCGTCCCCTCCTCAAATAAGTTTTTGTGTTTGTTACGACATTCCATTAATTTGTTCTGAATGTTGTCTTTGTTTGACGATAAGGTACATATTTTGATTCCCTTCGGTAACGGTAAGTTAAACGCTAGTGTCCAGTCTAAACCAAAGTCCTTTTCTTTTATGACAAATAATGGTAACGTCTTAGTGTTTTTATCTAATTCAACATCTACCATGCATTTTCCAAGAGTCTCAATATGTACGCCAGTGTACGCTTGTAATGAGTCATTTATTGGAGATATTTTAGGTTTTCCTATTGATTTCCAGGTTTCCTTACTTATAACTGACTTTGACGCTCCCGGGTCATACAACATCTCTATATCCTTATCATTAATTTTTACTTTTAATAAAGCTTTTGTACCTTTCTTATTTCGACTCACTTCAGCTATTTCTGTTTCTGATTCCTCTGATGACCTTTGACTTTCCCGTTCTGTTACACGTCTTGCTTGCAAATGTTTTGAAACTATTTCTGCTCTCCCTGTAGCAATACACGCCTTTGCGAAATGTCCAGTTTTGTTGCAAGCGAAACAAATTATTTCTCGAGCTGGACAGTGTTCTCCACCAGTATGTTGTTTGTAAGTGCATTTGAGACAATGAACACCCTTAACCAGTTTAAGCTTAATATTTGACGTATTCCTTGAATTCCGTGCCTCTTTAGGAACAATTTTTGTCTGCGAAGTCTTAGATGTATGTTGGTTTCGTAAATTTCTAATTGGTAAGTCTATTGTGTCTGAATTAATTTTTAAAAGTTTTTGGTGATTTGTTGATTGTTCTAAAGTAATAGCTGTAGTAAGTACTTGGGAAAGTGTCGTTTCATTAGACGGGTGTTGTCTAATTAGTTCTTGTTGCCACTTTTCGTTTTCTATTCCTAACACGAGTTGATCCCTTAGTCTTTCGTCGAGTGATCGGTTGAATTCACATTGAGTAGCCTGACTTCGTAAAGCTGTCACATATTGTGTCACTGTTTCTTCTTCTTTTCTAGTTCTCCTTAAAAACATAACCCTTTCTGCTAAAATGCAGGTTTTTCTGTTATAGTACGTGTTTAAAGTCTCCTTAATTCTATTATATGGGATGACTGCAATTTCCTCCGGAAAAAAATGATCAATTAAAATTTTGAAATGTTGTGGTCCCACTTTAGCGAGTAGTAAAGTGCGTTTACTGTCATCGTCGTTAATATTGTACAATTTTAATTCGTTTTCAAATCGTTGAATATAATACCGCCAAATTTCAGTTTCGTTGTCAAAAGGATCGAATTTAAAAGATCTAAGAGATCTTCTCGAGTCATCATTTACTTGATGATTTTGTAGATTATTTTCATCTTGATCTTGAAAGTTTTGTCTGTTTCTCCTTGACATCCTGGCCTTTACTATTTATATTATAACCTATCTTCCAGTAGTTCATATAATATATAAGTATCCCATCCTCGTCGCCAAAATGTAATAAAGTAGTGATTTTAATACTCAAGAACAAGAATCAATTATAATAAATAAATATAGTGTGTCAATCATTGTCTGACACTCTGCGTGTCAGTGTCGTGCCAAATATATATTTATGACAGAACATGTCTACCAAATTTCATCAAAATCGGTTGACATTTACTCAAGTTATCGTCGCACGTTTCATAATTCGCGGACACACAGACCGACAGACAGACAGACAGACAGACAGACAGACAGACAGACAGACAGACACGAGACCAAAAATGTTCCCTGATGTCTGAAACGGATTTCTGTCTTGGAATTTTTAAAATCGGAGGCATAAAAGTTTTTCGTTCTCAAAAGTGAACACAATGCTTCCGTTACCTTCGGTAAGCTCGGAAGCAATAAATATACTATAAATACTTCCTCCTGTCCGATGGAATAGTTACTTTAATGATGTTTTGCTGTTACGACCCATTATTGCATAATTGCTTCCAAGCTTACCCAAAGTTACGGAATTATTATTGTGATCGTCCTAAAAAATAAACATTTTTTATGTCTCCGATTTGAACAATTGCCAGACAAAAATCAGTTTCAGACATCAGGATACATTTTTGGTTTCGTGCGACTGTCAGTAAATCTTTATATTTAGTATTAAACATATTTGCGAGCCAACTGTTAATAGTCCGATATTTTTGAAAGAATGTGGATTTAAATAAATTTGACAAAAGTGGGTTGTAAAAGCAAAAAAAACCATTAAAATCTACGAAATAGGACACGAGGAAGCTATGTGTCACACTCATTGGCAGATTTTTTTTTCCTCAGTCAATATTTCCTTTTTACGTGTATAGATGTATCAAATGGTCAAAATTGAATTTTTTTATACGCTTGAAATTATTATGGGCCTATCTGTGGGTTACTTTCGGCAAACCATCCAAACATCTTGAACATCGGATAAGTGCTTTTAAAGATATGCGTGATAATAAAAAGAAGTTTGAGCTATTGTTGTAGAGATACCAATGAGTACAGAAGGTGTAAATAAATATGAGACCAACATTGTACTAATTGTGACCTAGTATATAAACTTCATCAAAATCAGAATTATACTAAATTGATGTATAAAATTAAAAAATAATTGGACAGAGTAGTTTTTAAGATGGTTCACAAATATTTTGCCAATTGACAGATAGACCGACCGACCACCAGATGCGAGAGACCAAAAGTGTCCTCTGATATCTGAAACAAATTTCTGTCCAGGAATTTTTGGAATAGGATACCTAAAACTATTTCGCTCTTCAGAACGGTCGCAATGATTTCGTTACCTTTGGTAAGTAAGCTCGGATGCAAAAACAAATTGCTGTACTGATTATTTAATTGGGATAGAATATATATATATATATATATATATATATATATATATATATATATATATATATATATATATAAATATATATATATATATATATATATATATATATATATATATTTATATATATATATATATATATTTATATATATTAAATATATATTTAATAAAATATTTTGCAAAGGTTTGTATAAAACATAACAATTTATTATTATTATTAATTTATTTATATTTACAAATATAAAGAATCAATCGGTAATTATTTTGATTACTGTGAAGTTGATAATTATACCTACTCGTACATATTCGACTATATTCTTAATTAATAATCACTAGAAAGCTTAACTTTTATAAATAAGAAATTAAAGGGGTTTTAAAATTATTTGGGGTCGTTGGAGTCGCCAACCTTTGTCGTCTTTCTCCCCATAATCTATATTATTTTTATATAAAAAAAAGAAAACTTTCGAAGCAATTACAGGTTGGGAACAACCGTTTGCCACCAATTACAGGGTCTAATCATGAAACTTTCAGACCCCTAATATTAGTTTCAAAGTTGTTGTTTTTTTTTACTTTTATAACTCGCATTCGGCCTAATAAAGTTATTATATTAGATATATATTCAACTCTACCTTTTATCTTGATGCCCTAAGTAATTTTATCATTATCTTTTGAGCTCTTAGATCCGTAGGTTTTATATATATATATATATATATATATATATATATATATATATATATATATATATATATATATATATATATACATATATATATTAAAAAAAATATATAAAAATAAAAATATGTTAAAAAATGGACGACCTACACCATTTTTAAAGCCACCTATCTTAATTGTTACAATTTGTTTCATATAACCTTCTCCCTTTTCGAGATTTTTTCATATTTTTAATGGATAAATGTAGACTTGTACATATAGGATAAAAACTCAATTCAAAATTATGGCCTCAATTATATCCAATTATTTTTTTTTTTTCGGTGTAATTATTATTTAACTATCCACTTCTACTATCTCTTAATTTAAATATTATTATACAGATATAACTCTAGTTATTCTTGTGAAACATTATAATTCGGAAACGATTTTTTTGGGGGGTTTTATTATTTCTTTTAATTTTCTCCATACCATAATTATCATTATTACGAGTAAGGTTATTTTTATTTTTATTTCATGCATGTGTGCTATTAAAATTGATGTTTATAAGAACAGATATGAAGTTTGATACTTCTACCATGAATTGCATTTAATAATTATATACATGCATAATCTCTCGTTAATAAGTAAAATAACTCGTTCGATTTAAATGCAATTTGGATGCTAGGGTATAATTTGCTCATTGTTGGTCACATGTATGTTTCAACCTTCTGTTCCCATTGGTTTTTCTTCCACAAGCGCTCATACTCACACAACATACATTTATTTACACATATATTTTTATGAGTGCTCATCTCATTCTTTCTGAAATTTGCATGGTTTGTCGAAAGTAGCTCGCAGATATCGCCATATTAATTTAAACCGTTTGCTCTCTTTAAATTGTGCTGAATTGATTAAAAAATGGGGGGGGGGGGATTAAATAAATCTGTCGGTTGTAAAAGTATAAAATCATTAAAGTATACTAAGTAGGACGCGAGGAAGCTATGGGCCTCACTAATTGCAGACTATGTTTCCATTGATTAATATTCCTCGTAATTTATTAAATTATATACATTTTAGTGGTGCATTTTCAATTAAATATCTTGATTGATTAAATAAATTATGAATGACAAGCCTGTTTCTGATGCAACTTTCTCATACTTTTTTTGGGCGGAACTGAATCTATAGTTAGTTTGTGAGAATCAATAGTTGGACTGCAATGGAAGTTATAATATATTTTTTGTAAATGACTTGGTACATTTACATGTTATTAGCACATACTATCAGATATTTAAAGCAACCATATATTTAGATTTTTTTTTTGTAATTTATGTTGAACAAATTTCAAATTGTAACCTTGATCTTTTCTAATAGACATCAATTCAATTTTTATACATATACAAAATAAACTGTCATTTAAGGTAATATTGAGCTTGATAAAGATCTCTAATATCTTACACACGTTTTTGAAAGTAGGCAATATTCGCTTATATAAAAATGAAAGGGGTCGACCACATCAAAGGTCAATCCCAGTTATTATAAATGATAGCTGTCAATCAAACTTAAGGGAGTAAAATATTTGTTTTCAGGAGAAAATCGATGGAACGTTAAAGTTGTATTACGTGAGAAGGTACGAAGAGTAGAGAAAGGTAGGAGGGTTAGGGAGTGCGGGTAGAATTAGTAGGGGTGACGTCATGTCGCTACGTTCCAACCCTCGCGAGAAGAAAAAAAACCATGTCGGAATGAATAATTTGAATGAATCGGCCGGTAGATTGTAGTTGTTTTGGATCGATGGGCTTCACCACATTTAGCCATTATTGGGTATGACAAGATGAAACGGGTAAAATGTGAAGGGGGTCAGGATGAAAAATCCAAACATGAAACTCCCTCCTGTTTTTTCCGAAGGGGATTGAAACACCTCCCCACTAACTAAAAAAAAAAAAAAATACTACGTCCAAAACTGGCTTCCGTTCACATCAATCAAACCCACAAGCCTGTTATTGGCTTTTCGATGAAACCGATCTGACAAAACCGTCCAGAGCGCAAAACCACCGCCCTCTTTTAATTTGATGTGAGTCAGAGAAAATTGCGCAGGAAGGGTTGGGCCAGAAAAATGTAAGTGCGAAATTTGATCAACTTCTTGAAAACTCTCATGTGACTACGTGAAAGTATGTAATTGGTTTTCATTTTCTGAAGGATTTGAAATGATTTAATATGAATAAAAAGTATTAACAATCCTTTGAAAATCCTTTGAAATCTTCTTTGGAAAAAAAAATTGAAAATAAATTATTACTTTTTTTAACTTCCAAACATTTTCTCACAAATTATTAACTTTTGCGTCAATTTAAAGTTACCATAAGTTAAGATTTTAAAACCCGAGTATATTCCCATCAATCATTATTATATATGTGTGTGTGTGTGTAAATTGAAGTTCATTTATTATACAGTTGACCCTGACTCAGTTTTAAATAATTAAATTTAACTCAATATTATTTTCAACTCGTTAATTGTAGATTTGATGAGAGGTTAAATCTTTAAGTTATGGACTATTACTGCATTTTATAAAATTTAAAGTTATACCTAAACACTTTTTTATATTAATTTAAACATGGTTGTGACATGTATTGATTTATACATTTAACTATATAATTTAATTATATAATTTAGTTTTAAAACTATTTAAAATATCCTTAGTAAAGTTAAAATTGTTCACCTATTTTTATCTTGCTACTTGTAATTTGGTTTCTGGAATACACGGCTGGCGGCAGCTTGGTCTGTTAAGAGCATTGTACAGCTTATAATGAGGCATGACCATACCTGCAATTGAAAAGGAAATACAAAATCAGACAAGGGATGAGTAGCGCCCTTGCGGTAGTCGGCAGCAGTGTATTGCAACCCCAGATTGCGCAAATGTTACGGCAGCGTTAGGTAATATCAGTGTCTAACCCATGTCACAAGTCCGGCCTGTCATTTGCCTGCCAGTCAGCCATTGTTCAGGATTCCGCCATAATACTGACGGGGTTGCCTGATCCCTCTGACCCGGCTTTACCTATTCATTATACATGAATGCTATCGTTTCGCCACACCCTAGATCCTAGACCTTCCGGAGCTTCCTACCTGGATTCCGTCATAGAGACCTTATGCACAAACAGAAGCCAGCTTAATAAATGCGAATCTTTTTTACGAAATGTTTGACATTTAACCACTCACCGCGAGAACGCTTCAAAGGTTTAAAACATATTGTGTAAACTTTAATAAATATTTAAGTATGTGTAAATTAATATTAAAATCATGTGCGTAATGTTTAATACTAGACCAAAGTTTAAACGGTCACCCTATTATGGGAATTTTATAAGAGTTTTCGCTCCAGACATTTTTTATCAAAGGTCCGCCCACGGAATTACCATTAAAATGTATAACCCCAAAATTCCTGTTAAAATAATTTATATTGGACAATAGTAGTAATTTGATCATAAATGTTTCCATAGTAAATAAATAGCTATTTTCCATAAATATATGCATGCATTTTATATCGTTTTTGTTGTAGGAGAAATAATGTCAGCCCTCCGCAGTTCTTTTTGTGTACGAGGAGAAAATTTTAGTAATCTTAAGAGGGACCAAATGACTTGTTTAAAATTATCCCAGACTTTCGAAAGATGTAAGCGATATCTGGTCAAGTTAGGTGTGTTCCCAGCGAGGCTATATCATCATACCTTGTTGTCTTGAGGGAAATTGTGAAATGGGCGACATTCTAGGGGCGGGATCATTAACAAAGGCATCGTTTTGGATTAAAACAAATCTCCATGGTTAAGATAGAGCCTGCAGGCTGAGAGACTTGAAACCTCTATACTTACCTCTGTAATTTTCCTTTGGTATACATGCCAATCACCACGATTCCAATAACCTGAAACCGAGTATTAAGGTTCACTGAACCTCAGCTAGATCCTGAAGTCTCAATCTCAAATCTCAACATAATTATTTGAAGACCGTTATAGCCACTCACCACTCAATAGTTAACTCTGATCCTTTCAAATTTTCAAGATTTGTTTTCTAATTTGACTTCTCCATTTCATAGTTCAAGTTTTTTCTCTTTCTAGTAGTTTCATCATCGTTCAGATGACCGGGTGGGTGCTTAATTCAAAGTTGTTTTTTCCTACTATTGTTAAAACAGTAAACAGAAGAGAATAAAAAACAACCTTTACGACCATTTGATTTAATCTGTTTACCAGAGATGAAAGATAAAATTATGACGCTGCCTCTAAAAATAAAGTGCAGACTTGAATAAGGAGACTATGATTAACAACGTAAGATGACAATTTAGTGTCAAGGCCTTACGTTTAAAATGGTTTCTGAATCCTTCAAGAGGGAAGAATTCAATGTGAAGTCTTGAAAATTGATTGTGGTCCTTTTATTGTGCAGAGCCCTTGATAAATAGTGTCGTTGATGCTTGCTACTCCCGAAGAGCAGAGCCTGGAAGATATTTCTTGTATTTTATAATGGAGCTCCAGAAAGATGGGTCTTTAGGATTCAGTGCTGGGATAAATGGAAAGGAAGAGACCTTCTAAAGGAGATTATTAATGGATTCTAGGAGTTCTTTGTATGGTAGGACGGAGGGAGAAGATTATGGAAGTATTCCCATAGAGTCTTTAGTCCTTGTCCTTACAGATCCTAACCCTGTATTTTTCCTCGCTCCATCAAGGGCAAGTAGTCAAAATTATGCATTACGGATGTGGTTATGCATTTGTATCATGGCCATTGGTAACATGGTTTAGTTAATTATACATATGCAGTGCTAATACCCATAACAAATGAACAACTAAACATATTTCTTTTGAGTTTCTGGTTGTCTTCTAATCGATGTACATTTATATTAATTGTAAGAAGTATTTTATAAGGGATACTGCAATGCTCTCACGAATATTTATTTATTAATATTATGTCTTTAACTAAACTGCTTATTTCATTCTTCTTGAAGGATTGATTATTCGAATTAGGATATAAAATGGAATGTATTGATAGAGCAAGGGTTTAGCAGTTCTTTGTTAATGCTTGTTACGCCTATATTTATTTGCCATACTATTCATGAATCTTTAAAAACATTTATCTTAATGATTTAAAATATATTTATTTAAATTATGAAACAAAATAACATAAATTGATTTTAAGATGGCTTCAAATTTTACTCTGGGAATTGATAAAACCTGAATTCGATCGGTTTTAACAGTCAATTTGTCATTTTAGTGTTGTAGATTATGTAATAACTTTAAACTTTCCTTTTGAATTTTTGTATTTATACCTTATTAAAAGATAACTTCATTACTCAAATATCAATTAATATAAATTTAATATTGATAGCCATATAAGAAAAGTCAAAGCAACAGTTGAAAATGTTTATTATTGACCGGTTCTGACCATTTTTATTAGCAATTATGGAATTGTTGCTTGATAAATGTATGTTATGGTGGTTTGACAAAAAACAGATTAAGTTTAATTTAATAATAAATGTATTAAAATCTTTTGAAAATTGAATGAATTTGAAAAATTATAATTAAAATATCAAATGTAGTGAAAATTATTATTTTTATGAGTAAGATATTATTGAAGTATAACTTCACTAATTTTCCTAGATACCTACTAGTATCTTAATAATTTACCTTATTAAAATACTTCTTTCAATTAGTCATTTTAACATTATAATTATAGTGCTATTATGGATTTTATTGACTATTAAAAGGTGATTACCTATTATATATTTGAAATTATCATATTGCTTTCTGAAGAGTAGAAAACTGCAGAATTATTTTGTTTTCGTGTGCTTTTCTGTTGAATCAACTAATTACTTATCCTACTGTATTTCTTATTCATTAAAGGTTTCTCAGTTGTCTCGTTATAACCTGAGGGAACCTTGTCAGGCTGTCTGCTTGGTTTTCTCCTGCAAGTCTTACACCCTCTAGTGTCAGTTGCACCCTCATTTTAATTAATATAAATTATTATTTGTAAGACGATGGAAGTTGAAGGCTGGATAATTAATCTTGCTCATGGTTAGGAAGCGAGATATCTTGCTTCACTGAACCCACCTTCTCAAGGTATTACCTCGTCAGGAGCACCGTCAGGATTCCAACGAGTCCTTTTATTAAGATTTCTTGTAGAAGGCGGGCCCCCTGGATCTCTTAACACGAGATACGTTTTATAAAATCTTCTTTTTTTTAATCCCCTTCCTATTACCTTTACCCTTTTTTAATTCTTCTATATAACCAGTTTTTTAAACTTAAATAAGACCTTTTACAAATCCTTGTTAAATAGATTACTAGTTTCTTCTATTTTGAATAAAAACTTAAAATGATAATATGTAATACAATATCATCTACATGATATGATTAATTTGATTAAAAATGGAAATTCACCCAGAGAGCAACTACACGTCATTGTGAACAAAGAAAGTAAAATTGGCCATAATACACTAAAAACCACAATAAACTTAACACATAAACGTTTTTAGTTCTTTATAAATAGTGAACCGATTAAAACTGATATTAAAATAATATCAGAAAGAAACAGCAAACAAAAGGACTAATTGTTTATAAGCTATCAATTGAATTAATGTTCAATTAATAACCTATGTTCTTTGCATCCAATTTTTTTTAAATTTTGTCTTACTTTCTTTGATGTTTTCAGCTTTTCTCTACTATCTTTGACTTTTATTGACTGACGTAAAGTTATTCGACAACATTTCAATAGAAACAACTAATCTGCAAGAAACCATATCATCATAATTTTATGATTACAACTTTTTAATGAACTCTTAAAAGTAGTAATAATATAAATATTTTCACGGTCAATTCTGTTAAGAAGTACGTATATTATATATCAAACTAAAATCAAAGTCTTAATACCAATATAATAGTAATTGGTTCTTAGATAGAATCGACAATTGTTGTTTAGTTTCATTTGCATAATGGTGATATAAAAACAATTCAATTCATTTATCTATTGTAAGTCTATAAGGATAATAATAATTAATAAAACTATAAGGATGGAAAAAAAAGTTTTATATTTTCCACAGTCAAATTACGTTCGAAATACTTATCTATTTAAACTTTTATCAGGTCATCTCAAACAGTTTACCTTGCTGTTACTATAAGAATAGTACCATTCTGAAGATGGTAATAGTTGTAGAATCGAAACGTTGGACTAAAAATCCTTCGTGATGCGGATGTCAGCTGAATGTTCATATCTATTACATGTAATACAGGCATACATTTAGACTACACATTTAGACAATCATAAATATATTTTTACTTCGTTATAACACATTTAAAAACAATACAATTTTGATTTCATGAAATATTGTTGTAGGAATTACATTGTTATACTAGTTTTAGATAGATTTTCTAATAATAAATATTTGCTATCAACTTTCTAATAATTGAGGCGTAATATTTTCCGCCCTTGAATTATAAGGCAATTATATCAGCAAAAAAGATTCAATGAAATAATAAAATAATAAATTAAAATAAATATGTAGTTTTGACAATCATTTATAAGCGTAGGAATGTTCAGTGAAAAACAAATTCAATAAAGCAAAAATGGAGTTTCTTCTACAAAATGTAGGTATGATAAATTCTTTAGCAGTCAATTACATAAAAATATTGGTTGTTAAATATGAATTTAAAAACGATTTCGTTTTTAAATTCATATTTAACAACCAATATACGTATTTAAGTATATTAATTGTTTCATAAAGTTTACTTTATCATTAGCTTCTTCTTGGATCTACAATCGTTTAACAATGTGATAACATTTAGGAACTTTGAACTTTTCATGTTTTGTTAAAACACTAACAAATATTTTTGGTTAATGTATCTGACAGGTAGATTATCATGGTTTTGGAATTTTTTAATAGTATTCCTTACTTTTCTAGGGTATAAGAAAAAAGAATGCTGTTAAAAAATATAACTAACTAAGAGGTTTACAGGTGCATCGGTACAGCCTAGCTAGATTGGGTAAAACCCCATTAATATTAAACTCTTATGCAAATCAAAGATGGAGTATTCGGAGTGTCTCGGGTGTAAGCGTCACTGTGGCTTAGATTTCTCTTGTGTTGTGTGTCGTAGCTGTTGTGTTAGTATTTGTTGGAATGCCTCGAGGGTCTAAGCGTGATGTGGGTCCAGGACTCCGTTAGATCGAGTTCCAAGATATTAAGGACTTTTCCAAGACCTCCGGCCCTGTGTTTTTACTCTTTCAGAAATATAATTAACTTGAGGTGTGTGTTTAGTTCTCTTTCGGCCCGTGATTTCGGACTATCCCTGGAATTTTTTTTTCTCGAAATTAAAGGTCCTCGCTGCTATATAATACACAATGTTTCGTTAACCTCGGAGTATAATGTTAAGTCTCTGATATTTCGATTTTTGTGATAACAGCCTTGATCCCTTCTTTTTCCTTCAGCAAAGTACTTTGGTGTATATTTTAAAATATATTTCTGAGTAATCCCTTTTTTATTTTGATTGAAGAAATGTCGTATAAAATGGGTCAACAAGGATAATTCAACTATCTTCTTCAAGCCTGGCCATATTTCAACCTTCTCTTAGTGTTTAATCTTTGTCAAAGAAGAAACTATTATAAGATTACGTTTGTTTTGTTTATGATTTGTATTTTAATCTAGAGGAGTCTGGTTTTAATTTAATACCAGTGGATTGTTCTACCGAATTGATAGAGGTTTGTTTGGATGGACTTCGCTCGGCATCTCATCGTTTATCTACGCATACAGCGTAAGGTCGGGCCAGTCTGGAGAGACCCGCTTAACCGAGTAGATCAGCTTAAGTGTCATATCATAGCTCTACGTTCATCTGCCTTCTTAAGAGCCCAACTTGGTGTGCCAGTTAGGACTCTTGCAGCAAAGGTTTCAGCAAGGACGTAGCCTTGCAGTAAAATTTGTGTGGTGCGCAGTTGTTTGCAGCCGAACATCGCCGAGCTTCTGCAACACCATCACTGCCGCTCTACATCACCGCACTCTGTCAATTTTGTAGTCCAAGTCCACCGGTATTTATTATTTAAGTTTTTTTATTATTTATACAGCCACTATTTCTTTTAATACAGTCTACTTAATTTACTTTATATATTTTTGTTCTCATGATTGACCAGCAGTAAAGATCATTTATTTTTTATATAGTTTTTTTTTATGTTGGAATCACCCGACTTAGATCCAAGTTTTCCTTTTCCTTTTTTTTACGATCTAAACTTCCGAGTTTTCAACATAGTATTTTTGGTCGCTTTGAGCCATGGATATGTTTCAATTTGTATTCATTTAAGTTTCTACATTTATTGGTGGACAATTCTTAATTATTATATTTTGATTATTTGTGGACTTTTAATATTTTTACAAATTTATTTATTTTGCGGATGCAACTACCAGATTTATTTTTATTTAAACAAAAATTATTTGGAATAAATATAACGTTAATATATATAATTTAACCTTTTGCAAGGTAGTTATCTTAGAAATTATTCTTAATTAAATAGGAATTCATTTATTTCCCTATACCTTTTGCGTATTTATGTTTTTAAATTAATTTTAATTTAAAATTAACATTTTTTTTATTTAAAATTAATAGATGTATAATAATTTAGGAGTAAATTATTTTCTAATAGTATTTCTTATTAAAAAAAAAAAAATGAAATATAATAAATGTTTTAATCGTTTTACTTAATTCTTTAGTATATAATATTTACGTTTTTTGATTAAAATCTTTTTGTTGGATAACAGTGGTTTATAAGTTGAATTCTACCTTTAAGAAGACTTACGGAAATTTAATTATTGTAATTAGTTTTATTTAGTTACTGATTTTACTTTCTTACACATTAAACTAATAATTTAATTATATTGGCTGGTATAACAATTTTCAACTTCCACTTCTTAATAACTATTATGTACATTAATTTAATTTAACTTGTTCTCTTTATGCTCTTTTATTTTCTTCTTATGAATAATGACATAATAATTATATTCAATGAATATTATTTGATATATGAATTTTTATTGTGCATTTATGTCTAGGTATATTGTTTATTTGTAAGCCGAACATATTGACCTAATTGATTATTTTTTTGCAATTTTTTTATTGAAATTATTTCTTTATGGGAAACAAGTTATTTTTTAGAAAACCTTCGTTTAAATTGGCTTTAGTTATTTTTAATTTTAATTTGAGCAGTCTTGCTAACAGTTTTCAATTTCAATTTATTTGTGAATAAGTTAATTTTTAAACTGTGATTCAGTTAAATTACAATCGGACCTTTGGCCGCCTAAACTAATTTACCTAATTAGTTCTTTTTCTTTCTTGAAGATTTGTTTAATTTATTATTTATATATAAATTCCTTTTCTCTAGGGTTTCACTTAGTCTTTTTATTTGATTTTTTGAATTTGAATTTTTTATTTTAATCATACTGAATTATTATAATTTTTTTTGGACAAAATTCTTTCTTTATTTTGTAATATTAAAGTAAGATGGGTCCCAAAGTGGATACTGAAAGTGAGGCTAGAGAAAGAGATAAGTTAGTGGAATTAATTGATGAAGCTAATGATTTAGCTAACGACATTCGAGAAACAGTAGAGCTAGGTTCTAGTGCTATCGGTCCTGATTTTGACCAGAAGAAGGTTAATTTATTTAAAGCTCGACTTTCACGTTTAGATGCTACTTTCGAAAAATTTACCAAATTTTGTTACGAAGCTAAACGTTATGCACGTCATTTAAAGGACGAGTCTGCGGGTCAAGAACTCCGATTATTAAATGACGAGATTAGACGTCTTTATTACGACGCTTTGGCCTTACACATGCCCGAGACAGAAACTTCTAAGTTGGACACTTCTAATACTTTTTTTAATACACGCACTTTAAAACTCCCGGTCATAAACTTACCGAATTTCGACGGGGATATATCTAAGTGGTCTTCCTTTAAAGACACGTTTGTTTCACTTATTCATGAGAATAAAGAATTGACTGCGGTACAAAAATTTCATTATTTAAAATCTTCTTTGAGCAGTGTGGCTCATCAGACCATTTCAGCGATTTCTATAACTGATATAGGGTATCCTCAAGCTTGGGAAACGCTGACAAAGAAATTCGACAACAAACGCGTACAAGCGGCGAACTGTCTTTCAAAAATATTTAATTATAGTCCGATCGGACGAGCTAATCTTAGCGTGTTACAAGAGTTTTCTAGTAATGTTATAGAAAACGCAATACTGTTTAAAAATTTAAATATTGTTGATGGTGTAGGTTTTATACTTATGACTTTCGCTTTAAGGTTATTGGACCATCGAACTAGAGAGAAGTTCGAAACTGAACACTTAGGAAAAACTGATATTCCTACTTTTAATGACTTTACTGAATTTATTCACAATCAGGTTAATTTGTATCAAGCTGAATTTATTAGTTTGGGTCATAAGGATAAGAACGAAGGGTTTACACCTGTAAAAGGACCTAAAACACCTAGAAAGGTCTTAATCTCTACAGAGTCGACTTCACTTAATGACTGTCTTTGCCCATTATGTAAACGTAAACATCGATTGCATCGATGTCCTGTATTTTTAAAATTAACACCGAGACAGAGATTTGACAAATTAAGATCTCTTGATTGCCGAATTTGTATGAATTGTTTTAAAGAAAACCACGTTCGCAATAACTGTCCATCTGATAAAAGATGTCGGATATGTACTTTGGACCATCATAGTTTACTTCATTTTTCTACTAAAAAGAGGACTGCTAATGATATAACACCTGAACCTAAATCTCCACCAAACAAACTAAAATTAAAAAATAGTGGTAATGTACCGAAAACCTACAGCGTGAGCGCTTCGACCTCTGCCGGTTTTAATAATGAACAACATACACCCGCCGCTGCCTTTTCTCATTGTGCCATTGGCGAATCTTATGTACTACTTGGTACAGCTATAGGACGAGTACAAGACTGTAGCGGAACTTATCAAAATGTCCGAATACTAATTGATAATGGGGCACAGCGTTCATTTATTACCTCAGCGTGTGCGAAAAAATTGGGACTCAAGTTATTTCGTAACTCTCAAGTTTTAAGTGGGTTTGGTAACCAACCAATTCAAGGTGGAAAACATATGCGACTTGTAGAATAGTCCCTCAACAATCTCGATCTCCGGAAGTTCTCTTAACAACTGTGGTTACTCAAGTGATAACAGGTCCTATGCCGATGACGTCAGTACCACAATTTAAAGAATTATTTCGTGACTTAACTTTAGCAGATCAATCATTTTGGAAGTCCAGAGAAGTAGACATTTTGATCGGAGCCGATGGTTTCGGCTTAATTTGCAACGGAAACATTCAACGAACCTGTGATAGTGGACCTTATGCACTAAAAACTATTTTTGGTTGGGTAGTTATGGGACCCACGTGCCCGGGCTCCACATGTGATTCGGTAGCGTTATTGACATCACTTTCATCTGCACCTACACCTTTAGAAAATCTTTTACAAAATTTTTGGGAAATAGAGGACGTCTCTAAACCTTCAAATTTAAAGATGACTCCTGAAGATGATGCTTGTGAAACACATTACCGGGAGACTCACAGTCGAGACTCCACTGGACGCTATGTGGTACGTCTCCCATTTAAAACAAAACCCGTGTTATTTGGTAAATCTTACCCTATTGCGCTTCGCAGATTTTATAATCTTGAGTTCAAACTCAATAAAAATATTCCAATGAAGGAAGAATATAATAAGGTTTTTGAAGAGCATCTTTCACTAGGATACATGTCTGTTTCCACCAGAGAAGGTGAATACTACCTTCCACATCATGGAGTGTCAAAAGAAAGTTCGACTACTCGATTAAGGGTGGTCTTTGATGCTTCTATGAAGACTTCCCTTGGTTCTTTAAATGATAAATTATATACTGGCCCTAAACTACATCAGGATATCCGTATTGTTTTGATCAACTTTCGAAAATATCCGATCGCTTTAACAGCAGACATTCGACACATGTATTTGCAGATACTGATGCACCCGGACGACAGGATTTATCAACATATCCTATTTAGATTTAAAACTTCGGAACCCATATGTAGTTACGAATTAAATCGTCTTACATTCGGCTTATCCTCGGCTCCTTATCTTGCACAGAGAACGATTAGACAGATAGTGATTGATGAGGGATCCAGTTTTCCCTTGGCCTCAGAAGTGTTACTAGGTTCTACCTATATGGATGACATATTGACGGGCGCTTTCTCAGTAGAAACTGCTCAGCAAATTCAAAGAGAACTCTTAACTTTGTTAGGTAAGTCAGGATTTCAACTTCAAAAGTGGGGAAGTAATTGCGATGAACTCCTTAACCATGTTGAAAATGAGTCCCAATGCAAGACAGTCTCTTTCTCTTCAGCTGAAGATAATTCGATAAAAATTCTGGGGATGCAATGGGATCCACATTCTGATTGCCTCTTTTATAGTATAAAAACTCCTCTCCTTGTTCTAACCAAGAGAGCAGTCTTGTCGGCGATAGCAAGAATCTTCGACCCTTTAGGTTATTTGGCACCTGTGGTGTTCAAGGCAAAATCATTTTTGCAATTGTTGTGGAATTGTAATCTTGGATGGGATGATCCTATACCTGACTCCATAGCGGGTCCTTGGAAAGACTTTATTTATCAACTTAAAGATTTGAAGTCTATTCAAATTCCTAGAGGCCTGTTCTCGTCCATCCCCCAAGAGGTTAAGTTGATAGGATTTGCCGATGCATCATCTTTAGGTTATGCAGCGGTACTTTATCTTAGGATAACATACCCGGATAAAGAACCATTTATCAAGTTATTGGCATCGAAAACCAGGCTTGCACCTGTTAAGACCATATCAATACCACGATTAGAGCTGTGTGCAGCTCTTTTATTGGTACGTCTCATAGAAACTTTCGATAGTTTCTTGTCTTCGATTGACATAAAGTCACATCATTTTTTCTCTGACTCGACAGTGGTATTATCTTGGTTAAGATTACCCCCGAACACCTTAAAAATATTTGTAGCCAATCGCGTCACAGAGATCCTCAATCATACTAAAGTTTCGGATTGGTATCACGTGAACACAAAACAAAACTCAGCGGACATTGCTTCAAGAGGCATCGTTCCCAGAGATTTAATTGATAATTCATTGTGGTGGAATGGCCCTCAATGGCTACTGGATGATCTGCATCAATGGCCAGTTTCCGCGGTTATCGAGCCTTTAGCCGAAGTTCCGGAACAGGCACCTCAAAGAAATGTACTCATTGCGTTGCAGCCTTCTGAAAATGTCAGCATTATATTTATGCAACGATACTCCACTCTAGACAAGTTAATAACAACTGTGTCTTACCTTCTGCGGTTTTTCCATAATATAAGATGTTCCAAAGAAAATCGTCGTGTAGATGAAGTTCTTAGTCGAGTTGAGCGACATGAAGCCCTACTTCATTGTATAAAAATTGTTCAACGGATCTATTTAACCGAAGAACTTGACTTAGTTTCGAACAATCTGGGACATAAGTCTAAGCTAAAATCTTTATCACCGTTTATCGACCCCCTAGGTGTTCTTAGGGTGGGCGGTCGATTATCGCATAGTCCTTTACACTATGACGCAAAACATCCGATGTTACTACCCAGTAAATGTCATCTTACCAACCTGATAATTGATTATCTACATCTAGGTTACCTTCATGCGGGTCCAACCCTCTTATTGTCTTTATTAAATCGTCATTATTGGGTTATAGCTGGGAGACGAGTTGTAAGACAAAGAATTCGTCAATGTCTTGTATGTCGTCGTCAGCGCCCTACAACTCTAACTCCTTACATGGCCGACTTGCCATCATCACGATTTCGTCAAGGTCGTGCTTTTCTTAATGTGGGTGTGGACTATGCTGGTCCGTTCTTATGCAAAGAGTCTAAGATGAGGAAAAGCCGTGTGACCAAATGCTACATGTGCATATTTGTATGTATGAGTACTAAGGCGGTACACTTGGAGTTAGTCTCGGATCTGACGACCGACGCTTTTCTGGCCTGTCTTGACCGATTCGTCTCTCGAAGAGGAATACCTTCAAAAATATTTTCTGACCACGGGACTAATTTTGTTGGGGCTGACCGTCATCTTAAAACCTTGTATCAGTGGTTAAGAGAAAAGGACAATAACCAGATAATTAAAAGGCATATGGTAAAACGTGAAATACATTGGGAATATTCCCCTCCTACAGCTTCACACATGTCAGGATTATGGGAAGCTGGCGTGAAGTCTGCCAAATCTCATCTTAATAGAGTTTTAAATGGAATAACTCTAACCTATGAAGAACTGTCGACCTTATTGGCTAGAGTGGAAGCCATTTTAAATTCTCGGCCCTTATATCCTAAATCTACATCTCCTGATGACTACAGTGTTTTGACACCCGGTCATTTCTTAATCGGAGACGCATTGGTATCGCCTCCCGAGTACGACTTTATGGAGATACCAACCAATCGCTTAACTCGTTGGCAACTTTTGAGTCGGTGTCTTCAACATTTATGGACGAGATGGAGATTAGATTATCTCAATAGTCTCCAGCACCGAGTCAAATGGACAGATAAAAATATCTATAATAATTTAACTCCAAATACTTTGGTTCTGCTCAAAGACTCCAACGTTGCCCCATCGCGTTGGCCAACCGCTAGGATATTAGAGGTTTATCCCGGAAAAGACAAAGTAGTCAGAGTAGTTAAAGTCAAAACTCCATATGGGGAATATGTTCGGCCAGTTTCAAAAATTGCACTACTTCTCCCTGACAATTGTGATTAATTATAATTATAAGTTATTTCTTGAGTAGGAAATTTTGTATTTTTTTTAATTTTTTATATTAATTCTTTTTTGTTTTCTCCCCCCTACTTTGTTAACTTGATGTATGTTAAAAATTAAGTAATTTTGGTGGGCGGAATGTTTAATCTTTGTCAAAGAAGAAACTATTATAAGATTACGTTTGTTTTGTTTATGATTTGTATTTTAATCTAGAGGAGTCTGGTTTTAATTTAATACCAGTGGATTGTTCTACCGAATTGATAGAGGTTTGTTTGGATGGACTTCGCTCGGCATCTCATCGTTTATCTACGCATACAGCGTAAGGTCGGGCCAGTCTGGAGAGACCCGCTTAACCGAGTAGATCAGCTTAAGTGTCATATCATAGCTCTACGTTCATCTGCCTTCTTAAGAGCCCAACTTGGTGTGCCAGTTAGGACTCTTGCAGCAAAGGTTTCAGCAAGGACGTAGCCTTGCAGTAAAATTTGTGTGGTGCGCAGTTGTTTGCAGCCGAACATCGCCGAGCTTCTGCAACACCATCACTGCCGCTCTACATCACCGCACTCTGTCAATTTTGTAGTCCAAGTCCACCGGTATTTATTATTTAAGTTTTTTTATTATTTATACAGCCACTATTTCTTTTAATACAGTCTACTTAATTTACTTTATATATTTTTGTTCTCATGATTGACCAGCAGTAAAGATCATTTATTTTTTATATAGTTTTTTTTTATGTTGGAATCACCCGACTTAGATCCAAGTTTTCCTTTTCCTTTTTTTTACGATCTAAACTTCCGAGTTTTCAACACTTAGGTCATCTTCAAGCTTATAACATAAACACTTACTATAATTATAACAATGCTGAACATGGTAATTATTTACCATGTTATAACAAATATTAAAAATTTATTTACCTTATCAATTAGAAATTAATAGCAATAATTAATTCCATGTCAATTTAAATAAAACATTCCCAAATGTTGTTACTATCATTTACCTCCTTGTAAATTCGTCATCGAAATATTGCCTTCAATTAATAAAATTTTAAAATCCAAAGTATAATTTATAATATTTTCTATCCTCTACTTCCATACCTACATCACAATTAACATTAATTAAAACAGCACATACAAATTACTTAATAGTATAAAATTAATAGTATAAAATAGTATAAATTAGTAGTATAAAATTAATAGTAAAAAAAAAAAAAAAATTAAAAACTTATCTTTGTATTCTTCTCAGCAAATCCTTCATTTGATGGGTATATATCATGGGCGTGCTTAAAAAATACTAGTCCGCCATCTTGGGCTGTTCGCCATATTGGATTTAGAATGACGTCACTTAGCTAACCATGCATTGTCATCCAAACTAAACGTGGAGGCAAAAGTTCAATTCAATCGTTTGATATAACTGCTTTAAAATTCAGATTCAAGATTTGAACCGAACATCCATACAACCATTGCAAATTAAATAAAAGCTTGAAAAAAGTGAAAAACGGAATAAATGTCAATTATCACAGTCTATTTCTATCACAGTAACAAACCTTTTTGGAAATCGATTAAATTTTATATTGAAGAACCCAGATCTATTTTACTACAACTGTGTTACTCATAGTATTTTAATGACATTTAGATTATTCCTACATGATACTTATTTAAATCTTTATGATCTTTCTTATAATTAATACATTATTATTTTTGTAAATATGTAAAGCTTCTAATGTTAATCTTTTTTATTATTAGTTTCATTCATTAGTATCTAATGACTAATATTTAAGAGTGAGCGGCCAGTGCTATTTTATTATCTTTTGCTCTTACAATTCCTTCATGTTGTAAAATTCATTGTCCTAAAATATCTTTAAGTAGGAAATAAATTCTTAATAAGTAAGATGGCCTTTTAGGAGCGAATAATACAAACAAATTAAATCATTTGAATAGAGACGTTTCGACCCTTTCTTGTAAGGTCACCCTCAGTCGTACTCTTTTATTTATTGAGAGTTTAAGATTTTGCAGTTTTCTCATTTTAATGTAAAAATTGTCAGTCAAATTTAAAAAGTATTAAATATAAAAATAGTAAATACGTGAATAAAACTTACTAAAAAATGTAACAAATGCGAAAAAAAGCAATAACAATTATTAACAAATTTATATTAATATCACAACCCTACAAGGGTTTTATTTATATATTTTTATACTTGATTTTTCTTAAATTTAATTTTAAAATATAACTGACAATTTTTATATTAAAATTAATGACTTTCTCTTAAGGATTTGAGGAAACTGCGAAATCTTAAATACTCTTAATAAATAAAAGAGCATGACTGAGGATGACCTTACAAGAAAGGGCCAAAACGTCTCTATTTATATAATTAAATTTGTTTGTATTATTCACACCTAAAGAGTCCATCTTGCTTGTTAAGAATTCAATCAAAGTACGAATTTAATTTAAAACAAAGACATCAAAATTATTTTATTTGTTTATTTTATTATGTTTTGCTTTATAAAATAATTTAATGCATTTATATTTTAGGATTACTGCACTGATAAAAACTGAGTCGGACATATTAGGGATTAGAGACTAGCTAGTATTATAATTTATTCACATCCTTTCTAATTATTAAATGTTATAATGTCTCTATCTAGGGAACAATTCATGTAGAACAGATTACTCTTACCGTTTCAAATCGATTCATATAAAAAATTTCTTAGCCTTGCTAACTTTTCTAATTTAATAATATATTGTTTTTTCCTTATCTAAGCATTATACATCTTTATCTGTTAATGATCTATACTAATTTAACAATAGCTCCAGATTTATTTATACATCCTCACAGATAAAAATTAAAGCCTTTATCAACCTCTTACTCAACTTTGAGTGTGGGAATTTATTGCATTTATGCCTATAAAGACCATTCACTTGCAACATAGATTATTAATTGATAAACATATGTATACATTAGATTGCCTCTTAATAGTAAAAGTATTTGATTCTATATCAGAATCTCCGTTTATTTAAAATTTGACAAATGTTTTCAATTAATGATTTACGAATTTTAATCATCACAACTAAGCTTGTTATTTCTATCCTTACTCTTATTAAAAAAAGGGATTAATAATTAATCCTAGTATAATAATATATGTCACATTCGACCATAGAGGTGAAATTTTAAGAAATAGCAAACACAATTGAATCATCATTCTTGAATTTCTTGATATAAAAATACATTTTAAAGGTTAATGTAACTAATAGTGTAGCTCAATATTGATCACAATCTTTTGTGGAGTTTAGTGATGATCAATTGTTGCTATTTGTTTGCGTGCGTGGTGTCTGCAACACTAGAGTTAGGTAAAGTAGTTTGTCTAACTTTAGCATGGTAGTGCAGCGTGGTGGGTTAAAGGTCCTAATCTAGCCATGTTGTGCTTTCCTCCATCTGACCATGATAGATGGTGCTCTCCCTTCCTATGGCCGGCCCTTCCCACTTCAGTCTGAGCCCTTCCTTCATAATTAGCACTCTTACACTAGTTCCCTTCCAGCTATAACCAATTTACGTCATTGCTTTAGACTTATTTAGACCTTAGAAGCGAAGAAAAGAAGATAGCTGTATTGTACATGAATACTGTAAAGCAATCTGAATTACTTGCAGATTTAAAATTTGAATCCCTTCTAAATTATAGCTGGAATGATAAATTTCGTACATACATATGTTCCAAATCAAAATAAGCGAATTTATTACTACTACTAGTTCATTTAATTAGATAGATAGATAGATATATTTATTACCAATCATATATACGTATACGTACACTTATATCCATTACTTTAATTTATCTGTTGGTAAATCGGCCTAAGCCGTGAAAAATCCTTTAGGGTTTATGATAACAAACATTGTTCTTTTTTATGATAGCCAAATGTTTTAGTTGTTTAATATTTATCATGCTTTATGACAGTATTTCTCTTTATTCTAATTCCTCTTATTGCTGTTATTATTATTGTAATCTACTTATTTATTTATCTATAACTATTCAGGTGGAAGTAGTCATGTGTCATCCTCTTCCATTCTCTGCGCTCCTGAGTTCCTGAGCTACTCTCATTCTCGTTAATTCTCTACAGGTTACAGGCTACCGTAAATTCATGGCCCCATCTTGTGGAGTTCTACCTCGTCTTCTGGTGTATCTATTTGTGTGTGTGTATCTATTTGCAACCATTCCAGTAGAGCTTTGGTCCATCTCCCGTCCTTGGCTCTTGCAATATGGCCAGGCCATTTCTATTTTCCAGCAGTTACCAACTTTACATTCTCCACTCCAGATTTCTCTAATTCATTTCTTGGTTTTCTTCTCTAGTCTTGATACCCCTAATATGCTTCATTCCATACTCCTTACTGCCCTTCTTATTGCAATATGGCCCTTCTTATTGCAATTATTTATTAGTACTGGCAATACAACTGTATTGTCTTTTTCTTTATATCTATATTCCACCTGATTTAATTAATTTATTTACAAAAATACTTATTACAGACATATACTTTGGTCGATTACTTATTTTATTTTTGTAACAACCGTCCACCTTAGCTGTTTTCTTAGATATCAGGAAATGTTGAATAATTGAACTATTCGTGAACTAATTTATATATCTATGCTCACTAATTTCCATACCTGAAATAAAATACATCATCGTTTTTTGATACACTACAATAGATAGGCTATACAATTTTAGCAGTGGTATGAACGGTTAGGGGAGACCGGGGACGGTTGAAACATTTTTTACAAAATCGCTTCCTGCAAAAACATTTTAACCTCAATGTAATTGACAGTGGGCTTTAATTGAACTTTAGTTATCAGACTAGAAATGGATGAGGTTATAGTAAGCTTATCTGATTACAAAAATATGTATAGGCATTTTAAAAGTTCAGGAAAAATGTTTCAACCGACCCCATACCAGAGGAGGTTGTAACCGTTATTGGGGTTAGTTGTAACACTAACAGAATAAAAATAATTATGTTATAAATACTTATTTATCGAGTCAAAATCACAGAACATGAAGCAAAATAATTGAATAATTGGTCATACGCCGAATAGTAGGTGTTTAAGATAAATGAAACAATAATAAATATTCTAAATGTAATTTGTATAATATATTTTGTAGTTTGACCTTGAACTACAAAATATTAACATTAAAACTAATAAAATTTGACGAAAGTAAAAAAAAGATTTTATTTAAATTATTTAAATGAAGCGTTAAAGTGTATTTGAAAATTTCATACTTTATAGCCAGCTGGTAACTTAATTGTAAACATTTTTACAACCGTACCCAGAAAATGTTTTAAAAAAGTTGTCGTCATAACCTCCGAAATAAACAATTTAGATAAAAAAGAATTACACCTGTCGAACTTCCATAACCAAAGTTCTTATGTTAAAAACTATCATAACCATAACTATTTTAGTTTTGGATAAAAAAGCAAAAGAGTAGCAATAAAAATACTTACTTTTGGACGCGAAAACACAATACCCTCTCTCAGAAACTTATGATAAAGTCGAAACGACACCAAACACAAAAGTTCAAATTCCGCCACGGAAGCCGCGTCCCTTTTCCTTGGTTGTTTCCAAATATCGATAATATTTCCATCCATTAATTGGGTGTTTTCAACCGTACCCTGTTTCAACCGTCCCCGGTCTCCCTTATCCGATAAACTTCAAGTATGTTTTTTTTTTTAAATAAAAATATGCTGCAAATGGTGTGGCACATAGCTTCTTCGCATCCCATCGTATTTTATTGATGTTATGCTTTTACAACCCAATATTGTTAAAAGTATTTAATTGTTCTTTTTGCTTCCGACAAACAGACACGGAACCAAAAATGTTCTCTGATGTCTGAAACGGATTTCTGTGTTGGAATTTTTGAGATTGGAGACAAAAAGTTTCGAGTTTCAGAACGATTACATAGCTTCCGTCACCATCGGTAAACTTGGAAGAAAAATTAATCAGATGTATTAACCGATAACTATTTTGTAAAACACTCTTACATAATGAATACGAGTCTAAAATAAAACATTATAGATTTATTGTTTAAAGAACGGCAATAGGTAATATTAGATACCTTAAAGAAATATAAATAACATAATTGGTCCCTCAACGTAAGCGTTCAAGTCTCACGTTAATCTCTTACATGAAATAGACACCTATTAATAATTATAATTCATCAATGCTGAAGGCTGACATCTGCTTTGTTATATAAACAAATATCAATGTACATAGAGATCCTGCAATAGCTAATGTTATCTCTGTAATAGCTAAAATTATTCCTGCAATGACTAATGTTGTCCCTGCAATAAATAATATTGTCCCTTCAATAGCTATAAAACATAATTGCTATTACAATCCCTGAACTGGCAAATGTTTAATAAGGACTGGTTTCGACCACTAAGGATGGATGATCGTTTCGTTCTCTATAAATTGAAATAATTTATATATCCTAACAGTTAAAATCCTAATCGTGTAAAAATACTTACTTAAATTCGAATAAACTAATTGAATAATAATGATCAATTCATATAGTCTAGTTGAATTAAGCTTTATCTTCCGGCAAAATTATAGCTATTAATGAATGATTTTTTTTTTTTTTTTTACTTTAATTTGAATTTAATGCAATTCTATTTAATTATTAAGTGTAAAGCTATTTTTCATGTTGCTTTTATCACTAAATATATATTCATGAAAGAAGAAGCAAAAACATTTTTACATTCATTAAAACAAAATAAAACAACATTTGTTTATAATATTTATAATGTAAAACAGTAGGAGCAGTAATAATTGACGTGAATCGAAGAACAAGACCACTTTGCCTCGACAGCATAAATCTGCATTAAAAACTAAAAACACCTGAGGGGAATGTTGAAGCATAACTAAACATACATTATACATATAAATTAATGCATTCTTAATAAGTATGTTATTTAAGAACAAAAAAATAAATGCATTTTTATTAACTTTGAATAATTATGGAAGATAAAATTTATAGATATGTCTCAAGACAATTAAAACTACATAATAAAATAACTGAGCATTCGTTTTTTTTCTAAAAGCAATTTCTCAAATAAATTTTAAAAAACACACACGCTTTTAAGCGGCTTAAAGATAACATAAAAATTATACCTACATAATTAATACACTAATGAAATGATCATAATATTAATGAACTCATTAGCGCCTTCTTTATAAAAAAAAAAAACTGTGTATAATAATACACATACATGTATACAAAAACAAAAACAACATTATCTATTTTATCTTTTAAATATATATTACTCTTGAAGATGAATGAATTATATATTGAGTTATATGCTGGAGGGTGTGCGAGGAAAATAAACCTGTATTATTATTATATTAAAGGACCAGGTAATTAAAGCTCCATCAGCCTGATGGGAACTCTTGTTAGCTCGCTTATTTAGTTTTAAACTCCCGGCAATTAAAATTAACGGGAAACAATCAAAGCAATTAACTCTATAAGAGTAATTATCAACCAAGTTTTTTATTTATTATTTTATCCCAACTTTTTTCTTTAATTTAAACTTTTTGTTGGTCTTATAAAATATGACCTTCCAGGAGTTCAAGACGAAAAAGAATATAAATATATTA
Source organism: Gerris lacustris (assembly GCA_951217055.1). Lineage (NCBI taxonomy): Eukaryota > Metazoa > Arthropoda > Insecta > Hemiptera > Gerridae > Gerris > Gerris lacustris. Next base: position 64,103,072 of record OX578277.1, on the reverse strand, counting down.
AGACATTAATTTTTAATATTAGATATTTCTTTCTCAGTTTGAAAATATACATTTTGCTTCCGAGCTTACCGAAGGTAAGGGAAGCTATGTGATCGTTCTGAAGAACGAAATAATTTTAGGTCTCCGATTTCAAAAATTCCAAGACAGAAATCCGTTTCAGACATCAGGGAACATTTTTGGTTCCGTGTCTGTCTGTCGGTCTGTCGGTCTGTCGGTCTGTCGGTCTGTCGGTCTGTCGGTCTGTCGGTCTGTCGGTCTGTCGTTCAATTTTTGCGAACCACCATATCTTAAAAACTACACGTCCAATTTTAATGAAATTTGGATGGTAGGTCATAATTAGCCCATTGTTGGTCCCATATAAGTTTCAACTTTCTGCGCTTATTTGTTTATCATCCACATGCTCACAAACATACATTTATTTACAGTCATATCTTTAAGAGTAATCATATGATTTTTATGAAATTTTTATGGTTTGTCGAAAGTAGCCTGCAGATTGCACCTGCCTAATTTCAACCTTCTGCGCACTTTAAATCGTGCTAAATTAATATGTCTTATATTATAAAGCCGCATGGCTAACTGACTCACTGACTGACATTAATGTTTACCCACTTCCAGAAGAGCTAGAGACTTGTGGTTTGCGCCATTCGACGCGCAACGTCCATATTGTGGACCAAACTAATTATACAAAGTTCACTTTTCCCCCTCCTTCCACCCTTAAAAAAATAAAAATGGGTGACTTGATTTTTAAGCTGGTTTGGGGGCTTATTGCGGCTAAACGGTAAATCGTATGAGAAAATGGATAGCACAAGTGGTGACTGTTTTAAAAGATCTACAACTTTAGTCCTATGAGTTTTTGTCGTATCATCGTCGTTTGTTCCCTAGATGGTGATAATTTTGTTATTTTTTGGTTTTATTTTTTTCCATTTTTGTCTTTGAATGACCATATTTTCTATAATAGTTGGCCGATTTTATTTCTGATTGCGGCGATTGAATCTCACACTAATGCTCTTTAAATTGAGTATATTTTATTTCATTAGTTCATCCTACTTCCTGAGAACATGAGAGTAAACTTTTTCCCGTGCGCCGTGTCACGTGACCACTTTTTTTTGTTTTTAATATTGTGTCGTATATCATTTTAAAGGCCTTAATATGTAAATTAAAGCTATTTTATTTGTTGATTTTTTAAAAATTTTGTACGTATACTTTTGTACCGATTTATAATTTTGTTGTAGGTTAAAGGGTTTAAATCCTTTTTTGATATTAGGTTTTTTATTTATATGTATTTATTAGTTAAATAAATGCCCCTTTGAATTGTTTGTATTATAAAAATATAATTCTGGTACCTCAGAGTACAGGGGTACAAATGTTTAAGTTAATCTTTTATAATATGATGAATATCGTTGAAAAGCTCTGGCAAAGTAGATTATTTTTTGTTATATTCTATTTTGCGTTATTTTTAGTTTTGAGGGGGGTAAAATAAAAAAAAACTGTTTATACAGCGGTTTCTACGATTTGGTTGCAGTTTTATATTTGTTTATTAAATTAATTTTATGTGCGCTAACTTTTGGTGCTTGTTGGAGGCTTTGTTTCTCCAACAAATGTTTAAATTTCTTCAACTTTATTAAATATTTACTGGAACAGTGCCGCGCCGCGCCGTTCCAACTTTTTGATTATTTTAATCGAGGTATTTTTCTTAATTTGGTCTTTTCTTTGCGAGGAAGCTATGTGCCACATTAATTGGCAGAGTATTTTTTAAATCTTTCTGTCTCTTAAATTCATAAAAATTTAGGGATATTTTAAATAATAATATCAAAACAATTACATAAATTCTCTTCACGTAAATTAATACTTGTTTATTTAATAAAATGACTTTCTGTCTGCATAGTGCATCTTCAGTGCCGAATGCAGGAGATATAGTTATATTAATTAAATGAATTTGTCCACTTCATATCAAAAAATCAACTCAAGACTCCAACAAGAAGTGAATTCTCCTACCTCTGATTAATTTGTTTATTTTGTAACCCTATTTCTTCCGTGGTAGGCACTGACAAAGCCCACTATGCAGTCAAAAATACACTTAATTAAATACATAAAGATGACTACTATGCAGACAGAGTCATTTTATTATATAAACAAGTATCAATTTACGTGAAGAGAATTTATGGCCAATAGATGGCCTTAACCATGATGACCATAACTCAAAATTGAGTTCAAAATTAGATAGCACTGCACATTATAAACATATCAAAATATTTATTTTCTATCAAAACCGGTTCAATATTGATGACAAATGTGGTCCATTAAAATGTCAATATAAACAGTCAAGACTAGTTTTCTAAGTAATAAAAAATAATGAAATGGATATTATCGCACGTATTTTAATTATTTTCCCTTCTCATATACTAAAACCACCCCTTCTCCTCCTTTAATAAACGTCCCTTTTTTACTTAATACAGATTCCTCTTCTTCAAATAAGTTTTTATTTGTATTTCATTTTTATTTTTGCTCTTTTGCAAGTGAATCCCTTATTTTTACTACGTTTTTATTAGCTTGCTTTCTTGTTTGTTTGTCCAGTACAATTCTTGCAATCGATTTTTCACCAACTTTCCGAGTAGCTAGTCATTTGAAACTTTTAGAATAGCTCAGAACACGATGACATTGCATTATTTTAATACTTTTAGCCATCTTTCAGCAGAATTTAATTCGTTCTCAGCAAATTTTGCTGTATAGAAAGTTAGTTCGGAAAAAATCCGCAAGTTATTTTATTTGTTTTGACGTATTCCATATTTATCAATCTTCATTTTTGACGGTTTTTGTTTATGAACTATGACAGAAAATTTAAAAACGTAGTATATAAAAAGTTCTTTTTATCTTGTAATTATTACTACGTTTTTATTAGCTTGCTTTCTTATTTGTCTTAATCTTGCAATCGATTTTTAACTAACTTCCTGACTAAGTAGAAAGCTGAAACTTGCACCGATTATGTATTTCCAATGACAATACAATAGTCAGTAATTAGATTTACCAAATTATTACTATCAGCCGATAAATCACTAAATTTCTTAAATATTTAGGCGGTCAAATTCAAAATCAATTGTAAACAAACATGACCAGTGACAGCTAAGGAAAATTTAAAAACGTAGTATATAAGAAGTTCTTTGTAGTTTGTATTATTTCTTCTTTTTTGCATTTTCTTTAGGGAAGAGGTCCCTTTACTGATCTACTCTATGTAATCATCAGTGTGAAACAGGTTTCACTCTTTGGGATTCGAACTCTACATATATGTCGGTGTTTAGACCTTTGTTTCAGGCGGAGTTGCCACTTTCTCCCCCTCTTTTTCATATTTATACTATAAGGATGTTTGCCTATATAATATTCATTATAACGTAAACCTTAGTAGCCAAGTGATTAGTAAGTATGTTTGCTACTTGCCTCAAATTTGAAGTCCCATCACCGATATATATGTATTTAAGAAAACGAAATATATATTTTAAACAACTTTAATCAGTTAACATTTTTTAAATAAGAACACATTCAAAAAGTACACATTCTCAATTAGGACAAATGTACACTCATAATAATTGAAAAACAATTTGTATCAACAATGTAGTCTTTCACAGGAGGTAGTTCAATTTGAAGTTTTTTCCGGGTCTGGTACGAGTATTGCATGTTTAGTACAACTGAGCAGTTAAGGGATTAATTTAAAAATTCGTGAAAATCGAACTACCTCCTGCGCGTTGCTATATTACAGATACAAAATGACATTTTACTATTCAATTAAAGGCCAACCCACTTACTTTAAGAAAAAATGCACAGTTGGATCTTCCAGACATAGAACTCGGACGCCGCAAAAGAGGTACACTTACTAAGGTCCACCCTTTCAACCATTTAAACTTATCAGTTTCCCATATACGTAGTTTGAATAATGAGCGCTTGAGATATATAGAGCAAACGTTTGATTTTTATGGATTCTATCGATTTGAGGTTTCCTGAGTTAAAAAATGTGTTATTTTTAAAAATTACAGTCTTAAGTCTGTAATACTTAATACTGAGCCGACATAGGTGAAATTTGGCATACACGTTCAGAAAAATCATACCCTGAAGCGAAATCGAGAAATGCTAATGCTGTTAAATTTTATGCTTTATATAGAGCACTATCCCCAAAAAACATTTTGATTAAAAATGTTAAAATTGAAGTCCATTAAAATACAAATCTAAGCATTTAAGTAGTTTTCTTTGCAAAAATCTGAGTCCTGAGAAAATAGCTCTAAATGTCAAAAGTGAGATTCCCCACTGGGGAGGAGTTTTATAGTAAATTTTATAATACACTAAAACTTGAAACAACTAACAAATAGAAAACACTAGGCTATGAAAGTATAATTACGTACTCGTATATTAGGAAGTTTAGTACGAGTTGTATCGGATTGATTTTTCTCTAATAAGTTGATCTTACATTTTCCCTCATGAAAGAAAGAAATTAGTTAGATAATTGTTAATATTATTACACCTAATCCATCCATCAACAAAAAATAAAAAAATATTCAAAATGAAAAGGAGTTAATCTCAATGTATTGCTGATAAGTTGAAAATACCAATTCTCTGGAAAATGATTGACTTTAAAATTTGAATTTTTTTTAATCAATTACATCAGATATATAAACATGGAACTACTTCCTGTCTTTCCACATAAGAACTGTCACAAGGTGACATGGATTTCGGCTGACCGTCGCACCCAAAATCAAATCGACCACTTTAATATCAGCAGACCTGGCGAACTTCATTACTAGATGTGAGGAATCAGAGAGGAGCAGATGTTGGTAGTGATCACCATCTAGTAATGGCCACCATACGGCTAAGGATAGCGGCTATCCGAAACTCCTGTAAACTTAGAAGAAGAATCAAATACAACCTTCCTAAGCTTGCTGGTACGGAAATACGGCAGCAATTCTCCCTCGAGTTGAAAAATCGTTTTGCTAATTTAGTAGACGAAAGTGAGAAAGAAATTGACGAACTCTGGAAAGGAGTGGAAAACACCTACATTTCTACTTGTGAAGAAGTGCTGGGCAGAGCAGAACACCGTAAAGAAGAGTGGGTAAAGGAGGAGACGTGGCAAATGGTAGAACAAAGAAGGGCATGCAAGGTTCAAATTAACACCGCTGACCGAAGAAGTGAAGGAAAGGAAAAGGCTGGAATACAGCCAGCTGAACCGGAATGTAAAGAGAAATTTCCGACGAGATAAGAGAATATTTATCAACAACCTTGCAACGCAAGCTGAAATGGCAGCTAACACTGGTGACAGCAAGACCCTTTATAGCATAACGAAAAAACTGTCAAGAAAAGTCCCATGTGTGGACAAACCAGTAAAGGACAAAAAAGGGAATCTCCTAACCACCCAGAAGGAGCAGCTAGACCGTTGGAGAGAGCATTTTTCGGAAGTGTTAAATCGTGCTGCAGGAGGTGAAAGGGAGGAAGAGCAGATAGAGGAGGATGTCGAACATGCCATTAATATAGAGCCACCATCAAGATTAGAGATCATCCAAGCTATTAAGCAGCTAAGAAATGGCAAAGCCCCTGGCATGGATAATATAACACCTGAAGTACTAAAGGTCGACGCCGAGACATCTGCAGATATTCTACTACCTCTGTTTAGGGAGATATGGGAAAAAGAGAAACTACCCAAAGACTGGAAGAAAGGGTTACTGGTAAAACTTCCAAAGAAATGTGACCTAGCGGACTGCAATAACTGGAGAGGTATCACACTCCTCTCAATTCCTAGTAAAGTTCTCGCGAGGGTGATCTTAAATCGCTTTAAACACCGAATAAATGCTAAGCTTAGACAAGAACAAGCAGGGTTCATGGAAGGTCTTTCATGCACAGACCAAATAAACACCTTGCGCATTATTACGGAGCAGTCTACAGAGCACCAGTCTTCTCTATATCTGATTTTTGTCATTTTTGAGAAGGCGTTCGACAGTATAAGGAGGAGGAAGATGTGGAAGGCCATGCAAGTTTTTGGAATACCAGGAAAAATAATAAGAATCGTCAAAAATATGTACGAAGGCTACACCTGCCAGATTCAAAATCAAGGAATGCTATCTGAACCGATCCCAGTCAACTCTGGAGTCAAACAAGGCTGTCTCTTATCGCCAATCCTGTTCCTGATGGTACTCGATCTGGTGATGAGGAAAGCAATGAATCGACGCAGAGGCATACAATGGAGACTAGCGGATAGACTGGAGGATTTAGATTTTGCTGACGACCTTTGTCTCTTGGCAAGCAGCTTCAAGGATATGGAAGCTAAATTGAACGACTTAAAGGTTGAAGCTGCAGAAGTCGGTTTAAATATAAACGCCAAAAAGACGAAGGAAATGCGGTTCATGAACAGGAATAATGCAAGATTCTTCCTGGGCAACCAAGAGATAGAAGAAGTCAACCAGTTCTGCTACCTAGGAAGCATTATCACTACAAATGGAGGTGCTGCTGAGGACATTCAGAACCGCATTAATAAAGCCAAGGGTGCGTTCGCAATGCTGCGGCCTATATGGAAGTCACAGGAGCTTAGTACGAACACCAAGCTACGTATCTTTAACTCGAACGTTAAGTCAGTACTCCTCTACGGCAGTGAAACTTGGAAGACTACTCTACAACTTACAAAAAGCCTCCAGACTTTTGTAAACAAGAATCTGAGAAGTATCCTGCGGATATGGTGGCCGCAGGTTATCTCAAATGAAGAGTTGTGGAGGAGAACAAACCAGACACCCATAGAAATTGAGGTACGCCACAGAAAGTGGAGGTGGATTGGACATACGCTACGTCGAGAGGAGTGCAATATAGCTAGACAAGCTCTGGAATGGAATCCACAAGGCTCAAGACGCAGAGGTAGGCCAAGACATACCTGGAGGAGGAGCGTTGAAGCAGAAGGCATCGAGAGAGCAGGAAAAACCTGGTCCGAGATAAGAGTGTTAGCTAAGAATAGGATCCGCTGGCGGAAGTTCGTCGAAGCCCTATGCTCCACGTAGGAGTTAAAGGAAATAAACTTAACTTCCTGTGGGCGCTATATTTCAGATACAGAGCTTCTAAAGGTGGTCTTAAAACACAATATATTTCTTTGCAGTTGGTCCCCGCATGCCTTATTCTGGGCTGGAAAAAAATCGTGTCCTAATTGCGCCTTATAACTATAGTCCAGGAGATAGCGTGCAAAAAAGTGTCTGACTAACATCAAGCTAGAATTTTGTATACACGTCAATCTTTTAGCGCCTTTTAAGAATATGTGGTTGGCTAAGTTCGTCTGCGGGACATAGCTTGGCAATAGGCGTTTGAAAAAAACAAACCGGTGGAGAGCGGCCATGTCTCACCAATTATGGTGGACAATGTGATTTTCATTATCCTGAGCACAGAATTAGTTAGTAGACCTAAAATCAAGTTGATGTTAGTTTGTCCGTTGACAGGTGACCTCGTTGATTTTTAGTAATATTTAAATAACTAACCTATCAAGTGTGAAAATAACATCGACTTGATTTTTGGTCTACTGACTAATTCTGTACTCAGGATCATGAAAATCACATTGTCCACCATAATTGGTGAGACATGGCCACTCTCCACAGGTTTGTTTTTTTCAAACGCCTATTGTCAAGCTATGTCCCCCAGAAAAACTTAGCCGACCACATATTCTTAAAAGGCACTAAAAGATTGACTTGTATACAAAATTCTATTCTATAGTGTTATATGAACGAGAACCATAAATGCGAGTTTGGTTCGCAACAAATTTTAAAGTTCGACAAAATGAGTCTTGTTTTCCCAGTTTTTATTTTTCGGCCATTTCCGCCCATCTTCATGGGCTAACCCATCAAGAAAAGAAGTCAATCAGGTGAGGCCGATTGAGGCCAATCCCGACTGATCTTCAGCATTAAAGTGAAAGGGCCACATGATGTAATTAATATGTAACGAGAGATAGAGCCTTTAATGTATTATAAATATATATATGTGTTGGCTGCGGAACGGTTAATTTATCAATTTGAAGTAAGCTAAACCCTCATGTCACATCATATATAAACTTGAGTTTTTTTAACCTTAGTCATACTTTTACCCGTTCATATACTACGTTCACACATCGTTTTGGAAACGGTTTTGAAAACGATCCGCTAGTTCAAAACGCTGTACGAACGGAGATCGACGGATCGTATCGGTTTAGATCCGATCCACCAAAAATACGTGATCGGAACGGGGGATCGAATTCAAAACGCTCGTGTGAACAGGTCGTGGAGGGGATCGAGGTTTCAGGTTATTTTACTCTTTTCCACTTTTTAAGTTCTTTGTTTTCGTGAGCTTCCGTTTCTTTTTTTTGTTTTTTTTTTTAACTGCAAAACGTTTTTAAACAAAAGTTAAAACTATAAAGAACCTGTAAAAACTTTTAATAACTTGTAAATAAAATATAAAAATTCGCGGACATATTGGGTAACAAGAAAGAAGGTTTTACTCGTGACGTCACCGTTACGAATTTTCGAAAACAAATATTTCGATCACCTGTATTTTTTGTTGTATGAACGCGTATCGTTTTGAAAACGAATTGGATCCGAAACGCTTTCAAAACGATGTGTGAACGTAGTTATATTTGGCTAGAAACTGGACCCACAATGTACTGTGGTTTTGTGCAGGTTTGCCAGTTTTTCCGTTTCCATACAGATCCGCTACATCTACCGAAAACCTTGCATTTTAGAAACCATAATGTAAAATAAGACAATTATTTTTGTGCAATCAACAATATAACAAAATTTAATAATATTTATACGGAAATGAAAATATATTTTCGCTCATACATATTCCGGATGGGCGTTTTCTACTCCGGAATTAACGTTTTGATACAGAAGGGCGAAAACTGGGGAGGTTGTGAGAGGATGAAGGAAAAGATTAATCATTGTCGATAAAAGGTTAGTATTGGGATTTAATATTGTGATAGCATGTGAGGGCGTACATGTCGAGGGAGGGTTTGGGCATTCATGTTTGGATACTCCATAGTGATTGAGTTTTTCCTGGGCGGTCTAGTCTAATAGCTAGGGGAGATTGACTCAGTAACACAACGGTGAGTCATAACTTTCCCTGAAGAGGGTGATATGCTGCTGTACAGTCCATGGGGCAAGAGAAATGATCACGTCTCGTCAGTAGAGTCAACTTAACACAACATTCATACTAATCCAACTAATGAAAATATCTTCTATTTTATCTAGCAAAATCTTCATTTTAATTTCCTTCCCTACAAAATATAGCTTAAGTGCTTTAGATAATAAGCATTTCCCTTCCTTTTTAATGTTTAAATTTTTTTAAATAAATGAGTGTTAAGCCACTCATTTTAAATCGGCCAAAAATATTACATGATATATATAAGTTCCTTGTAAATGCAATATGTTTATTATAGGTATTTTAAAGGTTTAAAATACCTTTAACCTTAAAATGTATCTGTAATTGTAAAATTACCTGTAAAATCTACCTTTAAATGTATCACCTGTAATTTTAAAGTTGTTCTTGCAAAAAGCTGTTATTACAATGTTTATCTAAGTTCACGCAAATTAACAGCGAAATTATTTTATCAAGTAAACAAAATTAATTTATTAATTATATTTCTCGTGTACAAATGTTTGCATATACTTGTTATGTTCGAGAGGAGGTCTTTATTACTCTTCTCCTTGCTTATTATAAAAAAGTCAGTGAAATTACTTATTTTAAGTAAGTACCAACTTCCTTAACCGTTTTATATTGTTAAGACGGTGAATTAACAAGAGGGTTCGGCAGAGGAAATACGCGGTTTTAAATTAGGAATTCGTTTTATTTAATTAAGTCTGTAGTCTATTATGTCATTTGTCATAATATAGATTTTGAAATTTGTCTGAAAGTCATTTTACATTATGACTAATTAAAACAGTCTACTAATTAGTGTGGCACATAGCTTCCTCGCGTCCTATGTCATATAATTAAATTAATCATTTTGTACATTACACCCTATTATTGTCGGATAAGTTAAATTTCTCCTCTGTTTTTTGAATCTGTCAATATTGTTTTAATTTTTAAAGTACCTAAACATGAATTAAAGTAACAGTTTAGCAAAATTGAAAGAGCGCAGACGATTGAAATTAATCTGGAGCTATATGAGAGCTACTTTCGACAAACCATCCAAATTTCATAAAAATCAGATAGAACGATTAGATTGACGATATAGGTTTAAATATACGTATGTGTTTGTGCGCATGTAGAAGAGGAACAAATGGGTGCAGAATGTTGAAACTTATATGGGACCAACAATGGGCCAATTATGACCTACCATCTAAATTGAATTAGAGATAAATTAAGATATGTATGGTTCTCAAATTTTGAACGACAGTCAGGCCAACAGACTGAGAGACAGATATGAAACCAAAAATGTTCCCTGATGTCTGAAACGGATTTCTGTCTTGGAATGTTTGAAATTGGAGGTATAAAATATGTTCGTGTTTCGTAGTGATCACATAGCTTCCATTACCTTCGGTAAGCTCAAAAGAAAAGCATTATTAGCTCATATGGTGTTTTCTGCATTGTGCATAATTCCAGATGCTCCCTGAAAATGCGAACTGCATAATTTATTTGATTTCATGTTCAATTTCTTTATTTAGTTGTTGCAACGTGACGAATGGGTAACTTGTTGTCCTATACGTAATTCGTTACCATACGATTTCAAGTAACCGTATAGAAATTAGGGGATCACCAAAACGTTTAGACTGTTTGCGAGCTGCATCTCTCTATTATGAAGAATACATAGACTCATGCTTGTATATATTTTGTTTGGGGTTATCTGAAATCACGCGTATTCGTCAACAAGGTGCACACGTGAACAACTTGGAAAGAAATTTAACTGGAAATCAATTAAATCCCGCGACAGAAATTGACTGAGGCAGTTCGCAGTTTTAGGGAATGCCTAGAATCATGCATTACAAAAAAACGAGGAGCATCTCCGCAATGCGATTTTCCACACATAAGCAAAAAGCAAAAATAATTTTAATTTGTCAAAATTTGAGCTTCATTTCAAAACTAATATTTGTTATTAATACTTTGAGCTATGCTTAACCGTACGTTTCCTCTAATGGACCCTTTATTATTCTCCAATTTAACTTCATCGTCTTCACATTAAATTTTAATTTAACATATTTCACACACATCTCGAGTATAATAGTATCTTTCAAATCCAGCTTAAATATTTATTTGACTCTTACCTCTAATTACATAATATTATCGCAATCTTTATCAAAATCTTGGAATCGTTTAATTAGCCCTTTGTTTTATTGTTGTTGTTTTTTTTTACTTTAACTTTTATTTTACATGGCTACACCAATTATGCATTTTTATTTCTTTTGTGAATACAAATTGTTTAGGTAAACTTAATACGCACCGCCTATAATCTTATACGTTATTAAAAGATAATTAAACGAAAGAAGAACAGTGTATCTAAATTATATTTTCAAGGTTTTTGTGCGTAGTCTTACACATTATTTTATCCTTCCTTTTTTGATCTAATATATATACTTTATATACACTTTTAAGAAGATGAAAACCCCAAACCTGAAATCTTTGGTTAATAATTACAGAGCTAGAGATACTAGGGTGCTTGTTAGTTTTAGACTTGACTTCAAAAAGAAGCCTACTTACTAAGAATAAAAACAAGTTGGCCTTCTATGCAATCATTTCTGTATAATAAAGCCTATATACCCATTTTGAATTTTTCAAAAGACAGAAGCGCCTTCTTTTTTAATTTAAAGGGAAATTCTAGTGACCTTATTTTATATCTGTTAATTTTAATAATAAGTCAGTTATTACTTTTTGTTAGTATGATTAAGTAATTACGAGAAATTAAAAGTTTATTTTCTATTCAAAAGATCATAAGAAGAAAACGGTGGATTATACTTCGAAATCAAAGTTTAACGTAACAGTATAAAATGAATTTGCATATTATGTATGTTTACATAATAATACATTTCATATTAAATGTATGTACGCTCAACCAGACATAACTAATAAACCCGTTAATGTTATAATAGCATCAAGGATCCGCTGGCTTGGACATGTTGCCCAAACGACGAAAGACCAGGGATGCGAAAGAAGAAGTGGGAGACCTAGATTGAGGTGGGTTGAGGATGTCTAAGATGGCCTAAGGAGGCTAGGCGTGCGCTCTTAGAGGAGACGTGCGCAAGATTGACAGGAATGGCGATGAGTTGTTATGGTGGCAAGGGCCCTTCGTGGGCAGTAGCGCCGAGAAGTAAGTAAGTATATCTTTAAATGAACACATCCAATTTTAAAGAAATTTAAGAGGTTCGATGATAATAGCCCACAGATGATCCCATATTAATTTCTACCGTCATTTTATACTCATGTGACCATAATCTAATAATAGGGCATGAGGAAGATACATGCCTCTCTAAATAGTAGATAATATATTTTATCAAGTTCATATTATATATTTTTTTTAACCAAAATTAGTAAAATATTATTTTGAGCTGATGGCGAATGAAGTTATTATTTTCGGCACTGAAACGTTTTTTAGGAAGCAAAATAGGAAAACAACTTTTTTTAAAAAAAATCCCCGAAAAGGTGTTTAAGTTTAAGACCGTAGAAAAAAAGTTTTTTTTTAATTTGTCGTCTCTTTAAGAAAAATGAATCATCTAGTGACACTTTTCATTGTTTGTCCATTCTCACCGATTTTAGTGGAAATAAAATATAAAACTAACAAAATAACAAATCAAGAAAAAAGTAATATTTACACTGTGAGTACCGTCCCCCATGCACCTCCTAGCAACCACTGCATAGAATTTGTCAAATCTGAAAAGAACTAATTTTTTTGCCCTTTTTTTTAAGTCTTCTTTTATTACTTTTCTGTTGTCTTAAAAATTTTATATTAATGGTTGATATAAATGTATAGATTAACTTGTATAAGAATTCCTGTTTACTGTGCAACAGAGTTTTATATGTGAAAAGTTACTAAATGAGTCTATTGCAATGGAGCTTTTTAAATATGCAGTAAGTCTCTAAGAAATGAATATTTTGAAAAATGGATAGTAGTAGGGCTTGAAGAGCTGAGTGCGAATCAAATTTCCTTTTTTGGCTCTCGGCCCTAGGATGCCTATAATATTGGAAAATAGGAAGACAACTTTTTCTTAAGTAAGCCCTGTAAAAGGGATCTTGGGGCCGAGAGCAAAGAAAGAAATTTTGTTTCAGTATCTGCCCTTCAATGCCGAAATTATTAGCCATATCTTGCCACTGTTTATTTGTTGTCAGTTTTTGGCAAATTACTCGTAACCCATGAAAATAAAGGAGATAAAGATGCGTTACATAACTCATTTTGTTGGGCTTGGAGTGCTTACAGTATAATAGCATTATTCTGTGTAATAATAAGAGATATAACAAAATGATGAGTTAAATAATTAATCCGTATCTTTGTACAAGGGAGTTTATAAAATTTTAATAATTAAATCAGAGATCTTGTCAGTGAAGAAAAACAATTAATTACTTCTATAACTTTACGAGGAAATAAAGACATGATTTTACAATTTTATGAAATGTGTTGATAACTTGTCAAAAAAAGAAAGTAAGTTTTTATGGTTGTTGTTTCCTTTGGGGATGTTGTTAGAGGGGGAGATTTAAAAGATTCTTAAGAGAAAGCTTGGTAAAACCTTAAGTAAAGGAAGGGTGGGTGGGCCTAAGTGCGCGCTTTGGAAGTGGAAGAGCAGAATGTTAGAAACAAGAAGGGAGGTTTAGAGAAGTAAGGGCAGAGGGTTGGAAAGTACAGCAGAGCTCATTAGAACCAAGCCCTTCCTTATAACATCTTTCCCTTAATCTTAGCTACCACCCAATTCATCATAACCCGTAGGATGTAACCTTCCTTTCCGTGATCGCAATCCCTGATTTGCCATACATCCCGATTTTTTTTTTCTTTCTTAACATAAATACGGATATCATAACCGAAAACAGCACAGTTTTTGTATCCATCTAAAAACATAATATAATGTATAGATATATCAAGAAAACCTTGATATAGAAAGTGTGATGTTAAGGCAGCAGGTGTTCAGGCTAGAATATACACGTGATCTAAATAGACAATATTTATTCTCAATTCAAGATAGAACATATCCAAAAAAAATGTAGTTTTTCGATAATCTCATTATGTTCGAGATACAAGTGATATCAAGTGTGTATGTATTGTTTGTTGTGTTCGTCAATTTACCAAAATGACCCGCGGAGAAGTTAGAATTATCAATTAATTCGTATTATCCATGGTTAACAAGATCGAACTAACAAGGGTCGACTGTACTTGGATAGTCTGACAATAGGGGGCTAATAACAATAACATGATATTAATAATGTTAATAATTATTATGTTTTTTACAATAAACAAATTATAATTATGTTTTGTACATTAGTTAAAGGTGGTGTTTAATTATTTATGGGTATTTATTAATATTCTTATTTTATCATTAACATTTATTTATAATAGTTTACAGGTAAATTTTACTTCATAATTTGAATTGTTCTTTCGTGTCCAGTTAATAATAATCATATTAAAATAAATAAAAAATATAACAATGAAGTTGCAGAGATACATAAAAACATATTACTTACTCACATAAGCACACATTATAACAAAATATTTTTTTCTCTGGGAATCGAACATAGGTATGTTCGTGTTTAGTTCAATAAAATGAGGTTTGAAGGATATGTTGAGAAGGAGGAACTTTAATTGAAGAAGGTAGAAGTGTGCACCCCCTGCTTACAACCTATAGGTTTTACTAAAACCAATCAATATTATGCAGAATGTTTTTCGACTTTATAGAATAAAAATAAACAGTATCTAGATGAGATGTCGAAAATGTATAGAGTGAAAACTCCAAATGTTTACGACGCAATATCTGAAAAAAATTGACATTTCAAATGAAGTGGCTAAGATCATTTGAAGCTTAATTTTAGGTTCGGGTATCATAGTTTTAAGCCTAGGAAATTATAGGCTCTCGACATGAAATTAATCTAAACAAAGATTTAAAAAGTGATCTTAATTAGAAGATCATGTAAACTGGAAAAACACAAGAGTTAGTAAAAAGTAGCTTTGAATTTTTTTCTAATTCTTTTTTGTTAAAAGTATGAATAATTAGGATGTTGTAGTCACCTGCATGTTCAATTATTCAAGTTTTTATATTATAATCCGAATCAGCTTGAACTATGTAAGTTTTCAGTCGGTTTTACATAATTCTCTTTTTTGTATATTCCTTCATCCTAAAAAGGAACTAAACATGCGCGATAATCTAACGCTTAATAAAGTCATCTATCTTGTAAGAAAGGCTTTGGAAGCTCTGGGGTCTCAGGGCCACGGTGGTTTTGATAAAATGCCCTCTCGGACCGACAAGCATATAAACCCCTGTACAAGGCTTATGCTTTAGGACTAGAGACTCGAAGCTCTGGACTAAGCATAAATAATATACCTTACCTTACATACCTTCCCTACCAGATTTCTAAAACTTTACTCTCTTATGTACTTAGAATGGATAAATGTCGTCTTGAAACAACACAACTTTTATGAAATCAAGCTGATACACGTGAGACATTTTAATTTTTCTACGTACATATTTTATAGGTTATATACACATAATATATAAGACATATAAATATATACAAGTGTAAGGGAATGTATACAATTTTTTATAAACTTGCAAGAAATAAATATTTTCAACCACAATATTTAGACATTAGCTATACACATCGTTAAACAAAAATATCAATAATCTATTGTATTGCAATGCTATAGATTATCTTAATTATTAAATTATTTCTGCACGTGCAAGAGAAACGAACATATCCAGAAGGTTGCATTTATTATGGGACCCATTTGTAGGCTAACATTAACATAGCACCAACAATTAATCTAAATCAGACGCCTAGTTTTAAAAATATGGGCTATCTCAAAAATGTTGACTGACAGACAGATAACTGCAAGCCCGATATGTTCCCCGATATCTGAAACACATTTTTGTTAAGGAAAGTTTGAATTTGGAGACAAAAAAAATTGTTCTTCAAAATGTTCGCAATCGCATCCGTTATTTTTATATTACTGCTTCGAGCAAGCTTACCGAAGGTATCGGAATAGCATTGTGATCACTCTGAAGAACAAATAATTTTAAAAATTCCTAGACTGAAATCCGTTTCAGACTTCAGAGAACATTTTTGGTCTCGGATCTGTCTGTCATTCAAAATAGGCCCCAATAGGTCTCAGGCAAAATAGGTCCCATATTATCTACGCGCATTGATTCCTTTCGCATGCGCATAAACATGTTTTTATTTACAACTAAAAAAGTACTCATCCGATTTTTGAGAAATTTAGATGGTTTGTTGAAACTAGCCCGACACATGGTCCCACAATAATATCGACCGTGTGCTTACATTAAATACTGCTAAATTGGTAGAAACACAAAATGGGGCATAATTTAATTAAGTAAACAATAATAGGTTGTAAAAGACTATTATATTTAACTTCACAAGTAGGTATATTTAATACCTAAAACTAAATAATGTTTTGTTTTTTATATGATATATACACAAATATGAGAATTTATTGTCCCATCAACTTTTAGTCTCCAAATTAATGAGAAATTACGGTCGAAGAATTATTGAATATAACCATATAAAGGTGAAATAATTTTAAGATCTTTTTTAAGTTAGGTAGAAATTATTTCATATAATATAAACAAATTTATCTTTTTGGTTGTTCAATTAATAATAATTAGCGTTATTAAAGCTTTATTAAAATATTATTACAGTTTTATATTAGTAAAATATGAATTTTTTTTAGTATTATTCTTTTTATTTATTTATTATTTATTATAAATGTTTCACAGATATAATTACATACATTAGAAATAACACATAGATAATAGTACATTGTGAAAACCCTCAATAGCTTGCAAAGCTAGAGTGAGGGTTCCGTCCTGACGCATATATATAATTTACAGCTTTATTGAAAAGCATAAAAGATATCTTCTTATTATAAATAATATTTAGTTTTACAATTTGTACTTAATAATAAGCCTGCAATTTTTATAGAATAAATACATTTTGTTATAACTTACAATTGTAGGTCTTATTATTAATATTATATCATTTCCAATGCTAAATCATATCCGTCAGAAACTTAGTAATACTTTTTTTATAAGTCCTATAGTTTGAACAATTTTTTACAGTTAATGGCAACTCATTATATAGCTTAGCTCCCAGGTATTCTACATTCAGTAATTTTTTTGTGGTCTTGCATGGAGGAAGTTTTACGTTAAACATGGTTCTTTGTCTTGTGCTGTATTTGTGATCAATGTGTTGTTTGATTTGTTTATAATAATAACAGTAAATAGATTTTTTAAATAATTTGGTCACCGGTAATACTTCAAAGTCTTTGAAAACTTGATCTGAAGGATAGTCTCTTTTACGTTTTAGGCATATTTTTATAATTTTTTTCTGAGTTGTATTTAGCTGCGCTAAATGAGTTTTTGCTGTAGCACCATATGCTAAGATACCATAATTAATAAGTGATTCTACTAATGCATGAAAGACTGTCTTTAAGATGGGAAGAGAAGAAAAATTTCTTAAAATAACGAAGGTATGTATAGTTTTATTTCAATTTGCTACGAGGGTCCCGATATGAGTTTTCCACGAGAGATGTTGATCCACCCAAAGCCCTAAGTATTTTACCGTGGCTGCTTTATCAACTTGGTTTTGACAGCGACATTGATTTTTCTTGGTGTCACACATTACAGCGCAATTACATTCGTGCAGGACAAGTTTGGAGTCGGCACTTGGTTGGCCTCTGATGTCTAACGAGAATGTTATATATTTAGTTTTACTTGCATTTAACGCTAATCCATTTGAATCTAACCATAGTTTGATATTAAATATACCCTTCTCCGCTTTTTTATAAACAGTTTCCCAATCATCCCCCGATTGGTCCTTTATTTGATGATTTTTTTTTTAGGGTTTCGAGGTCATCCAGGAAACCCTTATGCTTTTGGTAGCTCGTTCGTCCGTCCTTCCGTCGCATCTAGGATCATATTTCTCAACCTATTACAGCTAATATATTTGAAAATTAGTATACAACTAAACCTTTTTGCCCAAAGCCAGAAAAAGGTTGCGAACTTCACAACTCGAAATTTTTTATCGCAACATTTTTAATTTTTTGTAATTTTTGAGTGGGGTATCATTTTAAAGGTATTGAAATTTAGATCACAAATATATATCATGCTTCCAAAATGGCGGCCATTTTACTCTCATAATTACCTAAACAAAAACCCCCAAAAAAGATTTTCCACACCGCTACCTCACTAAGACAGATCCTAAAAATGGGGAAAAATACATAAATATATACATCTCTTTGGGTAAATGAAATTTCAGGGAGTTAATACAAAAAAAAGTCAAATTTTAGGTGGCCGTAACCATGGTGACCCAATTTTATTTTTTTGGTAATTTTTGAGTGTGGTATCATTTTAAAGATAATAAAATGTAGATCACAAATAGGTATATATCAAGTTTCAAAATAGAGACAATTTTACCCCTAAAATTACCTAAACAAACCCCCCCAAAAAAGAAGTAGGAAATATGAATTTTTATGACCGAAGAAAACCGAAAAAGTAGCTTGCTGGCAAGTACTTGATGACGTTTAAACATTTAACAGGGTAATATATAAATATTTAGTATTTTGTATTATAAGGTTTGTAAGTATAACACAAAATAATAATTATAATAGTTTTCTTAAAACTGTGGATCCTTTCAGGGTAATAAGAATAAACTAAAACAAGAGTTTGATTTTGGCAACGTTTCGGCCTATAGCCGGCCATTTTCAAGCCTAAATAACTAATTAAATTGTTGTAACTACAATAAATTGATATCGAAGAAGAATACATACAAAATGTAAGGACTAGATTATTAATAATTCGTACCTTGCAGTTTACACTTGAGCATTATTGTATCTTCTTCGATATCAATTTATTGTTGTTAAAACCAATTAATTTGTTTTTTAGGCTTGAAAATGGTCGGTTAGGCCGAAACGTTGCCGAAATCAAACTCTTGTTTTAGCCTATTCTTATTACCCTGAAAGGATCCACAGTTTTAAGATTAAGTGAATAAAGGGTACCCCTACAGCCAACATACATAATAATAGTTTTGTTGCAACATAAAAATGAAATAAAATATTCTCTAAAGTGAATCACCTAAACATTTCACGTCTAAATTGTTCATAATAGATCGATTTCTGGCCATAATCTAAAGTTATACGAGTTTAACTTATTTGTGAATTTTACACTATTGGTATAGGATAAAAGGATTAAATATATAAAGTTAGCAAGGACAAATTTATATTTCGATGCTCATCGTATGTTATTGGTTTATCTATCTTACCTTAATATTAAAAACCAAGAACTTTGGAAAATATAATATATGTATAATGTATATAATTAACACATTTACATCTATAAAATCCAGTAGTTTCTAAATAATTTGCTATAATTATGTCATTACTTTTAAATGTAAATTATATTTTATATTAGCTATAATATACTCGATTTTCATTTTTCTTTCCTTTTTTTCAGGTGTTTCGTAATTGATCCAAGCGGGTGTATGGACGCTGATGGTGGCATGCCTGAAGGAAGGTCGTCCGTATTATACGAGGTACCTAAGTCTCAGCTGCCTACTGCACGTTGGTATGATGGCGCACATGCTCCTGGGCCTAATACATCATGCTCAGGTGGCCTAAACATTGTGAACCCTACTAGATAATCACTCATTCATTATTCACTATTTTCTACGCTCGAAATCATTTATCATTTTACTTTTCTGCCTTTTTTCATAAAAAAAGGGGAAAACAAAAAATCGTTTTGTAATAACAGTAAAAGGAAGTATTGATAATGTATTACTATGTAGGACCAATACAGTTTAAGTACACGAAACTTATTTTTAAGTGGCGCTACTACTTTATAGATGGGTATAATTCAAATTCTTCTAAATGAGATGTATAAACCTAAACCTTATTCCATACTCATAAAGGTGCTATTCATTAACAAAAGAACAAATTCTGTAACAATTATGTTTTATAAATGCTTTGTGGAAACTTTTCATGTATTATCTTATATTTTTTTTCATTTTTAAGGACGCTATATTTATTGAATGTTTATTCTATTGAAGTTCAAAGATTTGTCTTATAATCATGTCAATGCTTAAACTAAATAGTTTTTCATCTTGTTTGCATTATTGTATTATTTTTAGGGTCCCCAGCCAAAAGCGAGGACCCTTATATACATTCCTGCGCTACTGTCTGCAACGTACCTGATCTCCGAAAGTACCCATCACAAAAATTTGAACCTTTGCGGTTAATATGACATGTGTAATAACCCAATCATTATAGGGAAATCCCAAAAAATCATCCCTCTAAAACTAGGAGTTGAAATTTAAGGAGTTGACAATTTTTTAAACGGAAATGCTTCACGTGGGGCGTTAAATGAAAGAGGGAGACGCCCTGAGTAAAAATATATATTTAGTTTTGTTTTTGTACCAGTTCATTTTTGCGTCATGTCTCCTTGAAAATTGCGTTTTTCGTGGCCCAAATCAAAGGAAAATCTAAAAGAAAATTTATAGTTATTCCTTGTCGAAAAACAAAAAAAAAAAATGTTGTTTTGTTTTTAAGGAATTTTTTATACGTCGTATATTCAGTAAAAAAAAGGGTTTCCTCTCCCCCCCCCCCCCCCCCCCAAATCTTAAAATGTGTTACTCGGGAACGGATTTGGTACTTTGGAGTAGTTTAATTGCGTTTGAACAATTAAAATGCGTATAAAAGATATAAGTTTCACGTCATTATATAATAAACGAGCCCTTAGGCCAGTTGAACGGGCTTAATATTCTATTTAGAAAAACTGTAAAATTATGTAAATTAATTTTAATACATATATATTTAGATAAGTTATTATATCAGTTTGAAGACAAACAATTCAAACAAACGTTTATATTTATTAATACGTTTTTATAAGCTTGCATTCTTGTTTGTTTGTTTGTTTGTTTGTCCGGTACAAATCTGGCAATCGATTTCTAACTAACTTCCCGAATAGCTAGACATTTGAAACTTTTAGCATAGCTCAGAACACGATGACAATGCATTATTTTAATACTGTTAGCCATCTTTCAGCAGAATTTAATTAGTTTTCAGCAAATTTTGCTGTGCGGAAAGTAAGTTCGGAACAAATCCGCAAGTTATTTTATTTGTTTTGCCATATCCAATATTTACGCAATCTTCATTTTGACGGGTCTCAAATTTGTGATAGATAAACATTGAATGACAGCAAAAGAGGAAATATCGATTATATTATTTATCGATTATATTATTCAAATATATCGATGGCATGCTTTAGATTTGGTGTTGGGGAGGTCCGTTGTACAAAGATTTATCCTTTTATAGGTTTAAGATCAGCTCTCTGCGGATCTATTTTTTTTCACTAACATTATATAATATATAACAATAACAATTATATTATCAACATTACATACGATTCAACAGAAAATTTAAAAACGTAGTATATAAAAAGTTCTTTTTATCTTGAAATTATTAGAATAAATGTGGTTGTCATTAACAAATCATTTCGAGGTGCGTCGTCGTCGGGGCCCTACTCGATTATATAAATGATGGTTCCAAAGTTATAGCTAAAACAAACTTTTAAATGGCCGCAATCTTATATAGGTGGGCCAATTATGCTTGTTAACGAACTCGTCATATTTTTTAAATTACCTACTGACCCTTTGTCTGTGCTGAATACTCTCTTGGCCAATTTATTTATTATATTATATTCTAATTTGGTATAGTGAGCTCTGTCTTACTACACACCATAGCATGTATGATTTCTCTGGACATCAAACATAGTTTAAAAGTTCTATTTAACCTTTTTCTAAATACATTACTTGTTTTACCAAGATATTGCGGAACCTACACATTTATTTATACTCAAATTTATTATTTGAAAACCAAACTAGGTAATAATTAATTAATAGCCACCAGGCAGGTTTCTTCCACTTTAGTTGGTCATCTCCAATCACTTTACTTTATCATCTTCACTCACTTTAGTTCGGTATCTTGTCACTTTAGCCAGTAATTTTCAAATGGGTCTGTATGCCCTGGTAAATATGGTGTTACATATTTTGAAAAATAAAAAATTGGATTTTTTAAAAAATAATTTATGGAAACAGGCTTTTAATTCCATATTAATTTAATTGATTTTAGTCTAGATTTTGCGAGACGTAATCTTGATAGTTAATTTCTTATTCAGACCACTTTTCTTGAATCAAAGTCTATTAAAGTTGTCAAAATCACAAACAAATATAAAAATATATTCAAAAACATGTAGCCAAACTTCTTATTATATTTATTTCTTTAGCTTACCTTATATTACTTCAATCGTCTCCAACTCTCCACTATTATCTTTATCTATCATCATGGTCTCGAGAAATCCGCAATACCCTTTCGTTATTTTAGATCTTGCACATTTATTTGTTAAGCTCCGAAGTAACAATAAAATTGTCTATAATAATTCGACCAATATTTAACGTGTTCTTATTTATAATTTGATGATTAAACTTCAGATTAAACTATTTATTTTGTCAACTTGGTGCGTAGGCTACCGCGGCTAGATTCGTCATAAACAGCTTGGTTCTTCGGTGAAATCCGCGTCACGAGGGGGATCAAGTCCTACGTTTCGCTTCCACTACTGGAAGCATCTTCAGGGGTGTGGTGCATCGTGATGTTGACTCGAAGCAAACACAGAATATACACAACTCACAACAAGATATATATAGTTTTATTTATTTTGTGTTTTTTTATCATTTTATAATTAAATCGCTTATTTTATCAAAGAACACCTAGTCCTAAATCTATTTTTATCTTAAAGATTAAACCTAAAATTTATTTAAATTTATATTCATATCATATAATCATTTTAATCTAAAAAATTAAGTTAATATGTATGGATACCCTTAATGAAAGTTTTTATTCTGATCCTATTAAAAAAAATTTTTTTTTTTTAATTTTTTTTTTTTTTCAAATTATTATTAATATTTTTTATAATAGTTATTAACATTACTTTATAAGTTATTTTATTGAAATTGAAAATATTATTAGCGGCTTTTTTTAAGTAAATACATTTTAAAATAATGAGTCACTTTTTAAACTTTATTTATATGATAAGTATCATAATGTTTTTTTCTTAGATTTCTTTATATATTTATCACCCAATTCTCTTAAATGCACTGCCATTGTAAGTGTGAAAATAGTTGGAAATTCGCCAATTTTTTATTTTATTTTTTAAACAACATGTATTTACTATTGCACCTGCAGTTGTTGATTAATTTGTGAGCACATATTTTAAGATTAATTTTAAACAGGTAACAAAACAACCTGAGCATTCTGTCCTTTAGAACTTATGAGAATTAATGTATTGTCGATTGTTCCACAATAAAATTAAATTTAGACAATGAATACATTTGTGTTATTACCGGGATTATTTTCTGTTAACGAATAATGTTAATTTTATTAGGGCAACCAAGTTAACATCGAAAAATGAAATGAAAATAATGTGAAGTAATATTAATATGAAATGATTGAGCCCTTTATTAAAACGACAGTTAGTTAAAATAATAAGGAGATATAGTTTTTTCTTCAACCTCCATCGTCATTATTGAACAAATTATGAAATACCGGCGGGTATTTAAATGTAAACTGCGTTATTTTTTATATTTAACAGTAATATTCAATAAGGATTTTACATAATATTTTAAAAATACATATGCTCAAATGAGTATCTATTCCAATTAAGTTATAGGCACTTATAATAAAAACTTAAGTGAAAGTTTATTAATTAGACTACAATTCATGACAAATATAACAACAAGACAAAAAAAATAAATAAATAAATAAATTAACTTTCAAAATCCAACCACTCATTTCCGATATTTACATGCGAAAGTTCTACCTATTTAAAAACAGTTCCTTTTTTTAAAAATCTAGTAGAATCTGTGGCGTAGATATATACTTACAAATGGAGATTATATTTAGTATACGATTTAATAGTGTGCAATACGATCTAGAATAATTCACAATTTTTTGAGTAGGTATACCCTTTTTTGTAAAACTAACTATTTTTGTGATTTCAGGCACCAGTAAACATAGCAGAAAAACTTCCCTCGCTTCAAAATTCACTCATATTACAAACATTATAAAAAGTAAAATACTATTTTTATAATGTAAGTATATGTAGTGTGTATAAGTTAACTTGATTGTAATTATCATAGTTATGAAATATAGTTTCTGAAGTGATAGTAAGAGAAAGTTAATTGAGATCAAATTAATCAAATTACTTTCTTCTATTTTCCATATTTCCATTGATCATTCACAAAAAATTATGGGAAGTGTATAATTATTATATTAAATGAAATGTCTGTAGTAAAATATAGTAGTAAGCAAATTAATTAAAGCAATATCCCGTTTGATATTATTAATTGCCACTTATTAATCAACGCAAAAATGTTACTTTAAAAATTCACTCAATTTGATTAATTAGTTAATCAAAAAAAATATATACATATATATATAAATCTTGTTTCTAAATATTATACGGTAGATTGTTAGAAGCACATCTGGGCTGTTGAGGCACCAACTTGGGTCAATTCAGTGGCTCTAGCTTCGGCTTATTAGAACATTTAATTCGCTAGAAAAATCTCAATTAAATAAGCCACATTCATAAGTGTATTTTAAGATGCTTTAATTCCATTTTTAAATTGTGGAATTTAAGAAATCAATCATAATTAATTATTATTTAAATAAATAATCCAATTAAAAAATTGTAACTGTCTCTTATTTTTGATAATATATTATGATTAATATTTTAATATTTTAAACATACTTAAGTAATCAATCCTTTCTAAGTAATTTATATTTTTGGTAGTTTAAAAATAACTATAAAAAGTAATATATTTGATAAGATTAATATAAATCAAATAAATGTAAGTACGTTTAGTTCGATTTTTAATCGTTGTTACAAATCAAATTCTTAAAAATAGTCAGCCAATTAGTGTGGCACATAAGTTACTCGCTTCCTATTTCGTAAAATTTAATGATGTTAAGCTTTTAAAACCTATTATTATCCAATTTATTTCATTTTCCTCCCGTTTTTTAGTTATTTGAAAGATGCATTCAACCAAACAATGAAAAATCTGGTGAGTTTGAATCCCAGAGAGATTAGACATGTTTCACACTGATGAGATCATCAATGTGAAGCATGTCATCTCACTGGGTTCAAACTCATAGAGTAGAAGTAAAGTGGCCGCATCTCCGGTTCTGTAATAACCTAATGATGTGTTGATCAGGATGTAAATAGTTCCTTAAAACGCTTCTGTCATTTTTGAGGGAAAAGAATTGAAGATTGGTAATTTTTATTAATTAATTAGCCATAGAAATAGAAATTGCAAACAAATTGAAAAATGGGGAAAAATTTCAAGAAAAAATGTATTTAAGAAGGTGTCTAAGAGTGATATTTGTGTACTAATTAAAGGTTGATGTATGTACAAAGAATCTTTTACCTCATCGTGTATATTTTATTTTAGTTTTAATGAATGAAATACTATTATATTTTATTGATATGTGTTGTGAATACTATAATTGAATACTTAGATTAAATCTACCATTTTACAAATGCTAACATCACGTGAAAATATGAATAATTGCTGACAATTACGCCAACAAGGAAATAAAGGATGCATATAATTGTTTAACATTGTAAATGAACAAACCTGGTAATTTGATTCTCACTTAAAATGCAATAATTGAATTGGATAATCATAATACCAATTACTTATTTGAATACGTAGAACTTTAGTGTATTATCCTTAAAAAAACCAAGATCTACACTTAATTCGGTTTCCATGTAAAGTAAATTGCTTAACAACTTCATTGTATAACAATTATATTTTTCCCTGAAAGTCATGCTTATACAAGATTGCTTTTAAAGATTACAGCTATTCTTAGATCTGGTTCGTTGGTTTTTGAAATGAAAAATTCGTTAAGTATTATCATACATTTTCTCGCTCTGGCTAACATCCGTATCTGATCTATATTTTTTATAAAAAAGTCGTGACCACTTGATCAAGTTAAAAACTTTTGGTTTTATTTAGTGATGTACCAAATCGCATTTTTTTTTTCTTTTTAGCGGGAAAAAGTTTATACGTATTTATTTAAAGTCATGCTGGTTGCAAGTTAAACGTATATATTATTTTGCTTCCGAGCTTACCGAAGGTAACGGAAGCATTGTGTTCACTCTTGAGAACGAAAAACTTTTATGCCTCCGATTTCAAAAATTCCAAGACAGAAATCCGTTTCAGACATCAGGGAACATTTTTGGTCTTGTGTCTGTCTGTCAGTCTGTCTGTCTGTCTGTCTGTCTGTCTGTCGGTCTGTGTGTCCGCGAATTATGAAACGTGCGACGATAACTTGAGTAAATGTCGTCCGATTTTGATGAAATTTGGTAGACATGTTCATTTTACCAATGCTCAGGACGAGTTCGTTGGACAACGTTATCCGTCCAAGCGTTCACGAGTAACGCTCGTGTAAACGTGAACTTTAAATTTAAAATTGGAATTTTTGTCGGGGAAAAAATCTAACTTTATCTATTTAATGAGACTAACATTTTTTTCAAATACAATTTTTTAGTAAAACCAACAGCGACACCGCTATGAAGTGTTAAAGATCGCTAAAACTATTAATAGTTTTTACAAAATAAACAATATAACAATAAAGTAATAAAGTAATATAACAATAATTGTTATAGTACATGATAGCATGCGAGGAAGCTATGTGCCACACTAATTGGCAGTCTATTTTAAAATGCATACATAGTATATAAAATAGATATATAAAATAGTTTTTGCAAAAGAAAGTATAGCCCAGTCAAATTAGACCAAAAAACCCGATTTATTCAGACCTATATATATATCTTTTCCAAAGAAAATATAAACAAATTTACACGTAAAATATGTATTTAGAACTCAAAGGAATTATATATCCTATATAAAGATTGAAAGCCTATTATTAAAATTTGAACGTTATTTCAGTAAAATCCTTAGTTGTATCACCACTTTTACACTAAATGCATTCCTGTTCTATCCTATAAAAGCAACTGTATTTAAATTAATTATGGTATAAACTTAACCATAATTATATTAATTCCAAAATTAATAAATGTTTACTAACCCAGACAAATTAGTCTAATGGTGTCGATTAGTTCAGACAAAGCTGGAAATAATTGTAATCCACTTTGGGCATCCCAAATAAGAGTGTATATAAGTTTGCGACGGTTTGTGAGGTGAGCTAAACATTTGGGAGCCATGAAACCTCGAAATTTGAGTTTTTTGCGTGTATCTATGCATAGAGCTAAGTAAATTGAAAAATACACTGCCAATTGGTGTGGCACATTGCTTCCTCGCATCCGATCACGTGCTTTATTGATTGTATGCATTTACAAACCATTATTGTCTAGTTTGTTTAATTGTTTCTGAAATAACATTCAAATTTTATTCTATTTTTTATTTATTTATTTTTTTTGTAGAAATTTCTTTTGAGAAATTTGGCCTTTTATAGGGTGTTAATTTTTTTGAATTTTTATCATATATTAAGTATAATTAAAATTAAAAACTACCACTCTTATTATAAATTTCTATTTTTAAAAAAAGAAAATAAGTAAAATTCAAATTTTAATTATATGCTTTCATTCCTTATGTTCCTAATTCCTAATTTTACCTAATTCTTTTGTGTTCCACGGAAATATTATTTTACTTGTAAATATGTTTTTCTTATCTTTTGTAGAAGAGATGTATAGGTATTACCAACATGCTCGTTATCACTTAATTATTTTTATCAAATTTTTAGTTTTAACTAAACGTATAGTTAAAATAACCCTTTATTTCAAGTCAGGATCAAAATTGGCACAACGGTCAAGTACACATACAAAACTTTAAGATACCCTATATTTCATTTTATTTTCTTTTTGTAGGATAGGTTTAGATCTCTTTTGCATTGTCACTGCAGAATAATACATAATTGTTTCTTATTTAATCCTATGGTATGTAGTAATGATTAAATTATTAAAGCGCTTATATACTTTTTAAATAATATGTTCTCCTATTAATTATCCTTTATTCAAATTTTCTTTAGGACAATTTCTACATCCGGATATAAATAGTTAGTAGTTAATCTTGGAACGAACTTACAAATTTTTAAGGCAAGAAGTTTTTTAAAGAGAACTTAGGACCGGCTTTCAAAAGGACGTATTTTTTATTTTCTTACTTTGGTTTAGTTAGTTAATTTTGTTAATCCAAAAAAGGAGGTAGTTGGCCGGAGAATTCAAATCGGGCTTTAAATCCAGTACTTCCAAACTGAGAGTCATTGTATGTTCCGCTTCTTCGTTGATACGGTGAGTAATTAGTGACTTTAAACGTGTTTCTCTTAATCGCATACACAATTACCAGCATATTATAGTAAACAAGGATGTATGTAGAGACCAGGTTTTAATTAATTACTTCGCTGTACAATCGTTTTAATTTGTAAATTGAAAATCCTTTTTCAGACTGTGTACACCTATATAAACATATATGAATTACCATAAATCACTCGTGAAATTATTTTTGAGTGATGAGATATGCAAAACCGAATTCTTTCATTGATAACTTATCGATTAATCATTGTTTTTAAATTTTTTTCCAAAAAAACAAAAACAAATTATGAGTGGATGATGAATTTATTTTGTTCAAAAAATAAATTGAACGATATATAATATTAACTATGAAATAACATGGAGAAATGAAAACTATAGAGGTAAAGAAGTGATTTATAACTATTTCAAACCTTTTTTATACCTATTCGGACAATTTTTCTTCTGTTTCGCTTCTGCTTCGATGGTTTGTAGGTACCTATCAAAATATACCTATTTGGTGTTTATTTAATCCTTTTTGAGCAACTCGTTCAGCAGTTTTTGTGTGTTTCAATGTAACTGCAGGGTGTTGTAGAATAAAAAGCACGCAATTATAATAATAAAATTGTTTATTTATAAACATGGAAATAAAAATGCAATAAAACTGACTATCCATGGATCAGCTAAGAAGCGATGTACCTCCTTGAAAAAGAATTACGGACTATTCTTTACAATATTTACTTCAAATTCTGTTATTTACATAGTATAGTCTTACTTTAAATGGTTATTTAAAGTAAATAAATTTTAGAAATTAGTTTAGTTTACTGGAAGTTTTTCCTTTAAAGTGCCAGATTTTTATTGGAACTCCGGACCAACCTTGGTCTTCGCCCCCATTAGTCCAGATCTAATTGGAGTTTTTCTGAAAACAATGTCTTATAGATTGATAAAAAATTACAATAAAAATAATAACAATAGAGACTATTCTGAAAGGGCTATGAACTCATAAAAGAAATGTTACTGTTGGTTTATTAATTGTTTATAAGTTTCAGAATTCCATTTGGTTTGTTTTACACATCAACACAACTTAGAAGAAAGAGTGGGTTACATTTTTTTTTATCTTGGTTTTTAAAAATATGTGTAATTGATTTTGTGATGATAACTGTCAGTTAAAAGGGAATAGTTTATTATTTAAATTAAACTATTATTTTATCCTTGTATAGATTGATCTATGATTTTATTTTTGCAAAATAACTGAAATAACCATCACTCTTTGTATCTATATTTTTGTTTCAACCAGTCGTGTTATACTTCAATGATTTACCGTGCATTATAAATATAGTCCAGCTTGTACGTTTTTAATTATGATTTGAGTTATTAAATCATGATCCTTTTTAGTGTTTATATGTTGGTTTTTTAAATATGAATTCTTCGTTTATATTTACATATTAATAACAGCAGTTCAATTAATTATACATTTCATATTATTTATTATATGATATAGTTTTATTGAATGTATATCTTATAAAACAAAACTTAGATTCCTAAGCCGACTCGTGGGTAGAACAAGTTTATCATATTGTTGATAAATATTTGAAATATTGATTTTACACTCTTTATATATACTTTCATCATGATTTACGTAAATATTAATAACTATACATCGACTTGATTTTTTTTCTTTCATCCGTCTTGTTAAGGAAAGGATTGTTGAAAAATAAATAATAAATCAGTCATAGCTTAATATTTATATTGAAATTTGATTGTTTTTTAAGGAAGAAACAAACTAAGAAACGAGCGAGTCGTGTGTGTGGCGCGTGCAGCCGTGGTAGTGGAGGGGAAATACTCTCTGTCTCCGCTCGACAGCGCCACCGTAGCAGAACCCAGTACGAGCCGGATGGAGCCGAGACCGGTTCAACCAATGAGAAGGCTCCGTTACCTGACAGATACTAAGTGGATGGGTGGGTCCCGAGCCCGAGGTACCACCCTAAATCCAGCATGGCAGACGTGCCGTTCGACAGAGAACGAAACTATCGCCCTACACTTCACTATAAGAGTAACGAAGACGAAAAACATATTTTCAGTGAAACAGTACGATAGACAAGTATAATACTCTAGACTGAGAAAGAACTAATAAAAACCTTTTTTTCTTCTTCTTCGGGAAAAAAGGATGTTGCAAGTGTGGTGTTGCGCGGGCCGGAGAGCACAGACTCTGTGAACGGCTCAACACAAGCAAAAACACACTGTCTATATCTGCCTTGCCTTGAACAGGCCGGGCCCTTAGCTTCCCTTGATATTCTTTACATTTCGTACTGAGCTTCTGATGGGTACGAGGAGCAAAGAGAAATGAATCATGCCACTCTGTATTCACTCACTAAAACATGACCTTTAGTATACAGCATAACCCTCCCTCCTCCGTACAGATCAACTATCATCTTGCTTCTCTTCAGGATATCTTATATTTATTCCCGTTTAAGCGTGCCGCATCTTAAAAGTTTGACTAAAATAAATGATCCTCTCTAAACCCTAAGAAAAATGAGTACGAATAAAACAATATTAGCAATTAGGATTAACCAATACATAAAATTAAAAAAGTCATTGAGATGCAAGTATTGCTTCACTGATGTTTAATAGAAAATTAAAACACCACCTGATATATTACCTGCTACCTATTTCCTATCATTTAATAAAAAAATAATCATTCAGAAGCTACTGTCTTACAAGTCATTATTTATTGCTTTATATTAATTTCACACTTTTAATATCTCTAAATGTATAGCAACAATGTCTTGTTCAGTACCTTTATTGCCCTGATGACGTTCTGGAATTTCATCTTGCATATGCGACTGAGATAGATAGGCTGAAGAAGCAGGTTAATCATTTCCTCAATTGGTAATAAACTGCCTTTTGGTTATTAAATGTTCAATAGGCTTATAATAAAACTTAATTAAAAGGTAAAAATAAAACCTCAATGTTTCATTCATAAAATTGTTAAAATGTTCCACAATTTTTTTGGTGTTGAACAGGTAATATATTTATGACCAATAATGGATTCCTATTCATTTATATAGTTGTTACATACCTCAATTGTAGTGATCACGTACCTAGATACACAATGATGTTTTCCCTTTTCCTAAAGTAATCACAAATTATACAAAATACAAAAATAAACAACACTTATAATATAACCATTAAGTAATAAAATAGTCTGTCAATTAGTGCGCAGGCGGCTGAAACCCTTTAATTTTTTTTAAAATCAGATATGACTACTTTTTAATATATAGGTGTAAATAAATTATGTTTGTATAAAATACATTTTGTATTAAATAAATGAGTAAAATGAAATAATAAAGAAATAGCCATATAACAAAACAGCATATCGAGGGTCCAATGCAATAACGACCAAACTGCAAATTTTTGCGATTTTGAGTTAGAAACATTTTTAGGCGTAAAAAAATGTGCTCTTTCTAATGAAATAACGACAGTTTTGAAGTTCCAATTAGTATCCGCTAGAGAGCAAAATACCATTTTTTAAGTGTCAGGTGTTTATCTGTGTGTAAATCTTAATAAATTAGTAAATTATAAATTAGTAAATGTAATCTAGGTGTAAAAACACTTACTGAGGGTCCTCACCTTTGCACTATGTTAAATGTAAATGTACTTATTGTTAAATATGGTGGAAATAAAGATTTATTATTATTATTACGCATGTGAAAGAGAAAAAGTAAAAATGGGCGCAGGACCAACAATGAGCTAATTAACACCTGCCATACAAATATCATTAAAATTGGACAAGTAGTTTTTTAGAAATTGCACACGGAACCAATAAAATGTTCCCTGATGTCTGAAACGGATTTCTGTCTAGGAATTTTTTAATTCAGACACAAAAAAATGTTTGTTCAACGAAACGATCACATAGCTTCCGTTACCTTCGGTAAGCTCCGAAGGAAATATCCAGTTGAAATGCAATAGTCGAAAAAAGTAGTCTGCCAATAATTATTAGTGTGGCACATAGCTTTCTCGCATCCTATCTCGTACTTTTGCAGCCTACTTTTACCGATTATTAGTTGTTTCCACATTTTTGCTTCCGAGCTTTCGAAGGTAACAGAAGCTATGTGATCGTTCTGAAGAACCAAAGTTCACATTGAAAACTTGTATTCTTTGTAAATTCTTAAATGCTTACTGAACTTAATATTACACATTTAATTCATATATTGACTAAATATACATTAGTCTGCCAATTAGTGAGGTGCATACCTTCCTCATGGTTCCATAGGCATTTTAATAAATCGGTCGTTCGTTAACCAATATAATCGTCCCAGCCATTTCAATACGGCGGCAATTTATATATAATGACATAAAACAAATGCCTTTAACTGAATTTTTCATGAGCTTTTTTAAAAATTGAATACTTTTGAAACGATTTGATTTCAAAGATATTAAATTTTTAAAATAAGGATAGGGGTATTTTTTCCTCACAAAATATGAGGTGAAAAATTCATTAAACCTTGCTTTTTCGTTATGTTAAAGAATAACTGATCTTTAAATATTTTTTTCATTGATTTGTTTAAAATAGAAGGGGACACATAAAACGCAATTTTTAAGGACTCATGGAGCAATGATGAATTGTTACAAAAACGAAACCAAACAATCCCCTTAATTATCACCCCCACATGATGTATTTCAGTTAAATAAAATGTTCAACCCCTTGCATTTGAGAGATGATTTTTTGTGGCTTCCCTTCATATTTTTCCTGTGTTTATGTTATTGCACATAAAATAACATAAAGTTTCAAATTTTATGTTAGTTATTTTTTCAGAGATTCAAGTTGACAATGAAGTGTCTAGACTTCCTAACGAAAAAATACCTATAAAATTTTGAAAAGTAAAAAATGTTGCCAATATACGATCCCTAATGTGTAATAGCAGCCATTTTTGGACATATTGTGAAGTTATTTTAAAATTTTATGCATTATTATTTTCCATCAACAAAGCTCAACAATTATAAAATTGAGAGTCTGAATTGATTAAAAAAAGCTCAAAATATTTATTGATTATGCGTAATTGATTACACAATTACGCAATTCGGGTTATCGATTGCTATTTTATATTAACTTGTCAAAAATGAAGATAAATAAGATAATTTTATAGAATAAAAATATTTATATTATAATATAACTTACTAATTTTTTTCAACATCATTTTATTAAATTATTAGGTATTATAACAAATAATTCTATGATGCATCCTCTGCATGAGCACAATAATAGCTCATGGGCTATGGGCTGGGATGGTCACACTTGGACTGCAAAAAATGTAAGTACTAAAGTAATAATAAACAAAAAAAAATAAATAAAAAAATAAAATAAACATAATATAAAAATATGACTTTAACTATTCAATATATACATTTACTAAAGTTAATTATACACAAAATTAAACCTGTTAATATTAGTTATCATAATATTTGTGTCTTGTTATATTATTACAAAACCATTAATTCTAATAAAAATGATGTGTATACCAACTTCTTTAAACATATACAAACAAATATTCATCGTAATGATTATTATCATAATATTTTTTTGCTACGTAAAAATTTAAAGAATAAGTTCTTATTAACTTATTTAAACGATTTAATGTATAATCATTTATATCGTTCTGTAGAAAGAAAAGTTTTGATATCTCCAATTTCTAAAATTCTAAGACAGAAATCCGTTTTAGACATCAGGAAACATTTTTAGTTCCGTGTCTGTCTGTCGTTCTGTTAGTCTGTCGCTCAATTTTTGCGAACCAACATATCTTAGAAACCACTCGTTCGATTTTTATGAAATTTGGATGTTTTTTTTTACGATAGTATCCTGCAGATAGCCCCATATTAATTTCAACCGTCCGTGCTCTTTGAATTTTGCTAAATTGATACTATAAGTCATGTAAAAAATCAAAAATATTTTTACAGATTTAAAAAACGAGGGAAAAATTAAATAAATGTTTCAGTATGTTATAAAAGCATAAAATCATAACAGTATACGATAAATGCGAGGAAGCTATGTACCACACTAATTGGCAGACTATTTTCGAATGGGATAAATATGAGCCGTCGCCGTCGGTGGATTATTTCTTAGCTTTAGAGTTTTCATTGATTAAAAAACATTATTCCTGATAAATGACTATGTTTTATAATATATAAAAAAGAAAAATAAAATCACTTAATATTCTATAATTTTTTTTTTAAACGATTAAATATATAATGTGGTAAATGAAACATTATTTAAAGATCAGGGATGTACAGTATAAGCTTAAAGCTTAATTTAAGTCTTGTACATATTTATATTCAGATGTAAAATTATTTAGTACAAAAATATATCCAGCCTTGTTTGTAAATACAATCTTTGCTAGTATTTCTTTTTTAATTTTGATCTATACTATTATTTATTGTGGTATATACTATAATATTTATAATATGTATAAGTAACTAAGAACTAACAATATGTTTTATTACTAATTTTACATTTTATATGATTAATATTAGATTCAAAATATTTAAATAACCTATTATATTTTAAATTTAAAATTGTGGCTGGAATCTTAAAAATATAAATTTTTAAATTATTCAGAGCTTACCGAATGCAATTGAATTATTATGATTATTTTGAAGAAAGATTTATTGAGACCAAAATTAAAAATTTCCTCGACAGATTATTTTTCTTTTTATGTTCAGGGCAAATGTAAAATATTTGGTGTAACCTTTTTACCTACTTCCATTTAAGAGAATTTATTGTGCCCTGATATTACATAATAAGTAATACCTTCCAATTTAGCAAAACTATTAATTATATATATATATATATATATATATATATATATATATATATATATATATATATATATATATATATATATATATATATATAAAATAAATACAGGGTCTCCCAGCTAATATGGAACAGCGAAATATCTTCGGAACCATGATAGACATAGAAAGATGCGGCTTCAAGGGTTCAATAATGGCTATAAATGCGCTTCCAGAACAAATGATGAACATTTTCTGTGTTCAGAAATAGTTTATGCAGATTACATAATAGAAAAAAAGTGAATAAGAAGCCATATTTTTTAGACTAGATCTGGATTCTATGGCTGAAAATTAGTTTGCCGTCTGGAGAGCACTAAACCTGCTAAAATTGAAACTTTAAGTACATTTATATATATATATATATATATATATATATATATATATATATATATATATATATATATATATATAAAATATGTATATAAACGCTTACACATACACAATATCTTTATTAACTTAAAACACATTTAATGAGGTAAATTCCGCAAAATAAATTTACAGATCTATCTATTATATCTTTCAAAATAAAAATGTATATTGTTTTTCAAACCAATTTTAGAATAATTTTCACGAACATGTGGAGAGGATAATTTGAGCTCTTAATAATCACACTTGTAAAAATTTTGAGAAGAAATGAGAATCAATAATAAAGCAATTACGTGGTTTAGTCTGCTTCGTAATTTTGTGAAGCTAAAGCCGTACACAGGTAAAACAAGCAGCCTAAACATTCACTTTATATTTCTTCTAGTATTTTGTACCACTAGTAAAATTAAGTTGAGAAAAGAATGCTCTTGATTCTAGCCTGTTTGTGTACTTATTCTGTACACAGAAACTATGTTCCGTTCTAACTTAATGGATAATAATCAAGATAGATTGATTTAACAAAGAAATTAATAGATTCACAATAAGTCTTTTTGACATAGTAAATCTTTATCAGAAATTCGGATTGATAAAAGCACATTTCACTAGCCTTGATTTCTATAACCTGCAAAATGTAACCTTTCTTTACTTTTTTAAAAAAAAATTCAAACTTTTTACTTTCTCATATAAAGTATTGTGATGGCGAGAAATTTCGATTTTGAGATTTTGATGGATTTACACGTTTTGAGGTCCCTTGAGTCCAAAAAAGTGGTTTTTAGAAAATTCTGTCTGTCGACTGTTGTCTGTGCAGACGCCTGGAGCCTACTCTACTGGGCCAAATTTGACGAAATTTGGCATACATGTTCAGAAAAATCATACCCTGAGGCGAAATCGAAAAATGCATTTTAGCTCATAATTTGGGGGCGCTACCCCCCAAAAACTCTGAAAAAACGTGAAAAAAAAATTCTTGAAAACGGTTCCGACAATTTTATTAAAAAATTCTAAAATGTAGTCCTTTTAAATACGAATCTAACGATATACGCCATTTTCCCGGAAAAATAGTTTCTAAGAAAATAGCTGAAAATTCGGATGGAGTGGGCCCGGGTTCGATTCTCCGCCCAGTTGAAGTAATTTTTATGATAAATTTTGATGAAATGTTCAATAATAATTAAATGTACTTACGAAAACTAATAAATTAAAAACACTGGGCTAATTATGAACTTGTATGTCAGAAAGTTTGTCTAAGTTGTCTCGGACCGATTTATTAGTATACATTTGGGATTAAAGTTTTTTTTAACATTTATGAGATAATAAAGAAAGATAAACATTTAATGAGGCATCCCAGATGCAACATTAAGCACCAACTAATAAGTAAATAAATAAAGGCTAACGTTGCTCAACATTTTACTGTTACGTTCCAATTATTTTTATATGTTTACCCAGTTATTTTATTCACAGTATGGGCAAATCTACAATTTAAGTAAAAACGTGTCAGACATAGAATTTGTAATAATTTAATATTTCAGGTTGCGGCTAATGTTATTTTATAAGCAATCGAATAATAAATCTTAAAAATAATATCTATTATAATCCTTTAATAAATTCTCAATTTATTATAGGTCCAATGTACAGGTCATTCTAAAAGAGTGTCCAGCCTGCTTTTCTTGAAGGCAATTTAAAAGCTTGAGGAGTATGACAAGTTATTTTTGTAGTAAAATATAAAGCAAGGATCGTAATAAAAATATGTTGCACTTAATAGTTTGGTTATGCAAATGCTAAATCCGAATTATTTAATGCAAGATTTTACACTCAAAGTATTAAGAGGTTTGTTCGCTTTAATTAAAATATTTTGGCAAGTAATTGTGTTAGTAGAGTAGTAAATTTCTAAAGTTAATAAGACAAAATATTATTCACAGTTATAATTAGAAACAAAAGTACCAAACATATATTGAACTCATTATCTTGAACAAATAAAGAGTGAAGAAAAAGTTGCAGAATAAATGTGTTCTTATTTGAATTTTTAAACATAATATTAATCGGTTAAAATGAATAATAGAATGGATGCAAGGCCCCACTGCATCTTAATCTTACTAAAATGCATACCTGTTGCGCCTTATTAATGTATTTTGATTAAGAAAAATTGGAACTCATTATTTTGACTCTGAGATTTCTCATTTGAATAAATTTCAAAATGCAAGTATTTGACTTTGGCCCTATTTATCTCAATGATTGTTAAACCCTTGAAAGTAAGGCAAAGCTTGAATGAAATGTGAAATTGCACTTTTAATAGATAAATTTCATTAGATTTTTTGTAAATTAGGCAAAGCTTCATTGAATGAGGTACTGTGCTTTGTTATAGGAGTTGGGTCATTTCTTCTACTTGAATGGTTGAATTCACTTTGTAAATCTCAATGATTTTTAAAGCTATTTAACTATTTAAAAGCTATATAATGAATGAGATGATCTGTAATAAATAAAATTCCATTCTCTAATATCTATCTTTAGCTAAACAAAATTATTAATTATAATTTTTAAATCCAATATATAATATATATTAATAAATATATATATGGTTTTTTCTTTGTACAGTCTAGGTATATTTACACTAATTATAGCATTGCATTTTTATATACATAAAAACCTCTCTAAACTGGAAAGTCATGGTACCAGAAAAAATCCAACTCAGCAGGGTTAAAGCTTTGAAAGGTTCTCCCTGTCATACATTAAAAACTCCATTCTGAGACGAATTTTCTAACTTAGTAGGGTTCCAGCTTAGACAGTTTTTTTAGACAATATTCTTGAGTCTAGAGTATAAGGCCCATTTAAATATTAGTAAATACATACAAATACATATCATTGAGAAGCGCTACAATACCAGAATTACGTCTCAAACGCCATTCTATAGATTGTTTTCTTCTAATAGAATAATAATTATGTTGCAACCTTTACGGTAAATAATCATATAAAACATTAAGGTGAGATAATTCTTTGAAATTATATCGTATGACCCTCTTTCTAAAAACCACCATTTCCTCTCAATTTATTTACATAGTTGCAGAGATTGATTACAAGATGTGATTTATTTCTCTTCCTTTATTTTTCTTGGTTAATTCTTAGTAATATTGAAGCGCAAGAGTGGCAAAGGTTAACATCGATTTGTCGGCATCTATCAAAGATAATAATTTGTCACAAGTCAATTATTATATTGGTACGCTTCGTGGAAGGGATGATCAAAGATATCGATGATATACACGAGGAAGTATAGTTACAGTAAGATCATAGACAAGGCTCTTATTGGGTCATTAATTTGTTATTATTAAAAGTTGATGTCTCTGTAAAGTATCCGAGAAATTTATCGCATCATTAGATTTCCAGCACCGTAAATCA
The DNA here is from genome assembly GCA_951217055.1 of Gerris lacustris. NCBI lineage: Eukaryota > Metazoa > Arthropoda > Insecta > Hemiptera > Gerridae > Gerris > Gerris lacustris. The sequence goes on along the minus strand of OX578277.1, from coordinate 64,063,941 downwards.
CTCGAAGGCTAGACAGTGGTAACTGTCGTCATTTGTGAAAACACGAGAGAGACGACGATAGAAAAGGAAAAGGTAAGTCATGCGACGTGGTCAGACGTAGAGGTACAGTACCATCAAGTGGTCTTGAGTAAGAAGCACAAGCACGACCAAGAAGTAGTCAAGGTATTATACAGGAAAAGGTCTTAGGAACCGTAACGAATGGGCTCTTAATTCGAAAAAGGCCGTCAGAGGGAAGGCTATAATATTCAATGTAGAAACAATACCGAGGGTTTAACTCAGGAGATAGACGGAGAAATCCAAGTGAAAAGGAGTTGGAAAACAACTTCTACCTCAGGCTATATTGATTTATGTGCAGTACAGAGCGTCCTCAGAGTACGAGACAGTGGCGCCCGGTGAGCAAACATCTAACTAAACTCCCCTTCTATAACTTCTAACCCCTTCCTAATGTAAACATCGCCATTTCACTGCTACATCAGATTGTTTCGTTTCATAATCTCTTCCCCGAGTAGACAGAACCCTGAATGCACCTACATCCTATTCAAACCTACCCTTCTACTTCCCTTAAATTTTCAATAAACCGTTCTAAGCAAGGGTTCCTCGATGTTCCGTCGCTTAATGAATAAAGAGGGTTGTCAGTTGCCAAGTTCTCATCTCGACTAAACCGTTTAAGCTCAACAACATGGACCACTCTTTATCAACTTCTTTCACCCTTGAATTGTTTTTGAAACATCTCCAAAATCGAATTCTTCCTCTTCCAATTGTAAATCATAACCCATTATTTCCAATTAAATATCTTGTCGCGAGTATTTTTAATGAAGTAATGTAAAAATATGTATGTTTAATTAGAGGCAATTTCCCTAGAGTAGTTTTCTTTGATGCTATCTTCAGTGTATGAATCATTCTTACAGGAAGAATTTGAAAGAGTCAAAGATTTTTATGTTCCATTTAACCTACAAAATACGCCAGATTTATAACACGAGCTTTCAAACGGTTTTTGGCCTGCATGACTTTAGAATGTTTTGACTACTCTAGCGACATTTTCCATACCTCAAATTAAATATCTAGCCACAATAAATACTTCCTACACAAATAGTAAAAATTTGGATAAAGTCAAATATTTTAATTAATACTTTAATCTAAGTAAAGAAATATAAATATGAGCATATGTTTTTCAATTAAAGGAAATTTATAATAGTGTTTCCTCAATCTAATCTCCCACGAGTAATACGGGATGAGTTAGAAGTCGAATCTAATAATATCTACAGAGAGTAGAGCCGCCTTCTACAAAACATCTCATCTGTTCAGCTGTCCTAATTTAGTCTTCGTGAGACCTCGATTTTATCAAGAGAAAAATCGGTTAATTTCTTGCATTATTGTTGATGTCATTTTTTAAAACTTTCTTTCTTTCTCTCTTATATATGTATATATTAAGAGGAAGTATTGTATAATGACAAAAGAATCGAAATGGCATCAATCAAAAATGTTTAATGGATTTACATGCCCCTGAGTCTATTAAAAAAATCTAGGTCTGTCGTCTGTGCAGAAAGGTATAAAGCCTAACTAAATACTGGGCCAATTTTGATTAAATTTGCGGTATACAGGTTCAGAAAAAATCTTAATCTAAGTCAAAATTGAGAAATTAATTATTGCTCCAAATTTGTTGGAGCTTGCCCCCAAAACTCAAAAAAAGTTTTAAAAAAATATTTCGAAAATGGTTGCAACGATTTTGATTATTTTTATTTTTATTTTAAAAAGAATCTAAAATGTATTCCATCTTATTATAAAAATCTAAACCATTAAAGTCCAGTCGGCAAGAACTTAACAAAGGGGGGTTACCTTGCAGTTGGTCATAAAAACTTTCTATTTTGGTACGTAAAAACCCAAGTTTTCGACCTCATAGAACCTGTGCTAATTTCGTGAGACCCAAAAAACCACTATAATTTTTACTTTTCTCTGCTTTTGCTCTGCAACTTTTCACCCTCAAGTCCTATAAAAAAAAGCATTCATACTCTTTTAGCAGAGCAAAAAATTTGCTACTTTAACCTTATATTCTTTCCAAAATACAGAGCTAAAGTTATAATTTTTCCAATTTTTCAAAAATCTGGCAAAGCCATAGGTTTTTGTCTAATCACTTTGTTAACCTGACCTCACAAGAACCTTAAGAAACCGTAACCCTTAACCTTAAGAACCTTTTTTTTAGAGCATTAAGTTTTCTACAATATTAATAAAGAATTGTTTTTTTCCAAAACAGAGTTCAAGTATATGATATATTTCCAATTTTCAAACATTTTTGATAATCAAACGCAGGTTATTGCTCAATAATTTTATTTCATTCCCCTCATACCCCCCCCCCCCCCCATGACAAACCTAAAAGCCAATATTGATCCCAATGAATATCATATGTTCACAATACGTGAAAAATTTTGGTCAGACATGACAATAGAGCCGACGCTAAACTGAGATGATGGGCGTTAATAGAGGGCTGACTCGTGATTGAGGAGTGGAGTGACTAATAGTGTACTTTCTCGATGGACTTTGGGTATCTGCAATTCATTTGTGTACAATTTTACAGATGTACAATGAAATGAGTTCCGTTACTTCTGAACAACCCGTTTATATTCTACCTTCCGGCGTAAGGAGGGACAAACTTAATATTAAATAGCTCAGCGGTTCTCTGAACATCCAGCATTCTCGAACGTGAGGATATAATCTTAATTACTAATAGAATTATTATAGACATAAAGAGTTGAACTGTTATATAGCTCAAGAAATCTGAATAAAATATTTCAGAAATCGAGTTTAGAAAAACAAAACTTAGCATTTTTGGCCTTTGGTACCTACCTTAGAGGTTTAGAAAAACTTTATAAAATATAATAATGAAATTCAGTGGATCCTTGAAGCTGCTTTTTAAAAAGGTAAAAGGTGTGCAAAAACTAATTCACATGAAAATTGTAGTAAACTTATTGCTCTACAGAAAAGGTAGTTAAGTTAATATTTTTTGTGGGGAGGGGGGAAGGAATAGGGGAGTGAGTCAAAGTTATTGAACAAGAGTGGTTTTTTGGATCTCCCGGAGTTAGCACAGATTCTATGAGGTTGAGAACTTATGTTTTTAAGTAGAACTTAGGTACATACAGAGAGCCGGCGTGCGGTGGTCCAACCCGTCTAGTACTTGTACAAGGACCGACATACAGACTGGGAACCAACAACCCCTGATGTCTGAGCAGATTTCTGTCTTGGAGTTTTTGAAATCGGAGATTTAAAAATATTTCGTTCTTCAGAACGATCACATTGCTTCCGTCACCTTCGGTAAGCTCGGAAGTAAAATTACAACCATCTGCTGAAAACTTTTTAAATATATTTAAAAATAAATCAATTAAATGAACTATTATGAGATTTAAATACATATGTGTGAGAAAGTTTCTTCTAAGTATCGGATTGATTTATTTTTGTTTAATTAGGCACTGCAATTGAGAATTCGATGCATTTACTTTTATACCTTTTAAGAAATATGTATTATTAACTACACTTCTATATATGTTTCTTTGAATTTATCTCCCAGTAGTGGAAGAATTTATAGGTAAATTTATTTAATTGTAGTTGTTATTGCTGTTAACAAACGATAAGGTGAGTTATTTAATCTTAAGTGTTATTTATTTATAATAATGTTAATCATTTGTTAATTCTATTATTATTTATGTTACCTCCTTTTAATGCTGAATAATAATTTCATACTTTAAAAAGACCTCATCTATACGAGTCCAGCATAATCTAGCCACAGCTAATGACTGATTTGATTGCAGTAGAAGAAAAAAAAAAAAAAAAAAATGACTAATTCATGTACATAACGTACTAATAACCAATAAATGGCATTCACTCGTTCTTAATGTACTATTGCATCCAACCAAGATAAATATTAACGTTTAGGGAAAAATTCTAAGGAGAGGATCCTTCGCCAAAAGAATACATTGATCTACTACAACATTTTTAAAAAAGGTAGTTTAAGTACCATCATTGTCAAGACTGGATTATACGGCACAACTTTTATATTTCGTGCATTGTTATATTATATGAATTTGTAAATCCAGTTTTAAGTCATTTCTTTTACCTTGATGTAACAACTTTTTACAGAGATACCCAATTCATTCCAGTTTCAATTCATTGCTGAGATGAAAGGTGAGATATACTTTGTATTCCTTTAGCACAGAAATAAAGCTTTAAGATGCAATTAACTTAAATGTCAACAGAAACACAAAAGTGCATTCATGATTAAAAAAAAATCACAGGGAAGTACTTGCGTCCAAGTACTTTTTAGGGTTTTGTAGAAGATTAAGCATGCCCGTTATGTAATTATGATTTTATTCTTCGATCTCAAGGGTCCGGGTTCGATCCCCCGGGGGGTCACAATGTTTTTCATCGGTAATAACGACTAGAAAAATTAATTTTTTCAAACCATTTCCATCGCTTCACCATAAGGTATAAACATGAATGGACCACCCGTTATATAGTGGTTGGGGAGGGGGAAATTTTTGGGGGTATATTTTGACTTATAAAATTAATAAAGAATGAAAAATTTAAAAAAGCAAATATATATTTGAATCCTACTCTTCACCAGCTTTCATATGATACCCAACTCAAAATTTTAAAAAAATAAAATTTTTGGCACACTTCAAATTTTCGCGCCCAAAATTGGCAATTTTTTAAAATTTGGGATGAACTCCCGGAATTTTCATCGCCCCACAATAAGGCATTAGCATGAATTATTTCGAAATTTTAGCACCAGCCGAAGTATAGTGGTTGGGGGGGGGAAAATTTTTTTTGGGTATATTTTGATTTTTTTACCCAATAAGGAATGCAAAATTTGAAAATGTATATATATCTTTGCGTCCTACTCTTCAGCAGCTTTCATTTGATACCCAACTCAAAATTTTAAAAAAATAAAATTTTTGGCGCACTTCAGATTTTCGCGCCCAAAATTGGCAATTTTATAAAATTTGGGATGAACTCCCGGAATTTTCATCGCTCCACAATAAGGCATTAGCATGAATTATTTCGAAATTTTAGGACCAGCCGAAGTATAGTGGTTGGGGGGGGGGAAAATTTTTTTGGATATATTTTGATTTTTTTACCCAATAAGGAATGCAAAATTTACAAAAGCTTATATATATTTGCGTCCTACTCTTCAGCAGCTTTCATTTGATACCCCACTCGAAAATTAAAAAAAATATAAATTTTTGAGTTTACAACATTTTTGCGAATTGCGCATGCGCATATTTAATTTTGAACTTCTGTATATTTTTCCTGTGGTTGGGTCAAAAAGTTACACCAGTATTTCAAATTTCAGCTCTTTAGCTTAAACGGTTCGGGCCCTATGAACCAAAGAGCGACGGACAGACGGACACATCACCCTCGGCATAAGGGTTTTGAGAAGAATCTACAAAACCCTAAAAAAGATTTAATTCAAGAGTTGGAAAATAAAACAGTTTAAAGAAATGATTAGTAAAGTTGTTTAGTTTGAGTTAGAAGCTGGTGTATTTAGTTGCAATGCTGGAGTGTCATGGTAACGTACTAATGTTACTATCAGTAGGAGACATCGGTCCCTTAATCCCAAACCATCTCCCTCCCAGCACACAGTTAGTCCTTGTGTAAACCATTACATTCACTAGAGGTTCATTCATTTATACTTACCCTATCTTCTCTTTACACTAAACTCTTACTAACATTCTATATTAGACACTATTAGTAGTAGAGACAGCCTGTGAATAACTATCAAGTTTAATAACTTAACAAGTTTTTTAAAAGTAATGGTACAATTTAATCAGTCAGGAATTAAACAAACAAGGTTCGAATTATTGAACCCAAAGAGGAGAAACATGTTCCACACTGATGAAAGACTAAATGTCAAAAGTCGCTGTTTATTACCTAATACTGCGTTGACCGTGACGTAAAAGGAACATTATAAAAATAAATTAATTGAATTAACCTTATCACAAAAAATCGTTTGTTTTTATAGATATCGTTTATTTCTTTAATTTTTAATGTAATTCCCGATTCATTTCTACCACATCAAAAATACTTAGATATTTCTATATTAAAGCATATGGACAAAAATTAATGTCTATAGTAAAATCCTGTGAAAGCAAAGTTTAAGAAAATATTTTAGAAAAAAAATAAACGTAGAGTTTGATTAATTTTAATATAAAGGAAATATTCTAACAACAAAAAAATGTGATAAAAAAGTATTGCTTCCGAGCTCACTAAGGGAATTGGACGCATTGTGGTCATTCTTTATGCTACCGAATTCAAAAATTCCTAGATACAAATCCGTTTAAAACGCCTCGTGTGTGTGTGTCGCTCATCATTTTTGTGAACCAACAGATTTTAAAAACCACACGTCCAATTTTGATAAAATTTGGATGGTACGATATAATCCCACTGTTGGTCTCATATAACTACCAACTTTATGCGCTTTCTCTTCCGCATGCAAAAAACTTTCTTTTATGAACACCAATCTATATCTTTACAAGCAAACTAGACCTTTCCCCATGTTACAAATAAGATATTTTACTTTTAGAAAGATATTCGTTTGATGGCTACACTTTCAACATAAGATTGTTGATTAATACCTCACCATAATTTCATTGAGAGATTAAATTAGCGGAAAGAGCATACTCGAATCTACCCTTTCAGCAAAGAATGAAATACAGGCTACAGGTTACAAGGAAATACTAGGTAAACCGAAGTATATCTTTTCCGCTTAAACGACACCACCAAGAAATATACCGCATTTACTATACTTACTTCTGTTAAAGGTCTTCCCTTTTACAAAGTTATTATTACAAATAAAAAGATCGAAAAAAGTTGCCGAAACAACGAATGGAAAAATGATTAGGAAGAATGGGGGAGGGGGGAGGTAGGACGCGTCAGGGTGTGATAATAGGGCGCGGGGTATATCGGTATGTCAGGGTGTGGGTTGGGGCCCGGTGTACCATCTCTCTACCGCTCACTTGATGTGGAAGTGATAAAGAGGTGATCCATAAATTTTAACCTCTCCTCCCTCTTTCCCTGGTTTTGCCGCCATTTTCACCCTCCTACGCTAGACGGAGACACCGTCGTGGAAAGGGGGGTTTGGACGTGGGGAGGTAGGGAAGAGACCTCGAAAATTTTCGTCCTCCCTCGTCGCTTCCGTTTCGGAGAAAAGGGAAGGGGGAGACGTCAAACCTGGCTCCGAGGGGAGGAGGCAACTCCGCCACTGGAATAATCGCAAAATGAATATCGACCGAAAAGCCCTTCTCCCTTCGGTTGCCTGGCCCGGGAGAAGGGTAGAAACTCGGCACTGGGCTCGATTTATTACTCGGAGCTCCCTTCTCCGACACAATACCCCCCTTCCCTTGGCCTCTTCCAGGAAAATAATTGAAAAAGAGAAAAGCGACGGGGGAAGTGCACTGGATGGGGGAACACAGGGGAAAAATGAAAGGAATCAAAAACCACAGTAACCCTCTCACAGCATCAAACTTGGACAGTTATATATTTTCCTTTTCATAATAATACCTCCCCTAACTTGTTTGGGCCTGTTTTCTTTTACAGCATGTATGTCTGCTTTTAGGAAAATTGCCCACCCTTTAAACAATACAATCACGGGAACCTACTTTGAGTGCTCTATTTTTAATATCGAAAATTGAAGGAAGATATAGAAATAATATCAACAAAGTAATACGCTGGTAGGTATGTTACCAGGATAACCCCCTTTTTAGCTGAAATCGTTAATGATGATATTATTAATGTAAATGTAAGTGAAGCTTTAAAAATGAATAAGTAAATTGGTTGCTAATGTTTAAAAAAAGCATAAATTATACCCCGAATATTCAGTCACATCAAATCTTTATCTCTTAATAAAAATAATTAAATTATTTAAATCCTTTATTAAGAAATATTATTGATTATTGCATGATTAAAAAATATATAAAGTTGGTTAATAATGAACCCTTTGTTATTTAATTAAGTATTTATGAGAAGTTGTCAATAGTGTCTCAAAAGGAGTTCTGTCTTAGAATTTTTGATATCGCAGACATAAAAAAAATTCGCTCTTCAGAACCATTATCTTCGGTAAGCTTTGAAACAGAATTTCTTTCTTTAGAATGACCATAATTCTTCCGTTATCTTCGGGAAGCTCGGAAGCGATTGAAAAAGAAAAAAAATAATCATAATTCCTAATATAATCCGAAAAACTGACTCATAATCATGTTTCTGCCTTTTAGTGTTCTCTTAAAGAAAATAATGTATTAAGTTTAAACAACGTAGTATATTCTACTCATTGAAATGCATTTAATAATTTCTTAACAGATAAATGAATGGACCCGACTAACCCACATTATATCTTGAGTTGTTAATGATGTTATCATACTAAAGGCTAATATGAGTGAAGGATGGAGGAAGCTTTAAACTTTAATATTCCATTGTGTATAGGTTGATTATACAAGCAGGCACTGGCTCCTATACCAGGACTAACATCAGCATCCATTTAAATTTAAGATATCTTTATTACCTTACACTCGAGACCGCCGTATAATGATAAATTATCAGAAATCTACTGATACATTAATCTTTTTCACAACTACTTCACTTGAATACAGTTCCCGCTTTTTAACAACTTCTTTTCACTTCGGGTAATGTAGTGAAAAATACATTAAGGTAGAAGTACAAGGCCAATCATTTAAATTCACATCTTGTTTATATATATATATATATATATATATATATATATATATATATATATAACTGCGACATTTATGTCTAGTTAGGATTATTTACGACTGTGCGAGAATGTAATAAAGACAGTCTGATCTACAACATATGTGAGAAACGTTAAAATGTATTTATTATATGGCAAATTTATAGTTTAATAAATATACATTTTATAAGTAGATTCATTCAAGTTTTGAGTCAATTAATTTTGCCTTTCAGCATAATTTACGTTTTATTTAATTATACTTCAATATCAAGTTTGCCCCTCCACACATGATTATGCATAAACACACACACACTTTCATATATATATATACGTATATATATATATATATATATATATATATATATATATATATATATATATATATATATATATATATATTCTTCTTTATAGAAAAAAGTAAGAAGCTAACATAAGATTATAAAATATTAATTAAAATAGTAATTTACATATTTAAAAAATAAGTATCACAAAAACCTCGGCATTATTAAATAGTAAAATTAAAAGGAAATTCGTTCAAATGTACATATTGCCACCTACATCTGCGACAATTCCGACCTCATTTATAAATACTCTATAAGCATTTTGAACGTGTCAAACGGGAATATTGGCAATAAAATAAGCTGTGTAAGTTTTAATAACATAAAATATACCTTCAGTTTATTGACCTTCTTGTACTGATAATTTTTCTATAGATGGATATTGTAAGTGTAAGTGTGAAATATATAACTTTACATGTTGTTTGAAAACGTTTCAACCCTTATTAAGGTCATCTTCAGTCCTGTATTAACTAAAAAATATATAACCAAACCATCATATTAATTACAATTTCTAATATTATATGATTAAATGTGAGGATGTTTTGCCAAAAAAAAGCCACCCTATATAGTTTTACATAGTAGCGATCTATAGTAAATACAAGCCACCCTATATAATTTTACATAGTAGCGATCTATAGTAAATACAATTATAATTAATAAATTTAGTAAAATTGCCTGTTTACTCACATTAAGAAATCTAATAGTGATCTCTATAGTAGAGTTAAGCTTTCTTTTTAGCATGTCCTCGCCTAAGTCCTGGCGTTCAATCATAGGTGATTAACATAAAATTTGAGTGTGAAATATTTGTTGTTGTTAGGTTATTGATTATGTTCAGAAAACAAGCCAAAGTGTAATATTTAAGAAAATTAACTAAACTTCAATAATTATTACCCTTTTTTGTATTTTTTCAATTCTGAACTAATTTTATAAATAACTAGCTGGATACCCGTGCTTCGCTACAGAGTGTTATTAAAATTTGATAAGTTTATAAACTACCATCAAGGAATATTTAAATTATTTTTCTATGCGAGAATATCTCGATTCTATCCCTCCCACATATTTCTATACCCCCTCCTCTTTGATAAGATAATTTGCAAATATCCCAAATTTACCCCTCTCCTAAATGAACCCCTGACAAAGCTGTACATAACAACAATTACTGTACTCTTAAAGAGCTTTTTAACGATATGCATCATGAAGGGTATTCATTACTTTGACCCCGTATACATTACTTGTACCCCGTACCCTTGTGTACCAAAATTTAAATTTTGAAAATTAAAGTATACAGTGACCTTCCCCTTGCTACATATATAAAATATATATGTATATATATATATATATATATATATATATATATATATATATATATATATATATATATATATATATATATATATATATATATATATATATATATATATATATATATATATATATATATATATATATATATATATATATATATATATATATATACATACCGCGCATGTTCGCACACAAAATTTGTAATTTACAATAAAGGGGATTTTTTCCGAGAAAATTCATTGGCTCATCATAGGATATTAGATATTACTATGACTTATTTCAAAATTATTGGACTAGTCGATATAAGGTGGTTGGGGCGGACATTTATTTTTGGAAAATGTTGTTGCTAAAAACGAAATACAAACGCAATACTATAATATGCGTATATCTGTAATCTATTTTTCAGTAGCTTTCATGTGATACCGTACTCGAAAATTTAAATAAAAAAATAAAAAAAATAAAAAACTTTTTAAGTATATTACATTTGCTTTTAATCGCAATTCGTACATGCGCTTTCGATTTTTGTTTTTCAATTTTATTTTTTTCCATATCTATAGCATATTCTAATTAATTAGTGTACGATACCAATTGTTTACATTTTGTGTATAAATTGTATACCTAAAAATATTAAAAATTTAATAAAAACTTAATTATTAACTTAAAAGTAATTAAATTTAATACGTACCTCTTTGTGTAGAGAAAGTTGTTGTAAATAAATTGTACCAAATTTACTTGAAAACTAATCCGATATGGTAATTCCGAACTACCAAGTAAAACGCTTCTTTTGTTTTGAATTTATACGCACACACGATTTTCGCGATACCGTAATCCTTTGTGTAATGTCCAATAAATCCGAACGAACGATATTTTTCGCACTCCCGTTCAAAAGTACACAATTATAAAATCAATCTGTTAATTAAAATCCTGAAACATAAAAATCCAATTCTATTAATAAATTTGAAAATATGATAAATAAAAATCATGTGATTACTTACCTTATATACATACCTTATTTTGCTCAGGTGCAATACCTTTTATAGAAATTAGATAAAACAATTGTTCTTGGCAAAACTACACTCGATTCATATAAATGTCCAAATAAAAAACATTAATATAACTAACTAAGTGAACATGTTTGTTATTTTGTCTATTATTTATAGTTAATTTTTTTATATAAAAAAGTGATAAAACTAAAAACTTAAATAATTATATGATGTATTTTTAGTTTATAACAAAATTGTTTTTTTTTATCTTTTATTACCAGATAATTCTATTTATTTATTTATTTTTTACACTTACAATGCCAGTAACCGATTTATTACAGAAATTAATCCTATCAAGTAAATCATTGACTACGTTTTACCTTCCTCTAAAACAGTTAAAGCTGCGTCTTACAATGTTCCATGGTTGAATAATAATTACTTGAAGAACAATTGTTACTAATTTGCACCGTTGATAAATCGGTACTTCTTTAGATTGTTACTCCCCTATGATTTTTAGGATATAAATGACTTTGACTAAACATCCATTAAGACAAAGGGCTGTTTAGTCTAATGAACTTTAGGACAAAGGAATATCACACTTCTGTTTTTATAAGGGGAGTAACAGTCTAAAGAAGAACATTCCGTACACCTTCTTTAGATTGTTACTCCCCTCTGTTTTCTTAATTAGGGGAGTAACCATCTAAAGAAGTGCCGATAAATCTTGGTTACTTATTGTTTGATCATAATAAGGTGAATATGTATAAAATTAACTGGTAGTTAATTTAAAATATGATTATATTTCGCCCATTAAGGGCATCATCAAACCTAGAGTCTACTCTAGTTGTGACTTGCTGAGTGGGACACAGATGATCTGAGGATCATATATTTAATTATGTATATAACAATTTTAAACTTATGATTGATAAATCTAGGTCTGGTGAAGCCCGTAATGGTCGAAATTTAACTATATACTTTAAATCAATTACTATTATATTATACCCACATAGTTATGATCCAACAATAAGTACATAACAATGTTTCATTTTAAAAAAGTCATTCAAACAAAACACAAAATAAATTCGAATAATGAAAACGTTCTAAACCAAATTCCAAATTAAATACAAAGTATTTTGTGGACACACATAAATTAAGTTATTAATTCAAATTAATGCAATATGGTAAAAATTATTAGGATAAGACAAACTAGATAATTCTAATTAATTAATTTATTTTATTTTGTTCTCTTTTTCATTTTAATTAAGGTATATTTTAAACTAAGACTCAAAATAATGTTAAACGTATTGTTATAATTTATAATATTTCATTTTCAAAAAGATTTTTTTCTTTTTCTTCTTTTTTCTGTTGTTATTTAAATAAAAAATATTAATTTAGTGAAATCTTAATTCAAAAGATTAAAGAAGGGGTAAAATACATATGTACGTATTCATCCTGGCTAGTTTTTTTTTAATTTTACATAATAAATTGGTGGGGAATGGGTTTTTTTAAACAGATTTTGTAAGAAAAATACATTTTGTTTTTAATTTTAAAAATAAGATTAATGTGGGGATGGTCGTTGTTGGGGGATAGGGTGGGCTGTGAATTGGCATAGACTAGAAACACTAGGGCAGGATGGAGACTCAACCATACAGGCTCGTTTCATCTGACAATGACACAAACAGAAATAGACTTCAAGGCATCTACCCTGATCCAAATACACTAAAATAAACATACAAATCTAAATCATTTATAAATCTCTTTTTCAGGTGTTCTTCTACTTATTTAGCTCCTTTATATTAAACTGTTTTTGGTCGATGAGACCAAAAAACACTTTTCTTACTTTTTAAAGATAAATATTATTTAAAAACTAAAATATTTGTAATGCGATAAAACTTACTTTTTTTTAAATATATCCGGAAGTATAGTCAATTCAACTTCTAATAAAAATAAACAATCTTTTAAATACAAAATTATCAACACAAGGGCCGTAATTTTTTTGCAATATGACATATTTATACAAGAAAGCACATAACGTTGTAAGTAGTTGTGGTTATTAGACAGTAAATGTTCATCTATATACACTAGTAGTTAATAATTCTCTCCCAAAAAAAAAAACAAATATTTTCAGGCTTACTTGCAACATGAATGTTTGGAAAAAATTACACTCCTTGCATTATATTACAGTGACATTTTACAAGAGGGATTTCTCGATGAAATGGAATACAAATATTATGTATGGTATTTAGTTACTTTAGTCGGTCTAAGTTTGAACTATTGGATGAGCCTTTCTAATGATTTCTCCCAAAATGCTATAATTGATTTTGATTTAAAGTAAAAACCTTAAATTCTTCATATCTGTCAAACTATTAATTTTTTGAGGGGCTAATAATATATTATGTGCAACATCAATGAAAAAGGCAGAGAGGTTTAGATCAAGTGATAGAGTTATTAATAAGACAAGTGGTAATTTGTTATTGGACAAGTCGCACTAAATGTAAATTAATACGAATAATATTTAAATAACCCTCCATATAAATCAAAATGTGCTGTGAAAATAACAAAAAAACAACTATTTAATAGGACCCAATACATAATTTGTTTTGATTTTTTTTCGAATAAGAGAAAAAAAATTATACAATTTTTTTTATTTTCTCTCTCAAAAATTTGTTACATTATAAAATCAATTTATAAATTTATTATGTATTTATTTATGTAACATTTATTTTAAATTCAGTTCATAAAAATGTTAATGTTACTATATTAAGTGTTTACATTTAAAAATATATTAGCAATTTCGAACAGATATTCATATTAAAATGTACTTTAATAACCACCAACTTGAGTTTAAAAGTATCGAATATGCAAATGAAGTTAAAATTATTTGTAATTTCTGTATCTAGTATAAATATAGTTAATTGAGTGCAATGACCTGCCATTTAATTTAATAAGTTTACCAACAGCAATTTTCTAAATGATTTATTAATTTGTCTTGCAATTTAATCAGGGAAAAAAATAGTAATCTAAATGTCCTCTTCCTTTTTAAATTGAAATAATAAGTATATTATTGGACGGGGGTTGTTATAGAACCCACCTATGAATTAAAAAAGTAAAAAGAGAAACTGTTTAAAATTCAAGAAGTGTTAAAGAGGTTTTTAAGAACTTAAGTGCATTATTTTGTAATTTCCCACCTAGAACCACAAAGCCAAATTAAGTTGTTATGAATTTATTAAAATAAATAACAATAAATATATAATATAGATAATACAATTTTTAAACTAGTACCTTAGATGACTTAAATAACTTGTTGTTTCTGTAAATATTTTAATCCCATTATCATATTTTGGTCTATCTTTATGTATATAATATAAGTATTGTATACTAAAATTCTCACGAAAGTAAAGCTTTTAAGTCACGAAGTAAGCTTTTAATTCTATAATTATCATTTGTCTTTTTTAACTAAGATTGTTTGTGCATCAGAAATCGTTTTCAAGCTGAAATGTACTAATTGATTCACTAAATATTTATCTTATCTCAACAAAAACACACGCCTGGAACAAGTTGTTTCATTAAAGGAAAAAAATAGATTTTTTAGAAAAATAATAGATTTTAAAAAGATGGGCATCCAATTTGGAAAAAAAAAAAAAAAAAAAAAAAAATCCCGCACAAATAATCAACACTACTATTATTATTTATCAACTATCAATTAAGAAGTAAACTATATTAATTACTCTAACCATGATTCTATTTACAGTGTCTTAAAAAGACACAATAAAATACATGAAGTCTTCTTTTCATACAATTTTGAAAAGAAGAACCCAAAACCTTGTTCAATATAAATATATCAAAAATCCAAGTGATTGACCAGAATAATAAGAAGACCTCCATAAGAAAATTAACTAAACTTCAATAATTACCCGTTTTCCTTTTCTTTTTTTTTGAAATTCTGAACTAATTTTATAAATAAATTTTATGAAATAACTAGCTGGATACACGTGCTTCGCTAAGGATATTTTAATTTGATAAGTTTATAAACTACCATCAAGAAACATTTAAATTATTTTACTATGCGAGAATATCTAGATTCTATCCCACCCACTTATTTCTATACACCCTCCTCTTTGATAAGTTATTTTGCAAATTTCGAAAATTCATGTAGACAATGATTTTCCCTCTTGCTATGAAAGTCAAGTGTGCTAATTTTCATCGAGATCAGACTAAAACTGTAGATTTGATTTAAAGAACATACACACACATACGCTGACTTTTATATATATATTATATATATATATTAGTACTAAATGTAGCACTTGTCTCATAGTATACACTCCTTTAGTCAACGCTTTTTGAACACACTCCCTGTACGCACTGATAACTGAAATTACATACATGGCATTTACATACGTATATGTATACAAATAAATATGAGCGACACACATAATAATGCAATTTACATAATATAATTAAATTGCAGATAAGCCTGATACAATAAAAACACCATCGAGCTTATAAAATATGGCTATTATCAGAGAGAGAGAGAAAAGGAAGAAGCATAAGCATTTAAAGAGTAAAAGAAAGGGATAGAAAAGAGTTAAGTGTGGGAGAAAGAAAATTGTATTTTGATTTATCTTCGATTTTTAGTTTTCTTTTTAAGCACTGATTAAAGCTTTTTTATGTCAAATATTCGATTATTAAAGAACAATAGCTTTATTATACAACATATAAACTAAATTCCAAAAAGGATAACACAAATAGTCTCTCCACGTAAACGTTTTACGTGGAGAGACTATTTGTGTTATCCTTTATGATGACCTCCATTTACGCTCTTAGATCTATCGTAAATTCAAAAGATTATAAAAAAAACATTAGGTCATGCACCATGACCTAATGAGCGAATTTTCAAAGAAATCGGCGTATTATTGGCTTATGATAATATAGGAAAATATTGGTTTAGAATTTGGATGGGTGAAAAAAAAAAGTTGGTACACAGAGGTACGGGACCACAAAAGTCAAAATAGTATAAACCCTTCAAGATGCATGTCGTTGGAAAACTCTTTAAGAGTACAGTAATTGTTGTTATGTACATTATTGTCATATTTTCATATAAGAGGGGGGGGGGGGGGGGGGGATACAATTGAAAACAGGTTTTTATGCTATTATTGACCCTAAATGATCATGGGCAAAATTTGACCCCTAAATAGACTCCAAAAATACTGGCCAACGAACTCATCCTTTCTTTTGATATTATTGACATTTTAAAATTTGTTTGATTTTTTAAGTGCACCCTAGGGTGAGATATCGTCTGGGGTGTCACATATATATATTATACATACATAAATAAATATATGCATACATACATAAAAAAGTGTTATATTTCAGGAATCATTCAGAATGGTCTAAAACGGATTTCAATGGAGAAAATTTTCAAAAATTCGCATTAAAAAAATCTTGAAGCCATTGCAATAGCTTAATATTCTTCAAAAATTCGCTAAAAGAAGAAATTAAATGAATATCTGTCTTAATAAAGGAAAAATAAATCAACAACACTTTTTTTTTTAAGTTTTTATTATTTCTTTTTTTTCAAAATTTTATCTCTGTTTTCAAACACAAAATTATATAGGACAAAATTTTCAAATCTTGTAAAGTTATTACAATATTTCTCTTTTTTATATTTAATTACAAATATTATACCACGTTACTATATGACTACAGAAAAAAAAAAAAATCATACGGTTTCTTTACAATTTTTAATATATTTATATTTATATATATATATATATATATATATATATATATATATATATATATATATATATATATATATATATATATATATATCCCATTTATAGGAATCTGGTGAGGTTCTTATCATTTTTTTAAAAATTTAATAATAAACAATTTTTCTTTTAAATAAATTAGACAATTTTATAATTAAAACATTTAAAAAAAAATTAAAAAAGAAAAAAACTATTTACCCAATTTACAAATACACAAGATGATGTATGTCGTATAAATCTAAATAATAAATTCAATATTTATTATAAACAAAGAATTTTTGTTTGATTATAACAGTCTTCAGAGGTATAAAAAGTTATAAGCTAGCGCTGATACTCGTAATATTTAGGGAATATCCTAGATAATGTTAAGAGGATGTGATAAAAATAAACAAAAGTTCTGACCCTTCTTTGAACCAATTTGGACAAATTATGGTTGGAGGCTTGTTTATCAATGGATAATAATATTTTAAATTAAACTTTACTGATCAGAAAAGATTGAAGCATAGGTAATAATTTGTTTAAATAATTCATTTTATGATTTTCTATTATAGTTTAGAATATAAACTTACGTACAGTTTATAGAGAAAAAACATTTAAAGAGAGTCAATAATACCTTAACATTTAGTAAAAGTTTAATTAAACTATTCTCTTGATTAGGGTCATCAATACCTTCTATAGGTATAAAACTAGAATTACATTATAGGCTGTTATCAAAAATTTTAAATGTGTGGCGTTTTCTGAAAATAAACGTAAAATGTGTTGAAATGGTTTTTAAAAATGTCATCATCATTAAATATCTGCAATATAACTTTTTTCCTCTTTAAAAACAATTAATAATCGCTAAACATCTTGAAGTAACCTGTATAATCAATCACTTTAAATATTATTCTTAATATGGTATTATTTATTTTCGGTTAGTTATACTTCGTTTGTTTTTTATCTTATTATTTTTTTGAAAATATAATGAATATTACAATAAAATAATGAGGTATCTGGGTTATAAATATTTTGTAAATAATAATAATAAATAAATAATAATAATAAAAAACCCCAAAAAATAATATTGGTTTGCTTAAAACATTAATTTGATTTTTGAAGGGTTGATAATTCAGAATTTCATATATAGAATAAATTTGGTTTCATTTATTATTATTATTACATTAAATAAATTTTAATATCTAAAAATTTCATTTTTTAAAAAAAGTCTTTTTCTTTTCAATATCAAAAAACTTATTATATTTATTAATATTGGTTATTAATATAATATATATAATCTTCTTTAATTATTAATTAGCCAATTAATGAATTTCTGAATTATGATCTCTTCAAATACTTGAGCTATTCAACTTTCAGCCCCTATATTGGTATATATTATTCTTTTTTATTTTTTATTTTATCTATGCTTAATACCTACTTATGCACAATATTTATCAATATTATTTGTTATTTATTTATATTATAGTAATTATGTTATTATAATTCAATACCGTACAAAAAGAAAAAAAATAAATAAGAAAATCCTAATGAGTATTGAATTACACGCAGACACAAGACTGGTAATTATTTTTCTTTATACGTATACTCTAAACATTATATTACAGCGCAAATTTCCATTTCATTTATTGAAAATAAACTTTTTTTTATTATTTTATTTTATGTATAAGTGCCTCAAAACAATAACAGAAAATAAAACTAATTCATTATTTTATTTTATTTTGTTTTAAATATACATTACTTTCAGGAACTGTATATACCCAATTGAAATAAAAAGCATGCACAGATTTTGTAAATAAAAATGTATGTCATCCATTTAGTAAAATTCAGTCCAAAATTTTATCGGTGTAGATGTAAAACACACTTATTACTTTTATTTTTTAATGATTTTCATAAAAATTAAAATATTCTACATAAAATTAGGTTTCTAATCATTATATAAGGTGTATCAAAAAAATTTGCTGCATTAACAAAAACATGGCATATTTCAATAATGGAAATAATTTTTTGAATGATCAAGCTTTTATGCTTCGAATTAAAAATCTTAGACTGAATACATATACCAAACAGTTACATAAATTAATTGGATTTAGATGAGTAGGAGAATAATTATATAAATTGTAGCCAAGCTAATAATTCAATCAAATTAAGTTTTGCAAATAAATAAAATATATAGATCAAAACAAAGGATTTATTGGGCAAAATATAGTTTAATCTTTCAACACGAAAAACTATGAAAAACATTATACTGAAAAAAAGAAGAATGGTGTTATATAATTGATAAATTGATAGTTGACTTTTTATGTTATAGTGGTGGCTATGATAATACAAATAAATTAATATATGCTTTTACATATTATAAGTGTATTTTGTACATATATTGAAGACTTCAGAATACGCAGGAACTTCCTTTCAATAAAAGAAAAGTGACATTAAAAAAATAGTGCATTACGCGTTTAGTGCGGAAAGTGCTACTTTTTTAATACAAAATGCTATTTTGCATGCGAGTGTGGAGTTTGCACCCGGGGTAGTAGGGTAGTAGAACCACACCAGCAAAGTTTTCGCACGTGTTGCGTACCGTACTTTATCTACGATTGTTGATTTTTAATAATAAATAAAGAAAAAAATATTTAATAAACTTAATGTGTGTATCTGTTAATAAAGATGACATTAATTCATTAGTTGTATTTAATGCCGAATTAATTATTTCGGGAGGCGTATTATTCACCTCATTTTCGTCATAATGACATAAATCAATCATTGTTTTTCACTAATAACTCAATATAAACATTTACATTAATTAAACAAACAGCAAATTAGTTTTGTTAAATGTAAAGTAACAAACTCGCTAATCGTGCGTTGAGGTGAAGAATCTTCCGCCCTAGGGCGGTAAAAAAGAGGAATTATGAAACGCGTACGCGCAATGAATACAAGAACGTAAAGAATCAGCTTTTACGCATCTAAACAGAGATACAATGTTTATATTTCGTATCAATCGTAGATAAAATAATAAATTGATCAGTTTTAACCATTTAACAATTATTAAAGAATTTTTTTTAACACAAAACTGATTTATTTTGTGTTATATTCATCGTTTAGCATTTCTTATCATGACTTGGTAAATTTATGCTTAAAATTTGTCTATTAAATCCTTTGTTTCATCCATTGATAACAACTTCATTAAAAGTACCAAATAAATCTTAATTAATGAGCTTACATTGATGTCTTAAAAAAAGAATACAGATTAAATTTCATTTATCAACTGAAACGAATATTAACAAAATCTAATTATTTTTATGAAAGGTTCATTTAGCAACTAGGATATTAAAAAAACAAAATAAAAAAAAAACTCGAAAGTTTAATCAAAAACTGGTCAATTTAGCAAAAAGAATATATTTACACTAATGTTATAATTAAAAAAAAAAAAAATAGAAAAGTAAAAAATAGATAGTGTGTCATCTTTAAAACAATTTCAAATAATTAATGCAAGCTCGAACGTTTACTTTTAAAACAAAGTTGTAATAAAACATATTTAGTCAGCGTAAAAAATATGTATTTTTTTTAATTTCTTAACAATTATTCTTATAAATCGAAAAAGGAATAATATTTATTTAGCTAAATTATATTTATATATAAATATTTTATTTAGTTTTTGTTCTTTTGTGTGTGACGTATACATTATATAAATCAAGGCAAGCCAGTAAATTTCCACTTCAATAAATAATGGTTAATATTTAAAGAATTTGCCAATGTATATTATATATTATATAAAATATGATATAATTTATATGTATGTAATATAAGAAATAATATACGTAAGTCTTTTTTAAATAAATTACAATTAAAAATATCCAGCAAATGCTGTTCG